>OY751556.1:5269680-5967703 GCA_963572265.1 Caenorhabditis doughertyi | reverse complement strand
GAACCTGAAGCGAAAAGTTTGAAAAGCGATAAACTTACATGAATTTACTGAAACTGAGAAAATCTAAAGTTATTACAGGAAAGTACTGAATCAGACAACTAATGTTTCTAGGCTTTCTCAGATTTTCTCATGCAAATCTAGAAACCGAGTTTTTTTTAACTAAAAAAATACCGGAAGGGTAAAGTTTGAGAAGAACTTTTGTATATTTGAAAAATTAGAGTGTGGATAAGTAATGGTCTATGAGAGAGCACTATCCATATTAACCAAACTCACTCTTACTTTTTTATGACCCACCGAGATGTGTCTTGTATGTGTGAATCTCTTCCATTCATACGGTTAAGAAGCGTTGCAGTCGCGTCGCGGTTCTTCTGATACACAAAAGTGACAATGTGGGAAGTAGTAAGGTATCAAATTAAGACTAGAAGGCTTCCTATCATTTGGGAAACCCTTAGGATTTTGACCTGTTTGGTTGTGTATTCAAAAAATGTACTGTTTCGATAATTGTGTGTACACTGAAATGATTCGAAAGTGGACTGATCTGTCGACTTTCTGAAACTCACTATACAAAGGTTTTGGAAGTCATGGATTGAACTGATTCCGCACAAAAACTTAGGATTTAAGTTAAATTGCATGAAACGTGAATAATTGTTGAAGCATCAACTATCGCGCTAGCAAGTAAACCAATACATAGTTTTGAAATAAATTTAATGAAACCGAAAAATGAATCGGATTATATAATATACGGATGCTCGGGAAATATCAGACTTGGGAAATTTTTCTGGTAACAAAATGAATCCCCTGGGAGGAGCAGTAGATAAATCGATGACAACTAATAATAATATATCTGAAACTGAAAAGTTTAGCGAGAAACTTCAAGCTCTTTTCGGTGTGAGCCTTCAAAGGCTGTTTTAGTTCGTTTGCTGGATGGTCAGTAGATTGTAAGGGAGTATGTTTGACCCACAACTCATGACAGAAAAGAGTGTTGCGCAATTGAGACACGCGATGGTTTGGTGGCAATGATCTCTACTAACAGGAGTTATTGAGAGAGAAGACAACCAATGTCAAAACATTCATAGTGTAACTTGATACAAACGCGACCCATTCTACGATTGTTCTATGCTCTTCAAGAAATATTTTCATGTGCTTCTAGAATCGGGAATTATTTGGATTTTGAAGTTAATTATCAGTTTTCATGTACACTTTCGTCTATGGTTTCCAGCCTAAAACAACCTCCAATATAACGAAATAGTCTATGATGCCAAAGTGCTGCAAGGAATAGTATCAGTTATTTTGCAAGTTTTATCAGAATAGCCAGAAACTGTAAAACCTTTCTCGAAAAGTCAGTAAGAAAGACTTTTTAGAACATTTTGAAAATTGAGAAATGTCAAAATTCAAGTCATTTTGATGAGATTCAACAGGTTTATAAAAAGAAGAACGTATTCTTATACAAATGATAACAATGAAAATAAAACAATGAAAACAAAAACAAATGGAAAAAGTCGAGATAAAGCTGAAGAACCACTCTTACGTTGATAGCAAATGAAATGAATTCCAATCAAAATGAATCAATTAGTAGAATCAATCAGTAGAATAATAAGGATCAGAATGGACACCATTCAAATTACGAAACGAATCAATATTTCTGAGGTGTACATGAATCTGTTTGAAAGTGGCTTCCGAAAAGGAGTCTCGACCACTGTTTAAGATCCGAAGAATGGTGAAATCGAGGTCAAAAAATCGTTTAAGATGTTTAGACTGGATTCCGAAGTTGATGAGTGTATTCAACTCTCGTTTTGTGACGATTTGAGAGAAGAACTGTTTCAGCTCTTCTTGCTGAAAAAGTTCTAACTGGGAACGTGTTTAGAGAGAGGTTTAAGGAAATTTCTGAAAATTGGACCAAAAAGTAAGACCAAAAATCGACGTTAAAAATACCAACAACTCAGCGAAATTCTGTTCTGGACAACGCCTGATACTCATAATATCTGGCATGAACGGGATTTTTGGTCTTTTGGTCAAAGAGCTTTTTTTTCTGGCTCAGGACAAATGAATCGGTGTTAAGTTTCATAGAAAACTCTCGAAGACTATGCAAGAAAATTTTTTAACTCTGACACTTACCGACCAAAACTCCATATCGACACTTTTATTAAACGGCAGCTTCAATTTCTCGAGCAAATGAGGTTTTTCTGGTGGTCCATATTAATCTACAGGATGACCTCTGGCCTCAAACTGGACAAGCAAAAGTTTGGTGGAATGAAGGTATGCCATATTGCGAAAGTCCAAAAATGATTTTCTTCTCAAAATACGTTCGCGACACCGCTCCTCGGTTTCATATAATCTAGGACCTTCGTCTGGAAAAAGCTCCGCCCACAAATCGATATGTCGGCTAAGATGATAAGTCCGGCCCTCAAACTTCATTTCGAAAAGATCGTCTTCAATTTTGACATTTCTTGTGAAGTCAATGACTTTGTTCAACACCTCGATCGTATATTGTCTCCATTCGTCAAATTCATCAGGTCCAACCATCAGATAATCAACCGGAGACCAAGCGCTTTCTGGTGCAATTCGTCGACGTCGCGGCAACAAATCCATAAGCTTTACAGTGACGGCGGGGCGCTGAAAAACTGGCTTAACTCAAAATCGTTTTATAACTTACTCTGGTTGAACCATCCAATGTCTTTCTTATGGGTCTTCTGACTGGAAAACGGGGGACGTTTGCCTGTAAAATTAGATCCATTTTCTGGGGATTTCACAGGTTTTTCTTATTTAGCCTCACCAAAGACTCCTTGGTCTCACCAAACTATCATTAGCCTCACCAAACATCCCTTAGCCTCACCAAACTTTCGCTTAGCCTCAGCAAACTATTCTTAGTCTCACCAAACATTCTTCAGCCTCATCAAACTATTCTTAGCCTCACCAAAATATCCTTAGCCTCACCACACATTCCTTAGCCTCATCGAACTTTCGCTTAGCCTCACCAAAATATCCTTAGCCTCACCAAACATTCCTTAGCCTCACTAAACATTCTTTAGCCTCACCAAAAATTCCATAGCCTCACCAAAGATGCTTTAGCCTCACCAAAGATGCTTTAGCCTCACCAAACATTCCTTAGCCTCACCAAACTTGTATTCGCCTCACCAAACATTCCTTAGCCTCGCCAAAAATTCTTTAGCCTCAACAAACATTCCTTAGCCTCAACAAACATTCCTTAGCCTCGCCAAAGATTCTTTAGCCGCACCAAACATTCCTTAGCCTCACCGAACTTTCGCTTAGCCTCACCAAACTATTCTTAGCCTCACCAAACTTTCGCTTAGCCTCACCAAACTATTCTTAGCCTCACCAAACTTTCGCTTAGCCTCAACACCAACCTGAGGTACATGTTCAACAACGTCTATCATTCTTTCTAATACTGGAGATCCTCCGTCATCAATTTCTCTCCCTTCTTCTTGAAATGCCCTTTTTTCTAACTCGATTTCTCTTCTTCTTCCAGCAAAATCCGAGTTGATCATAGCTTTGTGCAGGGCTTCTTTCACGCTGATGGTGGAAAATTTTTCAAAGGTCTCTTTTACAGTTGGTTGCTGAAAGAAGGACCAATCTTTATTTCTTGAAAGGCATAACAGAAGACGTTTTTAGAACTCGAAAAAAAGTGAATCTTCACTGTAAACAGTTTCATGAACAACTTACAGGACCAGCAAAATCAGGAATTGCCATTTTTTCCAGAAGATTGACCATGTTTTCCGGGAGTCCTGCTGATTTTGGCTTATTCTGAGTAGCGAACCAATCGCAGACCTGACAACCCAGAATTTAATTTTAACCGGAGCTCTAAAAATCTGTTACTCACTTCAAGGTATGATTTCCCTGTTTCTTTAACAAGCTTTTTCTTTACATCTTCAGGTGGGTCAGACCACCGAGAATGTACTTTTACGAACAGCTTCAACCAAGCCAAGTCATCCTTTGGTTGACCCTGATTTGAGGGATTTTGTGAAGAAACGGCTGAAGCATTGTCAATAATTGCATAAGCGGTATCCTCCGATTCTCTAGTTGTTGAATTGACTTCCAGTTGACGAATAGGAATGGAGTCTGCTGGAAGCTGAATTGCGTCGTCGATCTGAAAGAATGGTTTTTTTCGAACAATGGTTTTTTTCGATGCTTCGGAAGAAATATATATTAAAAAACTATAAAAACGAAATGGTTCTGAGCAGTGTGAGAATTTTTCTCAAGAAATGATATTTTTATCGAGAGACAAATTCTCGAGAACTTCTCGGGAACTCTCGTTTTCTCAAGAAAAATTCCGAGAATTTTATCTCATTTCGTGATAAAGTTTAATTTGAAATCGTCATGGTTGGCCGACCGCGCACCCGACTGCGCTACCGGGAACACAGAAGATAGACCATCTTTGCTTACAGGTGTCGGTGGTTTTCAGTACTACGGAGCGGCGTAGCCACGACCAGTCAAAAAAAGTGAGGAGCGCAGCGACGATCTGTAGAGACCAGTCTGTTGAAGCGCCGGAGGCGCGAAAAGCAGTCTGGTTCTCGAAATAATTCTTGAGAATTTTTGAAAATTTTCATTTTTCTCGAAAATTTCTCGTCTGCACACATATTTCACTGGAATACAAGTTAACTCAATGTGTGTTATACTTACAGGTGCTGGGCGAACACATTGTCTGTTTGGGTTTTGGCGGGTTGTAGAAGGCGTCTGCAGAACAGACATGAGCGGAAGAGAAATTATTTGAATCCGGAAGACGGAAGACGGAAGTCGGAACAGTTTTTGAAAACTCGGAAGACGGAAGACGGAAGACGGAAGAAATTTTAAAATCCCGGAAGACGGAAGGAAGGAAACGGAAGGAACAGAAAGTGCCCAGAACTGCTCCGGCGAGAAAAAAATTAAATTTTGTGGCACGAAATTGGAATTTTTGGAACAAAAACGTAGTTTAATGATTACGCAAGTATGCTGAAAAGCGTTAAAACCGTGTTGAAAAGTTGAAAAATTTGGAAAATTTCCCCCGAACTTCCGTTTTCTCAAAGCTCCTTAACGTCCGGAAACACGGAAGATGGAAGCCGGAAGACGGAACAATTTTTGAAAATCCGGAAGTCGGAAGACGGAAGACGGAAGAGAAAAAAACCCGGAAGACGGAAGGCGGAAGACGGAAGACGGAATTCCGCTCATGTCTGCTGCAGAATGAAAACGACATTTCTTTCGATGCGATTTACATACTCACCTTTGCCCTGATTAAGCTTTCAACAGGTGATGAAGTTCTCCGCTTATGGGAATAAGTTGTGGGATTCACCTTATCGCGAGGAGGGTTGTCTTGTCGTTTCCTCGATGAGTTGTCTCCTTCAAGTACCGAGTCACAAAAAGCACTCATCACCTCAGGAGCAATTCCACTAAAAGTTGAAATGGGAGCTTTGCGATAGGACACTTCCTGAAAAAAAGATGCAATTGCATATAGTGATTTCCATGAATATCTTCCAATAAAAAAAACAGATATTTCAAGTGTTGCCGGGCGTTTTGTGAACTATCCCCTTTACTACGAATGCAAAATACCTGAGCTTTTGCCCAATCTGGAACTGGCGGGTGGGTTCGTTTCGAACCAGCATAGCGTTCAGTAGAGAGCTCAATTGGTGCATTCTGAAAAAAAAGATTGGTGAATTTACTTTAAATGTCGCGATTAGAACACATAGTAACCACCAGAAAAGTCTCATATTTGAAAAAAAAAACTTACTTGGGCACGGGTTGACTGGCATGAACCCCGTCTAGAAGTTTGAGCATTTCTCGGCGTTGATTTTTTCTTTGCATCTTTAGAATTCTGAAAAAGCGGATCGATTTGTGTTAACAAGAAACGAAAGCCCTTTTTTCTGAACGGAAAGCGTTCGAAATCCTCACACTTTTTTTTAGTTTTTCAGGTACGTCGCGGTCTTTCGTCGCGTGCCCTCCCTCAAACATCAGGCCTCCTAAGTCTCACAAAAAATATCGACACGCGACGCTCGACCGCAACACTTCGGCAACCTTGAAAACTCTCACAATTCCAAACCTTTCAACCGGGAAAATAAACACTCTTCTAGTCTAAAACTACAAATAAAATACCAACCTCCGGGCTCAAGCTATCAATCTCCATTTGAATAGTCTCTTTTTGAGAATTTCGAGTAGGTGGGGCATTTAAGTTGGCGTGGCTTTTATCCCAGTTTTCTGTAGATTCTGACATGCTGTGGCGCCTAAAAATGATAACTTTAGTATGAAAAACAAGAAAAAAAGGGGGAAATTACCTTTCAGTAGACTGTTCCGAGTGATGGTATGAGCCATACTGGGACGGTGGATCCGATGTAGATGGAAACCTCATGGATCTGGAAAAAAGTATGATTAGACTTGGGAAAAAATTGATTCTGTTTTCACGAATATATTGTCCCTCAATACGTTACGGTACTGTTTTTTAGAATTTGACGAAACAGAAAAATCAGGCAACTTTCCATATAAAAACCCAGTATGGAAACGGTTTATATTCATCTAAACAAGTGCAAATGTTACTGATGAAACCGAAAAAAAAACTAAATTTCGATGGGATTATTGTGCAATTTGTCGTAAGGTATCATGCTTACACAAAAAGTGGTAAGCGAAAAATCAAAACTACAGTAGCATGATCAGCGATGAAAAGAAGGATCAATACCATAACCCTAACACCGCCACAAGACATGCTCAATAACCAAAAAGTAAGGGACAATATGAAAGTTGTCAGTGAAACAGGAAAAACTCGCAAAAAAATGACGCAAACTTGACTCAAAAAACGCAAACTTCAAGACCAATTGAGTTCAAAAGAACTTCAATAAGTTCAAGGAAATTAATTGAAACAGTGCAAAAAACGAAAATTTTGTGAAAAATTCCCCTAAATCAAAAAGCATATGTCGGAAAATTATGTGCAATTTGTCGTCAGATATGGCGCATGCTCATAATCATCACTGGATGCTGAATTGGTCGACATGTTTTCAACTAAGAATAATAATGAAGGTGAAGCGAAAAAATTGACACTAGGTTAGGATAGCGGTCATACATGGTGCCCGAAGCAGAGAAATTTTGTATAGGTAATCCTGGTTCCGTGCATTTTTTATGACCAAAATTATTGTGAAAAAGTATTTCAAGAGGAGTTTCACAGTGGTTAGAAAAAAATTCAAAATTATCTAAAATACGCTGCAAAACATGTTAAAACTCGGACAAAACACAAAAATGCGAACAATTTTTGTACAACAGCAACTAGAAATGAAGAAAAAACCGCAGGAAATCAGAGTGGTCTCATTTAATAATTGTAAAACTTCCGAAAGCCTAGCACCTTCAAATCATAGAACAAAAAAATACAAACCACACAAAAATCGATTGAAACGGTGAATTGCCGCTTCCCAACTAGACCGGGATGTTGTATGGTACGCAATTTGTCGTCAGGTGTGGTGCATGCACTAAATCATGGCTAGGTGCTGAACGATTATGATAAAATGATGGAATTACAAATAGTAGAAGACGGTAAACCAAAATGACGAAATTGGTTCTAGGATTGATACGACAAAAATACAAGATGCGAGTAGCAGGAAAATAATTTTCGGCTTGTTCAGGAAATTTCGGGCAATAAGTTTCTGAAATTTGTTGTAATCATTGTTCAGGACACACTTTCAAATGGAAACAGAAACTGAAAGCTTGAGAACTGATAAGAGCTCATTGAAACCGGAAAATTTGAGCGACTTTTGTATAACATAACAGTCTGAACTAAAGCAAAAAATTCGTATCTCAGAAAATAGATGAAAAAGAAGAAGCCTTTACCAATTGCGTATACTAAGGATTCATGCCGGATAAAAACTGGTTGAAACAGTGAAAAAATATTAGTTTGAACCGAGAAAATTTCGTTAATATACCAGAACTGTATAGGAAAAAAACAACATAATCAGCTGAATGAAAAATAGCGAGGATAGAAGAGTTTTTATTTGCGATTTGAACGAAACAGTAAAAACTAGGAATTCCAGAAAATTCTGAGAAATATTATGAATTACCTAACAAAGGACCGTTATCCTATAAAAGAACAGGATTGATGAAAGTTCATTTGGACAGCTTATGAGAGAGTACTGCTCACATTAACCAACGCCACCCCTGACTCTTTCGTTTGACCCTCAGAGTGTCTGTATGTGTGCATCTCTTCACCTCATTTTTTACGCCTTGCGGTCGCGTCGCAGTTTTGCACCGGGCAATATCTTTTTAGATGGTGAAGCTTATAGTTTTCATATTTTTACTACAAATTCACTGAATTGTGTTAAAATTAAAAGTTATATCTTGTAACATATTGCTTCAAAGAAACATTTCTAATTCATGACAACTAACTGAAGCAGAGAAAAATAACATTGCGATGGGGTGAAAAGTACTGGAAATTCGTCAAGGTTACGAGAATATCGGGAGAATCATCAATAGAGCAATTAACAGTCACATACGTAGAAGGATTACATAAAATTACTGAAACCAGAAAAAAAAATTATACTTAATATCAAAAAGTTCTCAAAGATTCAGAGGAAAATAATAGGGAAAATACTTTCCAACACAGGGTAAATCATTGCAAAGTTCATCAATATCATATCAAATAAAACGGTCTATGAGAAAGAACGTCACATTCCCATTGACCATTCGTCTTCATAAATAAATAATGGAAATAATAAACTCCAGATTGAGAATTTCAGATTGAGAATTTCGAGAATAAAAATTAGAATATGAAATGCTTGAAACAGGGAATAATTTTTCAGATTCTGGAAAAAAATTTCTTCGTGAGATTCTGTCAGTTTTATTGAATCCATAACCACTGTGACAAGATGGACTCCTCAGGTTTTCTAGAAAATTCCAAGCATAACTAGTCCGTCTACTTGCTAGCCTGGAACATGCTAAAAATACTAAAAATTGGCAAGCTTTTGAGGGTTTTGTACATTCATCTTGTTCGATTCAACAATATTATAAACTGTGGTTCAAATGAGACAATACTTCATTGGAACGGTGTAGAAAATATAGTATGAATATCAGAAAAACTTTCAAAAACTTTGATGAAACACCTAACTTGTGAAGGAAAAGGAACAAATGAAATTATGAAACAAACCCAAGTAGCTGAAAAACAAGTTTTAATATTTTTTGGAATTTTAAAGAAACAGTAAAAATTAGGAATTACAAGTAATTTTGAACAGCCTAATGGGAAAAACTCGGGTGGAAATCTCTAGAAGATACTCTGAATCACCTAGCAAAAAACCTTTTCCGGGACAATACTTTTATTCAGATGTTGAAGCTCATAGTTATCATATTTTGCACTACAAAATCACTCAGCTATTATTACAAGATAATAACTCTAACTTTTTCTAGATTTGAATGAAACAGTAAAAACTTGGAATTTCAGTTAATTCTGGAGAATATCTCTAGAAGATACTATGAATCACCTAACAAAACCCGTTCCGGGACTTTTTTTTTGGATTTGAAGTTAATTATTATCTAAAACACTTATTATATTATTTAAAACACAAGTTCACTGAATTATATTAAGATCACAAGAAAGACCTCATAACGAACTGTTTCAAAGAAAAAATTTTTATTCATGACAACTCACTGAAACAGTAAAAATAAAATCATTGCAATAAAACTACTGAAATTTTGTCAATCTCTGCAGAAATCGTGAATGCATTATAGTCAGATAGATGGTAGGATGACATAAATCCAATGAAACCGGAAGAAAAAGTTTACGGTATTGTTTAGAACTGTTCGATGAGTTGAGCAGCCAAAAATCCAAATATGCTGATATAACCGAACCGTGGAATACTGAACAGTCAATAAAAACTTTAAGGAACCGGTATGTATAATAACTATCGAACAATGGATGACATACTAGGCTCAAATATCATAAGCCCTCTGAAAAAATTGTCAAGGCCACAAAAAGAAAAGCATCCGTTGGTGGATATCAACTAAATCAAATATTAGTGAAACTGAAAAATCATTTCATTTCCTTTACTTTGAATGTGTTCAAAAAAGGATAGTAAAAGACACATAGGCCAACCAAAACTATCTCTTGGGGATAGAAACTGAAGTCAAAATCGATAATTTATTATACGAGAGACGGGCGGACGAGTGAGCACTGTCCACATTAACCAACCACCCACCCACTCATACCCTTTTTTTATTACACTTCGAAGTGTGTCCTGTAGGAAGGCATTCCTGCTATTCACATCCATTAAGGCGAGCTGCGGTCGCTTAGCGGTTCTTTTGATGCACAAAATTGAGCAATATAAGAAATTCATCTAATTAGGTCGGGTTTTTTTTCAGCATGAAAATCTTCAAAATTTGGAGCATTTTAGCTCTAATATTCAGGAAAATTTTACTGTTTCCGTGTCTTTGTATAATTTCAGTTTTGTATGAATTCCGTAATTTCTCGGACCTGATGAACAATAGCTATACAATACAAAGGCTTTGAAAAATTTAAGCTCGAACATATTTTTCAGGAAAACTCCGGCTTCAACGTAAGTTACAAAAAAAAAGATATTGTAAGCTACACAAAAAGCTTATCAAGTATACTAATAAATTGTTCATGAAATATCCACACTGGAACTGAAAAAAAATTTTGATAGTGATCTATGGAAATCTGGAAAATAAAAACAAGAGATTTGTGCAAATATATTGCTAAATCAATGAAATCGGCAAAATTTTGTTGTAATAATTACCAATATCCCAACAAATTATTCTATGAAAATGATTATCAATAAAAAAAACTGAAACTGGAAAAATTCGAAGAAGAATAGCGGAAAACTGCTTAGACACGTTGAGGCTCTTCTGGGTTCGGGCTTTCTAAGACTGTTTTAGGCCGTCCAGAGACGTGTGTGCAGACAGTGAGGATCCATGTTTGACCCACAACTCACGACATAAAAAAGTGTTGCGCAATCGAGACATGAGTGTTTGGTGGCAATGACCTCTAGACAGGTCAGCAGGTGTTAGGAAGAGAGAGAGAGAAGGCAAAACTGTCAAAACATTCATTCGAATGAGTGTAATTTGATACCAATGCGACAGACACCCCCTTTTTTGTCACTACGAGTCAGTAATTTGTAGAGTTAGTATAATAAGCCTTTTATGCTGATCGGAGTTTTATGCTAAAAGTATAGTTACTCCCATTTGAACCCAACATTTTCTGTGTTTCTCTACAGATCCTAGAAGTCATCCGCGAAATGTTTAGTTTTTTTTCCATTCCAATCTGATTATAACTGTTTCAAACTGTTCTCTCGAATGATAGCACTTTGTTGAAGCGATGTCGCCTTAGTTACGTTTGAGTTGCATGAGAATCCAGTGAAAACTTGTGGTTAGTATGAAATTAACATCAACTGCTAACCACAGAAAATTCACATATAAATTTATTGAAACTGGGAAAAATGACACTAAAATATTAGCAGAAACCTTTCATATGTAGAAGATGAGGCATAGCTCAAAAAGTGATAACAATTGATCTGATGAAACATAGCTGACAAGACTTAAAAACCTATGGCCAAATGGAGATGTCGAATTCAAAGCTTTAATGAGCCAGTGAACGTTATTTTGATATAAACCAATTCTAAGCACATCGGTAGCAATACACTAACTTATTGCTTTCTAACAATTAGTGTTTGAAGTTGGGAACTATTTCATCTTTTAGAATCGCTTCTTTGAACTTCTCATGCTTATTTCAATCGAGAATCTTGCAGTTTCAATGATTCCATATCAAAGTTTTCTGAGGTCAGCGGTTGTTAAGACTCCTTTTCAAATGCTCATTTTTGATCTACAATACCTGAAAATGCTCGAGTTTTATGTTTCTTTTTTTTTTTGAAGAACTCGACTACTGTTTCAATAGACTGATATTTAATCATTAATTTTTTGTACAGCTACTAAATGAAGAGCCCATTTTTCCATACTACAAAAACTTCAGTTTCTGATGAAACCAAAAGTGAATTACCTATTTGGCTTGTTCTGAACTTTTCCTATATTCTGCAAAACAACCTGAACCAATCTGAAAATCTGAAAACCATCGAGTTAAATTTATTGATGAAATATGATACTAGAAGAGTTGGACAATTATTTGTGTAAATTGGTACTGTAAAACAGAAGAAAAATTAGGAAAAATTACTGTAGGACGAAGGATTACTGTAGGAAAAATGACTACAAACAGTTGTAAGGACTCGAATTCCAAAGAGCCAGAAAGCAAAAAATTACCGTAGAAAAAACAAGACAGACGCGATTATCCATAGTAATGGATACTGTAAGAAACGGGGGAATACTGTAGAACAAAGTTACAGTAGCAGAACATCATACTACTGTAGGAAACAGAAGGTGAGCAAAAGTTATCAATTGCAGAACAACCCAGCATTTCAGGGGAACAAAAGAAAGGCTACTGTATCGAAACGAGAGATGAAAAATATAAAAACAGAGTCTAGAATTCAATTGGATTCTCGAATTCTGGAATTTCCATTCCAGCTGCCTCGTATCTCTGACACTCTTCATTCCATGCCACATTCATTTCTTCATGGTTCCTGGCTTTTTTCATTGGCGGAACCAGCTCTCCTTCCTCTTGCTCTTTTTCATCACTTTTTCCATTTTCGACTGGAGGTTTTTTTCCACGTTCTTCTTTCCAAAGCACATCCAATGTATCTTACGTTCACAGTATCTTCATCATAATTATCATCATAATTATCAAGATGGAATTCTTCGATTGATTCCCGCAGGTGGTCCGCAATCATGTTCTCGGAGACATGCTGAAAACGACAGTTTTTTAGTCGATTCTTAGCCTCTTCAAACTAGCCTTAATCTCAGCAAACTATTCTTAGCCTCACCAAATTTCCTTAGCCTCACCAAACTTTCACTTAGCCTCACCAAACTAGCCTTAGTCTCAGCAAACTATTCTTAGCCTCACCAAATTATTCTTAGCCTCACCACACATTCCTCAGCCTCACCAAACATTTCCTCAGCCTCACCAAACATTTCCTTAGCCTCACCAAACTTTCGCTTAGCCTCGCCAAACTTTCGCTTAGCCTCACCAAACATTCCTTAGCCTTACCGAGCATTCCTTAGCCTCACCAAACTTTCGCTTAGCCTCAACAAACATTCCATGGCCTCACCAAACTCTTCCTTAGCCTCAACAAACATTCCTTAGCCTCACCAAACATTCCTTAGCCTCACCAAACTTTCCTTAGCCTCATCAAACTTTCCATAGCCTCACCAAACATTCCTTAGCCTCACCAAACTATCCTTAGCCTCACTAAACATCCGCGTAGCCTCACCAAACTTTCGCTCAGCCTCACCAAAAATTAACATACCTGCATCCTGTGCATAAAATCATCATCGAATACGACCGAATCGTCGATCTTTTTCCCAAGAGCTTCAATATATTTGCGGAAACGCTTGGGTGGGATGACCCAAGTTTTCCGCTCGGCTTCTTTGGTAGCCTCGATTTTTTGTTCCCGGGCTTGTTGAGCTCGAAGATGGGCCCAATTCATTTTTGTAGCAAGCTCAATATTACGAGGAGGAAATCCTATGCCCATTATGGCCTTTCTAGGCTCTTTGACGGTGGATGTGGTGGGATTCGCTGGCTTCAAAGCTGCAGATGGCGTGGCTCCTGTAATTGAAGCTGTGACTTCTAAAGCAGAAGATGTGGCTTCTGGGACTGAAGACGTGGATACTGGGACTGAAGATGTGGCTCCTGGAGCAGATGATGTGGCTCCTGAAACTGTAGACGTGGCTCCTAGAGCAGTAGGCGTGGCTTTCGGGACTGAAGAAGTGGCATTGAAGGGCGTTGACACGAATTCTGTGGAACCCTTTGGCTCCGTCTTTGTGACCGCTTTAGGCGTGGATACTGAAGGCGTTGGAGCTGGCACTGTTGGCTCAATTGGCTCCACCTTTGAGACGAATGAATCGGTGGCACATTGAACAGGCACCACTTGTTCTTTCTTCGGAACAAAAACTTCTGATGACGTCACGACGGCGGGAGCTCTACGCTTCATTGAACAAGTTTGCATCATTTTTGAGTGGTATACCTGGAAAAATAATTGGTATCGTAAAAGTAAATCAAGAGAGAGCAATCGAAAGTTATGATTCGAAGATCAGAAAAAAAGATACAGAGAAACTGGAAAAACTGGGAAACATTTGAAGAAGATGTGAGAAATGTGGAGGTATTGGTGGGAAAATGGGAAGAGAGAGAAAACATGAGACGACATAATGGATAATACACCCCTGCAAGACGGTCTATGAGAGTGCACTTTGGACAATGTCCGAATAGACTCCGCCCCTTTTTATGACCCTCTTCGAGTGTCTGTGTGCATCTCTCAATCAATCCATCTATACGCGTTGCGGGTCTTCTACGGACCAAAAAAGTGAACAGTGTGCAGAATAGTATGGAATCAGATATAGAATAGCAGAGGTATTTTTCTCTGGAAAATCGTTTCTCTGGAAAAAAATCGTACAGGAGAGAGAATTATTGGCTTGAAAGTTTAGTAAAATTTTGCTGTTTCAGTGAATTTTTATAGCCTGAATCTCTTAGAAGTTCACTAATTATTAGCGTGATTATGTGTTCACAAAAAAGTGAAAGTTCTGCTAAAGGCGCATCGAAAAAAATTGCGAGGCGCCTTGAAAAGCAAAGGAAAACGAAGAGTGAATGGTAAGGACAAGGAAACGGGGAGGCCTTATATATTTTTTGATATTCGGAATATTATGCAAGAATGTCAGAAAATTATGCGAAAAGGGCAACGGCACGCCCACCATATATAAGACATCAATGATCGTGTGATGTCCGAAAATTGACACTTAAAACTCTTAAAGTTGAAAGAAATACTACTTTTATAGTGACTTTGTATAGCTAGAAGCTTTTAGAAATTCACTAATTGTTCGCGAGTTAGTGTTGTCTAGAAAAATGTTATAACTATCAAGCAGTTCGACTAAAGATTTTATGGAAGCTTCAGAGGAGTATCAATAGATAACTCGATGACATCCCTTACTAATAACAATTTTGAAACTGAAAAATTCAAAGAAGAATAGCGGGAGATTGACTAGGCACGTTTGGGTTTGTACCTTCCAGGACTGTTTTAGGCTGTCAAGAGGGGTGTCTCTTGACCGTAAGGACCGTTTGACCCACAACTCAATGCAAAAAAAAGAGTGTGTTGCGCAACAGAGACACGATGGTTTCGTGGCAATGACCTCTATTAACAGGTGTTCGGGAGAGGAAGAGAGTGCAATAATGCACCAAACACTCCTCTTCTGTATGCTCAAAATTAGAAAGTGATGATTCCAAAACAAGAAACGGTAGTAAAGGAAAAACTGCCCAAATTATGGATCCAAAGCAGATTTTGATGGGAAAGGAAACAGAAAAAGGCTAGCTTAATTTTTTCCCCAGAGCACCGACCATATATGAAAGGGTGCTCATAAAACCTCTCCCTACCCAAAAATTGGTTAAAAATCTCAACTTTTTGATTAAAACTCGGTTCAAAAGTGTAGGTTTCGATTAGTTTTCATGCCCTGAAAAGCACTAAAAAGCCCAAAAAAGGGCTCCTGAAAGTTTTAATTAAAAAAGGAGCGGAGCCGAACAAAATTGGATTCGAAAGGAAAAAAGTATAGCTGGTACATAGGTTTTGATTAGTTTCCTTTCCAGAAAAAATGCTCCTCTGACTAAACATGTTGTTTGAAAAGTGGGCGGAGTTTCCTAGCGAGTCTTGAACAGCTTTTCGAGTTGAAATTAGCGAGAGATTATTCTTTGGATTGCAAAGAAAGAGAAAATTTTGCAATAAATTCTCAGTTCTCAAAACGAACAAGTTAAGAAGCAACTCATAGAAATCGTGAAAATTTTTCACACTTTGTTGAAACCGGTAACATTTTTTTTTTCAGAATTTTAAAGTTTCATACGGCTGTCTTCTATTGCAGGTGTCAATACAATCAAAAACACTCAAGAAAAGTTTATGTGACCGGCAGTGACCAACCTATTGAATTCACAGGTGTATGAAAACATACATCGTGAAACTGTAAATTTATAAGCCAAAAATAGAGGAAAAGGCCTAAAACCTCAGGCAGGTACTAGGCTCCTATATCAAAATTATTCAAATCGAAATTGTTCAAAAAAAATTATATCTTTGTATATTTTGTACGTATGTCGAACTCATCGTAATTATAATCGTGAGATTATGAATATGATATTAAACAAATGAAGCAGGAATAGTTTAAAAAATATATAGAAAACAACATTCTCATGGAAAAAAAGAGGGTCTTACATCTCTAGCATGGGAAAATAGTGATTTCTATGAACAGAATTGAATAAAACGAATCTCAAAATCTATTGGAAGTTCTCGAAAAATAGCTAAACAAGGAAAAAAGGGTAGTGGATCTATCGAATTCACAATTATACATGTATAAAAATAAACATGGCGAAACCGCACAATTATTAGAAATTGGTTCAACTAATGAACAAACTTTACGGATTCAAACTTTTTTCAATTCATTTTTGTCAAAAACGTGAATAATATATCCGGTACATATGAACTAATTAATGAAGTTTGAGATTGTGATATGAAGTGTAGAAAACCGGGAAATTTTTTTTCTCGATCAAAAAGCCGACTTAAACTGAGTCAACAGGAATTTTCCTTAATTGGCCTCATTAATCCGAAAAATGTATCAAGCTCAAGTTCAAACGAAACAAATCTAAATTTCTACTTAGAGAACTCGAAAATCAGATGGAGTGACTTTGTTCGCTCTATCGAGTCTGCAATAAAAATGTATAGAAACATAAATGGTGAAACTGTAAAATTGTTTGTCAAAACTGGAGGCTCACCACTAACGAGTGAAAAATAAATACGGATTCGAAATTTTCTCAAATACATCATATCTGAAAACCGAACAATCCCTTGATTTTCTCAAAATCACTTCAAACGGTTTGAATTGGGTATTTTTGGAATTTTTTTTGCGAATTGTGAACCTGGAATGTTCAATTGTAAGCCAACTTTGACCAAAATCTAAAAAAAAAGCCAGTGCCAGTAATACAATTTTTCGGATTCAAACTTTTATCAAATTTATCAGTTTTAGAAAATGATAATGAGATTGCCTAATAGACATCACTGAAAATTATGAGCCAGATAAAAGCCAATTCTGAAAGGAAATGCCAGGGTCAGTAATTTTATTTTCCGGATTGGTCTTTTGCCAATGAAACCGATTTTTAACTCTGATGATCTCATTTTGCCTGTAAAATAAAAATGTAAAAATGATAATTATGGAGTCATACTACAAAACAAGGTGGCAGTGACAATTCGAGACATTAGTGAAACTGCAAATTTGCTATGAACCAGTTATAATTTAGCAGCATGGGATCATGGCAAGCCTGTAATAAAATTGACGGATCTACAATTCTTAGAACTATATCAGTTCTGAATATCTGTTGATATTATCACTGTATTTAGTAAATCTCACTGAGAACTGGAAACTTGCATAAAGTAACACCTAAATATCCAGCCTTCTCATTACTAAATCGTTAAACAGTGACAATTCATAAACGAGAATGCGATCAAAATTGAAAATCGAAGAAGGAACCTCGAAAAACACTGTTAGCCAATGAAAAGTTTACAGACCCGAACATTTTTTTATTTTATCGACTTTGGAAAACTGATAATATCATTTTTCTCCCTCAAGCCTACTAGAAACAGAAAACCAATGTCTTACTACAAATTTAGGTAATGATTGTATTTCTTGAGAATTGTGATACTGGAAAATCTAACTATGAGGCGAAATATGAAAAAAAAAGCTTGAAAATTAATCTGGAACGAGGGTTAGGTTTCTGATTAGTTACTTTCATTGGAAAGAAATAATATGACTTCCTGCTTCAAAGCCGACTAGTCCAAACCCCGGGCCGGCCCGGGAAGCCCGGCGGGCCGACCCGGGCGGGGCAGGGGCGGGCCGGTGGACAATTTCTCCGGCCCGGGTTTGAAAATTTTTGAATTTTGAAGCACGTTTTTCGCGATTTTCAGCACTATTTCGGTACTTTTCCTGGGTCTTTTTACTCGAAAATCGATCAAAATTTCCTCACTGAAAACATAGACCAAAATCCTCCACCGGCCCGGCCCGCGACAAGTCTCTTCAAAATACTCAAAAATAGTCTAGTTCAAAAACCTTACAATAGACGTTTTTGAGATTTTTCAAACAGAAAAGTGTTTTTAGCTAAAGTCGTAACTATCTGAATGAATTCATGGAAGAAAAAACTAAAAAGGGGCATGGCTTCACCTTTTTCGCTGTTTCAAAAAGTTTTTGTCAATCAAAGCATTCATATTTGTTGATTTCAAGAATTCTTCATATGCATATATCAAAAAATGGGCGGAGCTTACTATTAGTTTAAAAAAGGTATTCTTCTTGAAAATGCTACTTTCGATGACCTTTGTGTGCAGACAACTACATAAATTATCAAGCGAAAAAAGGGGGCAGGGCTTGTAATAAAAAGTTGCTCAAACTTTCCACTTAGTGATATGCGCCTTTAAACTGACCTGTATTTTCTCTGCACTCTCCACTATTTTTTCAAACCCAAAAAGAAACAAAAACTAGCGTCGTCCGGAGCGGCGGTCCGAATGTCCGAAACCGAATAGGGCGCCGGCAAAATTGAAGGCTATAAAAGAGAGAGTACAGGGAAATGAGAGACGCCAGAGAAAAAGGAAAATGCCTGATGGCGGTGGTTAGCAGTGTGTCTTTCCTTTCCGGAGGGGAGGCACACAGTGGGAGAATAAGACTGATTGCCTACTGATAAGAGATAATGATTAACTGAGAAATGGAATGGAGGAAAAAGACCAAGGAAGAGGGGAGGAATCGGAGCTTTCTAGTGGGTTTCGGTCCGATTTCTGAGGGGGCTAGTATATCACATTTTGCAGGATGATGGGCGTGAAAAGAACTGATAGTAGGAAAAAAGTCTCAAGTTTAGAAGTATAATGAGAAACAGTAAAAAAAAGAGAGGATATTAGAAACTTTAGTTTTTAAGAGGACCAGACAATGAGCCACTGGAAACTGAATTAAACTGGCATGAAGTGCCATTAATGAACCAGCAAAAAATAATTTTTTAGTACACATTTTTCAAACCTGAAATTTCTGGGGGCGTTTAAAAGGCGACTGCCACGTGTTATCATTCGTCCAGCCTCCTGAGAGGGATTACTGATGAAAGACAATAGAGCGAAACAGTAAATAAATCCGAAAAATGAAAGTATAAGGGGCACAATTGTACGGAACTCCGGAATCATGAATATTTATTCCGTACATCTCTGATAAATGGGTTTCTTGTTGAGCTTGATGAAGTAGGGAACGCCGTAACATAAACGTAAATATACGTGATTAGAGAAAAAATTTGCGAAACAGAAGAAAAAAATTGTTTTGAGAATATAGAGCCCCTTTTTCAAAATGAAATCTCACTGATATCCGAAAGACTAACAAAACAGAAAAATGTGCGAGAAATCATTGAGGAGCTCTACTAGTTACAAAAAGAGACATCAAATCGAAAAGGAAAATGAGAAACAGTAGAAAAAACTAACAAAATCTAAGATGTTTTTAAACATCTTAAAGGAACTGATATTAGGACTTTAGGAAGAATATAGAGAGAAAGTATTGGCAACAAAAATAGAGAAATTCAAAGCTGTAGTAGGAGTGGAGAAACCGAGAAAAAAATGAAGGAAAAGTAGACTTTAAGCAGATTCTCTTCTGGTCTCTCGAAATGAAAAGTCTCGAAAAGTCTCGAAATCTCGAAAAAAAAATGAAAAGAAGAATGGAGAAAAAACATCAGGGAAGAGGGGAGTTCAGAGCTTTTTGGTGGGTTTTGGTCCTCTTTCTGAGGAAGCTGGTATACAACATTTCAAATGAAGACAGATGTGTGAAGAACTAATAACAGGAAAAGATTTCATATTTAGAAGGGGAATAAGAAACAGTAGAAAAACTAAGGGAGATTCGGTATATTTGTTGGAATAACGCGAGAAAGTTTAACTATTGGAAACCATAAAACTGAAATGAAGTTTGACCGATGAAACAGCAAAAAATTATTTATTTAAGAGGAACTATCCCTAATATGGAGACTTCCACTGGCACAAAAACAAAAACTTGTTTCGATTCAAAGGATTGATTGATAGTAAGTACCCATAGGTAAAGTATTTCCAAAAAAGTTACCACCAAGTCCATAAGACGTCATCAGCCTGAGATAAAGCCCAAAGTAGGCTTCACAGTCCAAAAAGTGAATTTTTTTTCAACTTTGAGATAACTTTCTGAAATTTATAGGGTAACATTTGGTAGCTTCGGAGCATATTCACAACAATTTTCAGCCAGATACAACTACTGGAAACATGTTTTTCAGAAAAATTTTTACGTTTTTTCAATTTTTCTCAAAAATTTTCCACAGAGCGGGTAGTCAAAAACAATTTTTTCGGATTCCCCATCAAATTTGCTACAAAAAAGTCTCTTGGATCATACCGAATTTCGAGGACTATTTTTTGCTATACGCGATTTTCTGAAAATCACATAAGGGTCCCCCCTTATAAAAACTTTTTTTCGGAAAAAAATCAAAAATTTTTTTTATTTCGAAAAACCGATTTTCTTGAAGAATTAACCATAAAAAACGGTCTGACAAAGTTTAAGACCTCAATTCCAAGTTTTAGTCGATTTTGAGTTCAATCTGGCGAATCATTCAGAAATGAATGGGAAAATCCTCTGATTCTAGGTGATGGACTCAAAATCGACTAAAACTTGGAATTGAGATCTCAAACTTTGTCATACCGTTTTTTATGGTTAATTCTTCAAGAAAATCGGTTTTTCGAAATAAAAAAAATTTTTGATTTTTTTCCGAAAAAAAGTTTTTATAAGGGGGGACCCTTATGTGATTTTCAGAAAATCGCGTATAGCAAAAAATAGTCCTCGAAATTCGGTATGATCCAAGAGATTTTTTTGTAGCAAATTTGATGGGGAATCCGAAAAAATTGTTTTTGACTACCCGCTCTGTGGAAAATTTTTGAGAAAAATTGAAAAAACGTAAAAATTTTTCTGAAAAACATGTTTCCAGTAGTTGTATCTGGCTGAAAATTGTTGTGAATATGCTCCGAAGCTACCAAATGTTACCCTATAAATTTCAGAAAGTTATCTCAAAGTTGAAAAAAAATTCACTTTTTGGACTGTGAAGCCTACTTTGGGCTTTATCTCAGGCTGATGACGTCTTATGGACTTGGTGGTAACTTTTTTGGAAATACTTTACCTATGGGTACTTACTATCAATCAATCCTTTGAATCGAAACAAGTTTTTGTTTTTGTGCCAAGGCCTAGTGCAAAAAGTCTCGTTCTTAGAGATTGTTCCTCTTAAGTACACATTTTTAAAAACTCAAATTTCTGGGGGCGTTTATAAGGCGAATGCTGACCATAACGTGGTGTTTAGCCCCCTGGAGGGGATTACTGATGAAAAACAATAGAGCGAAACAGTAATAAATTCCAATAAAAATCAGAAAATGAGTGGGCTTCTAGTTGAGTTTCAAGAAGCGAGGGATGAGGAAACATGAATGTGAGTAGATGCGATTGAAATGAAACGTTGTGAAACAGAAATAAAATTTTCTGTTTTGAGATTATGAAAAATTCCAAAACAGAAAAATTATTGAAACAATATGAATAGTTCCTACTGAAAACAAAAAGAGATACCAAGTTGAAAAGGAAAATGAGAAACAGTGAATACAATTTACAACTTTAATTTTTTTGTTGCATGCAAAAAAGCTGATACTCAGACTGTAGAAAGATAGAACAGTAAAAGCATTGGTAACAGAAATAAAATCGAAGCAGTAGTAGAAGTGGAGAAACAGAAAGAAAAATGAAGGAGGCATGAATTTTTAACCGTTTCTTTTTGGACTCTCAAAAGACCACTGGAAGAGTTGATACTATTGAAATTAGGAATGAAATGAGTTTTGGGACTTCTATTTCTTTTACAAGTCAGACTAGATTAACAGTGGTAAGCTTGTTAACACCCGTTCAAATAAAAAAAAAGTTATGAAAACGGTTTGAAACAGTGATATGAAATTACGAAATGGACTTGCAACTATTTCTTTGGAGTGAGAAAAGAGAATTGAACAATATTAACGGAGGAAACACTGTTAAAACGAGCTCTGGATGGATGGAAATGTAACTTGAGAAACAGTTTTTTTTAATTGAAAAACACGTTTTGAACCTGGTGGTTTTTAGACTCTCCGATGGCACCAGAAAGACAGAATCATAAATTTAGAAACTATTGGATTCATATCTATCACCGATAAGTATTGATTAAATAAAAACCAAAACATTGAACTGATTGAAACACTACGAAGCAGTAATATTTTTGCGCAAAATTTGAGAGACAAGTGCTTTTTTATAGCCTTCCGATCCTATTTTGGAATTGAGAATCAGTAAAAAATAAGGAGTTTAGTGTTTTCAAACAAATAGTGAACATGAACTGGTTGATTTTAAAAAATCTTGATAATCCATAATGGTTGACCCAAGGAAAACATTTTGACCGTTTCTATTGGTCGATGAATAACATTTGCCGAAGCTTTACTAATCACAAAAGAGAGTTTAAAAACAAAAGAGTATCGAGAAACAGTGACTGCGTATGATTCAGTTTTACTGAAAATGGGCTCATTTGGGTAATCTGAACACGAAAATTTAGAAAAAGACAGACTGAAATGTTTTTTGCAATGGCGAAATATGAATTATTAATCAAATGAAAATTATCAAAAAATATTTAAAAGTTGCGAAACAGAGGAAAAATTCTAAAGCTTCTAGGCTCAAAGCCATTTTATCTAGACTTCAAATTTGTTTTGAAAATTAACCTGCAAAAATAGAAAAGGCATCGTAGACTTCAATTTTTGATAATGGAACCAGAAATTGTGAGTTTGTAGAACAAATTCAAAAAAATGGTAACTGATGCCTAAGGAACTCGAGAACAGAAAAGAGGTATGAGAAACAGCAGGAAAATTATAATTGGAAACTGAATATGAACGCTGATAACAAAAATAATTATCAAATTCGAAAAAAATGTGGAAATGGAAAAAAGAGTGGTAATTAGGTATTTTAGTATGAAAAAGGAGCTGATAGTTCGGATGCTGAAGGAAGTATCATATTGATAACAAAAACAGATTCAAAATTTCAGTAGAAGTGGTGAAACAGAATGAAAAATATGTAGAAAAATGAACTTCGAATCTGTTTTTTAGGCTCCCAAAAAGCAACTGACAGGGCTGATACTAGTAAAATTAGGAACAAAAAAGAGATTTGGGACCATTTTTTATTCGTCTGGTCAGTTTTATGAGAAAATTTTTTTTTTGAAAATTTTTTTTTGAAAATTATAACCTTACCAACTTTAGTTAAAATTCAGAAATACCACTGATAACAATAATTAGGGTTAAACTGAAATAGTAATTGAGAAACAGCAAATAAATTTCAAAAACTTGTTATGAGACCTGGAGATTCATATCTATCATTGATAAGAAATCAATAGAACGGATCTGACCAAGACTCTAAAAAGTAAAAGTTTCTCATTCAGTAATGAAAATGTATAATTTTAACTTAAAGTGATTAATTGAATCGAATTCGACCCATTGAAAACTAATTTGAACACTGAATTCAATAAAAGACTACGAAACTTTGAACATTTTCCGAAAAAAAACCCGAGAGCGCTTTGGTAGTAGTCCCTTTTGACGGATAAGAATTCCGTTAGTGTTTTCAAATATGTAACCAGTAGTACTTCAACGATCGTTTGGAAAACTTCTTGATGATCAAAAATGTTTTGGAAACAGGGAAAAAAAGTTTGGAATGTCATGTTGAAAATTATTTTTTCAGACTTCAGAACTTTAGCGGATGAAAAACGTTGAGCCATGCATCACTGTTAACAATATAAAATTGTGAAAGAAAAGGATGAAGTTCTTTCAAATTATTTTGCACTGATAATTAGCCAAAGCACCGAATTCAGAAAAATTCATGTAACAGAAAAGCTCAACCACAACTTTAACGTTCTGAAATGCACAAACTGAAAAAAGCGCTATTTTATTTTTTGAACCTATTTTTCAACACTGACTGATTGAAAAATAGCTTAATTTTAAAAGAAAAGCTTGAGAAACAGTAAAAAATCTTTGAAGTTTCTTGGCTCAAGTTCAGATTTTTTGTTGACTTCGAGGGCTTCAATTTTTTTGAGCCAAAATTGTAATATCGATGAGGTTAAACAAACAACTCCATTGATAGATTAAAAAAAGGTTCATAGGAATTTTGCATTTTTAAGTATAGGGGCTTCGAAGTTATCATGAATTAGAAGTGCCGTGGTTAGAGAAAAAAGTTGAGAAACGGAGAAAAACTATTTACAGAAAAATTTTGAAAACCCTGTAACAGTAGAAATTTTACAATACTAGAAAATAACTAATAGCTGAAAAAAATTCGAAAACAAAAACAAGAGATTAGAAACGGTAGAAAAAGATCGGAAAATATGGAAGACGAGTGATATATCTTCACTGATAGCAAAATGTGATATCAACTTGAAACGAGAAATGAGAAACAGTAGAGATTGATAACCAAAATACGGCCAAACCGTAATAGAAATGAAGAAACAGAAGGAAAAGTTTATGGAAAATAGAATTTGAGGGTGAAATGATTTAGTATAAGAAAAGTAAAAGAAATTTTAGTATTGTCAAAGTGAAAAAGTTGCGACGCGTGAACCTCACAAAGCTGTGAACAACTCTCTCAAATAAACTCCACCTTTTTTTGCAAGAGTGCGGCGCACTTTTACCCTGGTTATCTTCCGCCGTTTTCTAACCTTTTCAAAGAGAAATCGACGGGAATATGTTATGTTAGAGATATTTCATTGATATTTTAATCAAATACTCAACTTTTCAATTAGTTAATTCGAGACTGGCGCAAGGAATCCATTGTATTCGGAAAATCAGAAAAGTGCGCCGCACTCTTGCAAAAAAAGGTGGAGCTTATTCGAGAGAGATAATCACAGCTTTGTGAGGTTCACGCGTCGCAACTTTCTAACTTTGACAATATAAGAAAAGAGCTGATAGTCTGAATGATGAAGGAAACAAGAGGCATCCGATTGATAACAAAAATAGATTCAGAAGTGTAATAGAAGTGTAGAAACCGAAGGAAAATTATAGGAAAATTGACTTTGAACCGATTTTTATTAGACTACCGAAAGACAAAAAAATTATCTTTGGGGGACTATTATTTCTCGAACAGGCCAATCTGGTTGGAAAATTAGAAGTTATCTAAAACTGCGTCTGATAGATCAACTGATTGAAATTAATTAAAAGCCGAAGAACAACGATCATTGATAACACTACGAAAACTGGATTCGCGAAACAGCAACATTTTGAATTTTTACTCTCAGAAGGCAATCAGTAAGACAAAATTATAAATTTAAAGTTGCTTATATCTTGGAGCGTGTAATAGAAATAAACTGATTGATAATAAACAGCTCTGTAATAGAGAGTGTTTTGAAACTGTGAAAATGTTTTTTTTAATAATTTTGGTTCCTGTGGACTCTAGAATATGTTTTATCAACTATGGAACCAGTGTGTGCAGACGAAAAACTTTTCTCAAGAAATTCTCGAGAAATATTTTCGAGAATTTTTTTCTCGAGAAAAAACTATCGTTTGCACAGACTGTATGGAACTAATTATGGAACCAGGTAGGGTTATTCAAAAGGGATCCTGAGAAGAAACGGCATCGATAACTGAAAAAACTCAAAAAATAGTATTAGAATTGAGAAACAGCAAAAAGTATTTCAATAATTCATTAACAATCATCGTTTTTGTGAGCTCCAGAACTGGTTTAGTTTGCGACTGAACAAGGAATATTTCTTCACGTGTTTCATACGAAATCGTAGGAACTACGACTTTGTGGTTCTCATTTCTCACAAAAAAAACCACGTAATGAAGTAATTTTCTGTGAACTTTTGTTCAAAACACCAGAATAAAACTAAATCCACGAGAATGTCAGTTTCTCGTTGCAAACGCACAAAAATGTTATGAATTTTACAGTTTTGAATCGAGGAAAAAAAATTTGAAATTAATCTTCTCTTATATGGAGAAATAGTAGTTGATACAAATCAGCTTCAATTAAAATGAAATCAAAACGCGGTGGTTAAAGGGGGAGTAAAGCAATCCAAAAAGTGCCAATGTTTTTATATGAATCGACGCAGAATTTGGGGGGTAACAACTTTCCAGTTGATCGTACGGTACGAAAATGCTTCTGACAGCAGATATCGGCTCTCTTTTTCCACTATTTTATTAGGGGGTCCTCTTTGAAAAATAAATTCACGTTATGTGGAACTTTTTCTATTTCTGACGAAACGCCGCGAGGATTCCCCCTAATAAAATAGTGGAAAAAGGAACGCAGCGAAACAGCCTTTTTAGCCACTTTGAGAGCCGATATCTGCTTTCAGAAGCATTTTCGTACCGTACGATCAACTGGAAAGTTGTTACCCCCAAAATTCTGCGTCGATTCATATAAAAACATTGGCACTTTTTGGATTGCTTTACTCCCCCTTTAAGGAAATATTATAGAACAGAAAAAAAAAACTTCAATGCGTTATGAAAATGTTGTGGAACGGAAATTTAACAGACTGATTCAATGCAAAACAGTGGAATTTATGTAAGAATCGAAAAACAGTGAAACAATACCAATGTTTCTAGATTTAGATAAAATCACAGAACAGGTTCAAAAAGTTGTTCAAATAGTGAGGTGTTCCTCAGTGGTCAATTGATCGATTGATTATGACTGAACTTAAGTTGGAATTGAGAAACAGCTGAAAATTAAAAAAAAATGCCTCTGTAACCTGACGGTTTTTTGACTCCCAGAATGCATCAAGAAAAAAGGATTCATTAACTTAGAGACTATTGCATTCATATTTATCAGTATTTCGATTCATCAATGGAAATGAGAACTAGTAGAAAAATGGAATTTAGTTCTTTCAAAAACAACACAGAAAACATCTCCTGGTTAATCACAAACTATGTTAGTAATAGAGATAATAGAATAGAAAATAATAAGAAACAGTAAAAATTTGGGAATATTTTGTTGAAAATTCGTTTGTTACCAAATTGGTGGAAAAATGAACAGAAAAAAAAGGATATGGAGAAGCAGAAGTGCTTTTAGGTTCTTCACCTAATATGGGATCATCTGAGGGGTTATGATCAAACCAAACGTAACATTGTATTTTAATACTATTAATTAAATGTGAAATCGTATAATTTGAATAAAGGTTGAGAAACAGAGAACAAAATCTGAAGTTTCTAAGTTTTTTGTTCGCTTGTTTTTACTCCCCGAGCTCACAAACTTTAAGAATAATACTGGAACTACGCGGCACAACTAATTCCTGTTAGGAAAATAAGCCATAATAATGTTGAAATTTCGAAAAATACCATCGTGAGCAACATGCATAAAAATTGCTGGGATCAGGGGCGTGCGGTAAAATTTTCGGATATCCGAAATTATCCGTTTATCCGAAAGAACTTCGGATATTTTGTTGTCGGATAATTATCCGAAAAAGTTTCGGACTTTTTTCGGATATCCGAATATCCGAAAACCAAAGAAAACCAAAAAAAATCGGATTACTTTTCGGTTATCTGATTTTATCGAGATTATTTTGAGCATTACTTTTTGTGGGATTTGTTCTTAAAAACGTAATTCGAACAATCCTTCTGATAAAATTGACAAAAATGATGCGAAATATATTATTTTTCAACTTCGTCGAAATGAAACCAAGGCAAAATTTGAACTAATGGAATTTTTTTTCAAAAAACCGTTATTTTTGAAAAAATCAAAAAATCCGAAAAACTAAGTTCGGATAAATTTCCGGATATCCGATTATTCGAAAAGAAATTTCGGCTAATTTTTCGCGTATCCGAATATCCGAACATTTATTTCCGCACAGCCCAGCCTGGGATTACAGAAGAAAGTTGAGAAACAGAAAAAAAATATTCGGAAATCTCTAGACTGATGTTTTGAATTTTTAAAGCTGTTGATGAAAGTAGCCCGATTGGTACTTGAAAAACTCCGAAAACAGAAAAAAAGAATGAGAAATAGCAAAAAAATTGAATAAAAAATCCATCGACGAACAGTAATGATAATGATTCCAAATTCAAAAAGAAAATGAAACAGTAGAAAAAAAACTGAGAAAATTGATATTTTCCAGAATGGGAAGGGAGCTTTCAATAATTCTGTTCGAAAAAGTCCATCATTAACGACAAAAACAAATTCTAAATTCAAGTAGGACTGGAGAAACAGAAGGAAAAATATGAGAAAAATGGACACTGAACTGATTTTTTAAAGTGTCGATTGCCGTGATTAGAGAAGACTTCGAGAAACAGAAAAAAAATTTCGGGAATTTCTAGCCCCAAGTTGGAATTTCTGATATAAGGAGCTTGAGAGCAGTATTGGTTTTTGCTGTTTCTCAATTTCTGGTTTAATCAAAGTTGGTGTTATCAGTGATCGATGGTCTTCCGCCATATTTTATATTTTATACCGCGCCATTCTTTACTGTCCAATTCCCTCTTGTGGAGCAAAGCAAAGAGATTCCAAGTTCAGTAGCTCATGTATTCTAGAACACTGTTTCAAACAATTTTCAGAAGTTTTCTTAATTTGAACGGGTGTTAATCCTACGTTGGTCGGTAGATAATTCAGAGCTCTTTTCCAGTAAAATTGAATAATTCTCCTCTTTTTCTTTCAAATTTGGTCTATCCCATAAATAGTAGTTCAGAAGCCTACTGACCTTCCATTTCGTCCTAATTTCATCATTATTCATCCTTCCAGTCGCCTTTTGGGAGCCTAAAAAGAATCAGTTCAAAGCATATTTTCCCATATTTTTCTTTCTGTTTCTCCACTTCCACAACAGTTTTGATATTAATTATGATATCAATGGAATGAATGTAATTTTCTCGAGCATTCTGACTATTATCTTGTTTCTCATACCAAAATACCATTGTTCCCCGACTTTTTTTAATTGTTCCTTTTTTTCCTTCTAGGAAAGACATTTTTTTCTATTATCAGTAGTACGTTTCCCACCTCATCTCGGTTTTGTCATCAAAAGTTGAAGCCAAAACAATCGGATTTGAGTACAGAAACTCTAGAAAATCTGTTTCTCAACTTTTACTAAAATCGTACTATTTTGCATTGTACAGTTTTGAAGTATCGTCTTCAATTATTTTGAAAATAACCCGTCCCGTCAATTCTGATTTTTCTTACTACTCGCTTCCAGGTTATTCAGATATACTGTTTCGCCGAATCCATTTCTTTTTCATTTCGATATTTCTTATCAGTGGAGTTTGTGTAAATGTTGAACATTTGCTGAAAAAAACAGTTCTAAAGCTCACATTAATGAATCCTCAACAAAATATTTTCTCTGTTTCTAGACATTTTTTATTATCAAAACTTTTTTCAATCAATCAGTTTTTCGTCTGCTGGGCTGTCAAAAGCACTAAACTCATCTTCTAATTCTCATTTTCAAAAAAAAAAATGAAAAAACTATAAAAACCCACTAGTCTCCCGATTTTTTTTTGAATATTTTTCAATGTTTCAAAGTTCTTTCTTAACTCCAGTGTTCTGGTTTTTGTTCAATCCTTCGACTTTGCTTTGCGATTAGAAATTTTGAATTTTCAGTACTGAATGGGGCATTTTTGGTGTTTTCATCAATTTTGTTTTGGTTGTTTTTTATCAGTGAATCCAATAATCTATAAATTTATGATTCTGTCTTCTTGATGCCTTCTAGAAGTCTAGGAACAGTTTGGTTCAAAACGAGTTTTTCTTCAAGTTTTTGCTGTTTCCTAGTTTCTATTTTAATTCAATCAAAGTTCATATTAACAATGTTACCGCTTGGTTCCCTTTAGCATTAACTGAAATTCGTGGCATGAAATTGACACTTTTTGAACAAAAACGTTGTTTGACGATTAACCAAGTATGTTGAAAAGCGCTAAAAAAGTGTTTAAAAGTTGAAAATTTTGAAAAATTTCCCCCAAATTCCCGTTTTCTTAAAGCCGCTCACCGCCCGGAAACACGGAAGACGGAAGCCGGAAGACGGAATTCCTCTCATTTCTGGTGCTGAAATATAAAACTAATCATACAAATGGTTGTAAAGAGTGATAAAAAACATGAGAATAATTAATATCACTAACTATGGCTGATTTGAAATTGGAATTACGAAACAGCGGGAAAAATATTAGGAGCGCACATTTGAAACCTACTTGTTTTTAGATTCTCAGAAGGCATCAGGTAAACAAATTCATAAACTTAGAGACTATTGAATTCATATCTATCACTGATAAAAATCGAAAGTTCCGGATTAACCTTATTCAGTTCTGAAAAATCATAACATTTATAGCGTTTAACCCATTGAATACCAACCAGAATCCTGAAATTAATAATAAATTTCCAAATAGAAAACTTTTTTCAAAAAATCCCTAGAGGCTAATGCTTTTTGGTAGCCTTCCGATCTATTGTTGACAATGATAGGGTTTGAGTACAAACTGATTAGTTACAAACCATCTTGACACAAAAAAACTGATAGAAACAGCGAAAGATCATAAAAAAATATGTGAACTCCGAATTGTTAACAGAAAAAAATGCCGAATTGGAAAGGAGAACGAAAAACAATAGAAAAAAGATGAAAAATAAGATATTTTAGCATAGAAAAGGACATTATAGTCAGACTGTTGAGAAAAATCAGAAGTACGTCATTAATAACAAAAATAAGGTCAAAAGTATAGTAGAAAGGGAGAAAAAGAAGGAATATTAATGGAAAAATGGACCGATTTTTTTGCCCTTTTTGGACAAAAATAGACCGAAAAGTGCCAATTTTTCAGGCTCCCAAAAGGCTACTGGAAGAGTAGATACTAGTGAAATTCAGAATAAAAATGGGCTTCCTGGCGTTTGATACTAGGACAGATAAAGGATTAGATGAAAAAAAAACTTGTATGATTTTTTTTGAAAAAAAAAATTCTGCAGGAAGTGTAACTACGATTGAAACCAGGAAAAGTTATGAAAATGGTTTGAATTGGTGATATGAAAATATATAGCCTATTGGGTTCTACGTTTGGCTTTGAAAGTGGGATTTTAGAGGTAAAATTTTGCAGAACCGCGATACACATTGATAGCGTGAACTATGCTCGAACTGAGATGGGAATTGAGAAACAGCAAAAATATTTTGAAGACACGATTTGAATCTGACGATTTTTCACTTCCAGAATGCTGGAATCAGGAGCACAGAAACATGAAACTTATAAAAGAATATGGATGACTGAGACTGTGGAAACGGAAAATGAAATTGCCGTGATTAGAGAAGACTCTGAGAAACAGAGAAAAAAATTCGAAAATTTCTAGTCTCAAGTCGAAATATCTATTGTAAAAAGCAGGAGAGCAGTATTGGTTAAACGTGAAATTGCTGAGATTCTATGAAACCTTTTGTTTAAACGATTGAATATTGAAATCAAGATGGTAATGAAAACTTATCTGAATGCGACATTTATGACAAAAACATGAACCAGTTATCAAATTTCAAAAAATTTTGTTTTACAAGCTGTTAACTTTTAATGTTTTGCATTAAAAATTTGAAGAAATTTCAATTTGAAAGATACTGATTATCAATATTTTCAGTTCTTTTTTTTAATCTCGCTTATCTGAATGGTAGTTGAGATACGAATGGAATCTAAAGACCTATTGGATAACTAAAAACGAAAAAAAGCTGAAAGTAAAAACAGGAAACAGTAGAAAATTAGTGAGCAAAGAGTTATCAGTAATGTGGCATAACTGATAAAAATGATGGGAGAACGAAAGCTAATTCCCGTGAGTTTTCAACTTTTTCAATGAAGATTACCGAACGACGTATTAATAATGAAAACCATCTAGAACTAAAAATAGAAATGAGAAACAGCAAAAAATTATGAAAAAAGGAGCTTCGAATCTACAAATTTTTATCTTCCAGTTAGCAACTGGGAGCTGGAAATATGATTCTGAAGTGTCGTGACTACATTTTTATCACTGATAATGGGAATAAATTGAATCGGATAGAAAAATTTAAAGAAAATGGGGAAGTAGGAAATGGCGATGGCACCTAGGCGCTGGAATTATGAGTTTGGCTTTGTACCGCTGAAAAGTCAGAAGAAAAACAGGTAAATGGTATCGATAGAGGAAATATAAAATTCTCGAAATGAACAGTTCATTGACATAAAGTCAGAACACGATAGTTAAAACAATTCCATGAAACACTGTTCTTATAAGTTGAAAAACTAGTTCTGAAAAACATCAAAACTGCAAGAAATGAAACATTTTTCTTTATTTTTCAACTAAGCTTCGGGCAATAACTGAAAATAAAACAACGTCATTTAAAACAATTAGGCTGTGAAACAGCTAAACATATTTTGAAGTGTTCAGATTTCCAAGCTTCTAGTTTTCCATATTTGCAATGGCGATTTTTGAATCTCGTCGTGAAAATGTCCTGAAAATGTGCTGAGATATCTACCTTTTCGGTTTATCGAGAAACTGATAACAGATAAGATATGAAAACTAAGAAATAAAAAGAGACACAGAAAAAAAGTATGTGAAAAATGAACTTTGAGCCTATACTTCTTCAGCTCTCAGTTAGCAATTGGGAGTTATAGGTAACGTGGCATAGCTCATGAGAATGATTAAAAAAAACAACAAGACACTGACTGAAAGACGAACAACGGCATTGGAAAAAATAGGCTTTGAAACTGCGAAAAGTTTGGGACAATTTTGACCGAGACATAAACTGAATACACTGGAAAAGTTGACATTGCGTTATTAAAAGAAAAATCAAGAAACAGAAAAAAATCTAGTGAAGCAAATCTTTGCAAGCGACATGAGTTCCAAGAATATATTTTTAACACTGATAAGGGAATGAATGGAAGTTGATAGGAAAGTTATTAAAAAAAAAAAGGGGAAATAGAAAAAAGCGATGGCAGCTAGGAGCTGGAATTATGGGTCTGGCTTCGCAGCAGTAGAAAGCTAGAATGAAAGCAAGGTACAACAACGTTGCGATTAACCAAGTGATAAAAAGTCAGAGTCTAGAAGCTAAGACAGTTCCATGAAACAGTTATCCTTTTTCAAAAAATGGTGAAAAACTGATGTTCTGACTCTAATTTATTGAAATACGTACTGCAAGACACTAAAACTGAAAGAACTGAAACATTTTTCTTCATTTTTGAGCGAATAAAATAATCGGCCCTGTTCCAGTTTAGGGGTCCCTGAAAAATACATGGGCTTCTGCTCCATTTTTCAGAGACCCAGGAAACTCCCAGGGACTCCTAAACTGGAACAGAGCCGAAAATTCTATGCACCGATTGAAAGTGAATCAGAACGATTGGGAAAAAATATGCTATGAAACAGCGAAAAAATTATTAAAAATTTTTTTTGGTCAACATTTGTTTCAAAGTTTCTAGTTTGCCATATTTGCAATGACATGTTTTGCATCCCGAAAGTCCTGAAAATGCACTATCAAAATATCAATTACTGATTTACAGATCTATCGTCTACTGGTAGTTGTAAAATATCAATACTGAAAATTGGAGAAAGAAAAAGTAGAAAATAGTGAGAAAAACGGGACTTTAAGCCTATACTTTTTTCTACTTCCCAACAGAGTTGTACGAAATTCCGGATTCCGTATTCCGAATTCCGGATTCCGAAAAATTGGATTTCATTTCGGATTCCGTTTTCCGGATTCCGCAAAATGAAATTTCATTCCGTTACAAGTCAACATTTTCAAGTCAACAAAAATAAAAGAAGTATGGAGAATATTTGAGCGGAATTCCAGTATTCAATGATTTCAGCATGAAATGGCTTCTAAAATGCACTGAAAAACGGAGCAAAACTATTTTTCGAACTCAATCGCTGTTTTAAGCTTTGAATCTCGCAAAACCAATCATTCCGGATTCCGAATTCCGGATTCCGGATTCCGTAGTTTTGAAGCTCATTCCGGATTCCGGATTCCGAATTCCGGAATCGAGAATATCTATTCCGTACAACTCTGCTTCCCAGGTGCAGCAACTGGGAGCTGGAAATCATCAAATACGTGGAATTGCAATGATTCAAAATGATATGGAAAAGAAAAGAAGCTGATAAGGTAACAAAAGACTAGTAGCAATGGGTGGCCTATGTATGTGGATAGAAAACTGAGTTTGAAAAAGTCGATATAAATGAAATGTGCAGTTGAGAAAGAACAAGATTTTCACTATTTATCGGTTTGTTACGGCCAGGTTCGGAAGCTTTTTTGAATTTACTGAACAGGAACAAAGGAGTATTTCCAGACAAACAATGAGACAATGAGTGTAAGTCATCTAAGAACTCAAACAAGAGTTGTACAAAGCTAGAAGGATTTGTGAAACAGCAAACACAAATGTGGACTGAGACTGATTTTTGAAAGAGAACTGTTGAAGATTTTCGAAAAATACATTGAGAAACTGGGAAACAAATTGGGCATTTCGCGCTGGATTTCTCGGTTCATCGGAATGGTTGTCTAAATTCAGATTTTGCTATTCAGATATACACAATTTCCAGTTTTTCGTATCGAAATTTTCAACTTCTCAATGAAGATTACTGCACAACCGACCGACGTACTGGTGACTGTAAACCTTCTAGAAATGAGAAAATAAATGAGAAACAGCAAAAAATTGTGAAAAAAAGGAGCTTCGAGCCTACAAATTTCCATTTCCCAGGTAGGATCTGGGAGCTGGAACTATGATTCTGAAGGCTGGTGACTACATTTTTTTGCATTGATAAAGAAATAAATGGAAAAGGATAGGAAATTTTAAAGAAAATGAAAAAAAAAATGGCAACTAGGTACTTGGAATTATGAATCTGGTTTGGTACCATTGAAAAGTTAGAATAAATACAAGGAAATGGTATCGATAGACAACATTTGAAATTCTCGAACAGTTGATTGAAAAAAAGTCAGAATGCGATAGTTAAGACGATTAAGACGACACTGAAAGAAATGAAACGTTTTTCTCCAATTCAGAGCGAAGGCTAAGCGAACATTAACTGATAATAAAACAAAGTTATTCAAAAACACGGTGAAACAGCGAAGAAGATTGAGCAATTTTTTCCAGGCTTCTAGTTTTGTATTGTATATTTGCATATTTGCCATGGCAGTTTTGGAATATTGGAATTTTTGGAAATGAGCTTAGATATCTACAGTACTGGCCATAAAGAATGCGCGTTTTTATTTTTTCAGTGGTAAATCGTGACTTTTCGCCTTTTTCGAGAGCATGCCACGAAGAGAGGGATTGGCATAGGGCTCCAAAATTTTTTGAGGGTATTCTACCACTCTAGAGCTCCACTTTTGTAGTTCATGACTTTTCTGGATAATCAACTTCAATACTTTTTACGGACCGTCAAAGAAAAAATACCAGAAGAAAGAGGTTTTCAGTGCAAAATATGCGATTTTCGCGCTTTTTTTCTTTGACGGTCCGTAAAAAGTATTCAAGTTGATTATTCAGAAAAGTCATGAACTACAAAAATGGAGCTCTTGAGTGGTAGAATACCCTCAAAAAGTTTTGGAACCCTATGTCAATCACACGTTCTGTAGCATAGTCTCAAAAATGATCATTTTCAACTGAAAACAGGCAAACGCGCATTCTTTATGGCCAGTACGGTACCTTTCCGGTTTATCGAGAAACTGATAACAGTAAGATACAAACAGCTAAGACAGGAATGAGAAACAGCAGTAAAGTATTTGAAAAATGAACGTCGAGCATATACTTCTTCAGCTCTCAGTTAGCAATTGGGGGTTATAAGTTATGTGACATAAGTGATAAGAATGATATGTGATGAGGAAAACAAAATAAAAAGGACACCATCAATTGATAAAGGTGGGGGGACATTAAAGTTTTGTAGACTTTTTTGTAGACTTTGTATGCATTTTGTCGTAAGATGTGGTGTATACACTATTTTTACAATTTCGATTATTTTCAAGAAAACAAAAACCATTACCATCTAAAGGGTCGAACTAAGCTACCGTACCGATTAGAGGCCGCGCGTGTTACCGGCTGAGCTACAGGGGTCAAAACGCGGCCGCCCTTTCTTGGCGCCTATGAACCTGCCTCTCGCGCCTACAACCTAGAGGTCGTGATAACTTTCTCTTCTTACTAGTTTTGATTATCCGAACATCGAATATGAGTTAAGAATGGTCCATTATTCATAGTAGAAAAGTAACTACAAATTCAGTTTTTTCATGTCCCGCCACCTTTAAGGTCAGGATCTTATAATCACTTGTACTTGTGAAAAGAGAAACAATTTTCTTCTTTTTTGAGGATTCGCAAAAATAGACTTTAAAACTGCAAAATGGTATGAAAAAGTTTCAAAAGTCGAGACATGCACTGAAAAAGTTGACATTACGTTATTAAGAAAAAAGCTCGGGAACAGACGAAAATACAAGGAATTTCTTGCCAACCTAGTCGCCTTGACTTCCTAACCTCCAAATTTTAAAAATGGAGCCAAGGAACAAAGAAATAAGCTCATTCCAGTGAATATTTAGTATTTTTGAATGAAGATTTCGACAAATAGTTGAATCTAAAACGAAATCTCAGAACACTGGTGCTGCAGACCTTCGAATAACTGAAAATAGAGTAACGAGACAGCAAAAAATTATGAAAAAAAGGGAGCTTTGAACCGACACTTTCTAAGCTCTCTGTATGCAAATCTAAGACAGTACCATAACTTTGGAGAGTATATTGTATCACTGATGAGAGAAGTAAATAGGAATGTTAAAGAACATGGGTAAATGGGCCAAGAGTTATGGCACCTAGATATTGGGATTATAAGTCTGACTTTGTACCAATGAAAAGTTAGAACACGTACTGTCGATTGACAACAAGGCAGAATTCAAAAGTTCAGGCAGTTCCATGAAACAGTTATCAGTTTTCGAAAATTCGGAAAATTGTAGCTTTGGCTTGACTCAGACGTTCGGGAAGACACTAACTGAAACTGAAAGAACTGAAGCATTTTTTTCATTTTTCATACGATTGACTGAAAGAAGAGCAACGGCATCAGAAAAAATAGGCTATGAAACAGCGAAAAATATTTTGTACAGAACTTATTTTCAAACTTCTGATTTTCCATATTTTCTACTCAATTTCGAATTTCAAATCTCTTGAAAATGAGCTCCGTTATCCAATTTCATTGCTGCCCCACTGATAGCTCAAAAATATCAAAACTGGAAAAACAATGGAGCAAGAAACAACAGAAAATAATGAACACAATGAACTTTGAACATATACGTTTTCCTAGCTCCCAGGTAGCAAATGAGAGCTATAAATCATCACATGCGTGGCACAATTGAAGTAAAGTTAAAAGGAATGTGATGAGTCACTTAAACGACAACAAAGTCTTTTGGGTCAGACCTTTGTTGACATTCCCGGGAGCAGGGGGACGACGGGAACTGGGCCTCAATAGAGTAGACATAGTTACCGTCGGAAACCTACTGAAAACAGACCCTAACACGGCCCGTAGGTAACCTTGTACTTTTTGATCACTCACATAGTCGGGAGTGACTGAGTTGAGATCGCTGTACACGGAATTTTCTGGATCGTAGGAATTCGTGTCCACCGTGACCAAGATGGGATTTTAAATTTAGTACTCCATTTCTTTTCTTGATTAGACATTGGAAGGGATCACAAAAAAATACAAAAAAAAATGGTAAAATGTGAAAGCGAGAAAAATAATAGGTTTGATTCAAGCAGCCTGTAAAGTTGCATTATCAAGGAGCACATTGATAAGAAAAGAAAGTAATGAGAAAACAAGGAAAATTCTATAGCCATGCGTCAGTTATTAATGAAATGCAAAGTACCAATATTGAAGATAACTTTCGGAAACAGTAACAAATTGACAATTTTCTATGGTTTCGGGCTCGAAAAAGGAAGAATATCACATTCTTAGAAGCAATTAAAATAATTTTTATTTCCAGGTCTTGGAAAATTGTGAGCCCTTGGCGCCTAAGTTCTCATAATTAGGGTATTCCAGTTGGGTATTCACCCGGTTTTCTAATGAAGAGACAATCTCTCATGAATTATCCAATGAAACTGAGAAAAAAACACGAAAAAGACGGGAAAAATTAAAATTCTTGAAAATTCCAGTGAAATTTGGATTTTGAAGCAACGCAGTCGTCTCATCAACACGAGCAAAAACAGTGCAAGTTACAAATAGCTTTTGAAACTGTAAAAATTCGCAACAATTTGGAAACTTGGCAACTAGATACTTTTTTTCAGGTGTTTGGAAGGTTTTTTTGAAGTAAGACTCTTATTCGGCTACAAAAGCAATTGGAGCAATTGAATCCAAACACAGCATTTTCAAATTCTACAAAAAGCGGAATTATGAAAATGAGATACAAAATGAGAAAAAATTTTGTCTAAAATTTCTCGACTTTGTTAATCTTACTGACAAAAAACTCATTTGCAAAATAATGAAAACATCATGAAACAATGAGAGATAACATAGTTGAACCACATTCTAACCTCCTGCCACTTATAACAAAATTTTGGTCGAAATTCAAAACGAATTTGAGAAACAGCAAAAATATCGGAGCAGTTTAGACTTTGCATTTATGTATAGTTTTTAGGCTCCCAGAAGGCAGCTGATACCTATGATTTTCCATTTAGAACTATTTTTTTCATTTCATTGATAAGGGAGCAGTTTGATAAGGGGAGGAAGAAGATGAGAAAGCGAAGAGAATATAAATTGTCAAAATGTCAATGCCTTTGATCCCAGATTGATGAATTGATGACTAGAAAATTTTAAATGGATACTTTGAAATAGCAAAAAAATTACCAGCTTCTGATTATTTTAGCTTCGAAAAAGATATCTACGAATATGTCTGGAAATATGTCTGACTCCGGATAATTATGAGCCCTTAACACCTTGGTTTTGTGATTTAAAGAGATTGGTACACACTTTTTGTTTCTAACATTATTTGACGATCCAACACGCAAAACAAACTAAAACGGCTGATGAAAAATATGAGAAACAGTAAAAAAATATTCGAAATGTCTGAAATACAAAAAAATTTGGCTCCGCTGCAGCTTGCGAAATTGCAGTTTATTGGAAGAAGACTTCAGCATTCAAATCTTACTGATGAAGTATAAAGAAGCAAAACTGATAAGGGTAGTTCGAAACAGTAAAAACTCAGAGTTAAGTTTTCTACATAACCAGCAGTTCTATCAAACTCAAATTGTAACCAATTTACTGAGAACTCTTGAAACGGTTAGAACTTGAATAACAATTGAGAAACGGCTTATTGAACAGATTGTTTCAGGCTCGAATAAGACAAGAAGAGGCAATCTTGAATTTTGAGTTTCGGCTTCTATAGCAAAAGTGAATATGAAATATACCAAACTATGATCGTACTACCAATTACAAATATCTACAAGTGATGAAAAAGCCGTGAAATAGTGATAAATGCTAAGTTTTGCCCTCACCGTGACATCCAATTCTTTTTTTACAAACAAGGTGAAATTAGACCAAACTAGAACCCAGATGCTGTTCTCTTCACGGAAACACAATTAATTTCAAAAAAACTGAAGCAAACAAAAAAAATTTTGGAAAAGTAGGTCTTTGATCCTGTTGTTTTTGGACTCCCAGATAGTAGCTGGAAATTGGAATAATACATTAAATAGTTTTTTTTCTGATTATACACTGAAAAAGATAACACTGATAAAGGAACCAGAAAATTCGAGAAATTGAAAAAAGCAGTAGGTTCCACTCATACATTACTGATCTGTAAAATTGCAAAATTAAAAATAATATTTTGAAACAGTAAAAAAAACGATAACTCAAAAAAGTTTTCCTTTCATTAATGATAGTTTTAAAAAAGCATTCAGAACAATGTTTTACTCCTAGGACTTCATCAGTTGTGAACTCATAGCATCTTGGTTATCCTACTCGGGGCATTCCATTAAGATTGGTACCCGATTTTTTCCCTACATGATGCCACGAACCGCAGATTACCCGAAACGACTGAGTAGAATGAAGTAGAAGATGAGAAACAGTGAAAAGTAGTCCCCAAAAAGTCTGAAATTTAGTGAAATTATAGTTCTTGAATTGGTTCCACTGCAATTTGAAGAACGACCTCATGTTGGTGATGGAAGTGAGGAATAAAGCCATTCGCGAAGTCGAACCCACCGAAAAAATGTAAATTAGCAGAACTGAAAAGGATAGTTTGAAAAGTGATTTTTTTATCACCGAATTTGAAAGAACCCGAAACTCTACCGAATTCATGTGGTGTAATTTACAGAGAATTTGAAACGGGGAAAAAGATTTGACAATTTGAAATTTAGGCATGAAAAAGTGATTAGTTCTAAACTTGGAACATCCATAACTTTAATTCATTTTAATTTTGGAATCAAGTATCAAAAAATAAAACGAACTAGAATCCCGTCGCTTCATCAAAGAATATAAGATGATTTCAAAATAAAATACAAATAATTATTGCCAAAAATTTACGACATTTCATAAGAATAATCAGAAACAGAAAAATAAAATCATAGCCACATAGACTTTGATCCTAGGGGTTTAAGAGTCCCAGTAGGTCACTGGAAAATGTGAATATGCTTTTAGGACTTCTTTCAAAATCAGTGGTAAAAGGATGAAAGGAAAAAATAAAAGCCATGCCTCAATTATAATATTTCTCACATCCTGGCTCCCAATTTTCATAAATGAGCGATTCCGAAATCAAATGTCATCAAGGAGAAAACTTGTGGAAAAGCAAGGAAGTTGTATTCAAGAAGAAGTTGTGAAAGGTTATACAAATTTGAACACGGCAGAATTAATACCAGAAGGTTCAGTAAAATTTAATTGTGTGAGAGAAACAGCAAATTTTTTCCAAAGTTTTGGTTTTTATGAGCATAGCTACAAAGTTTTTGGGATTTTAAAAATTTTCCCAGCCTCAAGGCACTTAGAGTTCAGGCATTTCAAAGAAATAAGTATCCTGTTCTTTCAATTAATGAATGATTCATAGAAGCAGAGAAGAATGAAGACAAAAATGAGAAACAGATAAAAATTTCCCAAATTGTCTGAAATTCAATGGAGCTTGAATCTCAAAACAGTTATTTAGCGAAGTGATCATAAGTTGGGGGTGTTAATAAGAATCAAAGAACCTCACAGTCACTGCTGGAATGTAAACTAAGAGAACTGAAGAGGATACTTCGAAACATCAAAAAAAAATTTTTCCTAATAACGCAGGTTCAAAGGCTGTAGGAAGTTCCAGAACCCTGTGCCTTATCTGAACTGTCTCTAGCCATAACTGTTCCGTATCCGAATCGGCAGTTCTGATGTAGTATGTTTCTGATATGGTCACAGTTTTGATACGGAACGATTCTGATAAGAGACAAGTTTCCTAACCGTTTGAAGTTTCCGATTTCTGTATTACAAGCATGGAATTTTTTAACCAAACTGGTACGCAATTCATTAATACCACGTCAAGAACCGGTCTAATACGCTAGAAGACTAAGAAAAAAAATAGTTGTGAGACAGTGAAAAATCGAAAAATTATAGTTAAATTTGGCCGAAAATTTTGGAATTCCATCGCAAGCCAGGAATACATGTGTCACTGAAGTCATATGACAAAACAAAACAAAAGAGAATAGTGAGAAACAGTGAAATTTTTAAAATTTTCTCATATTAGTTCAGTTTTGTCACTGATTATTGAAAAATGATACAACGGAAGAAACTGAATTCACTGAATTCCAAAAAAAGCATGCATTTAAAACTGTAAACCGGCCAAACAGAATTTTCCTACCCACTGAAAATTCACTGAATTTCCAAAAAAAATTTCGAAAATCTCAAAAAAGGACCTTTTCTTATTGTCTTCGAATGGTTTTGCTGAGTTCAAGGGGGAGCTGAAAAAGCAAACTTAAAACTTGTACAGGAAGCAGATGCACTGATGGGAGAGTAAATCGCTCTGAAAATGGAAAATGAGAAACAGTGAAAAAAAGCTTCAAAGCCAAAAGGATTTCAAGGTTTCTAACTAAATTTCAGAATATTAATTTTTGATGGTATTGATCGATGCACAGAGTAGAGCAAATATCAGAATCAGCATCAAAGCAAAAAAAGTGAAACTGAAGAAGAAAATTAAAAACAGTGAACAAATTCCAAATTTTCCCAATGTCCCACGTGCTTGAATCGAAGATAAAACTGGAGAAAAATATGATGAAAAAGTGGAGGAACAGTGGAAAAAATTGAGCTGAATTCTCCATTATAAAAAAGCTGCTAGATTGACTGCACATTGTTAAGCAAATTCTCCCAAAACGTGACGCTAATTTATGTAAATACGAAACAGTGAAGAAATCGGAATTTTTCGTCTAGCCAACTGAATCTGCTCCAAAATTTCCAATTTGTTAAACTTCCCTTTTGTGCGATTAGTAACAAAAATAAATTTCGAAAGACTATCAATGTTTTAGTTTGTATAAATTATCAGAAATAAAGAAATCTGGTGATTTTAGAACTGTTTTCAAACACAATAAGACAATGTATTGTTGCAAAAGTACAACTTTCAAAAAATAGAAAATGAGAAACAGTGAAAATAGGGTCTTCGAAGGTAATTTTTTATTCGTGGATCGGAGTACTGATTTTATGGAAAAGGGTACAGCTGAAGAAGAATTTTCGACACAGTGAAAGAATTTGAAATTTTCCAAATGAGCAACTGGATTCCAAAAAACTAGAAGTTCGGAATTGTATCGCAGCTAATTCTAATAACACTGATTAAAGAAAAGGAAACTGATGGAAAAACAGTGAACCAGTGTTAAAAATTGTTCGAAATGTCGAAATAGTTTCCTGAACTATGACGAATCAATAAACGGACTACTGACTAAATTTGAAAAATATTGTGCGAGAGGAAAATGAGAAACAGTGAAAAATAGGAAATTTTGCTTTTGAAACTGACATTTGGAAATCCCGTTACAAAATTTTCGATTACTTACGAAAAACAAGGCTGCAAGGATTCAAAAGAAAAAAACATGCACCTACTGATAAGTGAATGATGAAACAGCAAAGTTTTCTTTTGGAAAATTCAGTTTTTTTCGTAGGAAAAAACGAAATTCGACAAACTACCAGTGGTTTATGTTGTATAAATTATGTTGTACAAATTTCGAGCCCTTGTAATCAAGTTTTTTCTATTCTTTTATGTCTCGGGAAATAGACCAACTGACTACTTTGATAACGGAAAAGTCATATGAAACTAGTGAAACAGTTCTAAAAAAAGGTCAAAAAATGTGGTGGAAGTAAGGAAAAAAGAAACTCCGAATTACGACTGATTGAATGCAAACTTCCGAAAACTGAAAAAGAACTGAAAATGATTGATTAATTATGTCGCACTGATGTTACAAGTTACATTATACCATAAGAGCCAAATGAGAAACAGAAAAAAAACTTGAAATTTCGTGAGAAAAGTTAAGAAGACAACGCAGAAGTGAAAAAGGAAATGAAGCTGAAAATGAGATTTGGGAGTAAGTCGCAAGGCCCATTTCGAACGCTACTCTAATCGATTTCCAAAAGTTTTCACAAAATTCAAAAATAGAATCAGAAACAGCAGATCAAAAGTAATAAAGTGTACTTAGAATCTACAGTTTTTGGCTTCAAAATGGTTTTATAGATTTAGAAATTTTTTCTCACTAATAAAAAAAAAGAGAACACATTGATAAGGAAATGATATAGCGATGAAAATATAAAGCCTACCACTCAATCATTGATGGAATGAGAAGTAGAAAAAAAAGGATAATTTGAAGCAGTGAAAAAATGTGTCAACTTTCGATTGTTTTGAAGATAGCATACAGAGACGAAATTGGGAAAATATTTCAAATCTAAAGCTTCGGGCCCCCATAGTACCTGAGCTCTCTTAATTTTGATATTCCAATAAGATTGTTACAAAGTTTCTTGACTCCACAGAAACTAATCCAATCAATTTCAAACCAATACAAGAATATTGTTCACTGATGAAATACTCAAAAGACAAGAGGAAAATGAGAAACAGTGAAAAATAATTTTGAAAAAGGAGCATAACTGAAGTATAAGTTCAGAAGCAGCGTAAGTTTTAGTTTTCTGGAAAATAAACATAATCGGAGCACTGATCACAAAAAAGGTTACAACTGAAGACAAGATTGAGTTCAAAATCGAATAACTCGAACTGATCGACGATAAAACTGAAGAGAAATATAATGAAATAGTAGAGAAACAGTGAAAAAAATTGAGCTGAATTTGGCTGAATTAACACAATTTTTTGAAAAAAAAACCTTTTTTTTAACAAATCCACTGTCTTCCACTGATAAGATAACAAAAAAATTCGGGAAAATGTGAACTCCGTTGGCGTCAGAGGTCTAACTTTTCGAAACAATGTCAAATCAAGAAATCGAAAATGCTCTACTGATGAAATAAGATATAACACGATGGAAAAAGAAAACGAGGAACAGTGACGAACATTTCCAAGGCCAAGAATTCCATTTTTTTTATTGATTTCAGTCCAGAAAGACTTTTTTGATGGTAGACATACAAGGATGCCATTAAAGTAAGAACTTTGAAAATTCCTGAGCGTGGGACGTTTTACTTACTGATACTTTGTATTTCAAAACTATATTTCAAAATTTACCGACTAAAAAACTGAAACAAAACTATGATGAAGAAGTAATGAAACAGTGAAAAACAGTGAACTAAAATTAGCTGAATAAACAAAATTTGCTCGGGCCCGATAGAGGGTTTTTTCCTCCAGTCAATTATGAATAAATGTGCGTACAACGGCTACATAAAATCGAGAATCAAAATAACGAAAACTGAAGAAGAAACTACGGAAAATTTATTTTTAAATATGCGAATGCCGAGAAGTTATTGGAGTTTGGAAATGAAACGAATACTAATAGTGATGAAAAAACAGTGAAAAAACTTGGAATTTTTAAGGCTCAAATGTGTCACGGAAAACTGAATTTTAGAACTCGTGATCGCCGAAAAACAGACTAGACAAAAGCGGAAGGGGGATGAATCAGGAATTTTTGAAAAAGATTTGCCCGAGTTCCCGTTTTCCCAGTGCTCTAAGTTTTCCAAAAACTCGGAAGACGGAAGACAGAACAGTTTTTGAAAATCCGGAAAACGGAAGACGGAATTCCGCTCATGTTTGTTATATAGTAGCAGAATTAGGTATGAAAAAATTTACTTGTTTGACTTGTGTATCGTCGAATCAGTTTATTTCTGGCCTATATGCCGTGCGAATCTGAATAATTAAATGCGCAGCAACTAATATGGATGTTTTAAAACAGAAAAGTTATTGCTTTGAAAATTTAATTGATAGTACGAAAGAACTATCTTGAAGTGATTATCAATGACTTTTGTTGTACATAGAAATTATCATGAAGTTAGAGCAAATGGTTTCAAATTTTTTGTGAAATTAAAAGACTAATCGACTGAAACAGTTTGAACACAAGAATAGATGTAAAAGTGGTGAAACCGCGAAGAAAAGGTGAAAATAATAAGATTTTGGTCAACAATTTAGATAGATTTCCCAGGACTCAAGCATCTATTTTTGTTTATGAGCAACTAATTTTCAAATCATTTCACGGACAGCAACTTACCACTAGCCAAAACTTAGAAAATAAATGTATTACAGAAATTCTGCAACAGGGAAAATATAGCAAATTTTTGTTTGTTCCACTAGATTTTCAGATATTTTCTTCATCTCGATTATCATCGTTTCCTACTGATGAAATGAAGAATAGCTAAACTGAAAATAATGCCTTGAAACAGTGAAAAAACTACGTTTCTGTTTACTTATTTGAATCCTCTAAAGAAAGTTATAGATGTATGCGACTTACGAGAAAATCCGGATTAGAATCAAAAATGGTAGCAAAACGCTTAAAGTTTGAGATTCTGAAGTAGAAAAGTTTTAAAGTGGGTCAGTTTCGAAATGACAGACCGCCTTTAATCTCAATGTCTCTTTTTCCAGAAGTCTGTTGCGTTCTGAATTCACTGTATTACGAAAAAAGAACTTGATTTTTTTCCTTTTTTTTTCTTATTACGCAAGGGCATCGACCAGTCCACAAAAAAGTATTTCAAAGTGATGAAGGATATCTGAAACAGTGTAAAACTCGATAAAATGATAGTACAACTAATTGTTGGTTTTCGAGCACAGAAAATATAGAACAGAGAAAAAGTATTTACTTTGAAGCAATGGCTTTAAGATTTTCGGGCTAGGTCACACAAGTGGTGACAGCGTAATGACTACCAAAATTGATACAAATTTCACGAAACAGGAAAAGAACAATTTGATTACTGTTTATTTTTTTTTTCTTGGCCTCTAATGTCGATGAACTCCAGTGGTTGTCGTTGAAGTTGGCTAAATCCGCGCATTTTTTCTTTTAGAATTCTCGTTGATTGGCCAGAAAGCGTACTGATCGTTCTCTGGGTGCTCATTTATTAGAAGTGCTTTTCTTATACAGTTTGTGCAGTATCAAGAGGTTTCAGCTGGGTTTTGACAGCACGAGCGCTACTAATCATACTTGCAATTTTCCGGGCCGGGCCGGGCCGGGCCGGGCCGGGCCAGAGATTTCTCCGGCCCGGATTCAAAAAATTTTGAAATTTTGAGGTCGTTTTTTCGCATTTTTTATATGATTTTTACGAATTTTTTGACTTTTCACCACTAAAAATAGTCAAAAATGTTATACAAAAAGAGATATCCCCAATTACTGAAAAAACAGAAAAAAAACTTTTTTTTTCAGTGCAAAAAATTTTGACCCGTGCCGAGCCGGGCCGAACCGGGCCGTTGCAAGTATGCTACTAATCAGTTAACTAAGACAGATTTATGTGGGAAATGAGAAACTGCAAGAATTTTAGATCAAAATCTGTTTCACAAAAACGAAAAGAATACGAGGTCTGTAGCTCCCTCGATTTTCCTCTTTTAAAAATGAACGCTGATGACAATTCTCATAGTGATCCCCGTCCAAATATCGTATAATCTTATTTTATCGCTGTGAGAATGACCGTGGCCTAGGAATCTCAGGCCTGAGAGGACTGCTAAAGTATAGGTCATTATTTCCTCTCGGACTATACATTGAATTACAAGGACATTCATTTTTTTCATTAACTAAAAAGTTTGCTCTTGAAAACGAAAAGGTAGAGAAACAGTGAAGAAATGAGCTCATATCGGCTAGATCAACACAATTTCGAACCTAAATTCATATGGAAACTGAGAAACTGTAATATTTTTTTATTCAATTTTGGTTCACAGAAATGATATAAATTAGAGAAATAAAGCACCGTAATCTCTCAATGTTTTCTGGCCGAGATTGTTTCAAACCGTCCAAAAATCGTAAAATTATCGCTATCACTTTGAGAATGACGGTGGTCTAGGTGGTTGGTCTGAGGCCCGAGAGGACTACGATTATCTAGGTCACCTTGTCCTCTCGGACTACACAGTGAAATTCTAGTCTAATCTCTTGGTGTATTATTGTTTGAAATAGCCATTGGAATATCTACGACACTAAGTTTGGAAAACTCAAAAAAAAATTATATGGATTCATTGAAACTGGAATAAAATGGTAATTTTCAGCAAGTTTCATGAATTTTTACGGTACTGAACTTTCATTTTCCAAGTTTTTTTACTTTAATTTTCTTCAATTAATTTATTCAATTTGACTGGCCATGTTAATAAAGAAACCATTTGAAAGAAAATTTATAGCTATTCAGAAATAGTGAAAATATATAAAAATTAGAGTTTTTTTCACTGGATCTTCCCAGGGTTCGCCATGTCCCTCTCTATCTTTACCGCCTTTTGTGATGAATCACAAGATTACAGAATGAAATTAATAAACCATAAAGCAACAACTAATAGAGAGTTTATGAAACAACAGCTTTATTTTTAGGGAAATGTAGTTTTTAGTAGTAAAAAAACAGGGTCATAAATCTTATTTGATGTATGAATTATCAGAAATTTCAAGTTTTGAATAGTTTCAGCAACAAAGCTACTGGCAAGTTTGGAAGTGGTGAAGTCATATAAAAGTGCTGAAACACTTTTTCAAAATTTTTAAATATGTGGTTTTCTGAAACACTTCAGAAAAAAATCTTTCTAACCAGTCTTTTTCATTTCAAGAGACTCATTCTAAAGTAATTTTATCATTGTATTAATTAGAAAAACTGATGAGGAGATGGTAAAAATGATAAAGCAAAAAAAAATAAGCGAAAAAGGTAAGAGCTATCATTGATAAAAGGTAGAACAGCAAAGTTGAAATGAGTACTTTGAAATAGTAAAAAAAAATTATAGGTCGTTCATCCCAAAGATTCACATATAAGAGAGGTACATTACTCTAGTATCAGTTCCCACAAGAATGATAAATAAATGCGTTGAGCAACTGAGGAATGGTAAAAGCAAAGTGAGAATAAGTTTAAAAAAAAAACAGGAAAAGTTCAGTAGAAATTGGAATTCTATGCGAATTGTTTTCAGTCAAAAAGTACATGTCTGAATTGAAAATCTCGGTGGATGGATCAAATTGATCGAATTGGAAAAACATGAAAAAGTCATATTGTAAGATAGAATCAAGAAACAGTGAAAAAATGATTCCGGAATTAAAAAATTCTGATTCAAAATCAAAAGGATCATCTAAACGATAAGGAGAGAAAAATGAAATGATCATTTACTATTAAATGAGTAATAACCAAGGCTGTCAAACGGCCGGCGCTTCGAAAATTTGAGAAATGAAGGAGCCGGCCGTAAAAAGCCGGCCGCGGCTTTCAAAAAAGCAGTAAAAGAGCCGCGGCTTTTTCACGGCCGGCCACAGCCGGCCGTGGCTAGCCGTGAAATCTGACAGCCTTGGTAATAACAATCAAAAATTATATCAATTTTGTGAAGCAGTGAAAAAAAAAATGAAACCACGAACTTGTTAGATCCATCCTATCATTGTTGATCATCAGAATGAATGAGTACGACTCAAAAAAGAAGTTGAGAAACAGTGAAACAATCCGAAAACTCCGTCAGAATCAAAATGGTTTAGCACGGCCGGCAATGGACACAACGATTAGAAAACTGTTTGAATAAGTAATAGGGAACAGATGGAACAGTAAAAAAAATGGTGCTAAAATTGGCTTAATTACCACTGTTTTCTGTAGTGCATACCAGAGTTGGGTGCTACCCCGGATCAGAACTGGCCGGATCAGAACTGCCCCGAATCAGAACCGCGCCCGGATCAGAACTGGACGGATCAGAACTGCCCCGGATCAGAACTGCCCGGATCAGAACTGCCCCGAATCAGAACTCTGTGGCGGGAAAGACTTCGAACTCTAAGTCGGTTATTTCGCCGATATTCATTGTTTTGTTTAAAAGGTTTTGTAGAGAAAAAAATTCTCTATCGAATGATGTATATTTTGTCTGAGGTTTCTCCAAAAATTATCACGAAAACAGGGAAAAATCAATATTTGTGATAAATTTTTGTTTTTTCCTTTTTTCGACCGAAATTTTCACAAAAACCTAGGCAAAATATACACCATTCGATAGAGAATTTTTTTCTCTACAAAATCTTATAAACAAAACATAAAAAATCAGCAAAATAATCGACCTGGAGTTCGTCAAACAACCTGCCGCCGGCAGAGTTCTGATTCGGGGCAGTTCTGATCCGGGCAGTTCTGATCCGGGGCAGTTCTGATTCGGGCAGTTCTGATTCGTCCAGTTCTGATCCGGGCGCGGTTCTGATTCGGGGCAGTTCTGATCCGGGCAGTTCTGATCCGGGGCAGCACCCAGAGTTGCACGGAAGTGAAAATTTCTTAGACGGAAGTCGGAAGTCGGAAGTGAAAAACCGGAAAATCTCACAAAATTTTAATTTTTTTGAATTTACGTCAAATTCCGAAAAAAAAGTTCTATTCTAGAACTTCCGACTTCCGTCTAAAATTTGGTCCCAAAACGGAAGTCGGAAGTCGGAAGTGACTTTTCTTAGACGGAAGTCGGAAGCCGGAAGTGAAAAAAACCCGGAAGTCGGAAGTCGGAAGTCGGAAGTCGGAAGTCGGAATTCCGTGCAACTCTGGTGCATACGGTACGAATGCTGTATGACGAACAAGGAATAAACCTAAAAGTGTTTATCAAAACTGGAAGAACTGAAATAGAACTTGTGAAATAGTGATAAAAAATGATCAAACAGTCATAAAACCGATGAAATTGGAATATCTACATAACGGTGCTAATGGCTGAAATAAATATGAAAAAGCAAGTTAAAATTGGTAAAGTTTTTACAATTTTTTTGGAGTCTCCAGAATTATGGATGTGATAGTCAAGACAGTGTCACGACTTGTTTATTGCCTATGGAAAAAGTAGTTTTATTCATGAAAATAAGAGAAACAGCAAGTAAAGCAACATTCTAAGCTCTTCCGAGACAAATAAAATTTTTTTTTCCGAGACAAATAAAATAAAGGTTTTTGAATATTTTTTTCAATAAATCTTTACTGACAAGAAGAAACATGAAAGATTGAAAAAACTCAATAAAACAAAAAAGCATAGTAAAGGAGGTAAAACTTCTGTGTGGTTCAAAATTCTCGCTTAAAAAATGAGGGTTTCGAAAATCAAGGTTTCACATTGGCCAAAACGTGTACAGAAAAAATAAACAGAGATGGAGAAACAGTGGAAAAATTGGCTAAGTAGTAACAATTTTCATAGTGTTTTCGGAGAAATTCGTAAAATTGCATGCAATACTAATTTCTGACGCCGTTTGGTGGCAACACTATTAGAGAGACAATTGGGCAACACTAATACAGGTTTATGGTAAATTGAAAAAAGTTAAAATTGAATGAAACGTCAACATTGAAACACAGAAGTGTAAGTGAATGCGTCAAATGACTGAGAAAAGGTTAAGAGCAGTGTGTGAAATGGTGAAACAATTTTTTAAATTCATTAAAAATTGGAGTTCTTGAGTTTGGTTTCCAGTTAAAAACTGCATGTTTGAATTGAAACTTTTGGAGTGGTACCACCCCTAATCTCAATCCTGGACGACGCAGAACGAGACAAATCGAAACCGGAAAAATTAGAACTGGTTGGAAAAGAACTGGACGAATCAGCTAACTTAATTTTTTTGAGTCTCCAGGGTTATGAATGTCAATCTTTACTATTAACAATCATCAAATTCCGTCCGTTTGTCTGTGTTTCCGGGTTCCTACAGCCCTTCCTACTGAACCGTACAGGCCGCGGTCGACGGCGAGATCCGACAGCCTTGCAAAGAACAACTGATGAAATGTGAAATGGCAAAAACTAAACAAATGCTTTGAAAAGGTAAGAAAGTAAACCTTCTTTTCGCCTTTTCAAAACTGGGTTTACAGAACCGTCACGTATCAGAACTAAAAAAAAGGGCAAATTATGAGATTCTGGTACGGAACTATTCTAGAAAGGGGTGTAATTGGAAGGACCAACTTCATTATTCAAAAATTCATGATTCTTTGCTAAAATCCCCTGGAGCAGAAGCTTCAAAGTCCTTCTTGCAAGCAATTTGATTATGCTAAAAATTTGAAAATTTTGGAGCCGTGGCTCATTCATGAGCTAGATGCGAAGTCGGATGGGATTGACACTCAGTTTTTTGACACACCAAATTTAAAAAAAAATGAATGCACAAGGAAACTTTGAACAATAAAGAAAAAGCTATGAAACTGTAAAACAAAAGACAAGATTTTAGGGGGAAAATTTGTTTAGAAACTATACTTTCAGTCAATTTTTAAATTGTATTCTAATACGAGATTTGAATACACAGAGGTAAGGATAGGTCGCTCAAACTGATGAAACATGCTATGAAATAGTGGAAGAGGAAAATGTGAAACATTGAAAAATGTGTTGATGGTTTTCAAGTATTCAACTCAAGTTCAGTTCAGCATAGATTTTTAGAGAACGAGGTAACCAAAATATATGTGAAACAATACTACTGATAACAACTTAATGGTTCCAATTTCATGAAACAGTTTAAAAATTGTTAGCAGGTATGGTTTTTTTTTTTCGTTGTTTATTTTGCCAAACATAGCAGAAAATAAATTATAACAGAAAAAAAGTTTAGAAACAGTTAAACCATCTGAAATTTCTGGCTGAATCGAATAGGTTACAGGGAATTGAAATTCAGATTATTTTCAAAAAATACCATAACTATCGATTAGAAAAGAACTGAGAAAAGCGAAGTAAAAAATGAGAAGCAGTGAATAAATTGAGACTGAACAATGCTAATCAAAACCAAAAGAACGGAGAAATTAGTTTTGAAACAGTAGCTTTTTTTTTAATTAGCTTTTTTTTCAGGTAGTCAACCCAAGTTTCGAAAAACTTTTCAGAGAACCAGCGGCCAAATATCATAGATTACTGTTATTGATAACAATCTTATTGATATCAATTTCAAGATACAGTGGAAAAAAAGTTTGAGTTACGGGCATCGATTTCTGGAGTTCTTCTATGACTATAGATACTGAATATAGCAAAAAAAGTATAACACAAGAAACGATTATGAAACAGTTGAAAAATCTGAAATTTCTGACTGAATCGGAAAGGTTTCAGGGAGTAGAAATTCTGATTATTTCCAACAGGCGAACCTTGCACTAACGATTAGAAAATTACTGAGCAAAGCAAAATAAAACTATAGAGACAGTGAAAAAATTGTTCCGAAATTGGCCAAATCATCACAATTTTCTGTAGTTCAACAAATAGTATCACAAAGTACCGGAAGAATGCTAATCAAAACTGAGAGAGGTGATGAAGAAGTTGTGAAACAGAGGTGAAAAAAGAATATCAAAGGACATGTTTGTGATAAGTGCAGTATACGAATCGACGAAGTATGATACAAAAGGTGAAAATAGAAAGTGTGAAAGAGTGAAAAATCTCATTCTGAAGTAGAGAGTTTCAGGTTTTATAACTTAAAATTTAGAAAGATCAGGTTTGATGGTAGCGAACAACAGATCAAAAAAGGCTGGAACAATACCACAGAAAGCAGTATTAGTATCAAAATTCATACCAATTTCAAGAAGCAGCGGAGAAAGTCAAAAGCTAACTTTTCCATAAAATGGCAGTCGAATTCTATGCGGAACTTATCAGCATAAGAAAAATAATATGACTGAAAAAGAAGATGAAAAACTTTGAAAAAAAAACTAGAAACTGTCGGAATCAAACTGGTCACAGAATATTGTAACTAAGACTTATCCAACGGGAAAATCGAAGCTCAATCGATTAGAAAACAGTTGAGAGAAGCAATAAAAAAAATGAGAAACAGTGAAAAATTTGGGCTGAAATTGGCTCATCATCACTGTTTTCTGTAGTTCAACAAGTATAGATGTACATCTAAATATGGAGAATTCTAATTGAAAATAAGAGAGCTGAGGAAGAAGTTCTGAAATAGTGATGAAAAATTGAAATAAAATAATCTGTGAGTTTATGAACTATACTTTCAGTCAAAATCTGTAGAGTGACAATCAGTCAAATGCGATACAAAGTGTTAAAGAAGAACGTTGAAAACAATGAAACATTAAATTTTTAAGTTTGAAGCTGTTTCTAGTTCAGAATAATACTTTTGGATAACAGCATAACGCGCCAATGATCAGAAGAAGGGTTCATAAATGATTAGAAAAATATAGAGAAACAGTATAAAAATTGAGTTGGAATTGACTAAATTAACACAATCTTCTTCTTCTGGATTCTCGTTTATTCTCTATAACCCTTTTCGATTCTGTAAGCTTTTTTGTTAGAAAAATTTGAATTCAAAAGACTGCGAAAATCTAGGTCATATTTTCCTCTGGGATTACACAGTGGTATTCTAGGCTTTTGATATTTTTATGTGTATGTACTGATTCATAGAGCACTAAATTGATGAAATCCACAAAAAATTATATTGATTTATTGGAACAGTAGGAGAAATGGAGATTTTCCGAAGAATCGTTTGGATTTTCAAATTGAAAACAAGAACACAAGAAGAACTGATGAGAAATACTGTAAAGTAATGAAAGAAGAATATATGAAACTGTGAGATTTTTTTGGAATTATGATTTTCAGGTTTAAAAGTAGATCAAACAACATTAATGATAGCTGAATAAGTTTCAAAATTGACACATATTTTATGAAACAGAAAAAAGGCACACTTGATTGCTCTAAATTTCTCTAACTTTTGGTATGTGGCAATTTCATTTATCACAGTAAACCGATGAGCGTGACTGAAAATGAAAATAAGAAACAGTGAAAGAAATCAGAAAGATTCAGAAAAGTTGAAATCAAGAATTTCGGAAAGGGGAACACTAGTAGAAAAATTTCAAACGTTTAAAGAAGTTTAGAAACGGTAAAAAATCAAAATCAAAATTATCTAAATTAGTAAAATTTTGAAGTCTCAAAAAACCAGAATACATTAACTCAAAAATTGTACGCCGGCTCCCAGAGAAGGTAGGAAAGCGCGCCCTAATGCTAAATTAGTATTTAATTTCGAAGTTTTTCAACCGAACTTTTACGAAAATAGTTTCTGACTGAGTATCAAACGTTTTTAGCATCAGGGCGCGTTTTCCTACCGTCGCTGGGAGGCGGTGTGAAAATGTGAATTCGTGATAACATTCGGAAGCAAGCACAACCGATTTTTTCATTTTTCAACTTGACATAAAATAGGTTCTGAAACAGTGAGAGATTTGCTTTAGGATTATGGTTTTCAAGTTTTCAACTGAATAATTTTTTTAGAGAACAAAGACAGGAACAAGTGGAGAAATACTACACAACTTAGCTGATACAAATTTTCGGAAACAGTGGTAAAAAGTTTGAATTAAGGGTCGACTTTTCTGGAAATTCTTTTCATTGAACGGCTCGTTTCATTGCCAACAAAAAAAGATATAATATGAGAAAAAGTATTGAAACAGGGGAAAAAATCTGAAACCTAAGATTGGGTCAAAAAGGTTTCAGAGAATTGAGATTCATTTTTTTTCTGACCGGGAAATATCGATGGATCGAATTGAAAACTGTTGAAAAAAAAAGAAGGAGAAGAGAAACAGTAGGAAAAATGTAGCTGGAACTGGCTGAAAAAGCCTAGTTTTCTATACTTCAACAAAAGAATAAATGCGAAACAGTTTAAAAAAATCTTATTCTGAAGTGAAGAATTTCAGATTTGTTAACTCAATTTCTATATGATCAGCTTTGATGGTAGCTTGCCAGGAATCAAAATAAGGTTGGACAACATTAGTGATATCAGTATTAGTATCGAAGTTCAAACCAACTTCAAGAAGAAGCGGAAAAAGTGAAAATTTAACTTTGCCATGAACTTTTAGTCGAATTCTATGCGGAACTAATCATAGTTATCGTCTCAATCAAGAGGGTTTCCGAGAAATGAAACACAAGCCTGTGTTTCTGATACATCGAATAGAAAACTGTTGAGAGAAGCAAACGAAAAGAGGAGAAACAGTTAAAAATTTGGGCTGAGATTGACAGAATCCACAGATTTTTTGTAGTTCAACAAGTATGAGTACTCATCAAAATACCGGCAAAGCGCTAATCACAACTAAAAGAACTGAAAAGGAAGTTTTGAAGCACTGATGGGAAATGAAAATCAAAGAAAATGTCGGTAAATGAGTGAAGTTGATATATTGACAACGATATTGACAGCGATGAATCATGATACAAAAAGTGGAAATGAAAAGTGTGAAACAGTTAAAAATTTCATTGTGAAGTAGAGATTTTCAGATTTCTTAACTTCAAACTCAGAGTAATCAGCTTTGATGGTAGCGAGAGAGTGATCAAAAAGGTTTGAACATTATAAGTGATGTTAGTATCAGTATCAAAGCTTATACCAATTTCAAGAAACAGTGGAGAAAAGTAAAACTACAGCTTCTTAGTTTTCATGAACTTGCAATCTGATAATCTGAAAAATCATTATGTTTGAAACAGAGGTTGAGAAACAGTGAAATAATCAATAAATACTTTCTCCATCAAAATGATTTTAGATTATTCAAATTCAGATTTTTTAAACAGTGAAAACTATGATTATCGATTGGGCAATTAAAGTGCATAGCAAAGGAGAATAATAGAAACAATGGAAAATTTGGGTTAAATTAGGCCAAACCGTTGCAGACTTCTGTAGTTCATAATGTGATTGCCTATTGACATGCTATACATGATCCACCTCACAGACCTGACAAGACTGCTAACGAAAACAAAGAGAATGGAAGAAAAAATTGTGAAATAGTGATAACAAATTTCAGTTTCAAAAACTCAGTGTTATTTGAAATTGTCCGTCACGGTCGGTGTTGCAATAGGTAAGGTGCTCACAATTTTTCGAAAATTCCCTGAACAATGAATGTCAGTATTCTTGGCTGATTTTCAATATATTATAAGAGTAACAGCAACAAAAAAAATAAACTATATTTATATTGTAGTTGAGAAACAGAATCAAAAAATACTATTCAAAAGTTTGTTCAAAATAGAGAAGAACAAAATTGAAGGTACACAAAATGAAATTTTTTGACGAAATTCTTACCGAAAACATCGATCCATCGACTGAAATCTCACAAATAAAAAGAGAAAATATAGAGAAACAGTGAAAAATTTCGATTTTCTAAATTTTTGCTCCAAAAATCACTCTTCAACAGACTTTAGTACTCATTGAAACAAAACTAGAACAGGTTCAGTGAAATAGAAAGAGAACGTAGTGAAAAAAGTTTGGCGGGAAGTTCATCTTTGTGATTTTCAGAACGCAGATAATTCAAACGTACCAGAATATTCATCGTTTGAAAGGTTCACAGACAAGTATGAAGCTATAAAGAAACAGAGAAAAACTTTGGCTAAATTAACAAAGTTTCCTTTTTTATACTATCGTCGTTTGATTATAAAGCTTCTCGACCTATTTTCTGGCTCTTTTATTAAAGGTGCTCTTCAAATACAGTTTTTACAGTAATAAAGAGTTATTCGCTGGTTATTCACTTTATAATCATCACCAATTATCAGTCATTCACCGAGCTGAATTCTTGTGGAATCTAAGAAACAAAAGAAAATGCAATACTGAAATAATGTTCCGCAAAAAAGAGAAAAAATGAGGACTAAATATACATACATAGTATCTTCAATAAACATAGATCAGAATTGAATTGTGATCGAAGTTTTCATAGTGAAGTGCTTTTTATGACCCGAGATGTCCTTTTTGATTAACTACAAACAAATATGGTTTATTCATAAAAAAAATTAAAAACAGCAATAAAAATTACTATTCAAATGTTAATTCAAAACAATAAAGAGCAATGTTGAAGGTATTAGAAATGGGTTTTCTTAACGAAATCCTTCAAATGTTACAAGTTATGGTCACATTTTTATTGACTATAATAATTATGAAAGAGCTGAGATAGGTTCAGTGAAACAGAAGAGTAAAGGGATCAAAAATTTCTGGCTGGAAATTCATTTTATTGACTTTCAAAGAGGTGAAATTTGAAACCGACATCTTACTTCGATCTACTGAAATTTTCACAGATGAGTATGAAAATTTAGAGGAGCAGTAAAAAATTTCGTTGGCTTAATTGGCTGAATTGACACTATTTTCTTTTTTTGGATTCCCGTTGATTTCCTATGAAGCTGTTATTTTGTATTGTTCGCGGTCGTATTCTGAGCGCACTTCTATTAGAGGTGCTCTTCTCATATAGTTTTCACAATAATACGGTTCTTTGACTAGTTTTCAACAAAATCCTATCATTCATCAGTTATAAATAACCAAGTCAGAGCAAAATGGAAACTGAAAAACAGCAATAAAATTATGTTGAAATCTGTTTCACGTCAGAGTCAAAACACCAAGGGTTGATGCGCAGTAATATTGCTGAATGAATTCCAGTTGATCACAATTTTCATTAGGATCCTAATAAAAAATCGATATAACCCGTTCAAATATCGTATAGACTGTATATAAATATTGTGTCACACTGTAGGTGGCCTAGAAATCTCTGGCCCGAGAGCACTGCAAAAATCTAGGCCACCTTGTCCTCTTGAACTACACAGGGAACTTCAGGCTATTGAGCGCATAGTTCATTGATTCAACTATTGGTTACTAAATTGATGAAATACCGAAAAAAGTGATATGGATTCACTGAAACAGAAGGAAAAAATTATAATTTTCAGCGAATTTTTAGGGTATATTGGTTCCATAAACCATTTTTCCTGTTGTTTTCTTAATTTTATTCCTAAACCGACTTCAAAAGTAAAGTGAATCATTTTGAAAAAAATTATTTAAACGTTTTGAAACGGTAAAAACATTGGAAATTTCGGGGGTTTTCACTATTTCACTAGTTTCTAAGCATTTATCGTCTTTTTTTTACAAGAATACATTTATCATTGACTGAAGCAATCCCGGATAAATATGAAGAAGCATAGAAACAGTGAAAATTTTGAGTTGAAATAGCCTGAATTTACCCAGGTTTCCTGTTTGGAATAGTTTTTGTTGAAGCAACAACAAATTCAAAACGTATTTTTTTTTTCAAAATCATGAAAAAATACAAGAACTAAATAGGTGGCCTAGGAATATCAAACCCGAGAGCACTGTGAAAATCTAGGTCATCTTGTCCTCACGAACTACACACAAAGTGAAATTCCAGGGTGTTAGATAACGTCTTTTCCAGGGCCTTTTCTTTTCGAATTTCCAGGGCTCCTATTTCCAGAAGTTTCTTTCAATTTCCTTCTCTATAGTGAATTCCAGTACTAGTGAAACGATTAGGAAAAAAATTAGAAACAAATATTCTGAAACAGTGAAAAAATTGATGACTTTAGACTTTTCTGGTCCTTATTTTCCCGCTTCTCATCACTTTACACTAGAAAATCTCGGATAACCAACCCAAATACTCGAAAGTCTCTCAAAAACCCTCACAAAATAGCTTGAACACATACTCTAGGGTTGTTCCAACATACACAATTTACACAAAAGAAAGGGGGATGACAGGACAAAATCGTTCTACACCATTCAAATTTCGTACAAACCATTGGTAAGACACCTAAAAAATGATATAGATGCATTGAAACGGTAGAAAAATTGTGATTTTCAGTTTTTTTTTGGGTTTCCATGCGCCTGGACTTCTATTCCAAGGTGTTTCATTCAATTTCCTTCTCTGTTGGATTCCCGTAATAGTGAAACCATTCTGAAAAAATTAGAAACAAATATTTTGAAACATTGAAAAAATTGAACATTTTTGGTTGTTTTGGTCCTTATTTTTCAGCTTTTCAACATTTTACACCGAGTTTGTTCCAAAATACACAAAAGAAAGGGGGAGGACAGGACAGGGGATGAATGGAAGATGAATGTTTTTTTTGTTCATTTAAAAGTGAAAATGTAAGTGGGTAGGTTTGGGGGTCAACAAGCCTGAAATAAGGCCTAACCGGGCCTAAATTAGTCTGAACCAGATTGAACCGGACCCGAGACTCGCTTAGATTGGTCTATGCAAAATTCAACATTTTAGTTCAAAAAGTTATTGTTTCATCAAATACATTTGCCATTCTGTACTACTAAACATTGATTCTTAAGCCATTTTTACATTAAGGCAACTTATTCAGATTATTGGAAAATACGAACTATGAAAAATAGTTGATAATATTGTCAACAATGGAGTTTTTCGACTTGGAAGCAGAGAAAACGAAATTGAAACAGAAAAAGATGACATGAAATGAAAAAAAGGTCAAAAAGTGATAGAAATTTTTAAAGAATGGTTGTGTTTTTAGACCCTTTAGCTTTTACTAGATCACATAAAATAATTGGTAAATATTACGGCTGCAAGCAAACGACTTATTTTCATTGGAACATTGATCTGACATTGAATTTTAATTTACGTTTTCGAACATTTATTCACGGTTTCGGCTATACAACTTGTTGCGGAACAGAATCTAAGAATTGATAATTTGTAATTCTAACGATCTTCGATTAGCAAATGGAGTCTTCCATTTCCGTTATGTAGAATTTATGAGACGGTTGTATCAGATGTTTGTAATTTGTAATATTATACCTGGATTGAATGAAACCGCAATTTTCCTTGTAATTCTTTTGCTTATAATAGGCCCAAAACACAAGAATTTTCAAAGGAATTTGCAATATAAAATGGGCCTGGTATTGATTAGCGTCTTACGTCTTACGAAATTGTATCAGCTGTAATTTTTCAGTCAAATATTTTAGGAAAGTGTTTATATCCTTCTGGTTTTCTGCCTTTTTTGGAAGCACACCTATTAATTGATCGGCCCGATTCTCGTAAAAGTCTCAATATTGAAACCGTAATTCACTAAAACCGCCCTAGATAAAGCACCTTGAAAATTCAAAATATAGATTGAAACAAATAAATTATGGTAAAGTTCATGGTCCAATTATTTTTTCGGATTTTCGTGATAAAAAAAATTATAAGCATGTAACACTAATGTTTAGTAGAAATTTAGTATCAGCTAGTTGAAAAAAAAAGATTAGTTTCACTTCAAGGCCTTTACATGCCAATTTTGTATAAGTTAGATCCAAAGCAGAAACTTTCTATCTCTGTTTCATGTTCATTTTCCAGTTGGATACGATTTTTGTTTACATTCGGAATTGGGTCTGTGTTAATTCATTACAACTGAACTGTGTTGAGTGAATCCGGAATTTTGGAGGAAATGTAGTTCGAGACCAAATCTGGACAGGCTCAATGTTAGCTCAAATAACTGCTGAAAAACCAGGAAAGTGGTTTTCTCACCCGTCTGAAGCAGGATATCTTTTACAGTTTCAATTTGAAAACTTACACTGTGAAAGTTGTTAGACTTCATTCCACTTCGTCTTGACGGCAAAAACTGAAAAAAAGAAGATGTTCTGAGCCCACAAGCCTTGAATGGATTGACTGACCTAGACTGGCCCAAGCTTAACTGAGTCCAAAAAAACCTTCCAAAGTAGTACATCAAGTCACAAGGTTGTCTAAAAAGCCGCTAAAAATTGCAGTTTCACCGGTTAGTCAGCCGATACATTTCAATCGTAATGTAATGAAGACTTGACCACACACTCGACAATGAAATTCCATTCAATGACGATAAAAATCTGAAATATTGTGCAAAACCGTTTGGATTCCTGCTAAAGATTACAGTTTCACCGAGCGCACTTCATTAATAGTAAAGTATTCTAATGTGTTTGCTGTGTTGCCGTTGTTGTCGTAAGTATCCGAATTTTTGAGATTTCGATTTGATGAGCTTTTGATGGATCAAACTAGTAATAAACCCACAATGGCTCGAAAAATTGCGATTTCAGTCAATAAACTTCAATTTGAATAAAATCAATAAATTGATGACATAGTCATGCAAGCTTGTGTAAATTATTTTCATGCTCTAAAGTAAGGTTTCACCTAGTTCACTTCAGTTATGACAAAACGAATTAATATGATGGCTTTTCAAATTTTCAAATTTTTTCGTTCCAAAATATTCTTATTCATTATTTTTCCAGCCCTGTATTCACTTGGTTTGAGAAAGGTCGAATGGTTCCACTGATGATATTGGAAAAGCTTATCTCACATCGGACCCTTAACGCTCTTATTTAGATAGGGAGAGAATGCAACAGAGAAAAATGGACGGGGACTATCTCGTCTAAGACAGGATGTTATAGAAAGTCATAGTCTTCAAAAAGGCCTGAATTTGATGGAAGAAGCCTTGAAATCTAGAAATTTTCAAGTTTGTTTAACCCGCATTACGTTTCTGGTAAATAGTACGGCTCCAGGCTGAAGGTTTATACCATTCAAACATGCATAGGTTTGATTTAGTGGTTTAACAGGATCTGAATAATGCCACATAGAATTACCGTTTCAAGCGGATAACATTCACAAGAACACAGATGAAAAATCGATAGTTTGAGGAAAGTTACTTTCGAAAACTATTGATGACAGAAAAATGCCACAAAACTGAAAATACGTTCTTTCATGTGAAAAGAAAATCAAATGAAATGGAAAAAATTTTAAATATTGAGGATAGAGATTCAACTTTGTTTTGGCTATTTCGATTTGGTCATAATTTTCTTTCAATAGGTTTGAGTACGAAATTTTTTTATTCAAATCTATCTGACAACCGACTTGAACTATTCTTAACTTCATTACTGCTGAATATCACTGTTACAAACATATGAGTTATGATTCAGGATAATGTGAAACATCGATTCTGCAATTTTCTGCGTACAAATTGATCTGGCTCTAGAAATTATATGCAAGTTTTTACACTTTATCACGGTTTCGTTTTGAAAATATAAATTTTTTTCAAAAACACCTAATACATTCTATGGGACACGTGTGTAAATTGACTATATTCCAGTTATGATTCTATGAAGCCTCTAGATTCTTGTGAGTTTTTTATGATAGTATAGAGTTTAAGATTACGGTTTCAGCCTATACAAATTGATCAGTTTAAAACTGAATGCTCCATTTTGCACCTTATACATACTGCCACTTGACAACCACTGATAAGTTTTTTGCACGCGGGATTTAGTAGAAGTATGATAAAAAATTTCAGTTTTATCATGAAAGCTTTTGCAGGAACAAAGACTAGTGAATGATAGCATAAGAACTAATTGTACAAAATTTGTTACCAAACAATGATCCTTGTTAAGGTTTTCACTCGGTCTGAAGAAGCTTTGTACCATTTAAGTTAATAAACAGTTACAGTTTCAGCCAATTTTTTGATAATTCGAAGCCTGTGAATATGTTGATGTAATACGCACAATCGTTGAATTGCATATCTGTATAAAAAGGAGAACATTAGAAGACGATGAAACCGAAAAAAAAGCTTGGCTTAGCAACTTTTTTCTCTTCTGCACTTGGATTCGTTTAGTCTGTTACTCGAAAACTGTCATCCAAATCCAAAGATCCCTGGATTTCGGTTCCGACTGGCACCTGGTACACTTTTTCTAAATATCACTGTTACAGACTCATAACATATGTTTCTGAATAATATGAAGCATTGATCATCCTTTCCTCCCTATTAAAGTTTATCTAGTTGAAAAATTTCGTGAAATTTTTCCTGGCACGTTGCGGCTTGAAAAAAAAAACATAAACTTCTTCCCATACTTGTCGCGGGCGGGCGGGGGCGGGCAGCTCCCGGAGCTTTTCCCCCACCCGCCCCCGCCCGCCCCTGCCCGCCCCGGCCCGCCCTGCCCCGCCCGCCCCGCTATCTGCCCCCGAAGAGGAAAGAAGTCGATTTTCTATCTTAAAGTGGGCGTGGCTTGCTGGAAGAGGGGCGGGGCCAAGAACGTAAGATGCCAAAATGTTCACAGGGCCTTATATGCCTACTGTAAGAATTCTGACGGTCTAGTATTCACTTTTTGAAAATCCCGAGTGGTGAGAAATTCAAAAAAATAATTGATTTCTTGAGTGCGGGCAGATGGGGCGGGCGGGGGCAGGAGAAATTTTTCTACCTGCCCGCCCTGCCCGCCCCTGCCCGCCCCGGCCCGAATTTCAGTAATGTTTCAACAAACTGTTATGAGCTCTCAAGATTCTCGTGGTATTGGTATGATAGTATCTAGTTTTGAATTCGGGTATCAGACAATCCAATTTCATCCAACACAAACCACCAACTTCAGTCTCTTCACTATTCAAATAGCCGCAACAAATATGTTTGGGTTGGCTCTATATAGACGTGATTTAGGAAAATTATAAAAAGAAAATTTTCAGTTTTATCGATAATTTGTGCATGAACAAAAACTAGTGAACGATAGAAGTTGGCCCAATCCATCGAGTTCTGAATAGGCCTAATATTCTTCAAGGAAGCCAAAATTAGCCCCTTAAAGGTTTTCATTGACCTGTGGCTGAAGGGATTTCCAGTTTTCTTTAACAGAAAATTGCGGTTTCGATCAAATAAGTTGTAGGATAATACAGACTCTAGCTAATCGTGCCAAAATTTTTGATAAACTTATTATTAACGGAATATAAGAAAAGTGTTTTCTTTCACTAAGAACTTTGAATGAAACAGAGAAAATAACAAGGTTTTGCACTTTATCAACTTTTATCAAAGATTTCAGAAACGTGAGCTTCTTGAATCTGATCCAATCATAGTTGAAACTAATCCGACACGTTCTGAATCATTCGAAAACTAACCTCCCAACCGAAACAACCCTAATCTTCGATTTCAACTGGACATTTTTATTAACGAAATTTCACTTTTACAACCACATGACTTATGTTCAAGGGGTTTATGAAACACTGATTCGTGGCTCATGGATTTAAGCTATTCTGGATCAGAATTTTCATGCTGTTTTTCATAGTCTCGGTACGGAATTGAAATAAAACAATTTTTCTGAAAACAGCTGAGGCTATAGGCCAAACATGATCAAATCACTATACTTCATTAACGTTCCAGTGAATTGTTAGGAACTTACAAGATTCTCGTGTTATTGTTATACCTCTGCTTAGTTTTGCATTGTGGTTTCACTCCATCCATTTTGAAATCTAAAATTGTCATGTTTTTATGTGAATCTTCGCATAAATTAGAGTATTTTTTGGAGAAAAAACTTCAGTTTCACCCTGGCAATCTTTAAAAAAACAGAAGCTAGCAACTGGTTTTTTTTTCAATTTACTTAGATCTCTTATTTTTTCAATATATTTTTTTTACAACTTTCACATCGAAAGCTTTCTACTGAAAGATGTGTAAGAAACCGATCTGTCAACTGTTTGATATTTCTGGACAAAAGATAAAGACGAAATTGAAGATAATTTTTTTGCTTTCTCCGAATCACAATACGATAAAAAATTACTGTATCAGGCAGTACATTTCGATTGTTAAAAATTTATTGAACTTGATGCATTTAGGATTTTCTTTGTGAATTTCTTATGATAGTATAGAGTTTTACATTACGGTTTCAGCGAATGTAGTTTCGTTCAACTCAAAATCAAAAACTCTATTACATAAGCTAAATATGAAAGCGAACTAGCTGAGCAGCTTTGGCTCTGAATAGACGACGTGTTCAGTAAGATAACATTTTGAAAAAAATTGCATCTTCACCGTGTCAACTTTTAGAAAACCAGATCCTGCTAACTGATCGAATCAATATTCGTATATCAGTTGCTTTTACACTGTGATAGTTTCCACCCAGAAAGGGTACGGTTTCGGTCTTACAGCATTTACCAGAACAGAGGCAAGCATTTGATTAAAGTGAAAAAAAGTTTCATACTGATAGATGGGAAAGATTCTGAACCGCTTATCGTTCGAAATTTCTCAATAAAAGAGTAAGAGATGGAATACGAAATAAGTTTTTCGCTCAACAGACAGTGAAGATAAAACAGAGAGCTATAGGTGGACCCAGGAAAAACATGCTTGAGGGCCCACTGGTCTATACTTCATGTGAATCACAACACTAGGAAAATCACTGTATCAGCCTATACTTTTTCATTATTACAAATTACGAGCCTTCAGAAATTATAAAATGGAGAGTTGAGATTTGAGTCTCAGTTTTTGCAGTGTGGTAAATGGTAAATGTTGACTATTTCGACAATGCAAAACTTGACTAAATCGGAAAGTGAAATTTGTTCAAAATATAAAATATTAATGGAACAGGAAAAATTGAAAGGCGATGTTGAGGACGAGTGGTAAACTTTATTCAGCAAGCTTAGGCTATTTTTTCTAGCATCAAATTGGTTGAAAATATTCAAAATAGATTGGGACAAGTCTTTGGCTCAAACACCCTTGTACATTACCAAATTTCACTGTTCCATACTAACTGTTTACTTCTTTGAAAACTATAAAGAGTTACTGTGTTATGGATATTTGTTAGAATTCAATGAAATCCTTATCGGCCCAACTGTTTCAGATTGGCTGTCGGTTTGTTTTCTGTTTAATTATTTCACCAAAATTCAATGTTTCAGCTGGTTCATTTGTTAAAGTCTAAACAATGATCCCCTGATAGGTTTTGGGTATACGCCATTAGAAATTTTTGATAGACTATTCATTAATCAAAAACTCGTTATGTTTGCCTTAAAGAATAAAATGTTTACCTAACATGTTGTTGTGAAACCTAGAAGAAACAGAAGACAACTTTTTGCCTTCTTGCACGCTTTGGAAATAATATTTCGGTTTCGTGACAAAAGTTTATAGAGTTTACAAGTTCAGTTTAGATTGACCATTACTGTTCTAACCCAATGAGAAATTTTATGAAGAAAGAGAAAGATTGAGATTGTGGAATGAAAGTAATTCGAAATAATATGAAGGAGAAATGAAACAGAAAAATAGGACGCAAAAAAAAGGAAACAGAGCCTAAATAAGCCTAACTAGTCTAAAGCACCATTAGAATATGACGGGCAAAATTCAGTCCAAAACAAAATAAAATTCCTGAAACTGGCTCGGACTATGCTAAACTGGGCCCGATTCAGCTTAGATTGGTTCAAATGAGCAATAATTAGCGAGCATGAAAACAAACAAAACAAAACTAGGAACATTTCGGTTTCAATTAACTTAAATCAGAATCAAAGTTAACTTTACAATCGGTTTTCTGGTTCTTTGAGATCGTTTTTTTCTACAACACTTCCATGTACACCGCTACTAAGAAATTTCCTGTTTCGCTTTGACAACTTTTTCCAGGGCCAATGGTGTAAACTTGATGGTTCAACGTAATGTTTTAACGAATTTTTCAATGAAATCCTGTTATAATTTAAAAAAAAAACCGGACGAAAACGATTGTTCTGGTTTAGAATCACTTCGGACTCTACATTTGGCTTATTAGACTGATTTGTACTAGACTTGAATTGTCTAGCTTATAGTGGCGCAAAACCCGACAAGAACGAAAAAACAATAGATACATTCTCTAAATAGAATTGTGCTGCAATGTGATGTAATGCTGCGAATCCCGAACCTTAGCTATCAATTCACTGAAAACTTCGGTTTTGGTTTTGCATTTTCTATTGTTACTCAATCATAGAACAATCGTTGATCCTTCTTGTGTGTTCAAAGTTTATTTCGACTAGAATTTCCCAATTCAACGTGACGTGACTCAAAAATTGTTCATCTTGTTTTTCACTGAATAAAATAGTGCTAATCTAATGAACGTACAAAGCTTTTTTTTGGAATTTTGTTTTTTCTTATTTGTTCTAGTCACTTTGAATGTTTCCCCATCTAAAATTGGGAAATTAGCGAATCAAATAGTAGTTAGAATCTCTCTTTGTATGCGATGTAACAGACAAAACTGTTAACGGAAGAGGAAACTCTCGAATTACTGTTTCAAACAAAAAGAAATTGTCCAACGAATGTTTAATGTTCGCGAAACATACATTTTGATGATATTCTGCCTACTCACGATCAGCTTGAAGTTTTACAGAGAGATAATTAGTCCAGAATTGAAAGATTGTTCAAGTAAATAAAATTTTCCAGCTTTTTTTGACTTTGAATTGAATAACAACACTAGTTGTTGTTCTCTTAAATAATTTGGCCAAAATTTAGCCGGGAATTGGGCGGTATGACGTTCCAGAACCATGTCACTTTTCAGAACTGTCCCACGCCACGCCAGAACTGTTCCATATCAAAACTGTATCGCATCAGAACGAAAGTTTTCAGTTTCTGGCAAGAGAAAGTTCCGGAACGGCTTTTCGCTAAAAATTGAACTCGATACGAAAATAGTCATTTATGTGTTTAAACTAATCAAGTTTTAAAATAGTAGAAATTAGCCGAAAATAATCAGAAACCACAACAACCGATTCCTAACAAATATACTCGAACCGCCTTGGTTTTGACGAAAAAAATTCGAAATTAAACGGGCATAATTTGAAACTACTGAATTGTTTTCTTCCAAATTGTATACGAAAGCTGCTTGAAACTAGGGTTGTTTATGGTCGCCTTTATTTAAAATAAGGCCTTTTATTTTTCACGTAAAGGTTTCAATTGCCTTACACAGGCGAGAGAAGCCTTTGTTTTTGAAAAATGGTTTCGCACGCCTTTATTAAACCAGTGAAAAATTGAGAAATTAACGTGGTTAGAAATAAAAACAGGCGAGGAAAACTTTTTTTTAATGGTGAAGGCGACCTTTACCTTTTTTAATGAAGGCGAAGGTCGCCTTTGCCTTAAAAATAAAGGCGTAAGGCGCCTTAAAATGCCTTTTTGGCAAGCCTACTTGAAACAGTTAAGAAATTTTGAAATTTTTCAAATTTCTTGTGACAAATACGGTTTCAATATGCCAAGAATAAGCTGGAGAGGAGTTAGAAATCTGCTAGACAGTATGTTTCCTCGCGCAATGATTGTTATTTATCTGTTCACAATCAACCTAAGCAGTGATAATATAGGATTACTGTATCACATTTTTCATAAAACTGTTTTCATTCCTTCTCGATATTCAGATCGTCCAATAAACATTTCAAAGAAATTGACCACAGCAGAATTCACTAAAAGAAAATTGCATAGAACGACAAATTTTTTCTCAGGTTTTATCATAATTCTGTTTGAAACAAGAATTTTAAGAAATTGTTCAAACTATAAGCTCTTCACTGATAATCAATACGGTTTCAATATGTCAGGAAGTTCTGGTAACTGTAGTTAGTGAAGTGCTTGTATCTCGGTTGTTGAAATCTGTTTTGCGTAGTTATGCTAATTGAACTGATAAAGTGTTTGATATTGATAAATATTTTCGGTTTTACTGTGAAAACTTTATCAGTAGTGCCCCTTTAATAGAAGAGCCTCTCTAATAATAGTGCCCTCCGGATGAAGAGGTTGAAAAATAGTGGTACATGCGTTACTAATTTAGTTTTTAGGCTCTAGTCCAAAATCCAGGTGCATTAAAAAATAGAGGTGCGAAAAAAAATATAGAGGTGCAATGAAAAAATGGAGGTGTTTTGAAAAAAAGAAGGTGCAATGAAAAAATGGAGGTGTTTTGGATGGTTCGTCACAAAGACTTCTGTAAGACTAATTTCTGTCAGTTTTTCAACTTTTAACGTAAAGTATTAGTACTGAAACTTTGATAATTGTTTCTAAAAGAACGATTGATAATTGTTTCTTACCATAACCCCTCATCCCTAATCTGAGCAGAGAAGAGATTGTTTTCAAGATTGTTTTCCTCAAGAAAAGATTATAAGCCTCCCAAAAGAAGGATGAAGAAAAAACGTGATTTTTCAATGGAAATCTTCATTTCGTCTCGTTTGTTCGAGTCTCCATTGTCTCGATCAAGACTCGAAAAAAACGAGGCTAGATCGAGACAAATCCAGACAGCCGAGACGAGACTTTCCGAGACACATGCCGAGGCAAGACGAGTCTCGTTTGAATTCTTACAAGACACAAGTCTTATTGGACGACACTCTATTACACGGACAACACTCTATGTACAGTGGCGAGCATAGGTGAGGGTCCCTCGATGTTTTCGTTTATAACTTATCTTAAACTACTCCGATTGGTCTCAAAATTTTTCTGGGGACTCCTGAGTGCCTCTGAAGTACTTGCTGATGTTTTTTGAAAAAATCCGATTTTCACGAATTCTGAGCATTTCGATGAATTCTGAATTCTGAAAATACAGAATAAGAACATTTTTTTGTATTATCAGAATTTTTTCTCATTGTGTTCAAAACATTGCTAGGAACCCAAATGAACAATTTTTGACGTCAGATCTCAATTTGTTTATTTGATACCGACGTCAGAACTCCAGAAGTCTGAACTGTGATCTTTGCGTGGGGCATCATAACGTGGCTAAAAGTGATCGAATCGGAATAAAAAATGACCCCTATATAGATTTGAAGTCAGTAAACAATTTGTGAGCAGTTTCGAAAGTTTTGGAACAAATTATTTTTCGCAATTTCTACATGACTTTTGATTTCATGAAAACTTGAAAAAATGGCAGAAAATAATTTGTTCCAAAACTTTCGAAACTGCTCGCAAATTGTTTAATGACTTCATATCTATACAGGAATCGTTGTTCATACCGATTCGATCACTTTTAGCCACGTTATGATGCCCCACGCAAAGATCACAGTTTGGACTTCTGGAGTTCTTAACAAATTGAGATCTGACGTCAAAAATTGTTCATTTGGGTTCCTAGCAATGTTTTGAACACATTGGGAAACAATTCTGATAATACAAAAAAATGTTTTTATTCTGTATTTTCAGAATTCAGAATTCAGCGAAAAACTTCAAAATTCGTGAAAATCGGATTTTTTCAAAAAACATCAGGAAGTACTTCAGGGTCACTCAGGAGTCCCCAGAAAAATTTCGAGACCAATCAGAGTAGTTAAAAATGAGTTATAAACAAAAACATCGAGGGACCCTCACCTATGCTCGCCACTGTAGGTGCTACTAAAGTTGCCTAACATGCTGACAGAGCTTCTTCCTTCTTCGTTCCTTCCTAATTCAGTACTCTTTCTCAGAAAATTTAGGGGAGTCAACTTTTAAAAGTCATATCACAGTCGTGGTCTAAATGACATGTTTTTTTTGCTCATTGTGTAGCAAAGAGTGTGAATTACAAAATTTTCAACTACACCTACTGGTTTGAAAAAACTAGATGATGATTTTTCGCCCTGAAGACGAAGTGCTAGAATTTCGGCTAGAATACAAAAAAAGTCTTCGACTGAAGACTAAAACTTGTTTCCGTTCTGATTAAACAACTAGCTCTCGTGAGAAAATGTGAAAAATTTTGACGTCTTTACCAAAAATCCGATTCCTCTCAGAATTCAGAAGGATGAAACATGTACTTTTGTAGTTAGGAGGAATGGTACCTCCAGACAACAGAATATGACCCGGTCCTCACTGGTTTGAAAATACTGTGCGGAGGCTTTCTCGTGCGACTCTCAGAAACCGTGTTAAGTTGTATATTGAATACAAAAAAGTTGTTAACTCGTTCTACCTGAGAAAATCGACCAGCACTAGCACTAAAAAAGTCAAACTGGTCCGAGCTGTCTGATGTTTAGCACACATCTACCCCCAAGGGTCCTCAACAAAAAAGTCCATATCAGATTTGGCTCCGCCCCCTTGATCCAGATAAAAAATCGATAATTCATCGATTTTGACCAGCGTTCGGCCTGATTTTCCTGTAAGAGATAGAGTCAAGATCTAAACGGAAATGAACTCCTGGCATGTTTTTGAGCATTTTTTGTATTCAGAAGAAAATTCTAACTCCACGTCTTCAGTGTGAAAAATTCGAAAATTTGTCAAATTTGTCACTTTTTTTCAGAAAAGTCGATTTTTGAGGCCTTAGATGCCCCAAATACAGGGCATTTTGACATCATAATATTAATCTACGCACAATTTGGGTCCTAGGGGTACACTCTCCAAACCGATTCACCGCGGCCTTAGGAGGGTTTTAGGGCCGTATATATCTCATATACCCCAAAAATCCATGTATCCCTATACATGCTGAAAATGTTCATAGCCACCGATTTCAAAAATATTTCTATCACATGTTGACCAACTCATATCTAATTCGTTCGCGAATTTTCAGCTCATTTGAATCACTTCTGTTGGCGTGGTACCACTTCAAATAAAAAACCACACAATCTACACTATGAAATTTCAGACTTTTCAATTTTCGATCTTTCTTTCCAAAATTGTTATAGAAAGTGCCACAATGTTCTGAATACTCATTTCAATCAAAAATACAAGTTCAGTCTTGACCTAATAGCTGGTTTGCAGCCATGTTCCGGCCTACGTGAACCTGCCCAGACGAGTTGATGATCTCGTAATCTAAACTTTTTTGGAAATCAATTTTCAGATCATATTTTTGATTGAAATGACTATTCAGAACATTGTGGCACTTTCTATAACAATTTTGGAAAGAAAGATCGAAAATTGAAAAGTCTGAAATTTCATAGTGTAGATTGTGTGGTTTTTTAATTTGAAGTGGTACCACGCCAACAGAAGTGATTCAAATGAGCTGAAAATTCGCGAACGAATTAGATATGAGTTGGTCAACATGTGATAGAAATATTTTTGAAATCGGTGGCTATGAACATTTTCAGCATGTATAGGGATACATGGATTTTTGGGGTATATGAGATATATACGGCCCTAAAACCCTCCTAAGGCCGCGGTGAATCGGTTTGGAGAGTGTACCCCTAGGACCCAAATTGTGCGTAGATTAATATTATGATGTCAAAATGCCCTGTATTTGGGGCATCTAAGGCCTCAAAAATCGACTTTTCTGAAAAAAAGTGACAAATTTGACAAATTTTCGAATTTTTCACACTGAAGACGTGGAGTTAGAATTTTCTTCTGAATACAAAAAATGCTCAAAAACATGCCAGGAGTTCATTTCCGTTTAGATCTTGACTCTATCTCTTACAGGAAAATCAGGCCGAACGCTGGTCAAAATCGATGAATTATCGATTTTTTATCTGGATCAAGGGGGCGGAGCCAAATCTGATATGGACTTTTTTGTTGAGGACCCTTGAGGGTAGATGTGTGCTAAACATCAGACAGCTCGGACCAGTTTGACTTTTTTAGTGCTACCCTCCACAGGCCAATGCTCGGATTTCTCCGGTAGAGCGAATTAACTGACAAAATGAGCAATAGTTCTTGTTGATAAACATTTTGTCGTTTGACCTCTTTTTAATTCCTTACCTTTTAGGTGGCATACTGTTTCAAAATTGAATGCGCATTTCTAATTAGCAAACTTTATACTCTCTCTCAATATTTTTCAATATAATTTTCCTTTCAATATTTCTAAATAAAACATGTGAGAATTCAAATGAAGAAGTGCTGGTTGATCAAAAACGATCAGAACTGAAAACGGAGAAAAAAAGTAATGATAGTTGTCTTGAATAAAATCATGGTCCCTTCAGTAGGGATGAAGGGTTATGGTAAGAAACAATTATCAATCAAAGTTTCAGTACTAATACTTTACGTTAAAAGTTGAAAAACTGACAGAAATTAGTCTTACAGAAGTCTTTGTGACGAACCATCCAAAACACCTCCATTTTTTCATTGCACCTTCTTTTTTTCAAAACACCTCCATTTTCTCAAAGCACCTCCATTTTTTTATGCACCTCCATTTTTATTTTCGCACCTGGATTTTGGACTAGAGCCGTTTTTACGGTAATTTGTGAAGACGAAATATATCGAGGATTCTATATTCGATTGCTCAGCTATGGTCATTGAAACCGAAATGTTGTAAGAGACACATTTGAATTTTTCGCAATTTCCAGTTCTTTGTTTTTGAATATGCATTGCAAAACGCCTCATTCCCCTTTCAAATTTTTAACATTTGCCAAATTCGAGGCTCTTTAAACAAGGAATCCTAGGAATTCTACATCGCCGAAAAAAATCACTGTTCCAGTAATTTTGTATCTTGAAACTGACTTTTTCCTCTTTAATTCACGGTCAATTAAAAAGATTTCTATTGTTATTTCCTTGATATTATCCATTATGTTTCATGACTTTTTCAGTTATGCCAATCAAATAACAGAAAATTATAAAATTCTACTGATAGGTGAGGATTTTGCTGCTTTCATTCTCCTTTTAGACAGCTCTCAATGGAAAATAAGGAACAGGTTTGGACTTTTTTCAGCCAACAAACATCGAATCGAAAATTCTGCTTACGCTTCTGAAAGTCTGGCTACGCTTGTCATTGATAAAGTTTTCTGTATCGATAAAACTATTACGGTTTCGACTAAAAATTTTTCAAGGTCCAACATTTAATCCTTTCTTCTTGTTGTGTCTGCCAATTTGATGTCGTATTCCAAAAAAGAACCATATCACAGTTTTAGTACACAACCTTTCCAAATTGACCAAAAATACATCTTGATAATTTGTTAGTCGACGTTTGTTTGGTTTTAACATTCTTGACACGGCATCTCATAGTTCGCTGAAACAACAGGCCTCAAATCATTGGATTGTTCAATGAATGTGTATATGACATAACCCTGAAACAGCCAAATCTGGAAATCAAATCAGTTTGGACCAGTGTTGAATAGCTGGAAAAAATACGGTTTCGGAAAATAAACAAATGTAAAGTAGATCTGGGAAAGCATTTGAAGATTAAGAATGAATTAATTGGAAAACCATTGCACTAACCAAGTACTGACACATTTTTGAGCCGCAATTTCATATTTTCCATGAAACTGCTTTTGTATAACTGAACTATTATTTTGAAAAAAAAAACTTTTTTGTTGATATATGAAATCCATAATTCCAGCTGGTTGCGTGTCACTGATAAAATGTTCTATATCGATAAAACTATTACGGTTTCAGTATGTAGATTAAAACGTCCTCCAGGTCCAATATTCGATCATTCCTTTCTGCTGTGTCTGCCAATTTGATGTCGTATTCCCAAAAAAGAACCATTTCACAGATTCAGTACACAAACTTGGAGAATTCACAAACAATTTTTGTTGATAATTTGCTAGTCTACGTTTGTTTGATCCCCACTTTTTTGGTACAGTATCTCGTAGAAAAAAAAAATAGAACTCCAATCATTGGATTGTCCAAAAAATGTATACATGATATGACTCTGGAACAGCCAAATCTGAAAATAAAATCAATTTGGACCTGTGTTGGATAGCTTCAAAAAATACGGTTCCGAAAAATAAACAAATGTCGAACAGATTTGGTATGCATTAGTACTGAGGAAAAGGTTGTGTTTGAATTAGTTGAAAACCGCTTAGTACAATCCAAGTACTAACAATTTTTTTGACTTCAGTTTCATCTTTTCCATAAAACTGGCATTTTTTTTATAACAGAACTATGATTTTCAATCCGATAGGGAACTCAATAAAAGAAAGTGGCAGCAGTCTTCTTTCATTCTTGCCAAACTTTCCTTCAACTCTTACTTTACCCAACGCATGAATTCGCAAAACCTAGCATGTCATTATAACTGACAAAAAGTTCTTCAATTCAGTCATTAGGACTGCCGGAAACAGGCATGAATTTTCAGGAATCGTCCTATTTCTGAGATTTCTGTGCCAAATCACCAAACTAATACGGTTTCAGAATGGTTAAAAAAAAGCAGGAAATCGGGTTAAGAAACTGCTTCAATCATCGGGTTTGGAATCTATTTTCGTGATTAGATAGGTTCCAGCTATTTACGTGGTTACTGATAGAGAGTTTGGTATCGATGAAGTTGTTTGTTTTCAGTCCATAAACTATAAATGATCTGGAAGCTCAAGATTTGATTTCTCGGCATTACAGTTCAATTTAATTCACCGTTTCGATAAACAAACTTCTATAATTCAATGGAAAAATACTTTAATTACCTGATCCTGGTATTAAGGAGAAGTTACTACTTGTGCAAGTGAATTCAAATTTTTCTTTTCGCGGGCGGTCCGCCTTTTTTGATATTCAAGCTGTTTTTGGACTTGCGCAGTGTAAAATGCAAGTGGGCGGACCACACGCGAAATGAAAAATATAAATTCCTTGCAAAACTATTATTAATTTGACAGTAGTGCTTTTATAAAAACATTTCGATTTGAAACTACGAACTTCTACTTTTTTAGACTTTCTTTTGTAGTTGTTCGCTAGAAAGGCTTGGCTAAAACTTAGCGAAATATTGAAACTGAAACAGCCATTTCTTGGTTCAAACCCCCCAAAATACAAAGGTAGAAAATAATAAGAAGCTCTTCAGAAATCGCAGGATACGATTCCAAAAAAAATATGCTCAACATAAAAAAATTTAAAACTGAACGGGCAAAGACGAATATTCCAATTACTGAATTGTTTTCTTCCAAACAGTATAAAAATCTGCTTGAAACAGTTCTGAATTGTTAGAGATGGTTCGAATTTCGAGTGAACACTACGGTTTCAAAAAGTAAAGAATAGCTAGAGACGAGCTGGAATGCTGCTAGAAGATCTTTAAGTTATATAATATTTTTCTTTATTTTTTTTAAACCAATCAGCACCTATTATGCATCCACAAAAAAGTGCGAGTTCGATAAAAGGCGCATCGAATTTTTTTTCAATGTGCACCTTGCGACGAGTACAGTCAACAACTTGAAACAGTCATGAAATTTTAGAAATCTATCAAATTTTGAATGATTTGGATGTGTGTGAATCCCTGAAAATTGACGGTTTCAAATTGTCAAAATTATCTAGAAAAAATATAATTCGCTGCTAAACGATTTTTGCTGCCCAAGACACATTTGACATTTACACATTTACAATGAATTGGCTACTAAATCGAAGAACCACAAACTCATTCTATCTTCGGATTACTGTATCAAATTATTCATTAAATTAGCTTAAAACGGCCAAGATAAATTGAAAATTAAACAATTAAATGGTTATAAGTTGCAGAAATTTGATAACATTAATAATTAGACCGCTATGAGGCGAATTTTCACGCATTAATTTTAAACTAGAAGTAACAGAAACAATCGAAAAAATGTTAGGAATCTTTAGAATTTTGAGTGAATAGTACGGTTTGAAAATGTCGAGAATAACTAGAGAAGAGGTAACAAGCTGCTAAATTATTGCTTCACAGTACGAATTCGGTCGTTATGCTAACTTTGGATCAGTATGCTAACTACTGTATCATATTTTTCAGAGAATTTACTTCTTTTGTTATTGGTATTCAAATTTGGTAACAAAACTTTATTTTTGTAGCTTGATATTTGAATATCTTGAAACAGTCATGATATTCAAAGATCGGTCATTGGAGAGCTTGAAATCGTTGAAGTAGTACTGTTCCAAAATGCTTGATAATGCTCGAAGTGGAATATGATGAATAGGATGGCATAAGGCTTTATTTTATTGCTATCTTTACCGCGAGGCCGTGAGTGAAGGACAGCTCGTTTACTCGTTATGACTCGCTTCATAACGAGTAAATTTTTTTTCTCAAAAGAAGGATAATCTTCTAGGGAAAAAAGCTTTCAATTTGCTAAGTGATCTGAGACTTACAGCCTGAGTTATACCCGTTTCCCTGAAGTATGTATGGAAATCCGGTGTTTTTTTCCGATTTCAAAGACTTTTTCCACTCTGCTTCTTATATCTCGGCTTCTAAAAGACCGATTGGTCTGAAATTTGGTCTCCGCCTACAGTTTATGATGCTGAACAAAAAAAGTGGGAGATAAGAAACAGTAAGAATCTCAAATTTTTAATAAAGAATATAAAATTGAAGTTCAAAACTATTTGGCATTCATTCAGTAATGACCGACTAGGAGACTGAAAAGAACTATGATAAAAAAGTGAAGAAACAGTGAAAAAAATTGAGCTGAATGGCTAAACTAACACATTTTTCTTGGGCAATTGTAAAACTACTGATTCTTGTTTGAATGATTGAGAAGTTTACTTCTTCGATAGGTTTGGAAAGCCATGAGATCGGATCGATAAATCAAAAATATTATCGCTCCGTTTGAAAGTTCGTGTTCTAAAAATGTGATAAATGTGGAAGAAACATTAGAAACAGAAAAACTGAGATATTTTTAGTTTGTATACTGAAACCGAGCAATTTTTTAAATCAGTTTCGAACACTTTATCACTGCTAAGCCACCAGCTGGAATCATTCTTAAAAAGACTATTGTATGGTGTGGTTCGTCTTTATGGCAATTGGTGGTATTTAACAGTGGTAGATTTTGAATAAGGTTTATTGATGTAAATAGAGATTAGGGAAAAAGGGGGGTAATGAGGGAAAAGGGGGAATGGGAATTATGTAGATTGGCTGGCGGGTGGCAGGAAGGTGGCAGGAAGGTGGCAGGTGGGCGATGCAAGAGGAAGAGTGAAGAATTGTCTTCTTCGGCTTCTTTTATATTGCGAAGATCACGTCCAATTCCAACCGGTCCAAATGGCTTAATTCTATTCATCGTCGTTACGGCCTATAAATTCGTTTTCAAGGCGTTGTTTCTTTGTCTTCTTTGAATCGCGTCAGAACCGGTCGCGATAATTCTAGTTATGAGAGAAAACCAAACAAACAGATATCTTAGCAGTTTTTCAAATCATCCCCAGGATTTTGTGACAATTTGAAACCGCATTATTTCCACATTTTCAAATCATTCAGAGAACTCAAAATATGGACAATTTCTAAAAATTTATGACTGTTATGAGCCGTTTTATTATAGAATTTGAAAAACTTCATGCCATTTCGAGCGAGCTGTCATAATCTGGTAATTGATAACAGTGATTGGCAGAACTGCATGTTGGTGGAACGTTTTGGTCAGAAAGCGGAATGATTGATGTCCCTTTCTTCTGTTTCGTTCAAAACAATGAATCAATTATCTAAAAGCCTGTTTCATGGGAAACATGAAGCAGTCGCTGAAAATTGGCATCAATCGTCTAATTAGGGTACATTTTTCTGGAAAACTATTATCAATTATCACCACAGGAAACAGCACCTAAACTGCTACAAAAACTTTCAAACTTGATAATAAAACTGCTGGAAACAGTCATAAATTTTTAGAAATTGTCAGAATTCTGAGTTTTCTGAATGATTGGGAAACGCGGAAATTATGCGGTTTCCACGGATAGCAAAATAGAATAGCTAGGAAGCGGCCTAATTGTTTATTGTTGGAGTTTATTTTGATGATTAGAATGATTTCTGCTAATTTTTTGGTCGCGTGTGCGTACAAAATACTAACACTGATGAAATGCTAAAAGTCGAAAAAAATTTCCGGTTTCCGTATTTAAACTTCAAATTCAGCGGATTATCAAGGCTTGATGGTCTGGTAGGCCGAGTAAGCGGACATGAGCGGAAGTAAAGATTTAGAATCCGGAAGACGGAAGGCAGAAGACGGAATTCCGCTAATTTCTGGTAGTATTTCACGGATGTGAAACAGAATTCAAGAAACAGAAAAATGCGAAATTTTCAAGAGTAGTTGAGTGAGAATGGCTGAAATTACTGTTCCAAATCATAATCCATAGTTCATCTGAAGAAGCATCCCATCACTGTGAATGGCTAATGAATTCTAAATAATAAGATGCCTATGAGGTTACATAAACTGAAAGCTCAACAGAAGAAATACGAGGATCGATGCTGATATATGATATCCTGTTTCATATGTTTCATGAAACTGTCGTCGACCGAAGAAAAAAGAGGGACATTATTCTTTCCGAATTCTATCAATCCTTCCTATCATTATTGTTTTAGCCGAGCACTGATATGATTATCAAAAACGGAATGTTTAGCATACCGACAGAAACTACTCCAGAATCTTTTGTTAAAACGACCTGAAACAGCCATAAATTGTTAGAAATTGTTCATAGTTTTAAGTTGTATGAGTCACTGAGAGTTAATCAAATATCACGGTTTCAAGATTTTCTGCGATTGTTGCTAACTTCAAGCTACTGTTTCATGTTTTTCATGAAACTGCCTTCATTATATTCTAGCCCACTTCTTTTCAAGAATTTACTTCAACAAAAAATTGAGATGAATCATTGGAGCAGACTTTTCTCAACATGGTTATGGAGGGGAATGGCACAAAATTCTTTGAGTTTGATATCAAAACTACTTGAAACAGTCATAATTGGTACAAAATGGTACAAGTTTGGCGCGCTCTGAATGATCGAGAAACACTGAAAAAATACTATAATATGCTTATAATTTGCTATGCGTCCGTTTGAGTTCATTTCTTGACACGGCATCTCATAGTTCAGTAAAATAGCAAGCGTAAAACTATTGGATCGCTCAATAAATGTGTATATGGCATAATTCTGAAACAGCCAAACCTGAAAATTACACCAACTTGGGCCTAATTGGAATGGCTTGTGAAAAAAAAACTTCTGTTTCGAAAAACAATGAATTTTCGAGCAGATTTGGGGAAGCATTGATATGAAAAATAATGACTGAATTAGTTGGAAAACCATAGGACAAATCAAGTACTAACACATTTTTGGAGTATGATTTCATCTTTTCCATGAAACTGTTTTTTTATAACTGAACAATGCTTTTGAAGATTAAAAAACTTTCTGGTATAATTGAATAATCCACAATTCCAGCTGGTTGCTTGTCACTGATAAAGGTTGCTGTATTGATAAAACTTTTACGGTTTCAGTATATAAACTAAAAATGTTCACGAGGTTCAATATTTGATCCGGGCATTCTCTTAAGACGACCGACTTGATTTACTAATGCAAAAAAAGTAAATTTTCACAGTTTCAACACAAAAACTTCCACAATTAAAGAAAAACTACATATTAATGGATGAGATAATATTGTCAAAAAAATGAGAGAAGAAAAATCAACTATCACTTTGGACTTTGGGTTTATCGAGAAAATAATGTTGCCCTAAATAATGGTAACTTTATATTATCTGAAAAAATTGCTTCCTGTTTCAGCACAATAGTTTTCAATGATCGGGAGATCATAATCTGCTAATCGAATTTTTGATTTTTTTTTCGTTTGACAGAACATCTCATAGTTCAGAAAACTGACAGAATTCAAACATTGGATTGTTCAATGAATGCGTATATGACATCACTATTAAACAGCCAATTCTGGAAGTAAAACCAATTTGTACCCGAATCGAATGGTTGGAAAAAATAAGATTTCGGAAAATAAAAAAATGACAAGTATATATGGAAAAGCATTAGTCCTGAGGAAAAGGTTGTGGTTGAATTAGTTGAAAAGCCTCTAGCACAAACCAAGTATTAACACATTTTTGAGGCGCAGTTTCATCTTTTCCATTAAACTGGCATTTTTTTTATAACAGAACAATGCGTTTCAATCCGATAGGGAGCTCAATAAAAAAAAGGCAGCAGTCTTCTTTTATTCTGGCCAAACTTATCTTCGACGTTTATTTTAGAAAACACGTGAATTCGAAAAACCTAACGTGTCAGTATAACTGGCGAAATATCCTTCAAATTAGATATTAGGACAGCTTGAGACAGTTATGAATTCTCAGAAATAGTCCCCATTGTGATGTTTTTGTGACGATGGAACAAGAATTAACTAACACGGTTTCAGAATGCTAACAGAAGCTGGACATATAGTTAAGAAGCTGCTTGGCATATCATTGTGACACTCTATTTTCGTTATTAGTACGATTCCAGCTAATTATGTTGTTACTGAGAAAAAGCTTCGATAAAATTTTTTGGTTTCAGCCCATAGACCGAAAATGATCTGGAAGCTCGATTTGATTCATCAGTCGGCGATTAACAGTTTGAACCTAATTTAAAGTTTCAATAAACAAACTTCTAGAATTCTATGGAAATAAATTTTGATGCACTGGACATGATGCTCAGAATAGTGAGGATTTCTTCCGGAAAATTCCGGAAAAAATTCATTCAGTAAAACTATGATGATCACAATCAACTTGAAGTTCTTTTCTAGTAGAATCATTTATTTTCTCTCGATTTCAGACTACGAGCTTCTTCTAGTTTCATCAATTTCGGAATTGACAACTTTCCCAGTTGTGGTTCTTGAAAAAAATTTGGCCCAGCAAAAATTGAAATTGATACTGGAATTGCTATTTTTGTGCTCAAACCAATTGAGTTCTTGAGAAAGTAGAAGCTAGAAAAATACTCAGAGATCACAACAACCGATTCCTAACAAACATCCTCCAAACACTTTGGTTTTGACAAAAAAAAAAATAAAATTGAACGGACAAAGGCGAATAATACAATTACTGAACTGTTTCCTTTTTTCCAATCTGTTTATTAAAAAAATGTCTGAAACAGTTCTGAAATTCTGAGAAATGATTCAAATTTTGAGGAACCAATACGGTTTCAAAAATTCAAGAACAGCTAGAGAAGAGCTGGGATGCTGCTGGATTAGCTGGACATTGTTCTTTATCTATTTATAATCAAGCAGCAGCTATTATGCATCCACAAAAAAGTGCGAGTTCGATTAAAGGCGCATCGATTTTTTTCAATGTGCACCTGGCGACGATTACAGTCAAAAACCATCGTAAAGCCGTAGTTGGAAGTTATTTTACCATAAACTTTTTTCGCGCCGTTCGAAATAATAACAATTTTGGATTACTGTATCATCTGTTTCATAAAACTAGCTCAATTTGTTTTTTATATTGATCGTATGTGCTTTTCTGCAAATTTAAACGGATCACAATTTTTCTTTGTCTATTCGTAAATCGGCAAAAGTCACCAAGAGATTGCTCCGAGTGACGGAAATTTTTTCGAGTCTTCACCATAAATCTGTTTGAAACAGTCATGAATTGTAAAAAATTATTTAAACTCGGAGCCTTTTGAATCACTGATGATCACTGAAACACTACGGTTTCAATATGTCAGCAAATGCTGAAAATGACTTAGCAAAGATGCTGGCATTCATGCGGATGAACGTTTTTTTTTGAGTATTGCTGCTACCTGAACTAAAAAAATTGCTCCATATCGAAAAACAATAATCGATCGTTATTGTAACAGCTAAAGTCAATTGGAAATTACAACCAATTACCTGTTGTAGATTGATGAAATTGGATATTAGCTGAAGAAATAATTGTGGTAAATAGACCGAGACTATTACGAAAGATACTTCCGAATCGTATACTAAAACAACTTGAAACGGTTATGAATTGTTAGAAATCGTCCAATTTTAGAATAAATTGAATGAGAGTGAATCCCTGAAAATTGACGGTTTCAAATTGTCAAAATTATCTAGAAAAGATATAATTTGCTGCTAAACGTTTGCTGCCCAAGACACATTTGACATTTACGCACTTATGAAACGGCTACTAAATGATTACAAACTGTAAAATAAATATCGACAACATTACTCAAATTACTCAAATTACCAAAAAAAAAAAACGGTTTCAAAATGTCCGTAGTTTCGAGAAGTTAGTTAGTACATTGCTCTATTTCGAGTGTTGTAGACTACTCATTGTACTGGTAAATGAATTTACCATCAACAACTTGCTTGGAATGACAACTGCTTGTATTCCAATTGTTATAGTCTATGTTTTGCGTAGTGTTGCTATTTCATTTGATAAAACACTAGATATCGATAAATGTTTTCAGAATTTACAAAAAAACCTCAACATCTCTTGGAACGGCAACATTTTTTTTACTCAGGTTTTATCATAAATCATTGAAACAGTCATGAATTTTTACAAAACTGTTCAAATTCAGAGCCATTCAATTTACTGATAATCACCAAAATAATACGGTTTCAAAATTTCCTGATAGTCTGAAATGAGTTCCTAAACTGCTTTCAATTGAACTTTTGTATTCTATTTTTTGCGTAGTCCAGGTTTCTATTTATCAATAATATCAATCGAATTGGGGATTTTTTGTTCTTTTTTTAGGCTTACCTATGAAGAAATCATTTAACCGAATGGTTGTAGATGGCTGAAATTCGATGATAGCGGAAGAAGTAATTCCAAGATTCACTTACTGAACTGTTGTCTCATTAATTTTTTATCAAAACTAATTGAAACAGTTATAAATTGTCAGAAATCGTACAAATTTTGATTTGGCCGAATGACTGAAAATTGAAGAAACATTACGGTTTCAACTTGTCAAAATTATATGGAAAAGATCTAGAAAGCTGCTAAACAAGCATGTTGACTCGCAAAAAAAATTAATACCAATGAAAACAACGAGATTGATGTTTATTTTTGATTACTGTATCATACTTTTCATAAAACTGGCTATATTTATACTTGGTATTGACTTCTTAGGTACATTTGTAGCTTTTTTCGGTTTGTTAGACCACAATTTCTCGTGGCTATAATATTTGACAACAGCGACTGCTACAGTAGTATTTTGTGCACAATTGCTAGTTTATAAGAAATAAATGAGGCGAATTAGTAGATGGGAAATAGGAATTAATCCACCCGCGTCACCAAAATCAATACTAAAAATTTTGAACTAAACACATGATCACGTTGGAACAGAAAATTCTGCTGTGAAAAAAAGGGGGCTTCGGGATTCCTTTTTTATACCAAATTTTTATCTCAAACGTTAATAGGATACAAACATACAAATCGTTTATGGAGTATTCGCATATTGGTAGAACTCATTATGAACCAAGTGGCAAAAAAATTCTCAATTCTCATTACATACATGTTTGAAACAGTTATGAAACATGAGAAGTCGTTTTGGAAACTCGATATTCTGAATCAATGGAAATTGTCAAAATAATGCTGTTTCAAAGTGTAAAAAAGAACAACTGAAGCTTACTGACTTAACTATCATATTTTCTAAGTAAAAACAGGTTTTTTGTTAGGAAAGATTTAGAAATGAAAAATAATCGCATTCGAACTGAAACATTTTCAGTGAAAATCAGTAATTTTTTGTACGGAAATAAAAATTAGATTACAGTGAAAATGAATCATTTTATTTCTTGTATTAAAAACACTTGTTGTCAATTGTGCACCTGAGAAATGTTATTTTTGAAATCGAAAACTTTGTTTCAGGAAACAAGTAATTTTTCATTTTATCATATCATTTGGACAACAACAATGTAATCAACATTGAGGAAAAATTGTGTAGTGCCATCAGAGAAGCCGAAAAGTATTTTTTCAACCTGATTGACGAAATAGTTTAATTCAATTATGGACCTATTCACCGAATTAATCGGTGACCGTTTTTTCCGATTTATTGCCGATTTATTCAATTCACGGCTGCCGATTAATTCCGAAAAATTCCGGTTAATTCACCCGAAAATATAAGTCGCTTCCAGATATTGATACCCGGAAAATACATGCGCCTTTAAGCTCGGGTCGATTTACGGGGTAGAAATACGGGGTTGGTGGGAACGCATTCGCTCTATTGAGTTTGAATTTTCGCAATTTTCTAGACAAACGTGACTGAAAAAGCGAGAAAAATGGAAACTGATAGAAAAAGAAAAAACTACAAGCCGTGAGTAATTCAACAATTGTATTTTGGGGTATCACATGAGCTATGCCACGATCTGCTAGGCATGCTTGATACACAAAATCGTTCCTTCAAAATTTCGCCTGAAATGCGTATAGCTGTTTGCCTAAAATACGTTCGTGAAGGTATGATAATTAACGTGTACTGTTTGCAAGCGATCATTCTAGGAAGATCTCAAAACTCCATGGCGCATGATATCGGTATTTCTCAGTCTTCTATTAGTAGAATTATCAAAGAGACCTGTGCAGCTCTGTGTAGCATCGCTTCATATGTTATTAAGCTCATTGCGAAAATTCAAACTCAATAGAGCGAATGCGTTCCCACCAACCCCGTATTTCTACCCCGTAAATCGACCCGAGCTTAAAGGCGCATGTATTTTCCGGGTATCAATATCTGGAAGCGACTTATATTTTCGGGTGAATTAACCGGAATTTTTCGGAATTAATCGGCAGCCGTGAATTGAATAAATCGGCAATAAATCGGAAAAAACGGTCACCGATTAATTCGGTGAATAGGTTCATTATATACAAAAATAATGTCATCAATTCTTCATTATAGAGAAATTGACAAATAAAAACTAAGAAACAGCTTATTTTTAAGAGCAAAAAGTATAATTGTTTACTAATTTCAACTCAATTAAATGGGTGGTTTATCAAATGGAACCAGAGGAGGAGCACTGGGGAGTATACTGAAACCATTGAATACATTTATTGCAACCGAAAATTATTTTCCGAAAACATACGTTCTTGAGGTTTTCATGACTTTCAGTTCCTCCAGAGATTTGTTTTCAGGGAAGATATCCTTATAAACACGCGGAGAGGAAATTCGTCGAAGCTGGTTTATTCTGAAATTAACAGATTTATTTTCTACGTTTAATATAATTGTGTTATCAGCTATGAAGAAGATAAGATTCATACGAAATAACTTTAAACAGTCCCTTTTTACAGGAAAATTAGCATTCGGAAAAGATAGCAAACAAAGTATTACATGAAATACACTAACATTCAAACATGTATGTATTGGAACCGAAAATTATACTTCATAAAAATTTGTTGACCCCACTGGGAAAGCGTGACTTGAAAATTGAATTATCGAAACTGAGGAACAGAAATCTACTAGTTACGAATTTCAATGATCGAACAGTAATATCGATTAATTTTGATCTAGTTTTAAAAAGAAACAATAGCATGCTGGATACTGAAATAAGACTGTCCCCATGTTACCAAATTTTTGCATTGAAACATAATTTTTTTTTCTTAGCACTTTTATCAACAAAGTAAAACTAAATATCGGAAATAATTATTAATTTAACACAGTTGGCATTGTGGCAGCATCATGCTCAAATTTTTAGTGCTACTTATGAAACTGGAAATGTTTTATTTTGTTTTGTTTCAAATTGACGTCTATGTGACAAATCATTTTCGAATTGGCATCAAACAAAAGGAGAGGAAAGAAGAAAACAACTGTGAAATTATGGAAGTTCACAGCCCACTCACGAAGTAATCATCATATCTACTGAAATAGACAAATAAAAACTGAGAAACAATCATTTCTTTGGAAACTGAAGAATACTATTTCATTTCTCTCAAACTTGACGAATAATGAGCACTGGGGAGTATACTGACATCATGAAATGTATACGTTGAAACCGAAATTTCATTCCCAAAAAGTCAAATTTTATGTCTTTCAAAACATTCAGTTTTTTTTGTTTTTTTTTCTACAAGACAGCTGCACAAATGCTGGAATCACAAAAATAGTTTTGAAACTACCAAATGTTCGACTTGAAACCGTTAAATTTCCGCCAGAACGGTGTTTGTTTCGTGGGTTTAAATGCAGAATTGCGGGCGCCTAATGCCTTCTCCCACTTTGCTTTTAAATAAAATGTTCATCCCTCAAATAAGGCTTCCATGAGGCTGAATCGAAGTTATTCGGCCGCCAGCCGTCTGCATTAGTAGCGTAAGCGTGATTGCGTACCCCAGGCATTTTAAATGACGCGCAAAGTACATTTTTATTCATATTTCTGCATTTTAGTGTGGTTTTAATGTAATTGAAAAGGAAATTAAATAAAAACACTAAAATTTACATCTTTATTATAGAAACATTCGAATAATTAAAAAAAATTACAAATTAGAAACGTGGAAAATGAAAAAAATCGCTCAAGTGTCGTCAAATGTGGGTTGCTACGCAATGGCGGTCACGCGCAATTCACAGACGGCCAGCGCGGCTGTCCCGCGTACGGCGCGGCTCGCGGACGGCGCGGACGGCTGAAATAGCCGCCGAATGGAAGCCTTACCGTCAAATTCCTATATAACTATGGAATGATGACACACATGAATTAATCGATCCACTGAAACAGAAACTTTTTTCGAAAAAAAGTAAAATTTTTTGCAAAGTTGTCATATCAGGCTCTGAAAAATAAAAGCGGAGAATAGACTTCTTGTAATCAGCAGATTTCAGCAGTTCCCAAGTTTCCACAAAAAACTATGTTTCAATTAACTAATATCACTTTTTGATTGTTTTCAAACATTATTAGTGCCTTACTTTTTTCGTCATTAGCACCAAAATGCTTTTGTAGTCTCGAAACAAGGAAATCATCGTGGTGTGTTATATGTGCTAATAATGTGCTAATAGTGAAACTGGGATTTTTGGTGTTGTTCCAAATTAACGTCTATGTGGAATTTCATGTTTGAATTGAAATTGAACTAGAGGAGAGGAAAGAAAAAATAAGAAAATCTAAATAGGGAAATTCTTTCCTATCAAATAAAGATGATACTGAAATTGATAAGTCAAAACTATGAAACAGATATAATTCGGAAGGTGTGTTTTTAATAATTCTCATAGAAAAGTTTATTGAACAATCAGTGAATGGATCAAATGTAAGACCGAAATGTGTGTGTTCAAATCGAAAATTACTTCGCAAAAAGTCGAATATTATGGTTTTCAAGATTTCCAGCTTATAATTGGGGATGCATGATTTCGAAATTTACAAATCGAAACTGAGAAACAGAAGTATTTTGGTGATGAATTTCAATGATCGGATTCAGTTATATCGATTGATGCGAACTGAAATAAGAAGGTCCAAACGTTAAGAAAACTTGGAATTAAAGCAGAGTTTGATATATCATATTAGTAATTTTTATCGCCAATATGAAAGTTTTGTGCTATTGATGAAACTGGAAGTATTTTAGTTTGTGTTATTTGAAATTGACGTCTTTGTAAAAGTTCATGCTCGAATTGATATTGTAGAAAAGGTGAGGAAAAATGAAAAAAATAGGAGAATAGTTGTGAAAATTTGAAAGTTACCACTGGAAATTTGGAAATAGTTCATAATTATAGTGAAAAAAAAAAGAAAACTTGTGAAACTAAGATTAGAATTTGATTGAAACAGACATACAAAAGTTCGAAGTAGATAACTTTTCACAATCCTTTCATTTTTTCTCGGGAAATTAGCCTTCGGAAAAATACAACCTGAATGATGAATTACAAAAGACATACTAAAATTCAGATGAGCATGTATTGGAATCGAAAAAAATGGTTCATAAAATTTGTTGGTCCTACGACAGTTTTACTGGGGAAGTGTGATTTGAAAAATCGGAAAATCGAAACTGAGAAACAGCAGTCTCCGGGTGATAAATTTCAATGTCGAACTTACATGTATTACTTCCAAAGTGTCACCCCTGGAATCCAACGGGTCTAGGTACAAAAGTTAGACCCCCCGAGGGGTAGAACTTTGGCGGAGTTGATTTTTTGAAAAGCGGCCTATTTCCAGATTTATTGATTTTTTTCAGATTTTCATAAATTTTGGGTTTTTTGATAGTAACTCAGTCAATTTCAAAGATTTTTACAAAGTTAAAAAACAAAAATGTAGAACAAAATAAGATCTTATTTTTTGCTCAACTAACCGTTTGAGCCAGGAAACAATAAAAGGACCAAAACGGACCACAAAGCAGAATCGAAAAAATGCGCGCCCATTCGTTTTTTTCAAATTATGCCCATTCGATTGAGCGTAAAAAATGAGGTAAAACCTCACTTTCACTTTTCTCAAGTTATCGTCATTTTCGAAAGAAAAATTTGATTTTTTAGTTGAGAATGACTTTTTTGGCTTGGATTAGGTAGATTTGATCAATTTTTGATCGATCCAGGGGTCGTTATGGTCTGAAAATGTTTTTTCTGTGTGATTCACATCCTTTTATATCATTTCCAATCAAAATATTCAAGTTTTGAAATTTTGAAAATCTTGTTGAAAAAGTTTCCAAATTTTTTTGAAAAAAATTAAATTTTCAAAACTTGAATATTTTGATTGGAAATGATATAAAAGGATGTGAATCACACAGAAAAATCATTTTCAGACCATAACAACCCCTGGATCGATCAAAAATTGATCAAATCTATCTATCTCAAGCCAAAAAAGTCATTCTCAACTAAAAAATCAAATTTTTCTTTTGAAAATGACGATAACTTGAAAAAAGTAAAAGTGAGGTTCTACCTCATTTTTTACGCTCAATTGAATGGGCATAATTTGAAAAAAACGAATGGGCGCGCATTTTTTCGATTCTGCTTTGTGGTCCGTTTTGGTCCTTTTATCGTTTCCTGGCTCAAACGGTCAGTTGAGCAAAAAATAAGATCTTATTTTGTTCTACATTTTTGTTTTTTAACTTTGTAAAAATCTTTGAAATTGACTGAGTTACAATCAAAAAACCCAAAATTTATGAAAATCTGAAAAAAATCAATAAATCTGGAAATAGGCCGCTTTTCAAAAAATGAACTCCGCCAAAGTTCTACACCTCGGGGGGTCTAACTTTTGCACCTAGACCCGATGGATTCCAGGGGTGACACTTTGGAAGTAATACATGTTAGTAATATCGATTGATCTAGTTTTTAAAGGAAAAAAGGGTGAATCATTGGTATATTGTGATACAAACCGTTTGAATCGTTTCGTGTCACTAGTGAAACTGAAAATTTTTCTGTTAGTGGAATTTTAAGTTGACGTTTATTTGACAGTCTATCTTCGAACTGACATTGAACAAGCTCTGAAAGGAAAAGCAAGGAAAATAGTTGAGAAAAATTGGAAGTTGCGTACTCAGCCAATTAATTGATCATCAAATGAAAAGAATTTTAAACTAATGCTAAGAAAAAGTTATTCTTATAGAGAACAGTGTAGTTTTAACAATTCTCAATTTCAAAAAAAGAGGTAAATTTAGTATCATTGGAGCACTGCGGTGTGTTGTGAGATCATGAAATGCGTCGATTGAAACGGAAACTTAATTTTAAAAAAAAATCTAATTTTGTGGTCCTTGAATGTCTATTATTTTTCATATTTGTTGTATTGTGATATATATATTGAGAAAAAGATAAAATTCAGACAAACATTCGAAGCATATAACTTTTTACAATTCTTCTATTAAGAATTACATAAGCTATGCTCAAATTTGGATGTGCATGTAATGGAACCAAAAATTATGACTCATGAATTATTCTCGGTCCTACAATTACCCCACTGGGGAAGCGCCACTTGAAAATTGAATTATCGGAACTTAGAAACAGAAGTCTAAGGGTGAAACATCTAAATGATCGAACTCAGTAATATTGACTTATTTGGATCTAGTTTGAAAAGGAACACATCCATTTCGCCGATTGTAACGCAGAAATGAAGAAGATAAAAAAATTTGGCATTGAAACAGAAATGTTTTATTCAATAGTACTTGTTATCGACAAAATGGAAGTAAATGTGGCAGTTCATATTCGAAATGGCATTGAACAAAAGGAGCGGAAAGGGGAAAACGAGGAAAAATTGAAAGTTGCGCACTCAGCCAAATAATTGAATGATGTGAAATTGAAAAACACTAGCTGAAAAACAGTTATTTTTATAAAGAAAAGTGTATTTTTCATTATTTTTAGTTTAAAAAAATGGGGGATGTATTAAAATCATGACGAAATGTGGCGGGAAAATAAGTGTATGCGTTGAAATCGAAAATAATGACTCATTAATTTTTTTCGGTCCTAACTATAAAATCACCCCACTGGGGAAGCGTGGTTTGGAAATTGAGTAATCGAAACTTAGAAACAGAAAACTGCGGGTGATAATTTCCAATGATCGAACTCACAACTGTCATTAGGAACAATTGATTTGGATTTAGTTTGAAAAGGAACAAAGCAGGGAACCGAAAATTAGTACCTCTTAATCGAATTTCATGGTTTTCATTATCTGGGTTTGCTTGTGGGAAAACGTTCTGTATGAGCACGTATTGCGTTGAAAAAGCAAATTGAGATTAAACTATACTGAATTTGAGAACTTAAAATTTTGAAACAGAAATTGTTGAGTAGAACCTTTTTTTTTTGGAAGAAAACTGATCTTGATAACTTTGAGCTTGATATTTTTGAAATTAGACCCCTCTCTCCTTTCCTATTATTGATTTTTTTTCCAAAAATCTATCCCCTCTCACATCTGCTATATTCCCAGGAGAAACTTCTTCACGTAAAACGTCCTCATCTTTCCCGCCTGTTCTTCTGTGAGTACTGCGCGTGGTTTTTTTCATCACGTTTTGTGTCAGATGTACAACCCCTCTGTTTTCCACAACATTTAGTCACTCTTCCTTTTTTGTACAGTCCCGTGCGGTCGTTTCCTTATTTCTCTCTATTTCATTTTTTCTCCATTTGACCAAATTTTCGGTTTGATTAGGTTAAGGTTTTCCAAATTGCATTAATCAACAACAAATTTAGTATTTTTTGCAACAAAAACTTAGATCATTTTTCAAGAAAAAATGCTAGAAACGTTCAGTTTCAGAGCTACGTATTTTTTTGGAAGAAAGTTTTTCTGATAGTTTTTCTCATCCATAAGCTCATAAGTCATTGCTCATGAATTCTATTTCTGAAAAAATGGCTTTTCTGAAATTTCGAACCTTTCTTTCTAATTGCATAATTATCGATTTTTTTAAAAAACACTTCCCCGTCTGTCATGTTCCCAGAGTCCCTATTATTGATTTTTTTTCAAATCCATCCCTTCTCACATTTGCTATATTCCCAGGGACTCATTTCCCCACAAGACTTTTTCATCCATCCCGCCTACCGTCTCAGTACTGCGCGTCCTTTTTTTATTACCCACACGCTAGGTGTCGCGCGTACAGCGTCTATGGTCACACTCTCTGTTTTCCAGAACATTCTGTCAGTCTTCCCCTTTTGCACTGTTCCTTGCGGTCGTCTCCTTATTCTTTCTTCATTTCCCTTTTTCTGTCTGCAAGGGTATATTGATTTTTTTCGAATGTTTTTCAGAGAGTCAACTACATAATATGGACGGAAGATGGTAGGACATTGCGATTCGAGAATCCAATTTCCAACTCCAACCGGCTAATGGATTATTCTGATCGGAACAACGAAGGAATCGGAAACTGAAGCGAATTAAAAGTGAGTTTGTATTAGGGGACAGGAGATTTTCGGTAGAAAACTTTGGAGAAATAGTGTGCATTCTGTCGTGAGATGTGGTGTTCCGAAGAAAACCGAAACAATAATCGACCAGGGGTTTGAACTAGCATGCCGGCTAGATTGGGCGCCAAGCGCGCTACCGGGTGAGCCACAGAGACCGAAACGCGGATTTCCTCTGCCGGGCTTTATGAACTTGAATACCGGGCAATTTGTGATGGGAAAGGTTTTTAAAGACGGGTACATTGCGACGCATTTCATGGATATGAAAAGTTCAGACGAAATTAGTTTTTTCATGTCCTGCCTCCTTTAGTAGTACACTTGATTGCGCAAAATTTTTAAACCTTGGGATGATTTCAAAATGAAAAGACGAAATATGGGATAATGCAATGGTTGCCTGGAAAATCTATTTTTGGTTGAATTACAACCAACCCATTTGAGAACTTGTTATTCTTTGGGAAGCGGACCGAGGTCTACACATTGAGCTCATTCAGTTATAGCAACTGATACTATCACTTAAAGACAGTGATACTGTCATTATCAGATCTAGGCAAATGTTTATCTCGCCTGTTCGATCGTCGCAGCTTTAGGGCACTTCAGGTCGGGCTACAGGGATATTTCAACTGTCACGTACATGCATGTAGTAGAGGGACTATAATGCATTCCTTCCTATCAGTTATAGCAACTGAAACAGTCATTTTAAGACAGTGATACTGTCAATATCAGATCTAGGCAAATGTTTATCTCGCCTGTTCGATCGTCGCAGCTGTAAGGCACTTCAGGTCGGGCTACAGGGATATTTCAACTGTCACGTACATGCATATAGTAGAGGGACTATAATGCATTCAATCCTATCAGTTATAGCAACTGATACTATCATATGAAGACAGTGATACTGTCATTATCAGATCTAGGCAAATGTTTATCTCGCCTGTTCGACCGTCGCAGCTTTAGGGCACTTCAGGTCGGGCTACAGGGATATTTCAACTGTCACGTACATGCATATAGTAGAGAGACTATAATGCATTCCATCCTATCAGTTATAGCAACTGATACTATCATATGAAGACAGTGATACTGTCATTATCAGATCTAGGCAAATGTTTATCTCGCCTGTTCGATCGTCGCAGCTTTAGGGCACTTCAGGTCGGGCTACAGGGATATTTCAACTGTCACGTACATGCATATAGTAGAGGGACTATAATGCATTCAATCCTATCAGTTATAGCAACTGATTCTAAAATATAAAGACAGTGATACTGTCATTATCAGATCTAGGCAAATGTTTATCTCGCCTGTTCGATCGTTGCAGCTTTAGGGCACTTCAGGTCGGGCTACAGGGATATTTCAACTGTCACGTACATGCATATAGTAGAGAGACTATAATGCATTCCATCCTATCAGTTATAGCAACTGATACTATCACTTAAAGACAGTGATACTGTCAATATCAGATCTAGGCAAATGTTTATCTCGCCTGTTCGATCGTCGTAGCTTTAGGGCACTTCAGGTCGGGCTACAGGGATATTTCAACTGTCACGTACATGCATATATAGTAGAGGGACTATAATGCATTCCATCCTATCAGATATAGCAACTGAAACAGTCATTTTAAGACAGTGATACTGTCAATATCAGATCTAGGCAAATGTTTATCTCGCCTGTTCGATCGTCGCAGCTGTAAGGCACTTCAGGTCGGGCTACAGGGATATTTCAACTGTCACGTACATGCATGTAGTAGAGGGACTATAATGCATTCAATCCTATCAGTTATAGCAACTGATACTATCATATGAAGACAGTGATACTGTCAATATCAGATCTAGGCAAATGTTTATCTCGCCTGTTCGATCGTTGCAGCTTTAGGGCACTTCAGGTCGGGCTACAGGGATATTTCAACTGTCACGTACATGCATGTAGTAGAGGGACTATAATGCATTCCATCCTATCAGTTATAGCAACTGATACTATCATATGAAGACAGTGATACTGTCAATATCAGATCTAGGCAAATGTTTATCTCGCCTGTTCGATCGTCGCAGCTGTAAGGCACTTCAGGTCGGGCTACAGGGATATTTCAACTGTCACGTACATGCATATAGTAGAGGGACTATAATGCATTCAATCCTATCAGTTATAGCAACTGATACTATCATATGAAGACAGTGATACTGTCATTATCAGATCTAGGCAAATGTTTATCTCGCCTGTTCGATCGTCGCAGCTTTAGGGCACTTCAGGTCGGGCTACAGGGATATTTCAACTGTCACGTACATGCATATAGTAGAGAGACTATAATGCATTCCATCCTATCAGTTATAGCAACTGATACTATCATATGAAGACAGTGATACTGTCAATATCAGATCTAGGCAAATGTTTATCTCGCCTGTTCGATCGTCGCAGCTTTAGGGCACTTCAGGTCGGGCTACAGGGATATTTCAACTGTCACGTACATGCATGTAGTAGAGGGACTATAATGCATTCAATCCTATCAGTTATAGCAACTGATACTATCATATGAAGACAGTGATACTGTCATTATCAGATCTAGGCAAATGTTTATCTCGCCTGTTCGATCGTTGCAGCTTTAGGGCACTTCAGGTCGGGCTACAGGGATATTTCAACTGTCACGTACATGCATATAGTAGAGAGACTATAATGCATTCCATCCTATCAGTTATAGCAACTGATACTATCACTTAAAGACAGTGATACTGTCAATATCAGATCTAGGCAAATGTTTATCTCGCCTGTTCGATCGTCGTAGCTTTAGGGCACTTCAGGTCGGGCTACAGGGATATTTCAACTGTCACGTACATGCATATATAGTAGAGGGACTATAATGCATTCCATCCTATCAGTTATAGCAACTGAAACAGTCATTTTAAGACAGTGATACTGTCAATATCAGATCTAGGCAAATGTTTATCTCGCCTGTTCGATCGTCGCAGCTGTAAGGCACTTCAGGTCGGGCTACAGGGATATTTCAACTGTCACGTACATGCATGTAGTAGAGGGACTATAATGCATTCAATCCTATCAGTTATAGCAACTGATACTATCATATGAAGACAGTGATACTGTCAATATCAGATCTAGGCAAATGTTTATCTCGCCTGTTCGATCGTTGCAGCTTTAGGGCACTTCAGGTCGGGCTACAGGGATATTTCAACTGTCACGTACATGCATGTAGTAGAGGGACTATAATGCATTCCATCCTATCAGTTATAGCAACTGATACTATCATATGAAGACAGTGATACTGTCAATATCAGATCTAGGCAAATGTTTATCTCGCCTGTTCGATCGTCGCAGCTGTAAGGCACTTCAGGTCGGGCTACAGGGATATTTCAACTGTCACGTACATGCATATAGTAGAGGGACTATAATGCATTCAATCCTATCAGTTATAGCAACTGATACTATCATATGAAGACAGTGATACTGTCATTATCAGATCTAGGCAAATGTTTATCTCGCCTGTTCGATCGTTGCAGCTTTAGGGCACTTCAGGTCGGGCTACAGGGATATTTCAACTGTCACGTACATGCATATAGTAGAGAGACTATAATGCATTCCATCCTATCAGTTATAGCAACTGATACTATCATATGAAGACAGTGATACTGTCAATATCAGATCTAGGCAAATGTTTATCTCGCCTGTTCGATCGTCGCAGCTTTAGGGCACTTCAGGTCGGGCTACAGGGATATTTCAACTGTCACGTACATGCATGTAGTAGAGAGACTATAATGCATTCCTTCCTATCAGTTATAGCAACTGAAACAGTCATTTTAAGACAGTGATACTGTCAACATCAGATCTAGGCAAATGTTTATCTCGCCTGTTCGATCGTTGCAGCTTTAGGGCACTTCAGGTCGGGCTACAGGGATATTTCAACTGTCACGTACATGCATATAGTAGAGGGACTATAATGCATTCCATCCTATCGGTTATAGCAACTGATACTATCATATGAAGACAGTGATACTGTCAATATCAGATCTAGGCAAATGTTTATCTCGCCTGTTCGATCGTTGCAGCTTTAGGGCACTTCAGGTCGGGCTACAGGGATATTTCAACTGTCACGTACATGCATGTAGTAGAGGGACTATAATGCATTCCATCCTATCAGTTATAGCAACTGATACTATCATATGAAGACAGTGATACTGTCAATATCAGAACTAGGCAAATGTTTATCTCGCCTGTTCGATCGTTGCAGCTTTAGGGCACTTCAGGTCGGGCTACAGGGATATTTCAACTGTCACGTACATGCATATAGTAGAGAGACTATAATGCATTCCTTCCTATCAGTTATAGCAACTGATACTATCATATGAAGACAGTGATACTGTCATTATCAGATCTAGGCAAATGTTTATCTCGCCTGTTCGATCGTCGCAGCTTTAGGGCACTTCAGGTCGGGCTACAGGGATATTTCAACTGTCACGTACATGCATGTAGTAGAGGGACTATAATGCATTCCTTCCTATCAGTTATAGCAACTGAAACAGTCATTTTAAGACAGTGATACTGTCAATATCAGATCTAGGCAAATGTTTATCTCGCCTGTTCGATCGTCGCAGCTTTAGGGCACTTCAGGTCGGGCTACAGGGATATTTCAACTGTCACGTACATGCATGTAGTAGAGAGACTATAATGCATTCCTTCCTATCAGTTATAGCAACTGAAACAGTCATTTTAAGACAGTGATACTGTCAACATCAGATCTAGGCAAATGTTTATCTCGCCTGTTCGATCGTTGCAGCTTTAGGGCACTTCAGGTCGGGCTACAGGGATATTTCAACTGTCACGTACATGCATGTAGTAGAGGGACTATAATGCATTCCTTCCTATCAGTTATAGCAACTGAAACAGTCATTTTAAGACAGTGATACTGTCAATATCAGATCTAGGCAAATGTTTATCTCGCCTGTTCGATCGTTGCAGCTTTAGGGCACTTCAGGTCGGGCTACAGGGATATTTCAACTGTCACGTACATGCATGTAGTAGAGGGACTATAATGCATTCCTTCCTATCAGTCATAGCAACTGAAACAGTCATTTTAAGACAGTGATACTGTCAATATCAGATCTAGGCAAATGTTTATCTCGCCTGTTCGATCGTTGCAGCTTTAGGGCACTTCAGGTCGGGCTACAGGGATATTTCAACTGTCACGTACATGCATGTAGTAGAGGGACTATAATGCATTCCTTCCTATCAGTCATAGCAACTGATACTATCACTTAAAGACAGTGATACTGTCATTATCAGATCTAGGCAAATGTTTATCTCGCCTGTTCGATCGTCGCAGCTTTAGGGCACTTCAGGTCGGGCTACAGGTATATTTCAACTGTCACGTACATGCATATAGTAGAGGGACTATAATGCATTCCATCCTATCAGTTATAGCAACTGATACTATCATATGAAGACAGTGATACTGTCAATATCAGATCTAGGCAAATGTTTATCTCGCCTGTTCGATCGTCGCAGCTGTAAGGCACTTCAGGTCGGGCTACAGGGATATTTCAACTGTCACGTACATGCATATATAGTAGAGGGACTATAATGCATTCCATCCTATCAGTTATAGCAACTGATACTATCATATGAAGACAGTGATACTGTCAATATCAGAACTAGGCAAATGTTTATCTCGCCTGTTCGATCGTTGCAGCTTTAGGGCACTTCAGGTCGGGCTACAGGGATATTTCAACTGTCACGTACATGCATATAGTAGAGGGACTATAATGCATTCCATCCTATCAGTTATAGCAACTGATACTATCATATGAAGACAGTGATACTGTCAATATCAGATCTAGGCAAATGTTTATCTCGCCTATTCGATCGTCGCAGCTTTAGGGCACTTCAGGTCGGGCTACAGGGATATTTCAACTGTCACGTACATGCATATAGTAGAGAGACTATAATGCATTCAATCCTATCAGTTATAGCAACTTATACTATCATATGAAGACAGTGATACTGTCATTATCAGATCTAGGCAAATGTTTATCTCGCCTGTTCGATCGTCGCAGCTTTAGGGCACTTCAGGTCGGGCTACAGGGATATTTCAACTGTCACGTACATGCATGTAGTAGAGGGACTATAATGCATTCCATCTAATCAGTTATAGCAACTGATACTATCATATGAAGACAGTGATACTGTCAATATCAGAACTAGGCAAATGTTTATCTCGCCTGTTCGATCGTTGCAGCTTTAGGGCACTTCAGGTCGGGCTACAGGGATATTTCAACTGTCACGTACATGCATATAGTAGAGAGACTATAATGCATTCCTTCCTATCAGTTATAGCAACTGATACTATCACTTAAAGACAGTGATACTGTCATTATCAGATCTAGGCAAACGTTTATCTCGCCTGTTCGATCGTCGCAGCTTTAGGGCACTTCAGGTCGGGCTACAGGGATATTTCAACTGTCACGTACATGCATATAGTAGAGAGACTATAATGCATTCAATCCTATCAGTTATAGCAACTTATACTATCATATGAAGACAGTGATACTGTCATTATCAGATCTAGGCAAATGTTTATCTCGCCTGTTCGATCGTCGCAGCTTTAGGGCACTTCAGGTCGGGCTACAGGGATATTTCAACTGTCACGTACATGCATATATAGTAGAGGGACTATAATGCATTCCATCCTATCAGTTATAGCAACTGATACTATCATATGAAGACAGTGATACTGTCATTATCAGATCTAGGCAAATGTTTATCTCGCCTATTCGATCGTCGCAGCTTTAGGGCACTTCAGGTCGGGCTACAGGGATATTTCAACTGTCACGTACATGCATATATAGTAGAGGGACTATAATGCATTCCATCCTATCAGTTATAGCAACTGATACTATCATATGAAGACAGTGATACTGTCATTATCAGATCTAGGCAAATGTTTATCTCGCCTGTTCGATCGTCGCAGCTTTAGGGCACTTCAGGTCGGGCTACAGGGATATTTCAACTGTCACGTACATGCATATAGTAGAGAGACTATAATGCATTCAATCCTATCAGTTATAGCAACTGATACTATCACTTAAAGACAGTGATACTGTCATTATCAGATCTAGGCAAACGTTTATCTCGCCTGTTCGATCGTCGCAGCTTTAGGGCACTTCAGGTCGGGCTACAGGGATATTTCAACTGTCACGTACATGCATATAGTAGAGAGACTATAATGCATTCAATCCTATCAGTTATAGCAACTTATACTATCATATGAAGACAGTGATACTGTCATTATCAGATCTAGGCAAATGTTTATCTCGCCTGTTCGATCGTCGCAGCTTTAGGGCACTTCAGGTCGGGCTACAGGGATATTTCAACTGTCACGTACATGCATATATAGTAGAGGGACTATAATGCATTCCATCCTATCAGTTATAGCAACTGATACTATCATATGAAGACAGTGATACTGTCATTATCAGATCTAGGCAAATGTTTATCTCGCCTGTTCGATCGTTGCAGCTTTAGGGCACTTCAGGTCGGGCTACGCTGATTGCGAAATGACGCAATAGTAGACTTATTTATTTATTTATATGTTTATTCATTTATTTTACGTCAGAAACGTGAATTGGTAATTAATAGAACACACAAACGGAAAGAGAGGGAGAGAAAATAGAGAAAGAGAGATACAAGAGAGATACAGTTTTTCATAACTTCCACTGCTACTTATAACAACTATCATCAAACCAATATCAAGACAGAATTACCTACTGTCTCATTCAGATTCAGACAAAAGATCGATCATTTTGTTCATTCGGTAGACTCTTTAAGAGGGACCAGGATGAAGAAGATGGGGAATTCTACTGTCAGTTGTTCAATTATGTCTTCAAATAGTTATAGCAACTATTATTAATTCAATATCTAGAAAGAATTATCTACTGTCTCACTCAGTTTCAGACAAGAGGGCTTTGAAGCTTTCAATTCTTCCAAAGTTTTGTTGAAATGTCAGTATAAAAATGTTGAGCGAATGTAATGCGCATTGATATTGAAGTATACTGAGTGAGTGATATTAAATCTTCGAAACAGAAATTTAAGGAAATTTTTTATTATTTTTAGATATTATTAATAATATTGTGTTATTTGTCAATTTGTTCGTAGGACGCACAAGGTAGACGTGGTACCAAAAGAAGTAATTCATGAAATTGCCAAATTTTTAGCTAGAAACCGATAGTTTTCATGCAGAAAAGTAAATGTTCCGAGGGTTTTCATGCATGTACAGTTTAGATGATATGCAAAATGCGCTGTCTAATCGTATCGAAACAGATGAGCTTTAATGTCGAAAAATATTATACATGAAACTGAAATATTTTCTCCGGAAAATCAGTGTTTTGTGGGATTTCATGGAGAAAATGAGTGTGCCTAATGGTTCTCTAACTTTGTTTTCGAATGAACAGTTATGTAAGTTTCGAAAACCAGGAATATCATTACTGGGAAATCATATTACATAACTCTATCATTCCACTGAAACTGAAATTTTTTTATCAAAAAAAAAAACTAGAATTCTTCTATAGTCTTCATATCAGGCTCTGCAAAATACGTAAGAAAATTATTCATTTTAGAAACGGCAAGTTTCAGATGTTCCCGAGTTTCTACAAAAAAAAATACTGTTTCAATAAACTTGTATCGCTTCTGGCTTTTTTTCTTCATTGATATGTACGTTAGTTTCAAACTATTCCGCTAATGTTTTTTTTTGTGTTGGTCAAGGTTAAACAACACAATTTCGGTTTCAAACCGTTTTAAATCCGATGAGGATAATATTTTTTCTGGTTTTTCCGATTGTACTTTCCGCTGTTTAAGAAATCCCAAAAAGAAACTCATACTGTTTCCACGCTTTTATGTAGTCAAAGTGTTGTTGATCCCACTGAAGTTTGAAACTTATATGTGCTTTCGGTTTTGTTGAATAATTTTCGTATCTAAGAAACTTAGTATATTTAAAGTTCTGGAAATAGGAAGCACTATAGAGGTGTACAGGGTGGCTTTTAAGTTTGGACAACACTTTTTCAAAAGTTCAGCGCTATCTCAAGGCCGTCAAAAACTTATTTATGAGCTGTGACTTACTTTTTCGAAAGTATGTATTGATATTAATTAGAAAACAAAATTTGAGATTAATCGGAAAAGTTTGAGAATTAGGAGAACAGTTTGTATCGGGCAAGCTAGAATCGAAAATATCCAAGAAGGCACGCAATGTAGCGAGTTTTTGACAACTTCGTTTTGGACTTTAACAAGTCTTCATTATAGGCATGTCATTTTCTAAAAACGATAAGAACCTATTCTAGAGAGGTCATAAGCACTTTTAAGCAATAAACTTTCAAAAAATTTATTCTATCAAAGCAGTATTCTATCCACTAGTTTAATGAGACCTAGTGGCGAAGTTTTATGAAGTTATTGAACGAGAGGCATTTGATTAGAACGGATAACTTCCAGAAAGATAAAACTACCTCCGCCAGTTGTAAATAACGTTGAAAAAAGTGAATTAGAAGTTGTGAAAAGTTTGAACAGTCCACCGCAACCTTAATTCCAAAAAAAGCAGTAAATCGCTATTGTGTTTTTGTTTTTTCGCAAGGCCGAAACTCTCCAATTTTGAGTTTAAACCCTATCCGACTGATTCCATTTTCGGGATCTTACAGATCAGATAATTCACAAGATCTCATTCAATTTTGAAGTCCTATAAATAATAACTGATCGGTTTCTGAAGCTAGATATCGAACTTATAGCTGCGTGCCTACACCCATGCGTGCGACTGACTTCGTCTGCCCACCAGCACAGACGAAGTTTAATGATTCTAAAAATCCTTCTTGATTACTAATTTATAGACATTAAAGAATATTTCTGACAAATTTCATCTAAGTGGCAACCCTATTCGCTGAGATATAGTCGATTTCGCTGTTGTCCGAACTTAAAAGCCACCCTGTACTATAGAGGCTATAGAGGTTCATATAGAAGCTATAGAGGTTCAACGCGTTGAATTCGTTTTTTGTTTGTTTTCAGAACTATCAAGGATTGAGATGCGATTGAACAGAAATTCCAAAGAAAATTTATTTTTTTTTCAGATTTGGTTTTTATTTGATTCTAAATAACTAGGGATAGCATATAAGTTAATCAATTCACTGAAACGTTTTTTAAATTGTTTTTTAAATTTATAGTTTTTTAAATTTTTTTCTTTGTCATTAGAATTAATGGTAAATAACACTATATTCATTTTCAAATGTTTCACATCGACTGCCTTTTCAAAAATGTTTTTTGGTTTCGGTTAAAATTAACCAACAAATTTTCGCTCTCATAACATATATTCGTGTAATCGTAATAAATTAAATTAAATTAAATAACGTTTAAAAGTTGGTAAACTGATGTCCATTTTCGATTAATTGATTTTCTTCACATTTTATTCGACTATGAACTGAAAAATGCTAACTGAATCAAAGTGTACGTTACAATAGTCTTTCGAAAACAAATACATTTTACTGTTTCCATAAGCTTTTTTGAAGACCTTGTTTATAAAACTGTGCAGTTATCGAGTTAAGACTAGTATAAAATATATACTGTTTCTAGGCTTCTATGTAATAATACCGTTTTTAAGTATACTTCAGTTGGGAACATATTTGTATTTACACATTTTTAACGCAATGGAAAAAAGACAGTAACTTGATCGTGAATGATTGGATGTAAGTGAGATCAGAAACCCATATATCGAAAATAGGAAATGCTAGCTAAGAAACAGAAATTTTTTGTTGGGAGAAGAATAATTTGACAAGAATTTCGAGGTTTCGATGCTAGTAGATGCATTGATTTGGCGAGACAATGATGAGCATTTGTGGCTTGTTCTGAAAAATAGAGCCCTTTTCAATTAAAAAAAAAAAGATCACATTCTAGATAAAATTGACATTGAGAAATCATCGTGCTCAACTTTTTTCATGCTATCAGTGAAACCGAAAATTATGTGAATTGTGCAAATGAGGGGACTTTTATGAGGGCAAGACTGAATATCTATTGACTATGTATGTAACTACTCTACTGGCTCACCTTTTTACACATAAAATTAATCATTGGACTGAAAAGGAATAGTTTTTGGAAAAAAAAAGTATTAGTATCATGCTATGCGAAATGAATATTGAGAGTGGTCCTCTTGTAAACGGTACGTTTCAGTAGTTCCCAAGTTCTACAAAAAAATACTGTTTCAAAAATCTTGTATCACCTTTTCCCTTTTTCCTCTTTGATCTATTCAAGTGGTTCACTAGAACTTTTAGGATGATTTTGAATCAGGGGATCGCGCAAAAAGGAAAGTATTGAAATTTTCCATTATTCTCGTGATCTCGGTTGATGGAATCTAAGCATGGAGGACGAGAGAACGTTGTGAAATTCACAGATTTTATAAAATGAAATCTTAGAAACAAAAAATTCGGAGGAATAGAGACTATACTTTTTTTTATTTCCTCTGAAATACTGTGATATTAGTCAATCTATTTTTGTGGATCACCAAATGGAATTGATATCGAAAAATGTAATTTCTTAAATTGCAAAATTTAAAGATTGAAACCGATAATTTCCATTAAAAAAAAAGTAAGTATTTCGTGCGCTTCCAAGCCTACTCTCACAATCAGTTACACTTTCCGACCTAAATACATCACTAGTGAATTTGAACACATAAAATTGTTCGACCCACTGAATCTGAAGTTTTTTTTTCAAAAAATGTAGAAATATTCCAGAATTTTTATATCCGACTCTACAAAACACGTAGGGAAAATAGCATTTTTTGAAACGGCAATTTTCAGTGGACCCCAAGCTCTACAAGAAATTACTGTTTCAAGAAAATTGTATCATTTTATATTTTTTTAATCATTAGTACATATAATCTTCCAAATTGTTTAATTTATATTTTCTGGTGTCGGTTGAAATCATCGGTTTCATAACTTTTCGAATTTGGTAAGCTAATATCCAATATCGATATATTCTTGTCATTTCAGGCTTCAATTCATTGCTTCCATGAACTAATTTTAGATTAAAATTTAAACCACAAAATCATGTGTTTTTTTTACCATCATGTTCAAAAAATCTCTTTCAAAAAAATTGTCCCGTTCTAGCATTTCTATGTAGTTAAACCGTTTGATGTTCATTTCAGTGAAAAACCAAAACAAAATAGCATGACTGCATATCCATTTATTTATTGGTAGTTTGTATTCAAAATGATACAGTACACTGAGAGTAAAAACCAGGACCATGAGATGAAACGATGATACCAACGGCGCGTTGTACAGAAACGGATAAATCAAAAATACGGAATAGTAAATTACCAGAAGGTCTACGCCGCATTCGCGGCTCCAACCTCCTGGCTTCACGCGGGGTTGGTGAGTTACGTTGGAGTATATGAATTATGGTGTTTCTCGAAACTCAAAGTCCTTGAATAAGCTTGTGCTCATCGAAGTTAGGCAATCTCATATAATTTTTTTAGAAGCTCAAATTCTTCATAGGACTGTGAGAATTTTAATTTCAGAATTTTCAAAAAGAAAAATTGGCATCCTCGATTTTTATCTGCGTAATCAGGAAATGAAAAGCAGCACTGTTTTTCGATTTTGCTGGTAATTTGTAGGAAGCACGGTAAAATCCGAGGACAAACGGAACTGATTGAAACGATGTTTCCGAGGTGTTTCTTGGGTGGTAGATTGAGACACTTGAGAATGATAATTGGAATACATGTTTGGTTCTTCATGGTTTGTCGGATCCCAGAATAAATAATAAGTTTTTTTGTCATACTTAGTTGTCAAACGGATGTTCCATTGTTCCTTTTTTTCCCAGGCTTAGGCCTCTGAAAACCCTCTTCCGGCGTTAGCGAACTTAATTTTTAAAAACCTGGGACAAATATATCCTCCCCTACCCTTTCAGCTCTCGACCTTTAACGTCCCATTATCAGTCAATCTTCCCTCAAATTCGCTCACGCCGCCCTCCGGGCGGCTAGCGGTAGGTTTTTAGAAGCCTAAGCCTGAGAAGAAGTCGAATAATGGGAGGAGGCTGCTAACTAAATATGACCAAGATACCCGTTATTTATTTTGGGACCCTTTTAACTACGCTTGACCACGCTTGAATTTTCAGTCAGTTTCTTCAAAACGAAGATCCAAACTGAAGTTCATTTCAAAACTCACTATAAACTTTCCGATAAATCAAAATGATGAGAACATTTTTTTTTGTTTTTTTATTAATTTTCTAAATCGATTAAAGTTTTATGCAGAGCCATTAGCTAAAGAAAAGCTTTCTTTCGTCAGTTCTCAACATAAAAGTTTGGCCAATCTTTAACAATATCTTTTTTCTTGAATTGCAGTTCTTCCCTAATCTTTTTTTGAGGTTTTGGTCAAGTTTGGAATACAACGCAAAATTGTTTCCAGCTTTCTCACTCTCAGAAGAACTTTAAAAAAACACTGAATATTCTATAAAACACCTTATTTTGATGTCATCGCTTCAAGGTATAAGTTTTCCAACTCACAAAAAAGGTAAAAAAGATTTGCCTCGCCATGGGATCGAACCTTGGATAGCAATTTACCAAACAATCATCTCCACCACTACACCACAGTGTCGCAAAACTCGAAATTAAAATGCATTTGTCTCAAAAAATGTAAGACCGATTCTCAATTTGAAAAGCTTTTTCGTCTTGCGAATTCAAGACGAACATTTTGAGCTATCAAACACAAAAATCGGTTAGGGAAATCGACGCCCTTACCTCAAACTGCGGTAATTAAACCGGGCAGAGGGCGCCGCGCGGCAATGTAACTAATGCGCGCAGCCGACACCCATCTAGGTCGGCGATGGCCACTATACTTTGCGTGCAGGTGAGCGGGGCTTAGGCTTTGTGCTTAGAGTGTACAGAGCTCCACAAAGCTCCAATCGAAAAGCGGAAAAGACGGGCATAATCGCGGTGAAATTCTGAATCGACCTGTCTTTCTACCATAAAAATCGGTCTTCTAGGAAATGCTCGGGAGTCGGCGACTCACTCACATACTGACAGACAGACGGAAAAGCTATATTAGAATAATAAGATCAAAGAGATAAATTTCTTCCCTTTTCAGAATTCTGAACGGTTTTGGATAGGCTGACGACCAAAATGGAACTAGAGAAACGTTTTGGATTGGTTAAAAAGTGCAGTTGGTGAAACAGAAATTTTCGGAGAAAAAGGATGTGATTTAAAATTCAGATTTTGAATAAAAAAAATTGAATCATGAATAGTTCAGATTGTCGTGCCTACTTGCTGAATCACCATACTCGATCTTTTTCGTACTATCCGTGTAATCGGAAACAGGCGATTTAGGCATTTAATGTTGTAATACATGAAGGCAGGACTGAATATCAAGTGATTTATCTGTAGTTTGTGTTTGTAATAAATATAATTGAGAAATGCAAATCACGAAATACAGTGCGCCCAATAAGTTTAAGACACCCCTAAATTTCGAGCTTCCAGACAAAACTAGAAATGATATCAAAAATCTGTAAATGCCATTCGATTCCAAATACAAAATAACCCCCGGACACAATTTTTCATGTCCTTACCCCTTTCCGTACTCCAACAGCACTAAAAATTCATTTTTAAACCGCCCAATAAGTTTAAGACACCCTGAAAAAATGGGTGGATTCATGATTTTTCCATAGTTTTGACACTTCAAAATGGTTAGTTTTTCGTTTTTCGGATGTTTTATTAAGTTTCTGAACATTTCCGGCCATTTCTGACAAATATCTCAACTTGTCAAAATTCCACTTTTCCACTAATTTACACTATTTTGGGTCTGATTCGAGTAATCGAAAGAAATACTGCTGTCTACAAAATGAGATGATAATCATTGATAAGAAATCAATTGATAATACCGTTCTCATTATCTCCGAGCAGTATCGAGACTTGGCTTAGGATACCAGGCGTCGTACACACAGATTTATCAACATGGAACCGAAATAGTGTAAATTAGTGGAAAAGTGGAATTTTGACAAGTTGAGATATCTGTCAGAAATGGCCGGAAATGTTCAGAAACTTAATAAAACATCCGAAAAACGAAAAACTAACCATTTTGAAGTGTCAAAACTATGGAAAAATCATGAATCCACCCATTTTTTCAGGGTGTCTTAAACTTATTGGGCGGCTTTAAAAATGAATTTTTAGTGCTGTTGGAGTACGGAAAGGGGTAAGGACATGAAAAATTGTGTCCGGGGGTTATTTTGTATTTGGAATCGAATGGCATTTACAGATTTTTGATATCATTTCTGGTTCTGTCTGGAAGCTCGAAATTTAGGGGTGTCTTAAACTTATTGGGCGCACTGTAGAGGCTTTTTACAGAGATAAACCTACTTTTTTTTTTAGAACTTTCAACATTTACTGAAGAATTGGTTTGTTCAAACCGGTGCACACGTGAAATTCTCGAGATTTTTCTTGGGAAACAATTCTCGAATGTCCATCCAAAGAAAAATTATGTTAAGGTTAAAACATGATTGCATTGAAACCGAAAATTATTCTCCAAAATCATCAGATTTTTTGGTTTTCAAGTTTTTCCGGAGTCTCGTTTTCGGAAGAATCGACGATTTTTTTTCTACCAATAAAATAACCGTATTGAGATTCACATATAAAAAAGCCTTGAAAAATTGATAAATCCAACGGAAAATCTCGGTTTCATTCATATTGTATGTTTTTCGTTTTTTTTCCTTGTTATTGTTGCATCGACTTTTTTGTGTTTTCTGAAAATTTACCAAAAGTTTTTTTGGAAGGTTTTTTTTATTTCAGAAAAACCGAAGCAAAGTTCAAAAATAGGGGTTCCGGCAGAGTACTATGATACATTTTGTTTGGACGATTATGCTTCGAAGATTATGATGTCATTGACAGAGAAAATAATGCGATTGACAAATGATTTGCTTGAAACTGAGAAACTAACACCTGCAAAGTGAAAAATTTTTGCACTCGGGTCGAAATAAAGGAGAAAGTTCAAGATCTGCTTTAAAATGCAGAAGAATAGCCACATCACTTTGGTTCAGTTGTTTATGAAAAAAAAATCGTTCGACTGAAATTGAAATTTTTTTTGGGAAAAGTTGAAATCCATGAGATGTTCCAATCTAGGCTGTTTGAAATAATTACCTGAAATATCTGCTATTATTTCCCGGGAACATTGTGTCTTTGATTAAAACCCATAATTAACCAGGAAACAACAAGCTTCCACAACCATCGAATGTCACAAAAAAGTACTATTTCAAAAATCTTGTATTATTTTCCATTTTTTTCACTTGCTCATTGGATATTTCAAAGTGCAATCGGTGAAACAGATGAACTCGGTGAAAAAAAACGTGACTTGAAATGAGGTTCTGAATCATAGAATAAACCAGACTGCCATGCCTACACGAGCTCTATTCCCGAATCACCATACTCAATCTATTTCGTGCTATCAGTATAACCGAAAATAAGTGAATTATTCATATAAAGCTATAATTTATGAAAGGAGGACTGATTGTGAATATCGATTGATTTATGTGTAGTTTGTATTTGAAATACTTAGGAACCAAGGGCAGATTAGAATTCGAACAAGGCAGGTTATACTAAAACTGACTAGGGGCTTCTGTGAACATTCCAATCTAGAATACGCTTAGAATTGGTGTGTATACTATATCGACCATTCTGAATCCATTTCTGAAGTCAAAATCTGCTAATGGCGTTTCTAGGTCATAGTTTACTAGACCTCATTTTTAGAAATTTCACATTTTCTCAACTTCCAGAGATTCAAAAGTCGTAAAATTGTGTCGAAACGATAGCTGGAACACTTCCGACTATTTTCTGATACTTTTGGAACGTTTTTGACAAAAAAAATTTTGGGCGTAAAAATTTTACAAGTGTCCCATGGTCTAGTAAATCATGACCTAGAAACGCCATTAGCAGATTTTGATTTCAGACATGGATTCAGCATGGTCGATATAGTTTGTACACCGATTTTCAGCACATTCTAGATCGGAGTGTTCAAAGAAGTCCCTAATGAGAAATGATAGTTGTGAAATATTAACTTTTGCACACAAGGAAATCTCGTAAAGAACTAGGCTAATGTTATGGTGATATTAAAATATGATTGCATTGAAACTGAAAACTGTGTTCCAAAAAAGGCGATTTTATGGTTTTTCAAATTTTTTCTCGTCTTTTCGAAATATTGCTTTCAGAAGAATTTACCAGTTTTTTTTTCAAAAACCAGCTTATGATTCACCTAGATTGATGTACACGGAAATGAACAAATCAAACTTAAGAAACCAAAATTTTTCCAGATTTTCTATGTTATTTCGTGATTTCCGCCGGTTTTTTGTGTGGTCAAAATGTCAAAAATCAAATCAATCAAGTTCGACAAATATAGAAGTTGAAACTGAAAGACTTTAGTAGGAGACGTCTAAGATTTGGAGAGCTTTCAAATCGATAGGTTCTTCACATAAATGTTTTGTCAGTTTTCTACACTTGTGAAATTGATAATCATACGCATTTGGACAAACAAGATCGCACTGAAACTGTAATCATTTTTGGTAATAAGTTGATATATTTGAAGTTTCAGACTAGGCACTCTGAAAAGAATATTTGAAATTGCTGCTCTTTTTTTCCTGAGAATACGGATACGTTAATCGAGTTCAAAACCTGAAACTATCCTGGAAACAATAAACTTTCATGGAAAACTTTCTTCAAAAAAGTAAATGTAAGTGAAAATTAATTAAGATCCGATCACAAACGTCATTGATAGAAACATAATAGTCAAGCTTTTTTTGCTATTTCTGAAACTGAAATTTAAAAAAAAGTGAAGTCTATGTTCAGTTCATGTTCGAATTGACATCGAACCAGACATGAGCGGAAGAGAGACCTTTGAATCCGGAAGACGGAAGACGGAAGACGGAACAGTTTTTAAAAACTCGGAAGACGGAAGGAAGGAAACGGAAGGAACAAAAAGTGCTCAAAATTGCTCCGGCGAAAAAAAAACTAGATTTTGTGGCATGAAATTGAAATTTTTGGAACAAAAACGTAGTTTGATGACTAAACAAGTATGTTGAAGAGGGTTAAAACCGTGTTGAAAAGTTGAAAATTTTGGAAAATTCCTCTCGAATTTCCGTTTTCTCAAAGTTTTTCACCGTCCGGAAACCCGGAAGACGGAAGGCGGAAGACGGAAGACGGAATTCCGCTCATGTCTGCATCGAACAGATGCTATAGTTAAAGAAAATTTAAAAAAAAACGGAAATAATTGGTAATTTTGGAAGGTTAACGTATCAGATTATCAATATACGGAAATTGAAAAATCATTACTAATACACTGTTAATATAAGAAAAAAAGTCCTGTTTATTCTCAATTTTGTTGAATAATTGATAAATGGAACATAATGTATGACTTAAGCACTGGAAAATGGACGGAGTCCATCAAATGTGTTCATTGACTCAATGATTGAGAACGGAAATTATTTTCCAAAAAGTCAAAGTTTATGATTTTCAAAAAGTTTCAATTCTTTTTGGTTTTAGTTTCCAGGTAATCCCTTAACATAAACACCAGTGGAGGATTTCATTGATATCGAAATATACTGAAATTAAAAAATAACAACTTAGAAACAGAAACTTCTAGGGAAAATTCAGAAATTATTATTATTGATATCGACATAAAAATTGATTCTTTGGGTGACAGACAAAACGGCCATCAATGACAAATATGAAATTTAAACACAAAAGTTGAAACATAAATATTTCCTCCGAAAAAGTAAGTGGAGCGATAAATGTTTTCCCACCTTGGTTTTAATAAACAATTAACTAAGCATCGTAGCCGAGATTCAGTCAAAATAGCAAAAAAAAGAGCCACTGAAACGTTCAGAAGTCTAAATTTTAGAACTCTCATAGAAGACTTTCCAAAGTAAAAACAAATTGTTTTTTTTTCTGGGGCACGGCAAGTTTCAGTGGTTCCCAGCTTCTACAAAAACTACTGTTTCAACAAACTTGTATCACTTTTGTTTTTTTCCCATCATTAATCTTTGTGTTACTTCAAAGTTGTTCCGCTAATGTTTATTTGTGTCGATTTGAACGAACAATTATGCAGACCCAATCGCACTTGAAATCCATCTAACACTGGAAAACCATCACACTGAAATTGGGAAATGGAAGCTGAGAAACATAATTTTTTGGTAAGAATAGTTATAGTTTTCAGGAATTTCAGAACGCGAGGGAATAGTAGAGTTAAATGGGCGAACTTCTTACCATTAATGATTTATTGGGAACCTTAGACATTCTATCATTAAAATAGAGAACTTTCCAGCGAATAAAAAAACCAATTTTTTAGTTACCAGAACATTCGTGAAAAGAACTCTTGCAAATCCAATTATCTATATTCAAGGAGTATTGAGGAATCATCGTGCTCAACTTCTTTAATTCTATCAGTGAAACCGAAAACCATGTGATTTGTGCATGATTTGTTCATTAAGACGACGAAGACTGAATATCCATTGATTTATTTTTAAATTATGCTTGAGATAAAATAAAAGAAGGAGACTGACTGAGAGGTGAAGAAATAAGAAAATATTTATGAGCGTTTCTAGGTCAAAAGTCCTACTTACTAAAGACATATCATACAGAAACTGGAAAATCAAAATGACGAAACAGTAAATTTTTGATGAGATAAATTTCTTCACTTTTCGAAAACCTCTTTTTTTCTGGTGAAAAGAAATCTAGTTTTGCGAGGGTATGCCGAATCAGAACTCTTATTTGACGTGAAGTAGTTCTGGTACGGGACAGTTCTAATTTGGGGCACGTTTCTGATCAGGAGACGGTTCTGAAGTGGCATACCCCTAGTATACATAATCATCAAAACGCTATGGAATCGAAGAACAGCATTTGTGGTTCATTGGAAAGTTCCCAATAGGAACTTTTGACATTTTATCCTTGAAATAGAGAATTTTTCAAAAAAACGATTATCTGAGTTTTAAAATGATTTAGACTATATCGTCGTATTATTAAAGAATCAACGTGCTCACCCTTTTTCGTGTTATCAGTGAAACCGAAAATTATGTGATTGGTGCACCTTCATATGGACAAGACCGAATATATGTTAGTTAGTTTGTAGGTTGTGTTTTAAAAAATCAAGGAAAACAGTTGTAAGCATTTAGAAAACCAGAACGCGATGTACCAATGACAGACTGTACTAGATCTGAGAAATCATAATTACAAAATAGTAACTTTTTGCCGAGAAAAATCTGTTATTTTAACAGAACTCTCAATTTCATTGAATATTTAGTCTGCAGAAACAGGATGGAAGGACTAGAGAAATATTATGTTGAGGTTAGAAGAGGATGCATTGAAACCAAAAATTATTTTCCAAAATGATAACATTTCATGGTTTTCAAGGTTTTCAGCTCCTTCCTCCATTACTTTGTTGTCAGACGAAGCTGCTACTTTTTTTCAAATGCGCGCGAAAAACAGTGAAATCGAGGTATTCTCGAGTGAAAAAAATCTATACTTCTTCTAGAAACAGAAATTTTAGTTGGGTGATAAGCAAGATTTCAGGCTGAAAAAGACAGTTATTAAAGCATAAAAATCATATTTTGAAATATAATGTCATTGAAACTGAAATCCTTTTTGAGAAGTTCAGCGTCTGGACGGTTTTCAAATTGACTCGAACTTTACTTTCACATGAGTTTTTTTTCTAAAGATAATTTGCAAACGAACACAAATTAACATCATATTAAAAATGAATAAGGCTATTATAACTGAGAAAATATATGATGCACTTTAAAATTTCTCAAAGTTTCAAAGTGTTTACAACTTTTACAAAATACATTTTTTTCTCATTGTCGTTGTATTTTTTCCGAAAAACACTAGAAATTCCAAAGTTTATAGAAAAATCTCTGTTTCCATAAATATGTCATATTTTGCGATAGAGTCTCACGTATCAACGACACATTATACTGGAACTTAGAAATGAAAATTACGAAAAAGGAATTTTTACCGAGATAAATCTCTTATTTTATCTGAACTTTTCACTTTATTGAATAATTGGTCTCTAGAAACCGGATGGAGGAACTGGAGAAGTATTATGTTGAGGTTGAAAAATGAATGGATTGAAACAAAAAATTATTTTCCAAAATCATCAGAGTTTATGAGTTTCAAGGTCTCTTCTAGAGTTTTTTTTTTTGAGAAGAATCGATCAGTTTGTCATATTGAAATCGATCGATATTGATCATATTGAAATTGAAGTATACAGGAATTAACTTGTCAGAATTTACTTTAGAAACAGGATTTAAAAATAAAAATAAAATATACGAGACGGTGAGCAACAATATATTTGAAACTGATTGCCTTTATAGCTCAATTGAAACTTGAAAAATGCAAACTATGAAACAGAAAAAAAAGAAAAGTATAAATAGTTTCCCGTAAATTTCAAAATTTTACGGACTAGTATGGATGAAGTTGATCACAAAAAACCACAAATAGCATTGAATGTGGTTTATTGTCAATTTCGAAAATGGAATTGGGGAAACAGATAAATTTTCGGTGAAAAAAAACGTGATTTAAAATTTAGATTATGAACCATTGAATAGTTTTTAAAACTGTCTGCCATACACAACAACTATTGAAGTACTATCATGCTCAATCTAACATTGAAACCGAGAACTATGTAATTTTTGCATTTGAGCTCACCCGCAGGATGGCAAAACTGAATATCAATTAATTTATTTGTAGTTTGTGTTTGAGATAATATGAACAAACAAAGGACACATTATACATTAACTGAAGAACCAAAAATACGAAACAGTAACTTTTTTGCCGAGATGAATCTATTTAAAATTTTCTGAACTCCCAATTTAATCTGAGAAATAACGTTTTGGATATTTAGTTAGTACTCCCGCAATACTAGAGACAAATTACAATGATATTCGAATATGTATACATTGAAACAGAAAATTACTTCTTTGAAAAATGTTTCTTCAAGAGAAAAGTGAATTCAAAAGCACGATTCATCAGTTCATCATAGCAAAAGTGATAATAAATTTTTTTTAAATCATTGAGCTTGTGAATTATTGAAGTTGAGGCGACGGATTTGAACAAATTTAACTTAGAAACAGAAATTTTTGGTAAAGTGTACTTTTTTTTCAGATTTCTTCTTGAATTATTGTGATATCAGTTCATTGTTTTCTGTCATATACAAGATGAAGGTCGCGTCAAAACTGGAAAAATAAATCCGCATATGAAAGATGATGTGCATGAAACTGGATAAACTTCAATAAAAAAATAGGGTGGTCGGGGGGCTATCAGAGAGAATTTACTTTCTCAAGAAATCTGTTTATCAGTTTTTCACTATGAACATAAATTTAGACTGAATATGTTGCGGTCTTCAGTTTCTATTGCTAGCCAGGGCTGGGCGTAAAATTTTTATTTTACGGAATCCGTAAAACGTAAAATTTACGGTTTGAAAATCCGTAAAATTCCGTAAAATCCGTAAAAAACGTAAAATTTGATTTAGAAGCTGTGGAGCATGTTGTTAGGGGTAAAACCACTGTTTTAGGCGTTTTGTTAGCCATTTCAAGCGCACATCACGAAAAAAATGGCTGAAAACTGAAATTTCTAAATTTATAATTTATTTCCTAGCCAACTTTTTTTTTTCGCTTTCAAATTTTTCAACTGGGATTTTTCTAAATTCCATCTTGCTGAGCTTTTTCATTCAAAAAACAAGCACTGCAACTTCCGAAACTAATTTTCAACAATAAATCAGTCCAAAAACATCAAAATTCGGCTCAAAATGTTGAAAATGAGTAAAAAAATTTTCTACGGATTTTACGGATTCTTTTTTTACGGTCACCGTAAAATTTTACGGACGTTCAAAAAACCGTAAAATCCGTAAAATCCGTAAAAACCGTAAACGTAAAATCCCAGCCCTGTTGCTAGCCAGTCATTGCAAATTAAAATTATGTTGAACTGAAACTGAAAAATTTTAAGACTCAGGGCTGAAATTATTTTCGTAGCTTCATGGAAGGCACTTTGAAATAATTACTTGAAATCTATGCTTTTTCTGTCTTGGCAACTTTTAGCCTAGCCAAAAAATCGGAATTTCTGAATAAAATTCTGAAAAACACTAGCAATTTTAGAGATCCACAAAAACATGCTGTTTTAATAATTCTGTATTATTCGTAGCTTCCTATTCTCAATAGTCGATCATGGATATCTCTTAGTTCTCATTTGACCTGTTCTGTTGCGTCCGATTCTGATTTGTTCCGAACTCTGATTATGGACAGATATCAGTTGGGCTGAAAGCTATTAGTTTAACGGAAAAAGGTATTTTTTAAAGAAAAAGACAAAAACTTAGAAGACAAAATTTTAGAAGATCTCATTCATGAACCACCGCGCTCAACAGTTTTCGTATTATCACTGTAACCGAATTTGATTTGTGCATATGAGGTGACGTTCATGAGGGCAAAACCGAATATTAATTAGTTTACTTGTAGTTTTATTTGAAACAATAGAATAGAACAACGAAACTGAATTAGAAGAGAAAATGGAGGAAAATTGTTATGAATGTTCAAAAACCAAGTACTAATTCGTTTACCAAGGACCCATCATAGTGAACTTGAGAAGTGTAAACTACGAAACAGTAATTTTATGGCGGGAAAATTGTTCTCCATTATTCGTAATTCATCTGATAAATAGCTTTTTGGAACTTGCTACAGAAACATTGAAAAACAGAAATGGTATTCGAATATTTATACAATGAAACCGAAAATTACTTCTCAAAAGATGCAATATCCTTAATTGAAATGTAAAAATTAAATAAAAAAATTTAAAAATTCACGAGGCTGAGAATCAGGTAGAGGCATACGGATTTGAACAAATCTAAGGTTAGAAACAGAAATTTTAGGTAAATTTTATATATTTTCCAGGTTTTTTTTTGTATTATTGTGATATCAGTTTATTAGTTTCTGTCTTATGCGAAAATGAAACAGGGAAAATACTCTGATTGATACAGAAAAATTCCGCATTTGGAAGTTAATGTGCATGAAACTGAAAAATTTTAAAGAGGAAATAGGTTGGCTTGGGAACTTTCAAAAAGAATTTACTTTCTGAAGGAGTTATCTATTTTCTATCACCGTTTGATCTGTTCTGTTCCGTTCGATCCTGATTTGTTTCGAATGTACAGTTATCACTTGGGCTGAAAGCTATCATTTTTACGAGAAGGGTATTATTTTCATTTGAAAGCAAGTTATTTTTTCAATCTTCGAAGTCTAATTAAGAAACAACTCAAATTCTTATTAATGAACCAATCTGTTCAACCGTTTTCGTGTCCTCACTGTAACCGGAAATTATGTGATTTGTGCAAATAAGGAAAAGTTCATGAGGACAAGACTGAATATCAATTGGATTTTTTGTAGTTCGTGTTTGAAACAAAAGAACAGAACAACGAAACTGAATTAGAGGAGAAAATGTTATTTGAATATGTACACCGTGAAACCGAAAATTACTTCTCAAAAAAATGCAATATCATTACTTGTTATTTTCACCCTCACTGTTTTGCACCACGAGAGGAAGCCTATCAGTTTTTCACAAGAAAGATGATGATAACTTGAAAAAAATCGTTTGAGGTTCATACTGATGTTGAATATACGGATTTGAACAAATCTAAAGTTAGAAACCGAAACTTTACGTGAATTTTTTATATTTTCTCAGGTTTCCTCTTATATTATTGTGGTATCAGCTTATTAGTTTCTGTCATATGAAAGAATAAAAATAAGAAGAAGAATCTTACCAAAACAAAAAAATCCCGCACTTTAACGATAGTGTGCGAGAAACTGAAAAAAACTTTGAAGAGAAAATAGGTTTGTCCGGGAACTTTCAGGAGAGTATTTACTTTTTCAAGAAGCCTGTTTAGCAGTTTTCACTATCGACTTTAATTTTGAGCAGAGACCAAAAATTATACATCAACCATTGAACTCTGGATCACTGGTTGACCATTCAAAATGAATTCAATCATTCAACTGAAACTGAACATTTTCCAGCAGAAGGGCTGGGATATTTCAACTAATTTATTATATGAAACTCTAAAATCAATATTCCTCAATGGTCTCCCCGGTCGTGTTCTTCTGATTTCCAAGGAATCAACCTCACTTGAAAACAAGAATCCTCTGAAAGCTTTAGCAATTTTCAAGATCCACAAGAAGTGCTGTTCCAATAACCTTGTATTGTTTTTACATTTTTTTTATCGCAGCAGTCGATCAATCCTTTCTAAGCTCTGGTTTCTCCAGAATTCTGGCTATAGACAGTTCTCATGCAGACTACTCTGATTATGGTGGCACCAGTGTGCCGGAGCTCTCTGGGTAAAAGAACAAGTTGTTTTCAGTTTCACGCAGCTCAGAATTTGGCTCACAAATATTTCTCGGTAATATGTTATTCCGGTGTATCTTCCGAGCTAAATTGGACTAGTTGAATCAGTCTCTTTGCTAGTCTAATTACAGACGGAAAAGTACTGTTCCCTTGAACTTATGTTACGATATTGAACCTTATAAATTTATTCTTCCTTGCATTAGCAGCTGCATGTACTTTCAATTTTCATTTTCAATGGGTGAGGGATAGCGAGAGGAACTGATCGACCGAGTGAGAAACATTTTTATAAACGGATTAAATCCTGAACCATTAAGCCGAGGTTACAGGTACAACACAGTGTATTCACAAAATATTGACCATTGTGCGTAAACTTTTTTGCGCCATCAATAAAACCGAAAATTATATGATTCGTGGATGCAAGATCATGTCCATGAAGACAAGACTGGATATGAAACTGCTCTTCTGTAGTTTGTGTTTGAATTGATATAAAACAAGGAGAATGGATGAAGGAGGAAAAGAAAGGGGAAATTGAGAGATGAAACCTATAAAAAAGTAACTTTCTGCCGAGAGAAATCGATTAGTTTTCAGAACTCTTCTTTTTATTCGAATAATTAGTTCTTACAGACCGACAGTGAAAGTAGAGAAGCATAATGCTGAAGTTGAAAAATAAACGCATTGAAACCGAAAATTATTTTCCAAAAAAAGTAAACTTCAATGTTTTCAGTTCCTCCATAGTTTTGTTTTCAGACGAATCGCTCAGTTTATTTTTTTTAACCGATAGATCAGCAACATTGGAGTCTAAGGGGATAAAAAATGTAAAACTTACTCTAGAAACAGAAATTTTGTTTATGTGATGTGCAAGATGGCGAGCAAGGAAGATATTGGTATCAAAAGAGAAGTTATAAAACTGATCAATACTCTACTTGAAACTGAAATATTTTTTCCAAAAAAGTTGTTTTTTGAAGTTGTTTTGAATCAACCGGAGCTAGGCGTCAAGTTTTAAGTTCACGTAATTTATTTTACGGAAAACGTAAAGCTTGCGGATTGAAATTCCGTAAAAAGTCCGTTAAAACGTAAATCAACTGATACTTCACATGATCCTTTTGACGCAGTTCAATTCTAAATGACTGGGGAGCTGTTTATACATATAACCAGCCTGATTTCTGCGCCTGCGGCGCATCAACAGGCTTTTCTATACTGTTCGTCGCTGCGCTCCTCACTTCTCTCACTGGTCGCGGCTACGCCGCTCCGTAGCGCTGAAAACCCGTCGACACTTGTAGGCAAACAGGACCTTGGTTTTTCGTGGTCCGGTGGCGCAGTGGGCGAGCGCGCGGCTGTCGTTCGCAACGCGCAGGTTCGACTTTTGCTGCGGCAAATCTCTTTCTTCTTGCTTTGAGAAAGCGAACATCCTGACCAACGGACAGACATAGCCCTCTAGCGTTTTATATATAAGAATGATTAATCGTTTCACAGAAACTGAAAAACTTTTCAACGAAAGAGTGGAAATTTTTCTAAAAATTTTTTTAAAATTCTAAAGCGTCACGAGAAATTTGCTGTTTTGATAATATTGTATAACTTTTTGATTTTTTATTCCAATAATGACGAATCGATAAATACAAATATGAGATTAGAAAAGTTCTTTTCCGGGCAGCTCCATAAAAGTCGTTTCAATGGGCAGTCCGGTTTTTTTTTCGTAAACCCAACAAAATAGTTTTCAGTTTCATGACGCTTTGAATTTGGCTCATGAATGTTTTTCGATAATATGTGGCTCTTCGGGAATCGCCTTAGTGCTAAAAAAGACTAGATGAATCAGTCTACACCAGACATGAGCGGAATTCCGTCTTCCGGGCTTTTTTCTCTTCCGTCTTCCGGCTTCCGTCTTCCGTGTTTCCGGAGGGTAAGGAAATTTCGAGGAATTTTTTCAATATTTTCAACTTTTCAAATCGGTTTTTCCGCTTTTCAACGTACTTGGTTAATCGTTAAACTACTTTTTTGTTCCAAATATTTCAATTTCGTGCCACAAAATTTCGTTTTTTTCTTTTGTTCCTTCCGTTTCCTTCCTTCCGTCTTCCGGGATTTTGAAAATTCTTCCGACTTCCGTCTTCCGTCTTCCGAGTTTTTAAAAACTGTTCCGACTTCCGTTTTCCGTCTTCCGGATTCAAAATTTTCTCTTCCGCTCATGTCTGGTCTAGACTAGTCTAAACACAGACTGAAAAGTTACTGTTACTTTTTGGGTATTTCGAATCCCATAAACATATTAGAGCTGTTATAATCGATGCAGAAAAAATTTCCTGCTACTCGGATTCTATGAAGCAAAACTGTTGTGAAGTCCATTTCAATCAGTAAACGAGATGTTCCATTTTCAATAAAATATTTTCTGATTCACAAAATGGTCATTAAATCCTAAAGTGAGTTTGTCCAGTACTCTGTTTTCTGAGCAAGTATTTATTTACAAATTTGAGAAAAAATTGTGAGAATTTATGGTCATTCCACTAGAACCGGAAAATATTCAAGAGTAGGACCGAAACTTTTCGTAGTTTCAAGTAAGAAACTCTGAAACACGTAGTTCAAAAGCAACCACCAAACTTGAAAACATAACTCTTCTAGAAAATACTTGCAATTTTTGACTTCAAAAACTGTTGTTTCGATAATCATTTATTTATTTGTTGGTTTTTATCTCAATAGCGAGCTAGCCTTATTCTTTCTTTCCTTCCAGACTTTTCTGAATGGACCTCCTTTTCGGAATTGTCCGAAACAGAACTGACCCTAATTTGATTTTATGGCTTGTTAAATGTGACAAAACGCCGTAATTAGTGAATTTGAAAAGTTTTTTGCCGGGCAGTTCTTAAAAGATCGGTTCCAAAAAGGATGATATTCTTTTCCAGATCTACATAAATCAGAAACGTACTTAATCAAAATTGCCCTTATCAAAACTGACACTAATTTGATTGAGTATTTTTAAATGCCAAAATGCACGCAAATATAAAAAAGTTCTCACCCGGGCCCGTTCTAAACAGTTCGGTTCTTAAAGGAGTTAGTTCTAAGTTGTCCATTTTTCTTCATAAATGCAAAAAAATTTCCGTTTTCATGTCGCTTCGAATTTGGCTCATTTTTTTGATGAGATGCTGAACTTTCAAAAAACTTTTGTGCCAAATCAGACTGTATTCGAATCAGTCTGCGTTAGTCTACTTAACAACTAAAAAGTTACTGTTTCCTTTAAGTTATACGAAGTTTTCGATTCTCGAAGCGGTGTTTTTGTCATAATTTTCAAGAAAATCCCATCAAAAACTATACTGTTCCAAGAATTCTATGTAGCAAAACCGTTGTGAATTCCTATTCATTCAGTCGTAAAGATTTCCGATTTTCAAAGAAATATTTTCTGATTCACACGACTGTCAAAAGTTTCAATGCGAGTTTGAACAGTATTCTGACCTCCAGTTCCTTAGCAACTTTTTATTTCCAAGATGAGAAAATCGATCGTCAAATCGCTGACTAATTTTTTGATACGAAGCAGATCATTCTCCTCAAACCGAAAAATTTTCAGAGAATGGGCTGAAATTTTGAGTAGTTTCAAACAAAAACTCTGTAAAATATTATTCCAAAATGAATTATTCTGGTTGCCTTGTGATTCCCAGGGCATCAACTGAACTTGAAAACAAGAATCTTCTGAAAATTCCAGCAGTTTTTGACTAAGAAAACGCTGTTTCGATAATCATACATTAATCATTGGTTTTTAATCTCAATAGTGACTCATTCTCAATCGAATCCTGAATCAGAACTGTACCTCATCGGAATTGCTCAAACCAGAACTGACACTAATTTAATTCGATGAGTTGTGCGATGTTGAAAAACGCCGTAATACGAAAATTCGAAAATTTCTTATTCGGGGCAGTTCCAAAAAGGTCGGTCCTTATAAGGGTTCGTTCTAAGCTGTTCATTTTTTTTTCCATAAATTCAAACAAAATTTTTCCAGTTTCATGCAGCTGTGAACTAATTTTGCTCATTTATTCGTGAATACGTTGATTATCCGACTGTATTTGTATCAATCTCCGCTAGTATACACAGTATCATTGTTCCGGAGCTTTCTACGCTAAAATGTTACTGTTTCCATAAAATTGTATGATGTTTTCGATTCTCAGAACCGTATTTTCTGGTACGACTGACAAGACATTCCTATCCAAAAGTAGAATGTTCCTAGGTTTTTATAAAGCAAAACCGTTGTTAACTCAATTTCAATAAGTTGCACATACGACATACTCTTCTTAATAGGTCCGTTCTTATAAGGGTTAGTTCTTAGCCGTCCATTTTTATCATGAATTCAAACAAAGTTTTTCCAGTTTCATGTCGCTTTGAATTTGGTTCACAAATGTTTTCTGATAATCACTGAAAGACTGTGTGTATTATTGATTAGTAGTATAGAAAGTCACGCTCTGGGACAGTTTTCCACCCACTTTTTTCCACCCACTTTTTTCACCCGCTACATTCACCAAGAAACAATAAATTTTAGTCACAAAAAACCCAAAATCAACCAAATTTACAAGGTAATTTTTTCACCAAAAAAATCCTACCCCCATCCACCGAAAATATCCCCACCCACTATATACATTTCTGAGACACTCAAATTCACATTCTTCAAAATAACGCAAGAAAAGTTGTTCTTTTCAGAAATATTTTCAATTTTTCGTATATTTTTCTCAACTCTAAAAATCAATCTTCAAAAGCTAATGTAGCTTTTTATCCTCGAGGATCTTTTCTTATTTCTTGTATCAGGGGGGACTTTTTTCGGAGGGGGAGGGGGGAATTTTTTTTGGATTTTTTGGGTATATTGTTATCAGAGGGGGGACGTTCAATATTATCAAATTCAGTTTCACAGTGAATTTGATAATACCTAGCCATGAACCCCAAACATGGCGTCCGCACGAGTGCGACTTAACTTTAGTTTCAACTCTGATAACATCAATTCCTAAGGGACTCGTCCGCTTACACTGAAATGTGTAGCAAGATCAACGAGCTGCCTTATGATCTGTTGAGGAGTTCGTCCGCTTACACTGAAATGTGTAGCAAGTTCAACGAATTGCCTCGGTGATCGTTCTTTTTTTCGTGGAATCGAACTCTAGGGTGGCAGATAGTGGGACAGGTGTTTTACCACCTATACCAAACCAGCACACTGAAATATGAGTGAAGATGGTATAGAAAAGACTTATCACAACTCAAAAAAGACGCATTCACATTGCTGTGAAGTTGTATTTGCATTGCCCTCTCTATATTTACAGAATGCGTATCTGTCTGCCACCTCTTCTGAAAGAGAGGGCAGTACTGTCTGTTGTCTCCTACCTCTTCTGAAAGAGAAGGCGGTACTGTCTGTTGTCTGCCACCTCTTCTATGAGAAGAAGCAGAGACTGTCTGCTCTCTCTTCTATGAGAAGCACATTTATTCTCAATTCATTTTCTTTTTTCCGTTTTAATAAATGTATTGCTTGAAATGTAAAACAAATACCTCTACCATTAATTTATCTGATTCATTATCCAGAAACAATAGAAAAATGCTAAAAGGTAGATGTGATGTATGTAACGCAAATAAATGTAAATTAGTTTCAATCCTTCATCAGTCAAATCTAAAGAAAATGTACAAAGTAGGTGGAAGTGATATGAAGGTTTCTGAAATCAAGAGTAATGATATTAAGAGAGATGATAGTAATGATACTAAAAAGACAAATTTAAAACTGAAAACAACCTATTACAATCCTGAAACTGGATTTTGTGGTATTAATGAACTCCAACGGAAGACAAAGAAATCGATTAAAGAAGTCAAACAATTTCTTGATGAACAAGATGTCTACACTCTACATAAACCAGCTCGAAAGAACTTTAAAACTGAAAGAGTTTATATGAAGCAAATCGATGAACAATGGCAGTCGGATCTTGTAGAAATGATTCCTTATGCCGAGGAAAATAATGATTTCAAATATCTTCTCACAACAATAGATTGTTTCAGTAAATATGCTTGGGTGGTTCCATTAAAAACAAAAAGTGGTAAAGAAACTGCAAATGCTTTAGAATCCATTTTCAAAATAAGAAAACCGCAAAAGTTACAAACTGATAATGGAAAAGAGTATTATAACAAAGAAATGAAAAGTCTTTTCAAAAAATTAAATATAAAACATTTCTCAACATATTCAGATAAGAAAGCTTCTATAATAGAAAGATTCAACAGAACTCTTAAAGAAAAAATGTGGAAAATGTTCACATATCAAGAGAATCATAAATGGGTAGAGATTTTAGACAAACTTGTTTCTGGCTACAATAATCATTTCCACAGGAGTATAAAAATGACTCCAATTGAGGCTTCTAAGGAAGAAAACATGGCAGAAGTTTATGATAATCTTTTTCCATCAGTTTCTAAAAAAGAATTCGTTGAGGAACCAATTAAAGTATTCCCTGAAAGTAAATTCAAGGTCAACGATACTGTAAGAATAACGAAATATAAGTCAGTTTTTGCAAAAGGTTATCTTCCTAATTGGAGTACGGAGATTTTTGTAATTTCAAAAGTTCATCCAGGTGAAGTTGTTACTTATTCTATTAAAGATTTAGCTGATGAAGATATTAAAGGGAAGTTTTATGAAGAAGAGCTGGTGATTTTCAATAACGTAAAAGAAGAGTATAAAATTGAAGAAATATTAAAACGTAGAACTAGGAAAGGAATAAAGGAGGTTTTTGTTAAATGGTATGGGTACCCTGAAAAGTTTAATTCTTGGATTGTTACACCTTAAATACTAACTACTTTGACTCTGTTGTCTTTAATTTCCACAACATTCTCACTCATTATCAAGCAATAACATTTAGTACTTTGAACAATAGTCTTAGAAAAATTCGCTCTTATAGTAACGTCTGGTCTAGACTGAATAATTCTATCATTCTGTTTAGAAACATCAAAAACTAGTAATGGATAATAGTAATAGTACACATCTTCTTCCATGAAAATGTAATCTTTAGTTGATTCATAATAACTGTTTCTAAATTCTTTTGCAAAATTATATTGTTGAACAGCATTAAACTTATCAAAATCAAACTTTAAACAATCATGAGGATATCGTTCTGCATTCAATTCAACATAAATTTCTTCAAGTCCACAATTGTCAAACTTACCAGCATTTAGATAATTATTATCTCTAGCACATTGAAGTGCTACTACAATATATTTTATTTTATCATATTTAGTTCCCAACTTCCAAGTAAATTCTAAGTTTCCATTAGGAATGTTATAACTTTCAAATTGTCTCGAAATGAATGGCAATTGAATAAGTTTACTACTCTCAAAGATATTCAACAGTTTATTTTGCATCTCGAGACTGGGTACAATCTTTGGTATAATCCACTGTAATTTATTAATCTTCATCTTTGCTGTGAACTTCTGGGGATCAGAAGAAACAATACTATTTTTGTTCTCCGGTGATCTGTAAAGCGATAGATGATGTTTTCTTCCATACAATACTTTATTGTAGCATTCTGCAAATCCAAAGATGTGAGTTAGTGGTATACAGAAAGTAATACTACCTTTTCTATTTTTCGTATATTTGTTAATTTTATATGTTAGAATGTCCTTTGTTTCTAAAATCCAACCAAAAGTATTTTGTTTATTCATCGTACTACTATAAGTTAAAAGTCCTTTCATTAAACTAGCTCTTCCAGGATCCATAATACTTTCTACTTTCATTCCATCCATGCTATAAGTTGCCCTATCAAATAAAAACATAGGAGCATTATTTGTTAATGTTACATCGTCAGTTTCTTCTAATGTTCCATCATCTAATCTAGTTAGATTTACTTCCATGTATATGTAAGATTTATGTAGAAGCAAATACTGGTCACATGTTTCTATAACAAAGTTAATTTCTCCATGTTGGTTCAAACTAGATCCTGAGGATGGAAATACACTAATAAGATTCTCTTTTTGAACTGATGTATCAGTTACAACGGGGGTATCAACTACGAGAATTCTATCAACAGCTTCAACCATTTTATAATTTAAATAGAAAAATTTTTTGATTAAAACTTCCTTTTATTAAATGCGCTTATTTTTTAGAACGGTAACGATTTTTATCATTTTCTCAAACTTCCAAGAAGTTGTAAATAAACCTATTATTTGTACAGAAAACTCTCCTGTTCAGTATTTTAGAATACCAAAACTACATAGATGTAATTATCATAGAATTTTAAACAGCAAAGCTGAAATTGTGCAGTATGAAGTTTACAAACCAAACATCATTGAATATGTTTCAGATGCAAAATTATGTAAGAAATTGGTTACTGAGGTGTCAATGTATACTGACTTTTCTGGATATGAACATCGAGTTGAAAAAGAATTGAATAATTATCCCATTACACTTGGTGAATGTAGAGAAATGATTAATAAAAATAAATGTGGCTATGGTACTTTAACTAAAGGAAATTCAAATACTTGGAGTACAAATAACAAGATTGAAGTAGATTATCCAAACCGATTCACAAGTTTCTTTACACCTAAAAGATTTCACAAAGAAAATTGTATTATAATTGAAACTAAAGTATACTCACATTTCAATCAAACAAAACCAACAAACGTTTTGGCTGATATGAATAATTGTAAATATCAAGATGGTTTCTGTGAAATCAAGAAAAATGAAATTCTCACTTGGGATGTTAACAGGGACCAAAAATGTCAATATATTTCGATTGGAATACTAGATGGAATGTATAATAACAAGCTTTGGATCAACAATAAAAATCAAATTGCATTGAATTTTCAAGCAAATAAAACCATTAATGATTGTAATTTGGATCTAATGGTAAGTGAAGAAGGATTCGCTGTAAGAAAGATAAATAATCGCAATCAGTTTCCAAAGCCAAGCCCGATTCCCTCACAACAAGATATACAATTACAGAGACAACAGCAACAACAAAGACAACAACAACAACAACAACATCAACAGTATCAACAATATCAAAGAGAGCAAGATGAAAGAAGAAAACGTGAACAAGAAGAACAAATAAAACGTGAAGAAGAATACCGTCTCAAACAAATAGCAGAAGGACAGAAACAAAAAGAAGAGAGAATGAAGCAGAATGATACATTAATAGCTTTTGAAAAGAAAAAGCAAGAGAAATTGAAGAAAGAAGAAGAGTTTGAGAAAAAGAAACAAGCAAAGCTACAAAGAGAAAAAGAACATGAAGAATTTGAAAAAAGAAAGTTAGAAAAACTTCAGAAAGAACAACAGAATTCAACAAGATCTAACAGCAGAAAGAAAAGAGAAGCCTGGGACCCACTTCCGCTACCTGACTATGAAGAATACTTGAGAATCAAGAAAGGTTGCGATAATTTGGACAGTTACGAAGTGTTTAAAACTAATCGAGAAGGATGTGATCATCTTACTAGTTACACCCAATTTATCAACAATATTGCAGACTTTGATAGAGAACAACATTTGAAAATGTATGGTAATCTTCCACAACAATGGCAGCCATTACCACTACCTGATTATGAAGAATACTTGGCTATAAAAGAAAAATGTAATATCGTTCCAAGTTACGAAGAGTATAAAACAATTAGAGAAAGTTGTGATGCTTTTCCCAGTTATACAGAATTCATAAGAAGAATAGCAAATTATGAAATTGCTGAAACTAGAGTATCAAGATCAAGAAGAAAGAGAGATTTATACACAGATTTTCAAGCAGCAGGAGAGTTTCAATTTCTTGAAAATCAATCGAACAATTTACTACGACATACAACGGAAGTTATGTGTGATATCTTTAATGAACAAAATGAAGTACTTGAAAGTCTTATTAGAGAAAATCCTAGAAGATACGTACAAAAACAATTGAATCATTCGGCTATAAAAGTAAGATTTATCGATACTGAATCAAGTGGAGTAGTTCAAGTGACATTCTGTAAAGAGATTGATGAAGCAGATATTGACTTTATCGACTTGAGTCATTTTGATGGATACAAATTGAGTCTTGCATTGACATTAGGACAAATTCCAATAAAAATTAAGAACATGGATGAGAAAATTTGGTATTACAAAAATGATTATTCTGGAGGTATTATATCAAGCAAACCCCAACTTCATCCTATCATCGATTCCAGAAGTAATGTTACTAATATGAAAGATTTCAAAGAATTTGATTTAAAGTTCTTAGATGAGAAAATAGTATTCCATGAACACATTCTTCTAGATGTAAAAACTAATATTGAAGAACAACTCATCGATGAATTGCGAGAAAAATCTGATGTGGCAATTGAAGCACATTCTAGTAATCAAGATTCTGCTATGCCACATGAAGTATTAGATGAAGTAGAAGGCTTCTTTGGAAGACATTGGCTTAAAATTTGGAGACTAGGTGTAACTGTTGCTGTATTATTTGTGTACATTTTTGTAGGAAGATCAATCTGGTTAGTACTTTCACCGAAAAATTTCATTAATAAGAGAAATGAAAATAAAAGAGCGGCTGAATATGCAGCTTTAGAACTTAGAGAATTAGTTCGCCGTCCTTCCGCTAGATCACTTGTTGTGGATTGAAAGTTGACCTAAATAAATACAAAATAATAATGAGATTCTTCAACAAAGAAGAGAATGTTTTAACTTCAAGTTATGTAATTGTTACTCCTAAAGAGAAAAATAAGATAGAATTAGTAGTTACTCCTGTCGGTGATAAAGATGTTGACATTAAGACAACCTCAAACGTAGAAACGAGAAAAAACAAAAGTAAAGTTAAAATTTCAAAAGATAATGCCATGTTTCTAAGAACTCTTAAAAGTGGATCAGGTTTTAAACATATTTAGATTAAAAATATTTAGATAATATGCAATTCAATAGATAAATCACATACATCATATTCAATAAGATTGTTTCTTTCATCGACCAGTTTAAAGGTGATGGTATTACACATATTTACGGTTTTATGATAAATTAAATTGATAGGTTCGTATTTTACCTTCTTATTGTCATTACGAAATTTACAAATTATATTGCTCAATGACTCATTTAAAAAGCTGTCACAAATTATACTACATGATAGATAAGTGTAACTATTCAGTTTTTTCCTATCTAAAGTTCCTTCAACCTTCACTACAGCAATAGATTTAGCCTTAAAGTCTTGAGGAAAGTAATACTGCAATGACTTTTCATTAGTAGAGTGAATATTCAAAAATAATTGGAACATTTATTACATATATATTTACCTAGTATTTTTTCTTTCTCGTTTTCTGAATATTCTCTGATGAATTAAGTTCTTTCTTCTAAATAAGTTTTAATTATGACATCTGACTTTTGTGATTATTCTATCAAAAACTATTATTCCGAAAGAAAAAACAACCCCTTACTTCCTGCTTCAATTAGAGCTTGTATTATCGGAAAATCTGGATGTGGTAAAACAAATTTACTAATGAATTTACTGTTAGATTCTTTTGGAGAACATGAATACTTGGATTATAACAACTTGTATATATTCTCTACCACTCTTTTCCAGCCTTGTTACCAAGCACTTCGAAATGGTTTTAATAATGGATTGAGTAAAAAAGAGATCAGAAAGTGTTTCGAGGAACAGAACTTTTCAGTTGATAAAAAAGATGTAAAACATATAAAAGTAGACGCTTCCGATAATTGTGAAGACATACCTGATCCTAGTTCAATAGATCCTAACGAAAAAACCTTAATAATATTTGATGATTTAATGCTTGAAAAACAAAATAAAATAGAACAATATTATACCAGAGGAAGACACAATAACATAGATTGCTTCTATATTTCTCAAAACTATATTAAACTTTCTAAGAATACTATTCGAGAGAATGCCAATTTGTTTATTGTCTTTCCTCAAGACAAAATGAATTTAGATTACATATATCGTGACCATTGTAGTGAAATTGGAAAAGAAAAGTTTCAAGAGATGATTTCAGAAGTTTGGAAGGAGAAGTTTTCTTTTTTGACTATCGATAAAACTAGTGACATAGATAATGGCAAGTTCAGAAAGTTGTTAAAGTACTTCCTTTTTTAGTATATTAAATTTATCCATTCTCCATTTTTATCCATCCTCCATTTTTATCCATTTTCCATTTTTATCCATTTTCCATTTTTATCCATTCTCCATTCTCCATTTTTATCCATTTTTATCCATGGAAAAAACTATAGCAAATAAATAGATAGTGACTTTGAGATGTCTAACCGTAAAATATACGAAGCATGGATCGATTACAAAAATCGAAACATATTTTGCAAAAAAACTATTTGGTGTAAAGAAATAGGGTGTAGTGTTGATCACTTGAATAAAAGTATTAGAAAATTTGAAAACAATGTAGATACATATGCTAGGGATCCAAATACTGGGAAGTTTATGGAAAAAGAATACAACTTGGATTCCAGAGTTTCTAAAAAATTTGAACATAATTCTAAACAACAATTGACAAAACAAAACGTTAATAATAAGAATAAACCTATAAATGTAAAAAGTCAATATACACATGAAAGTAATATAAATAATATAAAGAAAAGTGAATATACTGAACTCAAAAAGAAATTCAATCCTATCAATAATCATAGTCATGCACGAAATATTTTTAAAAAAGAGCTAGGTAGACCTGTAGTTAGAGAACAGAATGCAGAAGAAGCGATAGATTATTTTAATAATGAGCTTCTTCAGAAATATAATCATCACAATGAATTAGATGAGGAAACGATTAATAAAGACATACCAGATTTTCAAGTGGGTGTTCCTGCCAAAAGAGAGGACATTAGGCGTGCATTAAGTTTCTTAACATAATATGCTATCTTTTATTTTGAAATATTAATTTTTCAATATATTTATCTATTTTATTTTTTGATATATCACCCCGGAGTGCATCTCGATATTTAATTATACACTCCAAAGCATCAATATTTATTGAGCTTCTTCCATCCAACTTTTTACATTTCGGTGAACCAATACTTTCTTTCCTGGTTGGTTGTTTTATTCGTATCCACTTCTCATAATTTTTACTTTGAATGTTGTGTTTTAGTCTGTTAAAAATATCATTTTCTACTCTCTCACATGAGATAATTTTGTGCATTTGACCTGGGGTTAGTTCATCGACTGGGAAAAAAATCAGAAACTCTTGATGCTGTCTTTCTGAGTTTTGCTTTTTCTGCATCTTTTTTAGACTCTTCAATCATATCATCTAACGCCTTTTTCCTCGCAGCAGGTGATTCATCAGATGTGGCTAATGCTTTTGCACTAGCCAGCTGATGTTTCAGCAAAGATATTTTGCCTTTTTGATCAATATTTGATTCTAACAAGAGATCCTGATATCTGGCAAAAAGCTCAATTAATAGTTTACATTTTTTATATCCAGGAGGAGTAGATTTCGCCATATTCGCTATTTTCATCAAATCTTTAGCCACATCCGAAGACACATCATTCATCTCTTTCAAATCAGCTTGAGTGTACCTACTTACTCCTTCTATAATATCTTCAGCTTTATCAATACCCCCAAGAATATTTATAGCTTGTTTTAAACCTACGTTTCTATAATCTTCATTAGTTATCGTTAGAGTACCATTCTTATTATCTTTTTTGATAGAACTCAATGTATTTATTTTGCTCATTTATATGGTAAAAAAAAAACTTGAATTAGTTTACAGAAAATATTTGAGGACAAAGAATATTTACTTTGTTAGGCTCACAAGTTTTTTCTGTAGGTTCGGTGGTGATTTTTGGTTCAACCACAACTGATTCTGTGGTGGTTTTTGATTCAACCGCAACTAGTTTATTTTTATTAGTTTCAACATATTTAGTTTTATTAGTATCAACATATTTACTAACATCCATCTCTTTTCCTAACTTCCATAGACCTCTATATAAAGTTTGTACTGATGTATTGCATTGCCTAGTCCACTTTGTTTTATCTATTCTGAAAGTTGTTTTGTCTTGGTCGTTGATAAACATTCTAGCAACTATAACGTAGTTAGGTAGCATTTATTTAATATAAAAATTCACTGTATGCAAATGTATAACTTTTTATAACAATTAATAACACTTTAGAACATTTTTATAACGCTCTATAACACTTTATAGACTATAACACTCTATAACATTCTATAACATTCTATAACATTCTATAACATTCTATAACATTCTATAACATTCTATAACATTCTATAACATTCTATAACATTCTATAACATTCTATAACATTCTATAACATTCTATAACACTTCATAACGCTGTGAAAAACGCTAAAAATTTATTGAAATTACATGCCAATATTCAAATAAATTACTCCTAAATCCTTCTTTTTAATCATTTTTTGTTTAACTAACTCATCTAGAGTTGCGTTTATTTTATTATATTCTCCTTTGTTACCTGCTTGAAAAGAACTAACTGATAATCTTAATGAATCAATGAGGGAGTTTGTATTCGATGGGATGAAGGAGATCGAACTCCCACTGGTTGTTTGTGTTGTGGGGGGTTTTGCTACAAAATAATTACTTTTTATGAACTTCCATTTGTCACTCACATCAGCATTATATTTTTTAACTGTATTATCGAATCCTTGATGTAATGCATTTGAACACAAAAGAATCTTTTGATAATTTAGAGTATCTTCATTCTGAATCTTTTTCAAATCAGGAGATTTTTTAGTTAACAATTCCATCAACCCTTCTGTAGCTGTATATTCATTATTATCGATCTTGATGATGTTTTGATCAAAAGTAACATCCTTGTTGCCAATTGTATACTTTCTCTCATCTTTATGGAATCTAAGAGAGTATCCAGCATTACTCTTATCAGAATTGTCTTGAAGATAGCCAGCGATAAGATTACTAACAACTAAATCAGAAGTTGGAGTAGATTTAATGGCTGGGATTTCTTTTGGTAAAGTTATTGATGGTTTTCTTATAGGAGTGGGTTTATTTGATTGTAATGGTAATGCTGTATTAGATGTTATTGAATGTTGTGAAGGCTTAAAGTTGTTGAGGGTTTCAACTATTTTATTTTTCTCATCAATTATTTCTTCTTGTAGTTTTTTATTTGATTCTAAAATCGGTTTAAATACATCTATTCTATGATCTTCTATGTTTTCTAGATCATATCTTTCTTTCTGGTTTTTGAGTTTGTGCTCTTTTCTGTTTTTCAGAAAATTTTGAACTATTTCATTACGCTTTTTTGGGTCATAAATTTCAACATTTTCGAGCATTTAATATGTACAATTTTTCCAGTGTTTCAATCTAATTTTAAGGAATGTATACCAACAACAGTAAAAATTTTTGAAAAATTTCTCTTGAATTTTTTAACTTTTAAATTGAAAAATGAGTGTCGTTGATTACAATGAACTTAATAGAAATCAACTAAGAGTTTTATTAAGAAATAGAAAAGTTGTTAGCAATGCGGAATTGATAAAAATGAATGTTTCTGAAATGAGATTCCTTCTCAAGAAGTTAGATGAAAAAGAGGCTGATATGGAAAAAGAAAATGAAGAATCTAATAAACAACTACGTAAACTTTTTCCTAAAGATAATACAGTATTTAGTGATTATAGAGAAGTTGATGATGTTCTTAGAGATACTTTTCACACTGGAAAAAAAGCTAATGATATTGAAACATTTCTAAATAAGTTACAAAATGATGTGATAAAAGACATCTATGAAAAAAATGTTAAAATATATTTTAAATTAGAATGTGAAATGAAAAAAGAAGGTGTTGAAGATGAAAGGATGCATTCTGAATATCTGACTACAAAAAATATTATATTATATGAAGGAGATGATAGAGAAGACTTCTTCAAAGTTGTGAAATCAGATTTTATTAATAGATTTCAACATCAACAAGGAAGAGGTTCAGGATTCACTTTGAATCGGATTATTGGTTTGAGAATGTATCAAACTAAAATTAAACCTTTGTCAGGTTCAAAATATATAGAATTACCAGAATGGATAAAGAACAAGAAAGCTGTTGTAAATATTAAAAACACTGATAATATGTGTTTCATGTGGTGTGTTCTAGCACATTTGTTCCCAGTAGAACGAGATGCTGAAAGAGTGTCAAAATATAAAGACCACATTAACAAAGTTAATTTTGATGGATTTGAGTTTCCTTTCCAAGTGAAAGATTTAGATAAGTTTGAGAAGAATAATAATCTTGCAATTAATATTATTACTCATAATATTAATGGTCCTAAAGATATTGAATCATATAAAGTATCTAAAAATATTAAAGTTGTAACAAATAGAGTTATTAATTTATTATTAATTACAGACAATAGTGGAGAAGGTCATTATTGTTTAATTAAAAATATTAATAGACTTATGAATAAAAAAGATGGTACCAGAAATAAGTTTTGTATCAGATGTCATAACGATTTTATTAATGTCAATAAATATGATAATCATTTGAATGACTGTATGAATAATAATCCTATCCAAATGATTAAAACACCCAAAACACATGTCAAATTTGAGGGACTTGAGAAGACTCAAAAACATAGATATGTTGCATATGCTGATTTTGAGTCAATCATTTATAAAATTGACAATGCCACAAATTCACCTAACAAGTCATGGAGTGAAAATGTAGGGAAACATGTTCCATCTGCTTTTTGTGTGGTTGTTGTAGATTCTTACACTCAAAGTATTTATGAGATGAAAAGTTACATTGGATATGATTGCATATTAAAATTCAATGAATATATTATTGATATAAGCAAAAAATTGTTGAGTTTACCTGATGCTGAAATGAAAAAACTAACTGATAAAGAATGGGAGGACTATAATAATTGTAAATCATGCTCAGATTGCAAAAATGAATTTAACGGTGATAAAGTTAGAGATCACGACCACTGGAATGGAGAATTTAGAGGGGTTTTATGCAATGCGTGTAACTTACTGAAACGTAGGAATAGATTCCTACCAGTATTCTTCCATAACTTGAAAGGATATGATTCTCATTTGATTATTAGTGATGAAAGCTCAAGTAAGCTACTAAAAGATAAAAATGTAGAAATTAAAAACATCTCTGCAAATATAGAAAAATTCATCAGCTTTAGTTATCACTTTGGTGAGAAAAATAATAAATATGAGATTAGATTTTTAGATAGTATTGGTTTCATGCCTTCTAGTTTGGATTATCTTAGTAGCAATTTACAAGATGAGGAATGTAATATTACTAAAAAGTATTATGATGATGAGAATATTTTCAAATTAATGAGAAGAAAAGGAGTGTATCCATATGAATATATGGACTCATTTAACAAATATTCCAACACAGAGCTTCCTCCTATTGAATGCTTTTATAATAGACTAACAAATGAAAGCATAGATAAAGAAAAATATGAATATGCTATAAAAGTTTGGAAAGAAACTAATTGCAACAATTTAGAAGGTTACACTAAAATATATATGATTAATGATGTATTATTGTTAGCAGATGTTTTCGAAACATTCAGAAATGTTTCTCTAACTCAATATGGTTTAGATCCTTGTTGGTATTATACATCTCCTGGATTAGCTTGGGATGCAATGTTGAAAAAGACTGGTGTTAGACTTCAAACTATTGAAGATATTGAAATGTATAATTTCATTGAGAAAGGTATACGTGGTGGAATGTGTAATGCCATGTTGAGATACTCTAAAGCTAATAACAAATATATAAGTGATTATAATCCTGAAAAAGAATCTAAATATTTACTATATCTTGATGCTAATAATTTATATGGATGGGCTATGAGTCAGAAATTACCATATGATGAATTTAAATTTGAAGATGTTAGTAACATTACTGTGAAAAATATTAAGGATGTAACTAGTTATATTGAAACATTAGAGTGTAATGGAAGAGGTTGCATATTGGAAGTTGATTTAGATTGCCCTCAAACATTACATGACCTACAAAACGACTTTCCATTCTGTCCAGAAAATAAGAAAGTTGGGACAACAAATAAGTTGATAAATGATTTGACTTCAAAGAGAAAGTATATCATTCATTATAAAAATCTAATCCAAGCATTAGAACATGGATTGTTATTGAAAAAGGTGCACCGTCTTGTTACTTTTAAAGAGAGTAATTGGTTAGCGCCATACATAGAATTGAATACTAATCTGAGAAGAAATGCTAAAAATGATTTTGAAAAAGATTTTTATAAATTAATGAATAACTCAGTTTTTGGAAAAACTATGGAAAATGTTAGAAATAGAGTAGATGTAAAGGTTGTCACTGATATAAATAAAGTTCAGAAGTTGGTAAATAGTAATAACTTCAAACAGAGACATATTATTAATAACAATATGATTTTAGTTGAAATGACGCAGAAGAGTATTAAATTAGATAAACCAATTTATGTTGGATTTGTTATTTTAGATTTAAGTAAATATCTAATGTATAATTTTCATTACAATGTTATGAAACAAAAATTTGGTAACAATATAGAACTTTGTTATCAGGATACTGATAGCTTAATATATGATATTAAAACAGATGATATTTATGAAGATGTAGAAGAAGATGAAAATTTTAAAAGTTATTTTGATTTTTCAGATTATCCAAAAGATCACAAACTGTATAATGAGGACAATAAGAAAATTATTGGTAAATTCAAAGATGAATTAAATGGTAAGATAATGACAGAAATTGTTGTCTTTAGACCTAAACAGTATGCATTTAAAATTGAAGATGGTAATGAATTTAAGAAAAATAAAGGAGTTAAGAAAAATGTAGTTAAAAAAGAAATGACATTTGATGATTATAAGAGTTGCTTAGAAAATAGAAGTATTTTAAGAAAGCAGCAACTATTAATCAACTCGAGTAAGCATCAAGTACATAGTATCAAACAGAATAAGGTGGCTTTGAATAATGTAGTTGGTAAAGATAAAGAAGCAAAGAGATATGCAATTAATAATATAGATACACTAGCATTTGGGCATTATAGAATAGGTAAACAAGAATAATAATTTTGAAATTGTAAAAATTAGATTTATTTTTTACATTATCATCAGATATATCACCAGATATGACTGCTAAGGATATGACTGCTAAGTCATTTCTTTAGATTTGACTGATGAAAGGATTGAAACTAATTTACATTTATTTGCGTTACATACATCACATTTATCACTAACATTATAGAATACCTAAATCAGATTAAGTATAATGTTTTTGAAATCGTATTTTTCTAATAATTTTAATAAGAGTAGACAATAGTAACCACAATGATGAGTATTAAAATTTTGTATTTGAAAAGTAGACAAAATCAAACGCTTGTGATCTTTATTTACAATTGAGTCACTTTTATTATCATATTTTAAATATTTGATTATTTCTTTAGGAGGATCTAAACCAAAGGAATCAAAGTAATATAATTTCTGACAATATTTTTTGTAACAAACCCAATGTGTCCCTTTATTTGCCATACTATCGAGATTTACTATACCTACTTCTACATTTTCTGGTTTTTCTGGGAGATTGTCACGCATGAAAACACCACGGAAGTCTTTTATTTTCAGTTCAGTTGCTAATTTTAGAAGATCGATATTTGTTAGTGGCATTAGATTTTTGTTGAGAATTTGTTTTACTTCTTCAATTGTTTCATTATCATTAATATCGGGAATCTTAATATCATTATCATTAATATCAGAAACTTTAAAATCAGAAACCTTGATATCACTTCCACCTACTTTGTACATTTTCTTTAGATTTGACTGATGAAGGATTGAAACTAATTTACATTTATTTGCGTTACATACATCACATCTACCTTTTAGCATTTTTCTATTGTTTCTGGATAATGAATCAGATAAATTAATGGTAGAGGTATTTGTTTTACATTTCAAGCAATACATTTATTAAAACGGAAAAAAGAAAATGAATTGAGAATAAATGTGCTTCTCATAGAAGAGAGAGCAGACAGTCTCTGCTTCTTCTCATAGAAGAGGTGGCAGACAACAGACAGTACCGCCTTCTCTTTCAGAAGAGGTAGGAGACAACAGACAGTACTGCCCTCTCTTTCAGAAGAGGTGGCAGACAGATACGCATTCTGTAAATATAGAGAGGGCAATGCAAATACAACTTCACAGCAATGTGAATGCGTCTTTTTTGAGTTGTGATAAGTCTTTTCTATACCATCTTCACTCATATTTCAGTGTGCTGGTTTGGTATAGGTGGTAAAACACCTGTCCCACTATCTGCCACCCTAGAGTTCGATTCCACGAAAAAAAGAACGATCACCGAGGCAATTCGTTGAACTTGCTACACATTTCAGTGTAAGCGGACGAACTCCTCAACAGATCATAAGGCAGCTCGTTGATCTTGCTACACATTTCAGTGTAAGCGGACGAGTCCCTTAGGAATTGATGTTATCAGAGTTGAAACTAAAGTTAAGTCGCACTCGTGCGGACGCCATGTTTGGGGTTCATGGCTAGGTATTATCAAATTCACTGTGAAACTGAATTTGATAATATTGAACGTCCCCCCTCTGATAACAATATACCCAAAAAATCCAAAAAAAATTCCCCCCTCCCCCTCCGAAAAAAGTCCCCCCTGATACAAGAAATAAGAAAAGATCCTCGAGGATAAAAAGCTACATTAGCTTTTGAAGATTGATTTTTAGAGTTGAGAAAAATATACGAAAAATTGAAAATATTTCTGAAAAGAACAACTTTTCTTGCGTTATTTTGAAGAATGTGAATTTGAGTGTCTCAGAAATGTATATAGTGGGTGGGGATATTTTCGGTGGATGGGGGTAGGATTTTTTTGGTGAAAAAATTACCTTGTAAATTTGGTTGATTTTGGGTTTTTTGTGACTAAAATTTATTGTTTCTTGGTGAATGTAGCGGGTGAAAAAAGTGGGTGGAAAAAAGTGGGTGGAAAACTGTCCCAGAGCGTGACTTTCTATACTACTTTGATTCCAAATGAACTGTCACTTTCTGACGTCACTTCCATGGGGACCCAAGTTGGAAAACTTTCATGGTAGTTTTATTGGGATTTTTTTCAGGAGGTTTCGCACCAGGGCTGGGGTTTTACGTTTACGGTTTTTACGAATTTTACGAATATTACGGTTTTTTGAGCGTCCGTAAAATTTTACGGGGACCGTAAAAATTTAATCCGTAAAATCCGTAAAAAATTTTAGATTCATTTTCAGCATTTTAATCAGAAATATGATTTTTTTGGACTCATTTATTGTGAAAATTTTGTTTCGGAAGTTGATGTGCTCTTTGTTTTAATGAAAAAAGCTCAAAAAAGTGAAGGTTAGGAAAATTCCAACTGAAAATTTTGAAAGCGGAAAACGAGAGCCCTATTCTGAAGAGACAACAGCATGCTCCACGGCTTCTGAATCAAATTTTACGTTTTTACGGTTTTTACGGAATTTTACGGATTTTCAATCCGTAAATTTTACGTTTTACGGATTCCGTAAAATAAAATTTTAAAAAAATCCTGATAAAAAACATTGAAACTAAATAACTACTATGAAAGTTTTCCAGCTTAAGTCCCAATGAGTGTGACGTCACGAGGTGTCAGTTCATTTGAAATCAATAATATTACAGTAATGAATTGCTAGTTGTGAAAAACACTCAAATTCGAAAAGTTCTTATCTGTTCTTAAAAGGGGGGTTCTTATAAGGGTTAGTTCTCAGCTGTTCGTTTTTAAACTTCAGTTTCAGGCTGTTTTGAATTAGGCTCACAATTTTTTTTGGTAATGTGTTCTTCGTATCCTCATATATCAGTGTTTCGTGTTGAATGAGAATAGTTAGACCAGTCTGCGTTAGTCTACATAAAAACTAAAAACTTACTGTTTCTATATATTTATATAAAGTTTCCAAAAATTAACAAACTACTTATCATCAAAAATTGACACTGTTTCTAGAATTCTATGTGGCAAAGCCGTTGATAAGCCCACTTCAATGAGTCTCACATTGAGCTTACAGAATTCTTCCAGGTTTTCATATCTCAAAATCCACACAACATATTTCGATGAGCAACTTTATTATTTTCAACTTGAGAAGAAAAAAACTTCGAGAAAATTGAGCAATGTCGTTGAGTCCCCTCAGACATGAGAACGAAGGCGACGAGATGCGGCAGCCAAGACGAAGGAGCGTGGTGGGCAAGGGCAATATTGGCCGTCGCGTCCTGAAAAAAAGATGTTTAAGGCTGCCTAAGGCTTGGCTGAGGCATGGCCAGGGCAATGGCCAAGGCACGCCTAGGGCATGGCCAGGGCATGCCTTGCTTTCGACCTTTTTCCGCCGACTACCTGGAATTCCTGGTCCTCCCGGTTGTCCGGCACTTCCATCTTGCCCTGGAGCTCCTCTTGGTCCTGGCACTCCGGGAATCCCCTCGCTTCCAGCCTCCCCATCGCGTCCCTTCTCTCCTGGGACACCATTCGCTCCCGGCTTTCCAACAGCTCCCGGTGGTCCTGGTGGTCCTGGAAGTCCTTTTTGCCGCTGACCATCGGCTCCCGGATGTCCTGGAGCACCGTCCTCTCCTGGAATTCCTGGCGCTCCGGCGTCTCCCGGGGGTCCTGGTTGTCCGGGTCGGCCGTGTGTTTGAGATGGGATTCCTGGAGCTCCTGGGGCTCCGTCTGGGCCGCGGGGTCCAATGTCTCCGACTGCTCCGGCGGGTCCGGGAGGGCCACGTGGGCATTGGACACAGCCTGAGATTTGTTGATCACAAGAGGTGGAGCCAAGCGAATGTGGGTTGTCCATTCCACGTGGTCCGGCGTCTCCGGGGGCTGAAAACTTTAAGATGAAAAGAAACTATTATTAGATTAAGAAAGCTGAGCTCATTAGCTTCAAAGTTAGCCCCATATTGCCTAGGTTTGCTGAAAAATGAAAAATTCTGAAAAACTTCAGACGCGTCGCGGTCGTGCGTCGCATGCCTAAATTTTCAAACCCCTTGAAACTAGGCGTTTTTGGGCTCATTTTGAAGCTCTTAACCCCCCGAACCCATTTAAACCTACTTCCTGGGGCTCCTGGAGCTCCTTGTGGTCCTGGCGGTCCTGGTGGGCATTGAGGGGCGGAGTCACATTGACACCAATCCGGCAACTGAGCGAATCTTTTGTCCCTTCTGAGAAGTGGGTTTTCCATTGGACGGGATGGGGCGGAGTGCTTGATTTGGACATCCATTAAGTCGATCCAGAGAGAGTCGGTTTCGACCTAGAAAAATGAGGTTTTTAATTGAAAAATTGGGGAAAAATGTGCCCAAAGGGGTACCATAGTAAGATATTGAGAATCCTGAGCTCTTTAGCTTCAAAATAAGCCCAACATTGCCTAAGTTTGCTCAAATTTGAGAAATTTTCTAGATTTTCAGCCGCGTCGCGGTCATGCGTCGCGTGTCGCTAAACTCAGGCGTTGAATATAGCTTACTAATGCTTTGAAATGAAAGTTTCTAAAATTTTCAGCCGAAGAGTTTCGAAAAGAGCTCCATATTGTTTATCAAGATAATTTGGAAAACTTGAGCACGCGACGCAACCAAAGTTTTTCAAAATTTTCAAATTTTGAGCAAAACTAGGCATTATTGGGCTCATTTTGAAGCTAATGGCCTCAAGATCTCGAATCTACATATTTCTAACCATGTTTTCTAAATTTCGGGTGCGTTGCGTGTCTCCCTATACTAAAAATCCAATCTAACCTAGGCAATATGGGGCTCATTTGAAAGCTCATCACCTCCAAAATTCAAATCCCCGCCTCTCTTACCTTAAAACTCTCCACAACGCCAACCACCTCGACTTGAAGCTCATTCATCTCCCAATAGATTTGTGGCACAAATATAGTCAGTGCCAAAATAGCGAAGCCGGACAAGGCGGCAAACCCAGAAACCACCAGTTTCATCATTTTGCGCATAAGGCTAAGGACGCGCGTTTGACCAGGTTTTATACCTTTTTCGGCGGGAAAAGTGGGCGGAGTCGAAATCATCTACCGTATCGTTTTTTTTTCGTGAGAGGGGAGGGGGGGGGGGGGGGGGCTAAGGTAAGGCAGGAACGGGTTTAGAAGGACAGAGAGAGGGGGAAAGGAAATGAGGTATTGTCCGTAGATAGGGGGAGATGAGAAATGGCAACAAGTTTGTTTAGTACTACTAGTATAGTACTAATCGAGAGAAGGGGAATTAGAAAAAAGAAATTGGATTTCTCGAGAAAGAATTTTTTTCATTCTGATTTTTTTCCGTTGAAATTGGAAAATCGGCTTGGGAAACTTAAAAATTCGAAGTTTTGAGGTGAAAAAAACCTTCAAAATGAGCTTTCCATGGAGTTGTTCAGTAATTCATTCGCGTCGCAGTCGTGCGTCGCGTGTCCCCAGGGCGATATGGAGCTCATTAGCTTCAAAATGAGCCCTTTTTCAAAAGATTTTTAGGGGTCGTACGTGTTCTTTGTATTATACTTATCGATGTGTCATTTATTGTTATCCATTTTTCCTTGTAAAACGGAATTTTTTGATGGAACTGTACTTTTTTTCTTAAAAATTTTAGTTCCGAAAAATTTCCGTTTCAATACTGCTCGAACTGAATTCAGATTTTTAAGGGACTAATTTCATTTCCAAAGTCACAATACGAAAATTTTTGCATAGGTGGAGCACTATTGCAACGAAGCCAAAATACTGAAAAATATTTAAAAAGTGAGAAGGAATTGAGCATGATTTTGGAGCTCAGGAGCTCCTTAGCTTTGAAATGAGCATGGTTTTTCCAAGTTTTGATTTGTGTAAGGTCATTAGTGATTATCATCCGATTTTTCAGTGAACTATAATTTTTTGACAAAACTGTAATTTTTTTGTATAAACGCTTTGTTTTGAAAAATTTCTGTTCCACTTTTACCATAAGAAAATTTCGGGAATCATGGTGTATTCAGTGACATTTTTTGCCCAGTCGACGCAAGACCGTGACGCATCTGGAATACTAGAAAATATCAAAAGCTGTGCAAAAATAGACGTTGTAAAGTTGATTTTGAGGTTCTGAAAGACCTTCGAATTGTCTCTTTTTTCCCATATTTTCTAGTTTTCGGAGGCGGCGCAGTCCTCTTTTTTCAAAATTTGGTTCGAATACCTATTACTATCATCATATGTATTTTTTAGCAAAGAATTATAATTTGATGAAACCGTAAGTTTTTCTTATGAAAAGTTTCTGTTTCAATTTGAAAATAAGCAGTTTTTGGGTATTCCAGAGATCATTACGGCAAATTTTGAGGGAAGCTGAGCCGAAATTAGCAATATGGAGCTCATTTTCAAGCGCTGGAGCTCTTTAGCTTCGAATTGACTTATTTTTTCCCATATTTGCTAGTTTTAGGTCCCGAGTCGCGTTTTTTTTTCAAAATTTCGTTCGTGTATCCTTAATTTTATTATCATATGATTTTTCTGTAAAAGAATTTCAATTTGCTGAAACTGGATTTTTTTTTCTACAATTTTTTGCTTCAAAAAAGTTTCGTTTCACTGCTGTTATAACCAAATTTTTATCTTTCAGGAATCATTAAGTTATTCCTTTGAAGTTCTAAACTACGCGACGCACGACCGCAATGCATTTGGAAATACTAAACAATGTCAAAAAGTGAGCCGAAATAGGCCGTATGATGCTCATTTTAAAGCTCAGGAACTTATTAGCTTCAAAATGAGTCCACTTGTACATTTTTTTTTGTTTTTCAGGGGTCGTGCAGGCATTTTTCAGTTTCGATGTAAAGATTTTTGATGACACTATCATCCTTTGTATTTTTTGTGAACTATCACTTTCTGTTGAAACCGAATAGATTTTTTCGAAACTTTTTCTCAGAAAAACTTCTGTTTCACTAATGTTGTAACTAAATACTGATTTTTGAGGTACCATTGCAATCCTGGTGCCTTGTGACTGTGACTGTGACTCAAGTGACTTTATTAGATTTTTTGCATACGCGACGCGAGACTGCAACGCATTGAAAAAACTAGAAAGCTTGAAAACTTGAGCAGAAAAAGGCCGTATGAGGCTGATTGTGAAGCTAGTAAGGAGCCAATTAGCTCTGAAATAAGCTTTCTTGTCTTTATTTTTCTTACATTTTCCGGAGATGTATGTGCTTATGTTCCGATGCTCTATTATCATCCAGTTTTTTTCAGTAAACTATAATTTTTTGATAAAACTGTAAGTTTTTTCTATAAACGTTTCGTTCTAAAAAAAAGTTTTGGTTTTACTATTACGATAACCAAACTTTGATTTTTCGACAATCATTGAAGGATTACCTTCTTTTCACCAAAGTTTCCATTCTCGCGACGTATGACCGCGCCGCACCTAAAATACTAGAGAACATCGTCAACTAAGCAGAAATAGGTAAAATGAGAATTATTTCGAAGCTCTGGAGCTTCTTAGCTTCGAGCTTGTTTTTTCGTTTTCATGGACTAGAGTTATGATACTGGGTTACCATCCATGTTTTTCAGTTAAATATCAGTTTTTGGTGAAACCGAACATTTTTTCAAAACCTCTTCTCAGAAAAACTTCCGTTTCACTACTATTTCAACTAAATTTGGATCTCCAAGGGACTATTCACAATTAATTCAAATATGACTTTGCCGAGTTTATAGCAAACGCGACGCATCTCAATTACTAGAAAATATCGAAACCTTGAGCAGAAATCGGCAATATGACTGGTTTTGAACCTGGACCTAGCCAATTAATCCATATTTTTGCGGCGCGGTCGTGCGCGTTATTTGAAAACCTGAAAGTGATTAGGATTTGATGAAACAGTAAGTTTTTCTCTATAAAGTTTTTTCCCAAACAAATTTTGGTTTCACTATTACTATATCCAAGTTTTGATTTTTTTCGGGATCATTAAATCGATCGTTGACGGTTTATGCCCGATCAGACCATTCCCGTACTAGAACCTGTGCCTAATTAGAACTGTTCCCTATCAGAACTGTCCCGTATGAGAACTGTGCCCCGCAATAGAACTTCTATTTCACGGGAATTAATTCTGATACGGGGATTATCTCAAGCCTGGCATTATCCCAAGCATTTTTCCGAAAAATGATGAAGATTTGCTAAAACAGTAACTTTTTCCATAATTTTTTCGTTCTGAAGGGTTTCTGTTTCACTATTGTTATGACCAAATTTTAGGTGATCATTACTGTGTTCGAGCGAATTTGTCCAAATTTTTGTACACACGGACGATCGCGCCGGATTTCAAAAACTAGAAAATGCCATGTTTGGCTAGAAGCTCAGGAGCTCTTAAGCTTCGAAGCTACTCCAATTCCGCCTAGTTTTGCTGGATATCAAATTTGTTTTCGGTTTTTCTTATGCGTAGCGGTCGTGCGTCGCGTCTTGGAAATTTCGGTTTCAAGTATCTTATTAACGATTTCCTAATTATTCAAGAAAAATGCATTATTTTTATGAAACTGAACTTTTTCCATTTTAATTTTTGCTTCATGAAATTTCTGTTCATTAAAAATGAGATAAAATCATAGCGAGCTGAACTAAATAGTCAAATTGGGAAATATTGAAAATTATTTTCATAACGTGACGCACGATCGCGACGCATCAGAAGTAATAGAAGATGTCCGAAAGATAGGAAGACAGCACATTATGGATCTCATTCAGATGCTCAAAAGATGCTCAAGTTTCTTGGCTTCAAAATAAGTCTAGTTTTTGCCTAGTATAGCTCAATTTTCTGTTTTTTTTTCAGATTTCCAAATGTGCCGCGTTTCGGAAATCTTTTTCCCCAATATAGTGGCAGAGAGCAATATCGTTTTCCCAGTGTTCTCATATTTATCGTAAAGAAAATCATAACTTCCATGAAACTGAATTGTTCTATAAAAAAATAATAGTTTTTGCTTCAAAAATTTTCTGTTTCTTGAAAATGGAATGAAATTACGATAATCAGTATAGCTAATGTTCTGTCATTGGAAACATTTTGAATTAAACACGCGACGCACGACCGCGATGCTTTTCAAAAATTGAAAAATATCGAAACCTTTTCAAAGCCAATCAATATTTGCTCATTTTTGCTGGTTTAGGAAGTTTTCTAACTTTTGGAAAACATTGCGATCATGAATTGTGTTTTGGAGATTTTGAAATGCTCAGACTGTCTGCAGAAGAACAGAGAAAAGAACATGTTATTGATGAAACAGAACTTTTTTCCATGTTTTTTGCAACAAAATTCAAGTTTTTTTGACGATAAAAATTTTTCTGTTTCTTAAAGTTATGATAAAAATTATTAGGTGTAACAGCTGTTAGTACTCGTTTTTTCTTTGATAATTTTTTAAACTTTCGTAACAAGCAACGCACGACCGCGACGCATCTGAAAAATGGGAAATTCTCCAAAATCGAGAGCAAAATATCAATTTTTGAGCTCAGGAGCTTCAAAAAGAGCCCCCATATTGCTCAGTTTTCAGTGTTTTCTCGTTTTCCAAGAGCGTCGCGGCCGTGCGTCGCGTGTCCACAACCAAGATGGAAGTTTCAATAAATTTCAATAACATTGCTCTCTCCGTATCTTGCGAAAAACATTCTGTCAATGAAACTGAAAATAATTCTTCGAAAAACTAGCTTTTTTCAAAAATCAATGTTTCTTTGTATTCATAATTGGACACTGAACTAGGTATTTTTATTAGTCACTCCTTACAGATTTGAGAAACTATAACTCTAAATATCCCTCAACCCGCGACGCACGACCGCGACGCACTTGAAAAACTTGAAAATCCCGGAAATCCGGGCAAAACCAGTCAAATGAAGCTCAAAAACGGAGCTCATTGTTTAGCGTTTTCCTTCCAAAATCAAGTTTCTTACTTTCAAGGACCAATTTTCGTTTCAGAATTTCAGAATTCCCAAGGAAAGATCAATTCCAATTCATTTCAAAGATCATGAAAAAGAATAGCCTTGAAAATTGTATCTTCCCACACACAAACACACATATGCATATTGGTTTAGGGCAATTCATTTTTCCTCGACTTTTTTCTGATGGTTTTCTCTACCCTCTCCTGGTTTTTCATACTATTTCCATCGCCTTTTCTCGTCAAATGGACCGTGTCTTTGCTTTGCCGATGGCCAGTCAGCCCCCCCCCCCCCCCCCCCCCCAATCACACACAGCAGGACACGTTTGGTTTATGCAAAGTAGATGGCATTTTCCCCTCTTTTTTTTCCTTGAGAAAGGGGGGTGTTTCAAGGTGATGGCACCACTGGTTAATTGTATTTTCCAACTGAAAAAAGAAAATGAACAAATGTAATTTGCCTTGATAAATGATGATGATGTTCTCTCTCTCTCTCTCAGGGGGCGCACAAGGAAAGTGAAACGAAATTGGATTCTGCGAAATTCACTTCTAAACACCTGGAAAACCTTCCCCACAAAAAAGTAAAGAAGAAAAAAGAGTGAAAAACTTTTGACCACTGAGCGGATCGAACGCCCAACCTTTCGATCTGGAGTCGAACGCGCTACCATTGCGCCAAGCAGTCATGGGAGAGACGGGGGTCGGAGGGCATAGAAGAAAGGAGGAGAGACAAGAAGGGGGTGGTCGAGAGGGGGAGAAACAAAGAAAGGGGGAATGGGAGGAGAAGAGCAGAAAGGAAGGAAGGAGATAAGGGAGAAGAACGGAGCCAAATGGCTTAGAAATCGGGGTTTGGGCTTCAAATAGGCCGAAGAAGGCCTAGAAAAGAGGCCTTGAGAATGAAAGGAAAGTCTTGCACCAAGAATATACAATTACTGTTCCTTAATGTTCTGAAAAGTGATGGAATTTTGTATTTCGGCAATGCACCCATGCCTACTGACCTGGAAATTGAATTTTAAAAATAGGCCTAAAAGATCATAAAAATCTGGAAAATAGCTGGAAAGCGCTAGTTCAAAAATATATATTTATTGTTTCCAAATGTTCTTTAAAAAAACAAAATTTCGTTTTATGGTAATGTATTGGTTAATCCTATTTCTCTAAACTTCGGTTTCACTTTTTTTAAAGAAACATTTTCAGAAACTCAACTTTGTAATTTGTAATTTATTTATTCAATTAAATATACAGTAAAATAACATGTGAGACTTAGAAACAACCCCTCACGAGGCAAATCTAAGAAAGGAAAAAAAATGGGTGATAACAATCAAGGAGAACCGAAAATAGAAGGAAAAACCGGGAGAAAGAGTTAGTTTTAGTTAGAGTTAGTGTTAGTGATTACAGAATATCTTTAAAAATGCGTAGACTGACACTTTGGAATGTCAGAAAGTCACTGTTTCATAGTCTTTATACACTTCCTATTCGAGTTTTGAAGTTGATAGATTACACATAGAGATTAGCTTAAAATAAGTCCAAAAAAACATAAAAGGAGACCTAAAGCAACTAGGAAATGCCTAGAAAATCTAAGAATCAAAAGTATACATTTACGGTTTACAAATGTTCTCAAAAATTTTACAATTTTGTTCTTTTGTTAATTCTTGAGAAACCTTCTGTTTCACAATTCTCAAAAAAAAGGGAGAAAGTTTGGCATTTGCTTCTTCTATAACATCACTATAATATATTTACAGACTCAAATGAGCCCAGTGAGCTCAAAAAAAAAAGAATTATCGGTCTTTGAAACAGGCCTCAAAACCGCCATAAAGATCTAAAAATCTTCTGTTTCACATTTTTCACAAAAAATTCGGAAAATTCCGAGATTCGTTGGTGTTATATTGAAGTTTGTATATATTTTTTTCTTTGAGGCTCGTCAGCCTATTCAACTTTTCCTCATGAATGAAAATAATGTGAACACGAACCTGCAAAAATTCGCTTCTCCGTTAAAAAGTCACTGTTTCATGGTCTCCATACACTTTTCACTAGAGTTTTCGAAGTTGATGCAAGTTGATCCTGTCGAAGAATCTGATTATTCTAATGTAGCCTGAAATCATTCTTTTTCACATTTTTATGAAAAAAAGTCGATATCTATTCGATATTGAAGTTTTGATATATTTTTTCGAGGCTCGCTAACGTATGCAGGTTTTTCTCTGGGCTTATAAATAATGTCATTGTTTTTTAGTCCACATAGACTTTTCAATGGAATTTTCTGAGTTAATGTTCCTAGTCTTAATGTTAAAAAAATGCTTACTATCCTAGGTTCACTGTTCGAAATATGCAACTTTTAGTTTCGTACTGCTTTTTCAGATTGACCGTTTTGTTTTTCTTATATATCCACTTGAGTTATGTCTACTGTTTCAAAACTTCATTAATCACTAACAATTTTTAGCCTGATCACTACTAGCATTGTATGGACCTACGAAACTTTCGACGGTTTTCCGATCTATTAAGTCGATTGTGCTCAAAGAATTCGCAGTTTCACAAGTAGTTAAAATATTTGGATATGCTCTGTTTGTTAATCGGAAATTCTTCAAATGTCGTCATCCTGTGAGAAATATTTCAGCTTTGAAAGTCGAAAAATCTTTTTATTTTCCGTTTCTCATGTTTTAAATACACCTTGAAAATTACTGAAGTGCAATGCCAAATCCGAGCCGAAGAGAAATTCATAAAAGATAGAGGAATTTTGAAAATTATTTTTCACGGAAATAATTTCTGAAATTTTCAAATATTTTGTGTTTTTTATATGAACAAAGTTGCATCCGGATGCAACTTTTTCTACGAAAAAGACAAAGAAATGAAAATTTCTTGGTTTTTATCACGCCAAAAATTATTTTGAAATCCCATCTCTCTTATAATGATCTTCAATAGTAGTGAAACAAAACTTCAACTTTAGCTATGTCTACTGTTTCATAGTTTGATTGGACAGTGATTATTTTTAATCCTGATCACTTCGAGCAACAGATGGTAGATCAAAAATGTCAACGATTTTTCAAAATTATTTAATTTTTTGTGTTTGTTAAAAAATGATTGAGGATCTGGAAGATTGGCCTGAAGAGCGTACTCAATTTCTCCTTAGGACTGAAAAAATAACACTGTTTTACAATCCCTATAGACTTTCCAACGGTACTGTGAAGTCAATAGAAGTATAATTGTGTTATTCAAAAAATGCAAATTTTAGGCCACTTTTAAACATATTTAGGATCATTTTTTTTCGTTGCTTTTGGGGTGAATCATTGCTAAAAATTAGTTGATGTGCTCGTTTTCCAAGTGAGGAAGGCTCAAAACTGGAAGTATAATAAAAATCCGAATCAAAACTTTTAACAGGTGCTGTTTCAGAGCTTGTTTGAGCAGTGACGACTCAATCATAAATAGTTCATACTGGCAATAGACTTTTTCAATAATTTTCATTGCTTTCGATTTTGAGTCCACCTATTTCAATACTTCAACGTTTTGCGCAAAACATTTCGGCTTCCAAAGTCAAAAAAAAAAAATGTTTTTCCCTGTTTCACGACTTTTTGATCTACCTTGAAAATTATTGAAGTCCGATGACAAACGTTGAACACCCGGAAAAATAATCCAATAACCCAAAATAACGGTTTTGATCCTCAAAAATGGTGTAAGAAAACTAGAAAGAATCTAAAAAAAAAAATAATCTGATTTTGTAAAGAGTGATTTTAAAGAGGGCCTAGACAATTATTTGAAACACATTCATAAAAACTTTTTATTCAGTGACGAGTTCCAGAAATCAGTAGTTGACGATGAACATTACTGTTTCAACAGCTCTTCTTATTGTCAATTTTTTAAATTCTATTTGGTGATACTACCAAAAACCAACACAAATATTGGATATTAAAAAATCATTTTCAGATTAACTCTCTGCTAGATACTGTATGTTTCTTTGTGAAAGAAGTACAGTTCCGACTTTCTGCTAAATTATGTCGGAATTCTGGTTTTGATGTTTCATCGAGGTTCATCGATTTCTGAAATCCCAAATGTAAGTTTAAGAAAACACACTTTTTTTCTCTAGAAATATACAGTTTCAAAGGTTCATTTAATGGGCCCGCTGTATAGCCTAATTGGTGAAAATAGCAGTGAAATTATGCCAAACGTTTGTTTTCTGTTTCACAACATTAATTAATTATTTCGAGAATCACTTGATTTTAATAACCAAGCTTCATACAATCCGCGCAAAAGTGTGAATATTCGCTCTAATCTAGTAACGTCCACTATCACAGATAGAGTGCGCGTAATGAGGAGACGCAGACGACCTGTCGGGTCGCGTGTCTGGCGTTCTCTCGGACATGAGAACTATTTCGTTCGAAGCGAGCGTTACTAGATTAGAACGGATATGCAGACGCTTGTACTGACTATGAAATCGTATTATAATTTGAGAGTAATGTGAACTTTTAAGACTCGTGCCTGGAGCCTTAGTTCAAAATGTAGAAAACGACTTTTTATGATGCATCATTTTTATTGAGAAAGGAGAGAGCCCGTCTTTCGACGACCTCCCTCCCGCTTGTCACACGATGTAACTGAAGAAACAAGTCTCGCAGCATGAAATGCTTTCTCTTTTTCTCCCTCATGAGAATTCACGTGGTCGGCAGTTGCCAACCACATCAATTACGCACGAGAGGGAGTAAGACATGACAGACGCAGAGTTGCTCTGTCACATCCTACCCCCTTTTAGAAGCTGCAACGTCCTCGGTGCTTATTGTTGTAATGCCTCGAGTGCGTTTCACCTTCTAAAGAAAAAGAGAACTCATCGCATCCCACCCTTTCTAGAAAAGCTTCGTCCTCGATGCTTATTGATGGTGAAGCAATCGAGTCAGAAACTTTCCCAGAATGGAATAAAACAAATCATGAAAAACTACATAAATATACAATCAAACTCAATTATACTCTACTCAAATACTCAAAACAGATTCACCTTAAAATCTCATCGCCCTAATCTTACACTATTTACCGTAAAATTTGCTTTCAAATAAGACGGCGTTAGGAAGCGCGGAAACATACAATGAGAGGTGGGGATCCTTTGAGGCGAAATTCTCGGCAATTGGACAACCATACTAAAGAACAATAAAAATTTCAACATTTTCTCAGTCAATTATTCAGATAAAATCATGTGGGAAGGATCATACAATTCAATTAGAGGGGATTTAGTTGGAGGAAAAATTAAAAAGTTAAAGCCATGCGCTAGGTTCCAGTAACTCTCTTCGGAGCATTCTCTCATACGTCCTAATTATCCGCGCACGTGCATATCGACTCAAAATATGGGAATGTGGCTAACTCAAACTTAATCAATCTTAGTCATAGATTCAAAGATTCAATACTCAAGATGATTATCAACTTATTTTCCATAATTGTACATCTTTTCGATTCGATGTATCCATAAATTGATCAGCTTCCTCGTTCAGCAACAAAATTGACACAAAAAGATCCAATCCAATCCAAAACATAGTCGATGGGGGATCCATAATATCCAAAAAGAAATCCAAAATCCGCGATTGTCCAATAGGAGAATATACGCAACTGTCGAATTAGATGAATAAAGTAGAATAGAGGTCAATTGTAGATCAGAAGGGTGTGACGGATGGGTCGAGGAAATTAGAAATAGGGTTGGTTGACCATGGTGTAGCGGTATTAATGGTAGCACTCAGGAATCTGATATCCTTGACCTCAGAGTTCGCGGAAATTTTATCTGCACAGTAGTGTAGGTGTTTACTACTGAGGCACACAGATAAAAAATCCTACTCGGTAAGGGACCTCCATGTGAAATCTTAAGACTCGTGCCTGGAGCCTTAGTTCAAAATGTAGAAAACGACTTTTTATGATGCATCATTTTTATTGAGAAAGGAGAGAGCCCGTCTTTCGACGACCTCCCTCCCGCTTGTCACACGATGTAACTGAAGAAACAAGTCTCGCAGCATGAAATGCTTTCTCTTTTTCTCCCTCATGAGAATTCACGTGGTCGGCAGTTGCCAACCACATCAATTACGCACGAGAGGGAGTAAGACATGACAGACGCAGAGTTGCTCTGTCACAGTAATAAAAACTAAACCCATATTGTTGACAACATTTTTCACTGTTTCACTATCAACAAGAATGATTTTGAAAGCATTTTTCTACAATACTTCGCTGTAATAAAAGTGCATTTTCGGAATTTTAGAGTCCAATTTTGAGAAAAAAAATGCAGTTTTTTTCTAGAAATATACAGTTTCAGAGTTTTTTTCAAATTTTTTCGAAAACTTTTGTGGAGCACTGTAGATACCCCCAGTTTCTATGTAAAAAAAAATCAGTTTCGACTTTCTGGTAAATTTTGTCCGATTAGTGTTCTCGATGTTTGTCCATTTAGATTAATACGAATTTTAAGAAACTCCAGAGAACATTGCCATTTTATAGAAACATGCAGTTCCAGAACACTTTTTAGTATGCTCGCCTATTTTATAGGAGTAGTTTGATCTCTCTAAGCGAAGTTAGTTCAAAAAACTAAAAGTCTTGAACTTTTTTTACTGTTTCGCAACCTTTTGAATTATTTCGAAGATCCCTTGATTGTAATACCTCTATCACAATTTGAGAAAATTATACATTAATTCCATCGACAACATTTTTCGATAAGAATGGCTTTGAAGTCATTTTTTTTCAATTAGCAATCAATTAATAACAGTTATCATCTTCTAAAAGGTATCTTTCTGCTTTATTTGAGTATCTATTTCCCGTTTGTAACCATAGAAAGACTGTATAGAAACATCACCTAAACGTACTATGAAATCAAAGAAGTTTACAAACCAATACAGTTTCAAAAGGCTTTGAAACCGTGAAAAATCGAAACGAAACATTAGACTTTCTGGATAAATTTCTATGAATTTTTGACAAGTCAGATCGAAATTACCGTAAAACCTGTAATAGAGCGGCCGGCCGCACTATTTGAGGGAGGCCGTTTTAATAAAGGGGGCCGCTCTATTGTTCACTAGGCTTCTGGAGGGGCCGCTCTAATAAAGGGGCCGTTCAATTAAAGGGGCCGCTCTATTACAGGTTTTATGGTATTTTTGAATTTGAAGCCAAGTTATAGATGCATCGCGTAGAACTGTCTGATGAAGAAAAATTTGAAATTTTTTCCTCCGGGTTTCAATGATTTTTCAGGAAAATATTTCCAAATGAGATGCAGTTTCATGGTTTTGTTAATTTGCAAACATTACTTAGCTCTTAGTTATTCAACGAATTGCCTAGCCGTAACATTCAAAAAACTTTTCCATCTGTTTTGTTGCTTTGAAGGTTACTGCACTGCAATTTCACAGATGATGAAAGCGCAAAGAAGTAATAGAAAAATTCAACTTAGGCTTTCAGAAAATGTTCCTCAGAAAGCCTGAAAGGATAGCTCGAAACGAAACCTACAAAGCCTAAGAAACTTGTCCTTTCAAAAAATTCTATGGTGAATAGTAGCTGTCAATAAAAATTTATCTGTTTCAAATGGCCCTCTTAATTTATTTCTATTTTAATCTGATGGTAAACTCCTAAAAGTAAATTTGTTTCATTTCTACTCATTAAAACATGTTTCTCAGAGATACCGTCAGTTTCTATATTTTAAAAAAAATCAGTTTCGACTTTCTGGTAAATTTTGCTCGATTACTGTTTTTGATGTTCCTCCATTTCGATGACAACAATATAACTTCCGGAGAATACTGCATTTTCATAGATACCGTAAAACCTGAAATAGAGGTGCATGCACTACTATTGTTCAATTTCCCCATCTCAGGGCACCACTATTTGAGGGGCACTACTACTAGAGAGGCACCATTATTTTTTGAACACTTTTTTTCCAAATTTTGAGATGTTATGATTTGATTTTATTCGCGATTTTTATGAGAAATCACGGAAATTACTGAGAAAATGTGACCTATTCTTCAGTTTTCATCAATTTTTTTCAAGTCTAGGACAGTTTTCAGCCCAATATTCGTGATTTTATACTCAGCAAGTCGAAAATTTGAAGGAGGAATAATGATGAAAATGGGGCACAATTATTGAAGGGGCACTATTAACTGACAAGGGACGTTACTTTAGATAGTCTTTGGGAATTTTCTGAAAATTTGCAGAGAGACTAATTTTGACCCCCTGAGAACGAAAATCGACATTAGAATCGCCACAAATCCCGTTTAAAAATTTTCATTTTTTTGTCTGAAAATTTTCAGACGAAAAATTAGAACCCAGATTTTCCCCCGGAAACATAATTTGGGGACTCCCAGTAAGTGTCCTGAACACATCATAGACGATTTTCGATAGTTTTCTGATTTTGAAGGCTTTTTTTCAAAAGTTCGCAGATGTCGAAAAATAGCTGATTTTCAGAAAAATCATACTATCTTCTCTGAAAGTGGTTTGTGGTGCGAGAAAATTTGTGAGGAAACATTTCTGAACCCTCTGATAACACCCAGAAATTTTTAGACAATTCTGAAAAATTTTCCGAAATTTCAATTTTGGAACCCACCAAAAGGGTGGATCCCATTATGCAAATTTTTTCAAAAAATTTTTTTTTCTTCTAAAAAGTATCAGAATCTGTTTCTCCATGTCTGAAATGCCCGTCGTTTTTCTGAAACCTCCTGAAACGTCTTAGAACATTCAAAAATTCAAGTTTTTAGCGAAATTTTGTACTGGACGACGTCTGAAATTCAGAATAACGGGCTTAAACGGGATTTGTGGCCCTTCGCACTATGATTTTTCTTCTCACCCGGGTCGAATTAGTCTATGGTGAAATTTATAGAAAATTCTCAAAGACTATCTAAAGTAACGTCCCTTGTGAGGGGCACCACTATTTCAGGTTTTACGGAATATGGAGTTTTAGAGTACTTTCACGTGTGATATCTCAAAACTAAGCCGTGAATATATTGCTGTTTTGCTACATTTTGAATTGTTTTGAAGATCCCTTGATTGTAATAAATCTATAACAATTTGAGAAAACTATACATTAATTTCATCAACAACATTTTTCACTATCAATAGGAATGGCTTTGAAGCTATTTTCCTACAATCCGAACCAATTAAAAATTTTTTTTTTGAAACTGTATCGTTCTGGTTTAGTTGAGTATCTATTTCCGGTTTTTAGCCGTAGAAAAGCTGTCAAGAAAAGTCAATTTATTGGTACGTTGGAATCAAACAAAAATCGAAACGAAACATTAGACTTTCTGGATCAATTTCTATACATTTTTGACAAGTCATATCGAAAATATTTTTGAATTTGAAGCCAAGTTATCGACGCATATCGTTGAATTGTCTAATAAAAAAAAATTTTGAATGTTTTTCTCCGGGTCCCAGTGATTTTTCGGGAAAATATTTTCAAATGAGATACGGTTTCATGGTTTTCTTAATTTGAAAAGATCATTTCGTTGTTAGTTTCTCGACCATTTTCTAGCTTTAACAGTTTCGTTGTTTTTTAGAATTGCTTCGAAGGTTACTTCATTGCAATGTTGCTGTAAAAGAATAAAAATGGAGAAAAGAGAACTTTGAATAAAACATCCAAATTTAGCTGTTGAAAAATGCCTAAAACAGCTTGAAAGTATGATTATGAAATAAGCCTAACAGACCTTGTAAATAGAACTTATCTTCGAAAAAAAGCTCTTACAGTTAATAGCTGCCAAAAAATTTGTCTGTTTCAAATAGGCTCCTATTTTTTCCGTTTTTTATTTGTTAGTTATCTTTTCTAATGCCTAGTTTAGTTTCATTAATATTTTTAGGCCACCTTCTTTCAAATCACTGTCAGTTTCTGTGTGAATAAAAACAAAGTTCCGAGGTTTTTCAAATTTTAATTTTTTTTTTTAAATTTTTTTCAGCTTTTCGTACCCACAAATTTCGGAGTATCAATTTAACAGCAATTTTTCCAGAAAAATTTCAGTGCATTTTCGAATTTTCTCGTGGCCTTGTTCAACTGATTGGTATGTGTTGAGTATTCGATCCACAAGTCAGTTTAGAAATTTTTTCACATCTCTCTGAATTATCTCAAATTTCAATTATTCGTAATGACTGCAACAATTCTTGTATTGCAATTTGAGAATAATTCACATCAAACCGATCGAGCGGTGACAACATTTTTCACAGTTTTCCTATCAATAAGGTTTTGAAATTATTGTTCAATCGGTAAAAAATACAACGAGTAGTTCACAGAAAACACGTGTTTATTGAGTCTATCAAGAGCCAATCACTTTTTAATGTTTTTGAAACTGAGAAAATTTTGAAAACGTTTTTCCTTTTTTTAACTGATAATATGCCACTCTATCAAAGTAAGGTTTCCAGAAACACCATGATCCACAGGGATCCTTTTTGGTCTCTTTCCGTTGTAATCCATGCTCAAATAATAGAAAGAAGAAAAAGGGGGATCATGCTAGATTCATCCCTTTCTTTTCCTCCTTCCGCTTTGGTTTACAACTGCGCCTCCCTGTACATCTTTCTAACGGGAAGTTATAACAAAAAAAAAGAGAGTCTAGTTGGCAACCCTTTTCTGAACAATTTGTTGCAGACAAGAGTATTTTTAAGAGGAATAGGATCGTCACACACCAGACATGAGCGGAATTCCGTCTTCCGTCTTCCGCCTTCCGTCTTCCGGGCTTTTTTCTCTTCCGTCTTCCGTCTTCCGACTTCCGGATTTTCAAAAATTGTTCCGTCTTCCGGCTTCCGTCTTCCGTGTTTCCGAACGTTTCAAACCCTTGAGAAGACGGAAATTCTGGGAACATTTTTCAAATTTTTCAAATGATCAAATCAATCTTAGCGCTTCTCCACGCGCTTGGTCAAACGTCAAACTACGTTTTTGTTCGAAAAATTTTAATTTCATGCCACAAAATTTAATTTTTTTCTAGCTGGAGCAGTTTTGAGCACTTTTTGTTCCTTCCGTTTCCTTCCTTCCGTCTTCCGGGTTTTTAAAGTGTCTTCCGCCTTCCGTCTTCCGTCTTCCGAGTTTTCAAAAACTGTTCCGACTTCCGTCTTCCGTCTTCCGGATTCAAAATTTTCTCTTCCGCTCATGTCTGTCACACACAAAAGCAAAGAAGCTTTTTCAAGTTTACTGTAAATAAATTTTTGAAACGGAAATATCTCTTAGTCTGCTTAGGTCTAGTTAGGACCTGGCATGGCGATTTTCGCTCTTTAATCCGGTTCATAATGAGCTTGAACCGCATGATATTATTTTCAGGTACAAATCCGTCTTTTTAAACTCAGTTTAGTCCTGAAGAACTTCAAAAAGATCGGACGGAAAAACAATTTCAATGCCAGTAGCTTCTCAGAAAGTTTTCAGAAACTAAGTTGTGATAGAAACAGAAAAACGTGTTGTTTTTTGCCTTTTTTTTATGTCTTTTGGGTTCCGTCACGTTTTTTTTTCAACTGTAAACCACAGTAATTGTGACAATGCCCAGTGAAAATTTGTTACTGCGCCTTTATACTCGCTTTTTCATGTTTTTTGAGTTTTAGCCTTTTTTAAAGAAAATAATAACTAATGCGAACAAAGACAACATCCCGAGTAGTTTATCAAATCCTGTTTTGAAAACCTAAAGGAACCTTAATGCTAGATAGAGCTAACATTTGCCAAAGAAGACATTCTGTATAGCTTTTTCTTGGAATTTTTGAAACATCAAAAGCTGTCGTTTATTAATTCGGCCCCATTTGCAGGAAATTTTGAAAGTTTTACGAAACAGTAAAAAACCCCTTTCATGCAAACTGTAGTTTTCGATTTTATCCTGATTTGTACGGATGTATTTTAGAAAAGTTAGATCTGTACGAGCCATGAAACAAATAAGTTTTCAAAAAAATCTGTTACAAAAAGTTCTGAAACTGAAAAGAATCATTACGAATTACTCCGTTACCAACCCATTGTTCATTCAAAATGTTTCCAGAGACATTTTCAGTGACTTTCCTTCGATTCAAAAACACTGTTTCATAATCCATTTCCAATAATGAGCAGTCTTGTATATTGCTGGGTTCATAACCACGTACACTGTTAGTTATTAAAATAATATTTCAGTTTTGAAAGTCAATAAACTTTTTTCTTCTGTTTCGTTGTTCTTTGAACTTTTTTGAAGATTATTTGATTACAATTAAGAAATGCTACCATCACTTTCATAGTGTAATTTTGAGAAAGTAAAGTACTTTTTTCTAGAAAAATACAGCTTCAGATCTTTTTTTCAATGTTTATCATTAATTATTTTAGGTCTAAATAAAATTGAAAAGTTCCTAATGATGCGCGATGAACAAGATACATTTCTGAATTTTCATAAACGGAAACCAATTGTATCTTATCAAAGATATATGTTGTAGTATGAAAAATTTTACGTTTCATGCTCTACAAAAAAATATTTTATTCATTTGTTGCTAATAAACTTGCCAACAATATTAAAAAAAAGGAATCAAAATGGAGATGGAAGAAAAGTGAATATTTACTTTCTGATTAGCTAAACTTCTTTTTACAATAACAAAATTTTTTTTTAATGTTCTAATATAAAATACTAGAAATACTGCAAGTAAAATACTGTTTCACCGATGTGACAAAACTTAAATTGACACTGTTTGAACAATCATCGAAAACATACTATTTTTTGAGCCGGACGTCACTAGGTCTGTCATTACCAGTTAGGCAAAATAATAGTGAACAGCTTTGTTAGACCTGGGTTAAGCTGTTCTAAGCTGCCAAACTGACTTAAGCAATGGAATCAGGAGGGTCGATATACCCTACAGAGCAAATTTCAGCAAATTCTCAAAGGGTCTTGTGAAACACTTCCCTAGTTAAACCTGGATTAAGCTGCTCTTCTAGATGCAGGTCCGCTCCGAATAGCTCAGTATAGTCTTGAAGAACGTTCAAAAGTTGTAATATAAGATGAAATCACGACAGTGGATTTTCAGAAAAGATTCAGAATTAAAGCTGTGAAAAAAACGGAACATTTTTTCTACTTCGCTTTCACAAGTTCCATGTCCATTGAGTCCCGTAACGTTTACAGTTTATTTCAACTGCGAGCTACTGTAATCGTGACGAAACCCAGTGAAATTTTGCTGCTGAGCCTTTGAACGGGCTCACTTTTTGACATGAATCGCGTTTTATTCTCGGTTTGAATATAAAGGAAAGAGCAAAACGAGATGTTATTCCCGGTATTTCATCGAGTATTGTTTTGAAAACCAAAAGAAACAGTAATTCTGGTTATGTTAAATCACAAAAATTTATTGGAACAGTGAAAAAATTTTTGAATTTTCATTGAAACTTTAGATTTCTGTTATTTTCGGGCGAATTTCTTGGGCTCTTTTTCGGCCTGGGATTTCAAAAAAACAGAGAAAGACTAGCGTATCAGGTAATCGAAGACTAGAACCGAAGAATTTCAAAATCAGAACTGTTTCCAAAATTTTTGAAACTGAGAAGAATCAAAACCAAATGATACACGGGACAAATACCACAACTTTCATAGTGTAATGATGAGAACGTACAGAATTTTAAACAGATTCGTGCTGTTTCAGAAAATTTTTTAATGTGACCATCACATAGTCTAAATTGGTTACACGTGCTTGCTAATAAGACCTGATTGTAAAGGTAATAGAGTCCAACTAGCATCGCCTGATTGGTAGTAACATTCTGAAAAAGATCTAAGACAAAAGTTCGTCTTGAATTTTTAAAACTGTTTCACTACGTTTTTGTCATTTTTGAAAATTGTCTATTTTTGATGCCGGTCCTTCAATGGTAGCTTAACAGAAAATGCAACAACTTGAAACTTCTACTTTTCCAGTCCTTGACAAGTACAGGGATATCATCAGTTTTTCTTTCATTTGTAAGATAACACACATTCATGGCAAAAAAATAACCCGATGGTACTGTTATTCACAGTTTCACTATCATAAATAATTTCCCAGTCTTTTTTGATCACAAAGCAAATCTTTTCACTTGAACCTTCTGAAATTAGCATTCGGAAACTGAGAAATTTTGGAATATTTTTCCTTCTCTATCTGATAAAATATCTGCCTATCCATGGCAAAATTAAATCAATTTTTAAAATTTCTCAACATCTTGAGCATTTTGAGAACAGTTTATGAAATTGTAAAAGCAAAAAAGAACTAGAAACAAGTTTGCACCACTTTTTATGAAATATTGAAAGTTTATCAAAAAAGAGAAGTTCTAGAAATTTGAAGTCAACTTATAGAGTTTCATTTATTTCTGGCGAGTTGGTAATGTTCTTTCAAGATACCGTAAAAAATGTAATAGAAGGACACCTTCAATAGAAGCACACCTCTAATAAAAGGACACTCTCAAGGCGTGATTGAAAAACAGAAGGACATGTCTCTCTATTGCAGGTTTTACGGTAATTAGTCCAAATTTGATATGGACAGTTCTACAATGGAGAAGTTTACAAAACAAAACTATTTCAAAAAGTTCTGAAACCAAAATGAAACAATACGAAATATTGAACCACCATTATAGTCTTAGATGCATTTTTATAGATTTTTTTTGTAGATTCACTGTTTTAGAATTCAGTTCTGAGTGAAATTTGCAGAAATAATACTATTTCTAAAATACCTGAAATCGAGAAGAATCAGTATAAAGTAATATTAGGAGTGAATCTATTTCGCTACATTTTAGAGCTATTTAGAAGCATTTTCCAGATATTTTCCTCTAATTAAAGTACGTTGTTTCAGAATTCATTTTTAACCATGAGCAATCTTTTCCCTCGTATTCTTGAATTCTCATAAGTTGTTTGGTAAAGAAAAAATTGAGCTATTTTCACTATGGTTTCAGCGTTTTCAAACGATTTTTCTTGCAAAAATTTTCAAATAAAATACAGTTTCATGGTTTTCTCAATTTGAATGATTATTTAGTTTTTAGTGATTACGAGATTTTATCAGCAAATTACAATTTTACTGTTAGAATATAAGGAATTCAGTTTAGGTTAGTTTAATCTATTCATGTTTTCATACTTTTTGTATTTTCAGAAAATAGTTTTTTTTTAGATAAACACAGTTTCAGAGTATTTTCAAATGTGCTTGTCTAATTGATTGTTGGTGTTAAGTATTTCGAACAAAACAATTTATTATAGTAATATTTTCCACTCAACATTTACCGCAGTTCGAAGAATTATTGCAAAGGAGATTTTATGGAGCAAAGAAGACGCGCGTATCACAGATGATTTTTCAACTTTACTTTTAAAAACCGCGGGAAACGGTAATGTTTTAGGACTATATTCGTCTGGTTCAGACCTGAAAAGCAAAGTTTAGGCTAGTTAGACTAGGCTTTAGTGAATCTGAACAGCTTGAGCTCTTTTTATTCTCACAAAACAGTAAGAATAAAAATTTTAAGCCAAACTGTAGAACTGTTGCTCATCATTTTTCCGCAATTCAAAGAATTATTGCAAAGACGATTTGTATTTGGTGAAGAAACGAGTACGAACCACGGATAGTTTTTCAACTTTACTTTAAAAAAACGCGGGAAACAGGAATGTTTTAGGGGCTATTTTTGTCTAGTTAGGACCAGAAAAGGCAAGTTCAGGTTCAAGAGTTAGGCTCCTTAAGGGGCTCCTTCGAGCATGTTGATCGAGCCTCATTTCTAGGTACATAACCGTTAACATAACTGAGGATGGTAGAATATTCAAAGGGACCTTTTTTGACGACACAACAAGCTCTCAGAAAATGTACATACTCCAAGCTGTCAGGGAAACGGAAAAAATTCGCATTTTTCACTTCGTTTCCACAAGTTTCTTTTTCATTGGGTCTCGTCATGTTTACAGTTTTTCTCCAACTGTGAACTACCGTAATCGTGACACAAACCAGTAAAAATTTGCTGCTGCCCCTTTAAACGGGCTCACTTTTTGACATTATTCGAGTTTTGAGATAATTTTGTAAAATGAGATTAAACATCGCAATTCAAATCACAATCCAGGTAAGTTCATCAATTCTTGTTTCGAAAACCAAAATAAACAGTAACTGTAGATAGAGTTAGTCCCCGCCGGAGAAGTCTTCCTGCCAAGGTTTTTCTTGAAATTTATCAAGCAGGCGAGGTACTGAAGCCTTATGAATTACTTCTGACCACTTTGAATAAAATCATGAAAATTTATTGGAACAGTAAAAAAATTTAAATTTGAAGTCAACTAGTGTTCGATTATATTCTGATGAACAGGTTCCAGACAAACCCTGAATTAACACAAAAAAAAAACTCAAAGAGATGAAACGAAGCCAAAAAAGGTTGAAAAGCAGAACAGTTCCAAGAAATTCTGAAATCGAGATAAATTAATATGAAATATTCCCACAACGATTCCTATTTTTCAAAGACATACTCATAGGATTTCCTTCAATTTAAGTACACAGTTCTCCAGCAATCTTCCCTCATATTCCTATTTCCCAAGAATTGTCTGATAAAGAAAAACTTTGCGCTGTTTTCACCGTTTTCGAATGAATCTTCAGGCAAATATTCTCAAATTAAATACAGTTTCATGGTTCATTCATGTTGGAAAGATTATTTACCGTAAAACCTGTAATAGAGTGACATGTCCTTCTATTCTCAACCCCTCCATTTTGGTGTCCTTGTATTACAGGTGTGCTTCTATTAGAGGCTGTCCTTCTATTTTTCGAAGCTCTGTTAGACTAAAAATCGCCACCAATTTTGAACAAAAATTGTTGTTTTGCTTCGATTTTTACACCGCAAACCACTAAAAAGCGGAAGAAAAATACGAAAAACGAAAAGAACAGTTTCTATAGTAACAATATTTTGTAAATTCGAAAAATTTTGTTGAAATTTCCGAAGAAAATAATGAAGGTGTCCCTCTATTAAAGGGGGTCCTTCTATTCTTCAATCATGCCCCGAGGGTGTCCTTCTATTACAGGTGTGCTTCTATTGAAGGTGTCCTTCTAATACAGGTTTTACGGTAGTTGTTAGTCATTTGCAAACTACCCCAGATTTAAAAATCAAGAAACTGTTTTTTTTTCTCTTTCGAAACTTTTAGAATTGCCACGTAGGTTACTCAACTGCAATCCCAGTGGTAATCGAACATCGAAAAGTAATGAACAGGAATAAAGTAATAATGGTCGAGAAATTCATTCATCGTTATTTGATTAGGCCTAAGATAGCATAAAAGATGGTCCAAAGAGGCCCCTAAAAAACCTGGTTAGACCCGTTTTCAGGTATTTGTTCCCTACTGTAAGTCAAACTGTGTTTTACTTACTGTTTTCGAAAATTTTCAACTTTTCATGTTTGCTATTTTTATAGTGTGATATTGAGAAGATGTAGTACTTTTTCGAGATTTTTCAAAGGCAATTCCCTCACAATCATACAAACGTTTTGATCATGTAGCAAGTGTAAAACAAAACCCCTTGAATCGAAGTACACATCCCGGATATTGCTTTAAATTGTGTTTGAAAACCATAAGAATCTGTAATTTTTTCCAGAACTATAACTTGACACTCTACACTTGTTTTAACAACACTTTAAAAACACTGTCTATCGCTTTGGATAACACTTTGAAAGTTTACCGAAACGGTAAACTTTTTTGAATTCGGAGTTGAATTATGGGGTTATTCATGTCATGAAAAAATGTTTTTTAAACATTTTTTTCCTTATTCATGAACGTAGAAAAATGTAAAATAATACAAACTTCCACCCCATTTTTTCGCATTTTTCTACATTTTTCGACAAGCCATTCTTTCGGTAAACTTCAAAGGAAAAGCCGCTACCTACCGGGACCCGTGATGTTCCTTTAATGAAATTTTCTCGTAAATCGTACCAAAGGACTTTTATTGTATAAATTTCGATTTTGAAGAATTTTAATTATTTTTTCCTTCATTTTTTCAAAATTATCTACAATTTAAGTACTCTCGTTCCTTGTTTGGTGAGCTAAAAAAAAATTTTCTAACGAGAGAACGGGGGAGAGTACTCAAATTGTAGATAATTTTGAGAAAATGAAGGGAAAAATAATTAAAATTCTTCAAAATCGAAATTTATACAATAAAAGTCCTTTGGTACGATTTACGAGAAAATTTCATTAAAGGAACATCACGGGTCCCGGTAGGTAGCGGCTTTTCCTTTGAATAAGGAAAAAAATGTTTAAAAAACATTTTTTCATGACATGAATAACCCCATTATATATTTCCATTATATTCTTCCGAATTTATTGTGGTCTTTTCATGGTACAACATACTGTAAAAATGGAAAAAATCAAAATCGTAGATACTTGCTGTCATCGAAAAAGTTTATGAAACAGAACTATTTCACAAAGTTCTGAAACCGAGATAAAATCATACAAGATATTGGATAAGAAAATGAAAAATTAATGAATTTTCACAGAGTTTTTCCTCAATTCAAGTACACCGTTTCAGAACTCTTTTCTAATCATGAGCTATCTTTCATATTGGTCTTCTCATAACGTACGTAATCATCTGGTTCTCAGTCGTTCAAAAAAATCCCCGGATTCGAAAGTCAACAAACTTTTTTAATTCGGTTTCGCTGTTTTTTGAATTTCTTTTAAGTTAACTCTATTGCAATACGAACATGACATAACTACTTTCAAAGGTTAATTCTAAGAAAATGCAGTTTTTTTCCAAAAGATATTCAGTTACAGACCTGCTTCAAGTGTTCGAGTAGTATAGCTCAATTGTTTAGAAATTAGACTGACTTTCAATTCCATCACTTGTTGTTTTTTGTATTACAACAACAAACATTTAAAAACAACCAGTTGATGTTTTTTCCGTTCCAATATAAATGAAGAGCTTTTTGCATCCATCCCTCATACAGCAAATTCATCCATTTCAGTCTCCAAAAGTTAACTTTCTGAAACTGTGGAATTTTAAAAATTTTCAAAATCAAAATACATCGGGTAGATAGACATAGTGACAGGCAATGTGTGCAAATGAGAAATTATTCTCGAGATTTTTTTTGTTCTATTTTCTAAGCTTAGAGCTTCAAACTCATTTTTCCGAGGCTTTTTGATTTGATTTTCCAATACAATTTGTTAAAGCTATATTAGCATCAGACTCCCTTACAAACGTTTTGATCTGAAACGTACGAAACGGAAAGTCAGGTGAGCTAAGGTTATTACATAATTACAGACTTTTTTGACTAGCTGGGTTAGTTGAAAGTTCTTCAAAAATTGTAATAAAAGTATAAAAAATTCCTGGATTCAAAACATCACGGATATTGCTTCAAGTTTTGTTTTGAGAATCATTAAGAAACAGTAATTTTTTGAACTAAATATGATATAAACCTCAAAACATTGTTTGCCACTTTGGATTCCACTTCGAAAGTTCACCGAAACAGTAATTTTTTGGAATTTGGAGTCGAATTTCACATTTTCGGTGCCACCCCAAGTTAGAACCGGATTGATCCGAACTGCATAAATCAGAAATATCATCAGATGATCAGAATAACTGGAGCAGTTCTTCAAAGGTAGGGTCTTATAATAGCCAGTTCTGATTCGTCGAGTTCTTTTTAGGGGTACCAGCATGTTTCTTTGGGGGATTGCAATTAATAAAGGTTTAAAAACCCATACGGTTTCAAAATGTTCTGAAACTGAGATTAAATAATACAAAATGGTTACAATGTCTTTAACTCAAACAAAATAATTTCAGATGGATTTTCAGAGATTTTTTTTTAAGTACTCTGTTTCAGAACTCATTTCTAATCATGAGTAATCTTGTATATTGCTATGTCAATAACCAAACATTATGTTAATTATTCAAAAATATTACATTTTTTAATATTATGAAACTTTTTCTTTCTGTTTCGTTGTTTCTTGAATTGCTTCGAAGATTACTTCATTTTGCTCCGATCTGGGTACTGCAAGCCAAATTCTTTTTCCAAAAAGTAATTTTAGGAAAACACAGGACATTTTCCAAAAAATATCCAGTAACAGAACTTCTCCAAATGTTCCCGTCGTATAGCTCAATTAGTAATATGGTAACTCAAAATCCGAATTTAAGTTAAACCAAAATTTAGTTTTGGAACTTTTTTCTTGTTTCGAGGCCTTTGGAGTAGTCATGAAGATTATTTGATTCCAATGGTTTCTATTCCGGTGATACAAAAATGAAACTTTTTTCACAGTTCCACTATCAATAAGAATAGTTTTGTTAACTCAATTTTCGACTACGTACCAAATCGTTTCAATTGAGTCTTCTAAAAAAAAATTCTGAAACTGAGAAATTTTCGAAAATGTTTTTTATTTCTCACTGATAATATGTCTCTCTATCAGAAAAGTACCTTAATTCCATAAACTTCCGTAATCCTTTTTGATCCCTTTCCGTTTTAATCCATACCCAAATGATAGCAAGAAGTAGAAGAGGGATCATGCTACATTCTTCTTACCCTCGTCTCCCTTCTTTCGACTTGGTTTACAACCGCACCTCGGGTTCACTTTCTTAACGGGAAGTAACAAAAAAAGAAAAAAGAGTCTATTTGGCAACTGTTCCTCTTTAATTGTAGATGTTGACCGAATAAGGTTAAAAAGCAGAACAGTTTCAAGAAATTCTGAAACCGAGACAAATTAATATGAAATATTCCTAGGGCAATCCTTTTTTCTTTCGAAATGGTTTCAGAGTCATTTCCAGAGATGTACTCTTCAATTCAATTACACTGTTTCAGAATTCATTTTTATTCATGAGCAACTTTGTATATTGCTGTGTCCATAACAACTACACTGTTAGTTATTCGAAAAATGTTTCAGTTTGGAAAGTCAACAAAAATTTTTCTTCTGTTTCTTGAATTGGTTCAAAGATTATTCGATTGCGATTTAGAACTGCATGCTATCCATTTATCGTTTATGTACCAAATCCTTTCACTTGAGTCTTCTAAAATAAACTTTCTAAAACTGAGGAAATTTTTTTTAAAAAACTTTCAGTTTTGAACCGACCCCTGTCAGATCATGGAAAAATTTTTCGTATTTGCTTCAACAAACGGGGGAAACGGTAAATAATTTTGCGGTTGATCAGGTCTTACTGTAACCAGTGAGTGGGTTAAAACTTCTCCAGATCTTTTCATTTTCGGTTCACTAAACCATACACATTAGCTGCTAATTGCCGGGAAAAACTTTCACAGAGATTTTGGAAACGACGTCATGCTGAATGAATAAATTCTGAATAAAATTTACACAATTCAAGCTGTGAGTGAAACAGATATAATTTTCTAGTTCTTATCCAAAATTTCTGTTAGCCAGTAAACGTAGATTCAGAGGTTATGTGGGTTTCTGCTAAAAGAATAGTTTTTCAATTTTTTAAAAGCATTATTTCAGAATCAAAAAATTTAAGAGTTAATTAAACGTGTACCATTGCAAAGGTTCAAATTGTGAGTGAAACAGAAATACATTTTCAGCACTTTTTCAAAGTTTCCGTCAGTTTCCGTCAACTCTGATAATAGTTGAGGCTGTTTTTCTGGTCATTCAGGCAAATGTTCCTTTTGGTAAATCGTGTTCCGAATTCGTTGTAAAATGGAAAATTTTAAAAGGTACTCTAATGGACGCTAATCATAAACAGCTCTTGAGGTCTTATTTTGAAAACCATAAGAAACGGTAATAGAGTTAGTCTAGACCGGTTTAATCTTTTTGTCACCTTGCATTGGTTTTTCTATGAATTTCAGAGCAGTCGGTTGCACATTCGACGTGTATTAATTCGGACTGCCTTGAATGAAATTATAAAAATTCAACAAAACAGATTTTTTTTTGAATTTAAAGTCAAATTTAAGGTTTCGGTTCTATTTTTGAAAGGCTCCTTTCGAACTATTTCCAGACCAATCTATCATAGATTTACACTAAAAAAACCTCGTCGGCGGTCAGGCTAGAATAACAATCCTGCGACTATCGAAACAAAAAAAAAATTCCAAAACAAAATAATTTCAGAAAATTCTGAAACCGACATGAAATATAAAACAAAAAAAAATATTTTAGAAGAATTTTCCAGAGATTTCCTTTCGATTCAAGCACGCTGTTTCAGAATTCATTTCTAATTATGAGCAAATTTTTCTCATATTGCTACATTGGCCTAAATTCCTATAATAAAGAAAAGTGGTTTTCATCTTTTCAGATTTACATTTTCAGCAATTTTCATATTTTGAAGAACTACAGTTTTTTTCTCCAAATGTATAAGCTCTTTCAAGTGATCCCGTCGTTTATCCTAGTTGGTAAGAATGTTTTGTAGTGACCCTTGAAACTTTTTTCCGGTTTCGCAACTTTTTGAATAGTGCTGAAAATAGTTAGAGTTTTATTCCTGATCTTTTCGTTGTGATCGAAGAATAACAAAAATTGCAACAATAAAAAATGATAATATCATACCAGTTCCACTATTAACAAATATATTTTTGTATACTATCTCGATACACAAACAAATACGTTCACTCAAGTATTTTGAAAATGACTTTCTGAAACTGAGAAAATTTCTAATATTTTCACTTTTCTAACTGATAATTTTCTAACTGATAATCTAACTGATAATACCTATCGAAACAATTCCGGTACCATTATCTCTCTCGGTCCCTTTTGGTTTTCATCCATGCCCACATTACAGTAAGATGTGGAAGGGAGATCATTGGTACACTCATCCTACCGTCTTCATTTCCTGCTTCCACTTTGTTTTACAACTGCCTTCCTTCTAACGGGAAATACTAACAAAGAAAAGAGAGTCTAGTTGGTAACTATTCCTCTTTTCCCAATGCCTTTTTGGATCATTAACCAAAAAGTTTCAAAAGGGGTTTGTTGTCATAAAAATAATCTCACTATCCTTATCAGTTATGAGTAAGAAGCATTCTGACAAGTGATTCCCGTTTTTCTAGACAGAATAGGCAAGTAACAGTATTCGAACATTGTTGGTTTTTCCCATTTGCTTCATAGTATGGGGAACAGAAAATAATTTTTTAAACCAATTAGGTCTGTGTGTGAGTTTGACGTTGAACATCCTCAGATCTGTTGAATTTTAAGGCACATATCCTGTCCATACTTGTGATTTGGCGAGCCGGGCCGGGCCGGGCCGGGCCGATGGAAAATTTTGCCGGCCCGGCCTGGTCGGCCCGGATTTGAACAAATTTCAATAATTGGGGTCATTTTTTTGTATTTTTTTGTGATTTTGATGAAATCCCCGACTTTTTCCTGCAAAAAATACACTAAAAATTTTGACCCCCTTCAGAGACCAGCCGACCGGGCCGACCGGGCCGGGCCGGTAGAAATTCCTCAGTCGGCCCGGCCCGGCCCATCACAAGTATGATCCTGTCCGTTTCAGAAATAGTCCTAAAAACGTTTCAGAAAGATCTAAGAAGTCATCTAATGGCAAAAGTGGGTTCTCAGAAAATTTTCACAATTCAAACTGTGAGCGGAACAGAAATAAATTGTTAGCATTTGTTGAACCTTTCCGTTTTTCCGTCTTATTTCAAAATGGAAATATTGAAAAGCTTGGCCAAAAAAGCCCACAGTCGTCTTCAAGGAAACACTGGATTTTCAGAGTATATCAGTCTCATCTGAGCTACCATTTCCAGTTTATAGCCATAGAAATAGAGCCTAGAAAAGTTTTGTAGATGGAACATTTGAATCATAGAAGATTACAAAACATACCGGTTTCAAAAAGTTTTGAAACTGTGAGAAATCAGAACGAAACGATTTGAGGAAACTTTTTCATTCTTTAAACTTCGAACCGAGTTTAGGAGCGTTTTCGAACAATCGTTCTAATCACTGAGTAAGCAATGAAGTGCCCACTTATCGGAGCCAAAATGTTTTTTTCAATTGGAGTCGATTCCGTTACATTGTTGGCCACATGTTTTGAATATTCCAGACTAGAATTTTCGATATTATTGGAGCTGCTTTTTTAAGATCATACTTCTTGGTAAAGGATTAGAACCAGATACAGTGTATTTGTAACCGTTTCTAAAAGTGTCATTTTTCCTGTTCTCCAGGTCAGGTTACTTGGGTAGTTTTCCTTCTTTGCAAGTTACAAGAAATTTGAAAAAAACCACTTCGATTCGAGGAAGTATCTTCGATATTTCTACAATTATTTTTCGAAAACTATGGAAAACAGCAATTTAGGCCGGAAATTTGCTTTCTAATGCCTTTTCTGGACATTTTAAAAATAGTACGCCACGCCAAATTACTTCGAACTAGCATGAATGAAACTTTGAAACTTATCGAAACAGTAATTTTTTTCAATTTTTTTTATAGAACTTTAGAAAACTCTAATGAATGAAGTGTTTGTTAGAACTAATAAATTCTACGAAAAAATCGGTTTCGAAAAGGTCTGAAACGAAGATGAATCAAACTATAATAGTTATTTTCTACGTCCATCAATAGACTCCAAGAACATGTTCCTCAAACAATACCAAGGCTAGTCGCACATTATACCGTAACCTTCGATCCCTCGGAGGAGAAAAAGTTAGAAAAAGGAATTCTTACCAAAGCAGTACCATTGATACCGCTTCGAATCTCGTTTGTGCATTGTTAAGTTTTGCAATCATTAGACCAGTTCACCTATACCCAAAAGAACGTTCTGTTCTAGATCTAACACTTGGGAAACAGTGAATGTTGCTGATTTTACACCGTTTTTTCGCCACACTTTTATGTCAAGGTTGGTGATTTTAGTCAGATATTTTAGTCAGTTGAGCCATTCAGTTTGACAAATTTCCCATTTTAGGCTTATGGAAAAAACAATGTGAAAAAAATATACGAATTACGACCACATTCCAGTTGATTCTTCAAGAATCTTTTGAGAATGATGAGAAACGGTAGTCCTAAATAAGCCTGGATCAGGATTTAAAATTATTACTCGATGCTTATTTGTACAACTTTTCAAAATTGATTTCAACTATGCGTAATATTACTTTGGACCGATTTTGATAAAACTTTGAAAATGTGTGATAACAGTATTGTTTTTTCGAACTTCAAGTCAGATTTTCAGTTTTAATTCTATTGCAGCCAATTTATCCGGGTAATTTTTGGCCATAAAAGCCCACAGCCGTCGTAGAGTTGATACTGAATTTTCGTTTTTCAGGCTTATCTGAGCTACTTCTATTTTGTTCCATCAGAGCCAAATAAATTTACAAAATAACACGGTTTCCAAAACTTTTGAAACCGGAAAAAATCAAAACTTGAGAGTTGATGGAACTTTTTTAGTGTACGAAACTTTGCCCGGGTAGTTTACCAAGTTTTGAAAATCGAAAGAAACAGTAATTCTAGATAGAACTATTCTAAGCTGAAGAATTCTTTGTGCATAGGTTTTTTGTTGGGATTTATATGCCACAGCTCACTATTTTCGCCCATTTTGAATCAAATTTTAAAAGTTATACAAAACAGTAATAAATAGTACTGATTTTCAAGTCGATATGTGAATTTTGATTGTATCCAGACAGTTTTTAAAGGCCATATCCACGCCAATCCTGAATTAAGAAGTCCTTTCTATAAGATCGAGAATTGCACTGGCACAAAAACCAAAAGTGTTTCAGATCCAAAAGAGTTTTTGATTAAAATACAGTTACAAACTATGGAACTAACGAAAATTTACAAAAAATAACTGTTTCAGAAAGTTTCTGAAACTGAGATGAATGAAAACGAAACGTTGCAGTTTTCTTTTTTTTAATAACCCTTCGGAACATCCAGACAAGAAATCTTGACAGTATTGAAACAACTTTTCTTAAGATCAGACAAACTGATCCGGATTTCAGTTCGTGAAAAAAAGAAAGCAAAACCACTTGGATTTCAGGCAATATCCCTGATAGTTTTTCAATTCTGTTTATAAAAATTGTGCGAAACAGCAATTCTAGATCAGGCCGGAAAAGATCTTTCTTCTATGTTTTTGTAAATTTTTCGTTTTGAACTCTTCGCCGCATTACTTTGAACCGAAATGAATGAAACTTTGAAAACTTATCGGAACAGTACTTTTTTTTTCGAATTTCTGGTTCAAGTTTCGTTTCGCAACCGAGTTGTTTGTAATTATTTTTTGGACCAGAAAGCCATAAGATAACAGAAAAGAAATAAGAGTTTCTCAGAGTATTTTTGGTTTATTTGAGTATCTATTGCCAGTTTGTAACCATAGAAATGCTGTCTAGAAGAGTCGGGTCTTGCAACGTCTGGATCAAAGAATCTTACAAACCAATACAGTTTCAAAAAGTCTGGAAACCGTGAAAAATGGTAACAAAACATTAGATTTTCTCGACTGATCAAAATTATTTATGAATTCAAAGCCAAGTTATAGATGCACATCGTAATAAATTTTCTCAGGATTTTGGTGATTTTTCAAGTAAATAGTTTCAAATAAGATACAGTTTCATTGTTTTCCTAATTTGAAAAAATTATTTCGTTGTTAGTCTTTCGACAAGTTCTCTAGCTTTAACAGTCAAAAAACTTTTTCTACTGTTTCTTTGTTCTCAGAATTGCTTCGAAGGTTTTCTCACTGCAATTTTACAACAAATGAAGAAGCTATAAAGTAATAGTGAAATTCCACTTATGTTTTTTTTCTTTAGAAAAAGTCTCAGGAACTCTGAAAGAAGAAAAACATTCAAAGCCTGAGAAACTTCATCTCGAAAAAAGCTATGTTAATTGGTAGCTGACCAGAAAAAATTGGCTGTTCCAAACAGGGTTGGGAAATCTCGGGCTGGCCGAGCTGAGTTTTTTTTTCCACTCTTCCCGGGCGGAAAATTCCCAACCCTGGTTTCGTCCTCGTAATATTTATTTATTTTGATCTTGTGTGATAAGTTTCTATGTTAATGAAATAATTTTTCGTAATAGAGTGTAACATTCATAGAAAAACTCCGCAATTGAAGTCCAGATCCCGGGTATTGCTCCAAATTTTGTTTTGAAAATCGCAAGAAACAGTAATTTTTTCAGAACTCTTTACTCCGAAACAATGCCTATCACTTCGGATAACACTTCGAAAGTTTACCGAAACAGAACTCTATTTTTTGAATTCAGAGTCGAATTTAGTGTTTCCATTATATTCTGACAAACTTGTAAAGCTCTTTTCACATCACTAATGTAAACTTTCTCGCTTCGTACATCAAATTCATACACTTCAGTCTTCAAAAGTAAACTTTCCGAAACTGAGAAAATTTAGAATATTTTTTTATGATGAAATCTAAACATGTTGGGAAGACACAGACATACTCATAGGCAGTGTGTGCAGTCGAGAATTTTTTCTCGAGAAATTCTCGAGAACTAGGTCAAGAATTTCTCGAGAATTCTCGAGAAATTTTCGAGAAACAATAAAAATTCTCGAGAATTTTCGAGAATTTCTCGAGAATTTTTTCGAGAATTTTTCGAGAATTTTAAAAAAAACTTTATTTTTAGAACTACCCTGAAATCGGCAAAAATGTCCAAATTATTGCTAATAGTGAGATCTAGAGTGTATTCAGACAGAAATAGCAAATTCAAAACAAGCTTGCTCACGAAATGAGATAAAATTTTCGAAATTTTTCTTGAGAAAACGAGAATTCTCGAGAATTTCTCGAGAAAATTCTCAAGAATTCTCGAGAAATTCTCGAAAAACATTTCTCGAGAATTTTTCAAAAATTTCTCGAGAATTCTCTCACCGAGAAAAACATCGTTTTTCGAGAAAAAATTCTCGTCTGCACACACTGCCCATAGGCAATGTGTGCAAATGAGAATTTTTTCTCGAAAATTTCCATGGTCTCTTGTTTCAAGTTCAGAACTTCAAACTCGTTTCTCTGAGACTTTCTGGCTGAGTTTTTCAATGAAATTGAGTGCCCTAGCATCTGACTCCCTCACAAACGTTTTGATCTGAAATGTGCGAAACAGAAAGTCAAGGCGAGATACGTATAGATTATTAGATTATTTTAGGACTTTTCTTGACTAGTTTGTAATTTAAAGTATTATTTCTAATGTAACAAAAATATAAGAGAGCGGCGGGATACGAAATCACACTTCGGATAACACTTTGAAAGTTTACCGAAACAGTAATTTTTTCTTTGGAAATTGAAGTAGAACTATTTTTTTCCGGTGCTACCCCAAGTCAAAACTGGATTAATCAGAGCTGCATAAATCAGAAATATCATAAGATAATCAGAATATCCGGAGCAGTTCTTCAAATGTAGGTTCTTATAATAGCCAGTTCTGATTCGTCCTGTTCTTTTTAGGGGTACCAGCATGTTTCTATGGGGAGATTGCAACCAACAAAAGTTTAAAAACCCATCCGGTTTCAAAATATTCTGAAACTGAGATTAAATAATACAAAATCGTTACAATGTCGAAACGGTGTCTTTAACTTTAACAAAATAATTTTAGATGGATTTTCAGAGATTTTTTTTAAGTACTCTGTTTCAGAACTCATTTCTAATCATGAGCAATCTTGTATATTGCTATGTCAATAACCAAATATTCTGTTAATTATTCAAAAAAATTTCTTTTTTTTTTTTAAATAATGAAACTTTTTCTCTCTGTTTCACTGTTTCTTGAATTGCTTCGAAGATTACTCCATGTTGCTCCGATCTGGGTACTGCAAACCAAATTCTTTTTTCCAAAAAGTAATTTTAGGAAAACACAGAACATTTTCCGAAAAATATCCAGTAACAGAGCTTCTCCAAATGCACCCGTCGCATAGCTCAATTAGTAATATGGTAACTCAAAATCCGAATTTAAGTTAAACCAAAATTTAGTTTTGGAATTTTTTTTCCTGTTTCGAGACCTTTTGAATTGTCATGAAGATTACTTCATTCCAATGATTCAGTTTCACTAGTGATACTATTTTACCAGTCCCACTTTAGATAGGAATAGTTTTTGCAGTCATAAATTTTCTCGATAATGTAGCAAATCCTTTCATTTCAATCTCTTGAAATTAACATTCTGAAACTGAGGAAATTTCGAAAATGATTTTCATTTTTAACTGGTAAAATGCCTCAATATCAAAAATAGTACCAGTAAACACCATAAACCACCGTAATCCTTTTAGGTCCCTTTCCGTTTTGATCCATTCTCACATACTAGTAAGAAGTAGAATGGGGATCATGCTACATTCATCCATTTCTTTTCCTCCTTCCGCTTTGGTTTACAACTTTGCCTCCAAGCCTACATCTTTCTAAAGGGAAGAAATAACAAAGAAAAGAGAGTCTAGTTTTAGTAACTATTCATCTTTTTCCAATCCCTTTTGGGATCATTAGCTAGTTAATTTCAAAACGTTCTCGGTAGTTTATCAAGTCTTGAAAAGCGAAAGAAACAGTGATGCTAGATAGAGCTAGTCTAATCCAGAGAAGTTTTTCTGCATAGGTTTTTTGTTGGGATTTTTATGCAACAGTGCACTATTATTGCCAATTTTGAATTAAATCATAAAAGTTATACAAAACAGTAATAAATAGTATAGATTTCCAAGCTGATATGTGAATTTCGAGTGTATCCAGAAGAATTTGAAAGGTTCCTTCCAGGTTGATCCTGAATTAATACAAAAGAAGTCACTAACCTGGAACTGAAGAAATCTACAAAAAAATCATTACTAAAAGGGATGAAACCGAAATAAATCAGAAGGAAATGTTGGACATACAAATAATTTTCTGTGAATTTTCAAATAATTTTAGATGAATTTTCAGAGATTCTGCTTTTGTTAAAATACACTGTTTCAGAACTCATTTCTAATCATGAGCAATCTTGTATATTGCTGTGTCCATAGTGATTTCAAACATTTTTCAGTTCAGGAAACTTTTTTCCTTCTGTTTCACTGTTTCTTGGATTGCTTCGAACATTATTCAACTACAATTTGGACATAATATTCATTTAGACATTTTTATTCATTTGCAAAGAAAGACAAACAATTTCATATTTTCGGTGCCACCCCAAATCAAAACCGGATTAATCAGAACTGCATGAATCAGAAATATCATCAGATAACCAGAATATCCGGAGCAGTTCTTCAAAGGTAGTTTCTTATAAAAGCCAGTTCTGATTCGTCCAGTTCTTAATAGGGGTATCAGCATGTTTCTGTGGGAGGATTGCAATCAATAAAGGTTTACAGAACCGTTCGGTTTCAAAATGTTCTGAAACTGAAATGAAATATTACGAAATAGTATATGTCAGATTCTTTAATTTAAACAAAATGATTTCAGAAGGATTCTGAGATAATTATTTTGGAAGTACACTGTTTCAGAATTCGATTCTAATCTTGAGCAATCTTGTAGATTGCTGTGTTCATAGTGATTTCAAAAATTTTTTAGTTTAGGAAACTTTTTTCCATCTGTTTCACTGTTTCTTGAATCGGTTCGAAGATTACTCCATTGCAATTCGGATAACACCATTCTCAATGTGTAATTATGCGAGAACACAGTACTTTCTTCTAGAAAAATGCAGTTTCAGAGCTTTTCGGAACGTGACCGTCGTATAGTCTTATCAGTAAGATGGTGAATTCCGAATTGAAGTTGAGACAAAAGTTAGTTTCGAAATTGTTTTCCTGTTTCTAGACCTTTTTAAATGTCATGAAGCTGGTGCTTCCAATGCTTGTGTTACGTTAAAACGAAAAATGATACTATTTTTCTAGTCCCACTATAAAGAAGAATATTTTTGCAGTCATCATTTTTATCTCGCAGCAAATCCATTCACTTTAGTCTTCTGAGATTACCATTCTGAAACTGAGGAAATTTTGAAATTGTTTTCCATCTTCAACTGATAATAGGCTTCTTCATCTTTCAGAATAGTACCAGTAAACACCATAAACTACCGTAATCTTTTCTGGTCTTTCCGTTTTAATCCATGCCAACACAATAAGAAAGAGAAAGGGATCATGCTACATTCATCCTCCCGTCTTCTTTTTTTCCTTCCGCTTTGGTTTACAACCGCACCCCGGGTACATTTTCCAAACGAAAAGTAATAAAAAAGAAAAGAATCTAGTTGTGTAAGTATTCATCTTTTTTCAATGCCTTTTTGGATTATTAACCAGTTCACTTCAAAAGGTCTTGGTTATCATAACAAATATTGCAATATCCTTATCAGTTGTGAATAAGAAGCCATTTGGCAGTTGAGACTAGTTTTTCAAGACCGAAAAAGGAAGAAAAAACGCCTATTTGATCATGGATGATTTTTTTAATTCGCTTTAAAAAATGGGGGAAACAGAAATTAATTTTTTCTTCCCATCAGATCTAAGTGGGTCTGACCTTGGATATTCTTCAGATCTGCTGATTTTCAAGGCATAGTCCCCGTCCGTTTTGAAGAGCTCTAGTCCTGAAAAATGTTCGAAAGGATTTAGCTAATCAACCCGAAAGGATGAGTGGCTTCTCAGAAATGTTTCAGAATTCAACATGTGAGTGGAGCAGAAATAAATTTTTAGCTGTTTCTGAACATTTTCATTATCCAGTCGAGTTAGACACAGAAGTTGTTATGGGCTTCTGCTAAATAATATTTTTCAAAGTTTTTCAATTTTTTTTTTGAAAATGTAAATTGGACTTGCACTATTGTATAGGATTTTTTATTCATTTGCAAAGAAAGACATATTATTTCGGACCAACTAAAATAAAACTTTGACAGTTGGATAAAACGGAAATTATTTTCCAGGTTTTTTAACAGCAAAACAAAAGAAAACTAACTTGGGAAACATGGTACTTTTAAGCATACTTGCAACGGGCTGGGCCGGGCCGATTTGAGAATTTCCTCCAGCCCGGCCCGGCCCGGTTTGGCCCATCTGGGGCCAAAAAAGTGTTTTCTGTTTTTTTTTTTCAGTAACTGGGAGTATCTCTTTTTGAATAACATTTTTGACTATTTTTAGTTGTGAAAAGTCAAATATTTCGTAAAAATCGTATAAAAAATTCGAAAAAACGACTTCAAAATTTCAAATGTTTTTGAATCCGGGCCGATCGGGCCGGGCCAGCCCGGAAAATTGCAAGTGTGCTTTTAAGGGTTTTTGTTTTAGGTCTTGGCTTTGTTGAGAATGGTTTCTCAAAAATTTTCATGATTCAAGTTTTGAGGGAAACAGAAATAATTTTTTAGCTCTTTTTCAAAGTTTCCGTCAGCTAGTTGGGTTATTTCTGATATTAGTTGAGGCTTTGGTTTTCAGGTCAATCGGGCAAATGTTCCTTTTGGTAAATCGGGTTCCGAATTCGTTGAAAAATGGAAAATTCTGAGAAATATTCTAATTGGACGCCAATCTTGGGGTCTTATTATGAAAACCGTAAGAAACAGTGATATATTTAGTATTGGTCGGAAAAATCTTTCTGCCACGTTGATTTCCTTCAAACGAGGGGAGAAACAGAAAATCAACGTTAAGCCTGTAAGCGAGTTTGACCTTGGATATTCTTCAGGCCTGTGGATTTTCAAGAATCGGACCCTTTCGGTTTCAGACAGTTCTAGTTCCGAAGAACAATCAAAAAGATCAAGAAAAGCAACAAACGGGAAGAGTGGCTTCTCAGAAATCTTTCATAATTCAAAATTAAAGAGAAACAGAAATAAATTGTTAGCTTTTTGACTTAGCTAGTTGACATCGACGCAAGGTACAGTAGCGAATTTTCCTCAATTATCGAGTTGTTCCGAAATCATGGAAAAATGAAAAAGTTAAAAAAAAAAGTCTTCTCGTCGAAACAGAATAATTGATATCACTTAGAATCTCGTTTTGAAAATCATGAGAAACAGTAATTATAGATGAGTTTCTTGATGAAAATCCTTTTTTTTTTGTCTTTGCTCAGGCTTTTTCTGACTTCCGAGTTGAAACCGAAGTTCATTGCAGAGTTGTACGGAATGGATATTCTCGATTTCGGAATTCGGAATCCGGAATCCGGAATAATTAGCTTTGCGAGATTCAAAGCTTAAAACAGCGATTGAGCTCGAAAGGTAGTTTGGCATTGTTTTTCAGTGCTTTTTAGGAGTCATTACATGCTAGAAGCATTGAATACTAGAATATCTCTCAAATGTTCTCCATAATTCCGTTTTTTTTTTTGACTTGGAAACTTTGAGTTGTAGAGGAATGAAATTTCATTTTGCGGAATCCGGAAAACGGAATCCGGAATGAAATCCAATTTTTCGGAATCTGGAATACGAAATGGAAAAAACCCCGGAATACGGGATTCGGAATCCGGAATCCGGAATTCCTAACAACTCTGGTTCATTGGTAAGTTTTGCAATCTTTAAACCAGATATAATACATAATACCATTCCCAAAATAACGTTCTGCTCAAAATCTAACATGTGCGAAACCGAGAGTATTGTTGACAAACTTCTTAGTACAGGCCTAAAGAAAAAAAACAAAGTGAAAATACTTTATCGAAAATAGTATCCCGGAGAGCTCTTCAAGACATGTTTTGAGAATTATGAGAAACGGTAATTCTAAATAAGATTGGCCTAACCTTGAAAGATATAAATATTCGTTGCCGATTCGTACAACTTTTTAAAATCGATCTAGAGTGCGTCTTGTATTACTTTGGACCAACTTGAATGAAACTTTGATAATGTATCAAAACAGCTTTGTATTCCAATGACAAGTCAATGCTTATTTGTCCAACTTTTCAAACCGATCTAAATGTAAAATGTGTGTTGTACTATTTCTTCTCGATTTGAATGAAAATTTGCAAATATTTCGAAAGAGTAATATTTTTTCGAATTTCAAGTCAGATTCCCAGTTCATTCTGTTCCAATCATTTTATCCGGTTCATTTTAGGACGAAAAAATCCGCAGTCGTCCTAAAGAAAACACTAGATCCTCAGAGTATTTCAGGCTTATCTGAGCTGCTAATTCCGGTTTAAAGCCATAGAAATGATATCTAAAAAACGTTTGAATCAAAAAAGTTTACGAAACAACCCGGTTTCAAACAGTTCTGAAACCGAAAAGAATCGAAACGAACCATTGGGTATTCTATAAGGTATTCTCTTATGGATTATAAAACGGGTTTAGGAGCTTCTATCCAGCATTTTCATCTCTTCGCAGCCAGAATTTTTTTGGAATTTTCCAATTTTTCCCAGAATTTTTCCAACTCAACTTTGGTGTCGTTCACTTTCGGTCACTCATTTCGGAACCTATTAGAAATTTTGGCAGTATTGCAACTTTTTTTTCGAGGAACAGACTCTCTAAAAAACACTCTGACCCTTCCGTATTCAGCATGTTCGTAACATTTATAGCACTAGGTGTTTTTCTTTTGGCAAATTTCGGGGTTCAAGATTATAGAAAGCAAAAAAAATATTGAAAAACCACTAGGATTTGAGGACATATCTCTGATAGTCCTTCGATCCTGTTTTAGAGAATTATAAGAAACAGTGGTTTTGATACAACCCTCATTACAAGCCATTACTTTGAACCAATTCGCATGAAAGTTTTAGAACTTATCCAAACAGTAATTTCTTTTTCGAATTTCTGGTCACATTTCATGTTGAAAGCGAGTTGTGGAGAACTCAAAAAATGTTATTTTTTAGACCAAGAAGTTATGAGCTAACACAGAAGAAACAAAAGGTTTCAGAGTATCTCTGGTTCATTCATCTAGAATTCTCGTCTCAAAACTTCAGATAAATTGGAAGCAAAAAGGCTTGAAACCAAAAAAGTTTATAAAGCAAACCGATTTCAAAGGGTTCTGAAACTGAGAAAAATCAAAGTGAACCAAGAGAGTTGGAAGATCTTGTTATGGATTTCGAGACGGCTTCAGAAGATTTCCAGACATTTTCAGCACGAAACGCGCAATTTTTTTTCAGAACTCTGTATCCGAAACGCTGTCTATCACTTCGTTTTAAAACTTTGAAAGTGTGTTAGCTCATAACTTACCGAAACAGTAATATTTTTTTGAATTTGGGATGTAATTATATTTTTCCCTCATATTCTGGCAAATTTGCTTAGCTTTTTACAAGGCAGAAAACACTATAAACATGGAATAATACAAAACAAGTTTATTTAAAAAAGTTCTGAAACCGAGAAGAAATCATACAAGATATTGGACAAGAAAATGAGAAAATGATGAATTTTCACAGTCTTTTTTTTCTCAATTCAAGTACACTGTTTCAGAACTCTTTCCTAATTATGAGCAATCTTTCATATTGGTCTGCCTATAACGTACGTAATCATCTGGTTCTCAGTCATCCAAAAAATTCCCCGGATTCGAAAGTCAACAAACTTTTTTATTCGGTTTCGCTGTTTTCTGAACTCCTTTAAAGTTTACTCTATTGCAATCTAGACGTGATATGGCTTTTTTCTAGTGTAATTTTAAAAAATACAGTACTTTTTTCCAAACATCTTTAGTTACAGACCTTCTTCAAAGTGTTCGAGTAGTATAGCTCAATTGGTTAGAAGCTAGATTGACTATCAATTCCACCACTTGTTGTTGTTTGTATTACAACAAGCATTGGAAATTACCCAGTTGATGTTATAGTTTCAATATAAATGAAAACACTTCTTACATCCCTCATACTGCAAATTCATCCAATTCAGTCTTCTAAAGTTAACTTTCTGAAACTGAAGAAATTTGGAATATTTTTAAAATTATGAGGTCAAAACATGTCGGGAAAACACATACTGACAGGCACTGTGTACAAACGAGAAGTTATTCTCGAAATTTCCTTTGTTCTTTTTTCTTTGTATTATTTTGAGTTTAGAGCTTCAAACACATTTTTCCGAAACTTTCTCACTGGACTTTTTCAATAAAACTAAAGACAATTTCTTATCATCAGACTCCTTTACAATTTTTCTGACCTGGATTTTACGAAACGGAAATTCAGATGAGATAAGGTTATTAGGTAATTCAGAAGATTTTTAACAAGCTTGGAGAGTCTGAAGCTCATTGAAACATGTAAAAAAAGGTGTATAAAGGACCCTGGGAGTGAAATCGTTATCTCGGATAGTGCACCAATTTTTTTTTGAAAATAAATAATAAGAAACAGTATTTTCTCTAGAACTCTAAACTTCGAAGTACTGTCTACCACTGGATAACAGTTTGAAAGTTTACCGAAACAGTAAACTTTTTTTGAATTTGGAATCGAATTATACATTTCCATCACAGAGAAACCAAGAGTGAAATATCATCAATTGTCAGCAGATTCCAACAAAAAAAACCTAAAAAACAGACCGGTTTCAAAAAGTTCTGAAACTGAAATAGAATAAAACAAAGCATTATATAACTCTTTTACTTATTCAAAATAATTTCAGATCAATAAGGAAATGAGGAAGCGAAAAGACGAATTTCTTTTTTTTTAGATACTGTAAGCCAAACTTCTCATCTGAAAACTGAGAAAAAACCAATACTTTTTCCAAAAAAATATTCAGTTACATAGCTTCTCCAAATGCGCCCATAGTAATGCCTAGTTGCTAAGAATAACATACAATCATCACGAATTGAAATTAAGCCAAAAGTTAGTTTTGGAACTTTTTTCCTGTTTCGAGGTCTTCTGAATAGTTTTGAAGATTACTTGAATCATTGCGATTGTATTCCGGTGGTACAAAAATGAAACTTTTTTCCAGTCCCACTATTGGTAAGATTAGTTTTACCGTCATAAATTTTTTCGGATTTTCGAAGCTGATTCCAAAATTCGAATTCCGGAACCGAGAATATCTATTTCGTACAACTCTGGTGTTTATGTTCTCAACTTTCATAGTATAACTTTAAGAAAATACAGTATTTTTTTTAGATAAACACAGTTTCAGAGTATTTTCAAATGTGCTCGTCTAATTGATAGTCGGTTCCTCTCATTTCTCTTTATCTGAAACTTCGAACAAATTATTACAGTTATATCTTCAGCTCAACATTTTTCCGCAATTCGAAGAATTATTGCGAAGGAGATTTGTATATGGTGAAAAACACAGTTCATGAGTTCATTGCTAATCATGAGCAATTTTTTCATATTGCTTTATCCTAGGCAATTTTTACTATAATTTCACCGTTTTTAAATGAATTTTAAGACAAATATTCTCGAATTGAATACAGTTTCATGGTTCCTTCAATCTGTAAAATATTATTCAGTTGTTAGTCATTCCATACACGGTACAGCTTTAAAAGCCGAAAAACTGTTTTTTTTTCTGTTTCGATATTTTTTGAATTGCTTCGAGGATTACTCCATTGTAATTTTACAGTGAAAGATGAGAAGACTCAAAAGAAATGTATTTTCCATTCCATGAAATAAATAGATTGTTTTTACAAACATCGGCTAGTTTATTCCACCTTTTTTGTAATAAATTTCGATTTGACAATTTTTGTTTAATTTTCAGTGTAAAATCGTACTATTTTGAAAATTAGAAACCGTCGTCAATATAAAATCGGGCATCGAAATATAGAGCGGCCCCCTCTGATATAACGGCTTCCCTAAAGAGGCAGTAAAAAATAGTGCGGCCGGCCGCTCTATTACAAGTTTTACGGTATTTTCAAACTGATGAGAACAAAACATCTCGGGGAGACACAGACATACTGACAGGTGGAGATGTGCAGACGAGAGATTTTTCTCGAGTACTTTTTTCTATTTTCTAAAGCAAAGAGCTATCCTAGTAACAGACTCTCTCAAAAACGTTTTGATCTGGAATTTACGAAACAGAAAGTCAAATCAGAAAAGGTTATTACATAATAACAGGCTTTTTTGACTAGTTTGGAGTTCAAATTCCATAAAAACACGTAACAAAAGTATAAAAAAGCATCGCGATTCAAATCCACACCCCGGATAGTGCTTCAAGTTTTGTTTGGAATATCAGAAGAAACAGTAAATATTTTGAGAACTTTTGAGAGCGCAGAACAATGTCTACTTCTTCGGATCCTACTTTGCAATTTTACCGAAACAGTAATTTTTTTTTTTGAATTCGGAGTTGAATTATATATTTCCAACATAATATTATTCTTCCGAATTTATTATGGGGTTTTTCAGAGAAAACAAAACCCCTGTGAAAATAAAGAAGTCGGGGTCTTAAAGGCGTTTGGCAATCGAAAAAGTTCTGAAACTGAAATAAAACAATACGAAATAGTGTAGATGTCAAAGCGATTCTTTCACTAAAAAAATAATTTCAGATGAATTTTCAGAAACTTTTATCTTGAAGTACATTGTTTCAGAACTCATTTCTAATAATGAGCAATCTTGTATATTGCTATGTCCATAGTGATTTCAAAAACGTTTCAGTTCATTAAACTTTTTTTTTCTGTTCCTTCGTTTTTTGAATTGCTTCGAGAATTATTCGATTTGCAATTAGTGAATGCTATTTACTTTATAATGTGAGCCAAACTATTTTTCAGAAAGCAATTTTGAGAAACAGTACTTTCTCCAAAGATATCCAGTTTCAGAGCTTCAAAGTGTAATTATTGAGAAAAATCACTACTTTTTTTTAGAAAAATGCAGTTTCAGAGCTTTTTCGAACGTGTCCGTCGTATAGTCTCATTAGTTGGAAGTGAAATTTCAATTGGAAATTGAGCCAAAAGATCGTTTTGGAATTTTTTTCCTGTTTCGAGACCTTTTGGATTGTCATGAAGATTACTTGATTCCAATGATTCTGTTTCGGTACAAAAAATGATACTATTTTTCCACAGTCCCACTATAAATAAGAATAGTTTTGCAGTCATAAGTTTTCTCGATGATGAAACAAATCCTTTCACTTCAGTCTTCTAAAATTAACATTCTGAAACTGAGGAAATTTTGAAAATGTTTTTCATCTTCAACTGATAATATGCCTCATTAAGAAATAGTACCTGAAAACACCATAAACTACCGTAATCCTTTTTGGTCCCTGTCCGTTTTAATCCATGCCAACACAATAAGAAAGAGAAAGAGATCATGCTACACTTATCCCCCGTCTTCTTTTCTTACTTCCGCTTTGGTTTACAACCGCACCCCGGGTACATTTTCCAAACGGAAAGTAATAACAAAGAAAAGAGAGTCTAATTGTGTAAGTATTCATCTTTTTTCAATGCCTTTTTGGATTATTAACCAGTTCACTTCAAAAGCTCTTGGTTTTCATACCAAATATTGCAATATCCTTATCATTTTGGAATAAGAGGCCTTCCGACAAGTGAGATTCGTTTAGTCAAAATGAACAACATCTATCATGGCTAATTTTTCGTATTTGCTTCAACAAAATGGGGAAACGGAAACTATTTTTTCAATCGATCAGGTCTAACTCTAAAAATAAGGGAGTCTCCCAGATCTGTTCATTTTCGATTTTCTGAACAGTTTCAATTAACAGATAATTGTCGAGAAACCAAAGTAATCTTGCAATAGATCAAGTTCACTTAAATATTTTGAAAATGACTTTCTGAAACTGAGGACATTTCTAATATTTTTTCTCTCATCTAGCTGACAACAATGTTTTTAACATGGAAGATTTTTCAAAATTTCCTTCAAAATAGGGGAGAAACAGAGAATAATTTTTAAGCCTGTAAGCGAGTTTGACCTTGGGTATTCTCCAGGCCTGTGGATTTTCTAGGCACAGACCCTTTCGGTTTCAGACAGTTCTATTTCTGAAGAACAATCAGAAAGATCTGGCAAATTGAACAACGAGAAGAATGGTTTTTCAGAAAATTTTCGTAATTCAAAATCAAAGAGAAACAGAAATGAATTGTTAGCTTTTTAACTTAGCTAGTTGACATCGACGCAAGGTACTAATTTTCGGCAAGTATCGAGTTGTTTCGAAATCCTCGAAAAATGAAAAAAAAAAGAAAAAAATCTTGTACTTGAAGCAGCTACATTGATAGTTATTTGATTCTCTTTTTCAAATAATCATGAGAAACAGTAATTTTTGATGGACTCTTGATGGAAATCCGCGTTTTCTATGCTCACTATCAGACTCTGACTCTTTCTGTTTTCCGGGAACAATCCAAAGTTCATTGTTGAGTTTTGCAATCTTTAGATTAGTTCGCCTACATAGCACGTCATGCTTTAAATCATTCTCTTACCAACGTGCTGGACAAGATGAGATATTTACGAAACAGTGAATTCTGCTGACTATTCACCTATTTTCACCGTATTTTCAAGTTTGGCTGGGTTTATAGTCAGTTTTTTGAGACCATTTTATTTGGCAAATTTCCAATTTCAAAGTTATAGAAAAACAAAGTGAAAAAAGCAGCAAAATACGACGAAATTCCAGATAATTCTTCAAGAATTTTTTTGTTAATAACGTGAAACGGTAACTCGAAATAAGCCTGGTCTAGACTAGAAACAAATACCCAATGCTTATTCGTACAATTTTTTTTAAATCAAATTCAAGATTTCCCTGTATCACTTTGGACCGATTTGAAAAAAACTTTGAAAATATTTCGAAACATTCATTTTTTTTCGAACTACAAGTCAGATTTTCAGTTTCGGTTCTATTCCAGTCAGTTTATCCGTGTATTTTTAGTCAAAAAAGCCCACTGTCGTCTTTAAGGAAACACTGAATTCAGCTTAAAGTTATAAAAAAAGTGTCTAGAAAATTGGTGCCCCCGCATTAGCCCTGCCCCACATTAACACTATTGCACGCGCGGGCCGAAATGATCACCAGGAGGGCGGCTTTTGCTGATATCTGAGTAAAAAAATACAAAAATTTGTTGAGAAACCAAAAAGTTTTGAAAATAATAGTTTTTTGCTGTTTTCGCTACAATATTCGCAGAAACCCCAGGTACAATATATGCCACCCGATAGAGAATGTTTTTCTCTACAAATTTAAATATATTCAAAATTAGATTAAAATTAGATATCAGAAAAATGCGGGGTAGCACCAGAAAATCCTAGTAAATGGAACATTTCAATCGAAAAAGTTTACAAAACATACCGGTTTCAAAATGTTCTGAAACCGTGAGAAATCAAAACGAAACGATATGAGGAAACTTTTTCATTCTTTAAACGTCGAACCGAGTTTAGGAGCGTTTAGCAGCATTTCTAACCACTGAACAAGAACTGAGGTGCCCACTCATCGGAGCTCAAATGTTTTTCAATTGGAGTCAATTCAGTTACATTGTTGGCCACAAGGTTTGGAACCTCCAGACTAGAAATTTCGATGTTTTTGGAGCTGGTTTTTTAAGACCATACTTCTTGGGAAAGGATCAGAACGAACCAGAACAGTGGCTTTTTTTCCCGTTCTCCTGGCCAAGTCAGGCTACTTGGGTAGTTTTTCTTTTTTGCAAGTTACAAGAACTTATTTAAAAAACCACTTTGATTCGATGCAGTATCTCTGACAGTTCTACAATTCTTTTTTTGAAAATTATGAGAAACATCGATTGTTACGTCGGTTACGTCGCTTCTGGTGTTTTTTCAAATGAATTTCTCCAGTTGGAACTCTATGTCGAATTGCTTTGGACCAGCTTGAATGAAACTTCTGAAAACTTATCGAAACAGTAATTTTTTTTAATTTTTTGGTAAAAGTTCTTCTCAAAACCGAGTTTTTCTCAAAAATACTGAAGCTCAACAATGCTATTTTTTTGAACAAAAGTTATGAGATTCCAGGCTGACCTGGCCTATTTTCGGTTTCTTTTTTGCAATCTCAATAGAAGTTGTTACGAAAAAAAAATTTACAAAACAATACAGTTTTAAATTTTTCTGAAACCTTGAAAAATCGAAATGAAACATTCGATTGTAGAAACAATTTTTTGGTTTTCGAAACGGGGTTAGGAGCGTTTGTGAACATTTTCAGCCTACTTGCCAGTTTAGCACTCGTTATTTCTAATCACTAAAGCTTTTCTCAAGACCATGCTTCCTGACGAACTGGAAGGTTTTCTTTCGAAAATTTCAAGATAGAAAGCGGAAAAGTAGGAGGTCTTTTCAGTCAATTTCTACAATTTGAACACTACATATATGAAATTACTTTGGGCCAGTTCGCATGGATTTTTGAGAACTTATCGACGATAGTTCTTTGATTTTGTTTTAAAAAATTACGAGAAACGGGGATTTTGAGAGAAACCGGAAAAGTACATTCTGGTATTTTTTTGGTTAGTTTCAAGCCATCGACTGAGTATTTTAGGCCATCTTGAATGAAACTTTGAAAAACTATTGAAACCCTTTTTAATGAATTTCTGGGCAAATTTTTGTTTTAAAAACATTTGTAATTCTATTTTTAGACAAGAAGGCCATAAGTTAACACAGGAAAAGCAAAAGGGTTCAGAGTATTCCAGGTTTATCTGATCCACTGGTTCCAGTTTATAGCCATAGAAATGGTGCCTTGAAAAGTTTAGTCAATGCGACCATCGAATCGAAAAAGTTTCCAAAACATACCGGTTTCTTAAAGTTCTAAAACCGTGAGAAATCAAAGCGAAACGATAGAAGTAAAATTTTTACTTTTCGAATTTCGAAACGGGTTTAGGAATGTTTTCGAACATTATTTCTAACCACTGAACAAGCACTGAAGTGCCCACTCATCGGAGCCAAAATGTTTTTCAATTGGAGTCAATTCCGTTACATTGTTGGCCACAAGTTTTGGAGCCTCCAGACTAGAAATTTCAGCAGTATTACAATTGCTTTTCTTAAGATCTGACTTCCTGACAAACACTCTAATTGGTATGTTCGTAATAATACCCATTATAGTGGTTTATAGTGGTGTATTCTCCCACTTTCTAGGCCAAGTCAAACCATTCAGGGTTTTTGGCAGTTATTCTTTCTGAAAATTTCAAGATTCAAGACTATAGAAAGCAAAAAAGTAATTACTAAGTTAAGGTCACAAAAGTCCCAAACATATCGCTTATAGTGATTCAATTCCTGTTTTCAAATTTGTGAGAAACGGTGAGGTCTACCTCAGACCGCATAATTTCCTTTTGTGCTTTTTTGTACGGTTTTCAAAGCTTAAGGGTTTCTCAGTAGAATTTCAAGCTAGCGTAAGCTTTTTTTATTCATTCATCTAGAAGATCTGCCTAAGAAAGTATGCTCGTTAAAGGGAGCGAACAAAAAGTTTACAAAACAGAGCCGGTTTGAAAAAGTTCTGAAACAGAGAATGATCAGAATTTTCAGCTGCCTGTATTAAGCATATTTCCATTGATTTCCTGTTCAACCTCCCAATAGTCTAGACCCATGTGAGAAAATGTTCCTCGAACAATACCAAGGCTAGTCATTACCTCCTAATCCATCCCTATCCCCCTTGTCTAGAGTGCAATCAAAAGTACGGCTACTACCATCCTTCCCTCATAAAGACCAAAGTGTAGACAGGAGAAAAAGGGGGGACCGTAACCTTCGATCCCTTGCAGGATCCCCCCTTTCTCCTCAAAAAGGGGAGGAGGGGAAAAGAGGAAACATTTCTTCTGGAGAACAAGGGGTCATTATACAGGGGATAATCCGTTCAAGACCCACTTTCGGACCCCGTCAATTAGAAGGAGAGAAAGGGGAAAGGAAGTGTTTTAACAACTCCTTTTCTTCTAGACTTTCTCTTCTTGTTCTCAGAGAAACTTTTCCCCTTTTTCCCTTTTCCTTTTCTCACTTTTTAAACTGTGTAGACTGAATGTTTCGTTCGAAATATTTTGTTTTAAATAGCCTAAAATAGCCTAAAAAGGGCCTAGATGAGCCTAGTTTGAGTTGGTTTAGGGCTGTCTAGACCAGCCTGTAATAGCCTGAATCGGCCTTAATTGGCCTGAGTTTAGGCTAGGCTGGCTAAAAAAAAGACGGTCCAAGATAGTCTAGCTAGGCCTAAAATGACCGGAAATGGCCCGAACTCGTCTGAGTTAGGCTAGACTAGTTTGAGTAAAGATGTATAACTGGTCTGGAAAGGCCTAAACTAGCCCAAGACAACCTGAAAAACTCATAGATTGGGCTGGTCCAAACTGGGTCGGCCTAATTTAGACTAGCCGAAACAAGCCTGTAATGGCCTAAAACTTGAAGTCTTCGAAAAATATATTTCATCTTATTAGCCGAAACTCACTACTCCGTTAAGAATTCATCTCTGTTTCACAATTTTTTAAAATCGACATTTTATTTTTATTTTTGTTCGGTCTGTGCTGAATTTGGTCTTTCATCCTCTCTTTTCTGATTCAGGATGTGAAGCCTTGCAAAATTTTCATTGAACTTATTTTGGGCTCATTTGGCCTAGAACAGGCTTGCATGTTTTGGAAGAATCTAATTAAGCCTTAGAATGTGGCCTGAGCAATCCTGAAATAGTTCTTCTTTTTAGATAAGATGGCCTCAAATGGCCTGGAGCTTCCTTGTTTTCTCTACAGTAATTCAGGTCTGTTTGGCCTAAATCAAGCTTGAATTGGATTGGAAAAAGCCCGATTCCAAGACAAACTAATCTGAAATGACTAAAAAGTATAAAAAAATTTTCACCGTTTCAATAAATTTTCGAACTCTCACGCCAATTTTTTCGAACTGATTCCATTGTTTCCAATTTTATGAATTCGGATTACTGATTACTGTTACTTCATGTTCTAATCAAAAAACCAAAAGTTTTCAGAATTTGGGCAACATCACCGTCTTCTTCTCATCCTCGATTGGATCCTCTCCTCCGCCGCTTCCCGGTGCTCGGGAATGATTATAGTGAGTTACTGTAGGGTTACGGTAGGATTAATACAGAGTTACTGTAGGGTTATTGCAGGGTTCCTGTGGGATTACTGTAGAGTTACTATAGGGTTACTGTAGAATCACTGTAGGATTACTGTAGGATCACCGTAAGATTATTGTAAGATTACTGTGCGGTCACTGTAGGGTTACTGTAGGATCACTGTAGGATTACTGTAGGGTAATCCTACAGTGACCGTACAGTAATCTTACTAACTAGATTTGGCAACTGTAGGTTAGTTTAGGTTACTGTAGGTTACTGTAGTCTACCCCAGTTTACTGTACGTTTCAATAGGGTACTGTAGATCAAGGAAAATCTTTGTGGGTTACTGTAATGGCTACAGTATTTTTTCTTCCGGGGAAAGTAGGATTACTGTACCTTACTGTACTTCTTTCCAGGTGTTCCTGCTCCTCCTGAGGATGATTACGATGCCGTCGTTGACGTACGCGTGTCTCCGGACGGCACCCGGTACCACACCATCACCAACAGGTACAGTAGCTTTTTGAGGGGTTACTATACTTTTTTGTGGGTTACTGTATCTGTTTCACTATAACACGTGGCACTCACATAGCCATTCATACTGTAACTTGGGGTACCCCAAGGTACAGTACCTACGTCGCATTTTTCCATTTCTCCAATTGCTGTGTTACTGTACCTTGAGTTACTGTACCTTGAAGTACCGTACCTCGAATTACTGTACCTTGAGTCACGGTGCTTTGGGTTACGGTACCTTGGGTTTTTGTACCTTAGGTTATTGTACCTGGGGTTACTGGACCTCAAGTTACAGTGTCTTGAATTTCAGTACCTTGGATTGCTGGATTACTATACCATAGGTCACTCTATCTTAGGATACAGTACCTTGGGTTACAGTACCTACAGTGCGTTGCAGGTTTATAAGGCCACCCTCACTTTTCTATGTCACGCGATTTTTTGTAGTTTTTTTTGACTTGTCGTTATGAAATTCGGATTCAGCATCAAAAGTTACATATGCCCAACAATCTCTAGACCGATATCTGAAAAACTGTCCTCGTGGCTCCCGGGAAACTGAAAAACAGCCTTCTGCAACCGTTGCAAATTTATAAGGCCACCCAGCTGTATCCTGAAAAACAGTCAGAAACCGAGAAATTTTTGAACGGAAAATGTTTTTATATTGTTCTGAGACATTGTAAGAAGAGTTTTCAGTTCAGTTGGAATCATACTGACGGCTCAAAATGGCCTGGAACTCTGAAAAGGCCACTGGGTGCCTTTATGCACAGATATCGGCTCCCAGTGCACTTCGGCGTCTTGAAAGTTTGTGGTAAAATGTTTGAAACAATCTCTAGACACCTGAAGACAACTCTCAAAAGTTTTGGTTGAAAAATTTCAAGCCCTCACATCGGCGGACCCATCTGCCGATTAGGCACCATTCTAGTGTTGAGTGGATTTATGCTTTTACAGCTGTTTTCAGTTAGATTTTGCCAAGAAACCATGCCGATTCTTTGCGGAAATGATGTATGGTAATGATTCAAACTTTTTGGAATTAGAAATATATCCTCCAGCTTTTTTTGTGAGCGAGAACAGAGAGTAAACCGTCAATTACTCAAATTCCCTGTTTATCAACGGTGAGATTTGATCATACGGCCGCCAAGTGGCTCAAATGTTCATTTTCGGAAAACTTGACACGTATAAAATTGCGGAAATGTATGAAACATCTTTGATGCGATAGAAAAGCCAGATGGGGGTTATTATCTCAACATAAAGCCCCCAGTCCAAACAAAACATCTGTTAGGGTTTACTTTATTCGGCTGGCTGACAGTTTCCAAACCTTAGAAGCTGGAAGGTGTTCTGTTTTTTCTCCAGGCATGTTTGAATCATTACCATAAACCATTTCCGCAAAGAACTGTCATTATTTATCACCAAAATCAAACAGTAATCTGCTGTAAAAGCATAAATCCACTCAACACTAGAATGGTGCCTAATCGGCAGATGGGTCCGCCGATGTGAGGGCTTGAAATTTTTCAACCAAAACTTTTGAGAGTTGTCTTCAGGTGTCTAGAGATTGTTTCAAACATTTTACCACAAACTTTCAAGACGCCGAAGTGCACTGGGAGCCGATATCTGTGCATAAAGGTACTCAGTGGCCTTTTCAGAGTTCCAGGCCATTTTGAGCCGTCAGTATGATTCCAACTGAACTGAAAACTCTTCTTACAATGTCTCAGAACAATATAAAAACATTTTCCGTTCAAAAATTTCTCGGTTTCTGACTGTTTTTCAGGATACAGCTGGGTGGCCTTATAAATTTGCAACGGTTGCAGAAGGCTGTTTTTCAGTTTCCCGGGAGCCACGAGGACAGTTTTTCAGATATCGGTCTAGAGATTGTTGGGCATATGTAACTTTTGATGCTGAATCCGAATTTCATAACGACAAGTCAAAAAAAACTACAAAAAATCGCGTGACATAGAAAAGTGAGGGTGGCCTTATAAACCTGCAACGCACTGTATGTCACATTTGTCCATTTCTCCATTTTCTGGGTTACTGTACTTTGGGTTGGTATACCTTGGGTTACTGTACATCCACCCCACCTCACCTACCGTATACCAGGTATACTGTATTCAGGTACCACAACCACAACCACCACCACCACTACCACTACCACTGTCGCGCCCACTGGTAAGAAAATGCCACCATGTCCTTAAAATTTTTTTTGAATTTTTTATAAATTTTCAAAAAATTCAAAGAGTTGAAGAGTCAACACCAAATCAATTTGAAATTCAAAATTTTCATAAAGTTTCTAAAACCGAACTTTTTTGAAAAAATTTTAGCACTTTTCCAGATAAATGTTAGATTATTTTCATCTAAAAATTGTTCCAGATTGCTGCCCCGAAGTCCCACTAATCCTTACGAACAGCGCATTTCCGGATGGTACAGCCTCTTTTGCCTACAATAGTAATACGTGTCGGACGACGGCTACGGCCACTTGTTCGTGAGTTATTTTTGGAAATTTCGGGAGAGAGGCAAGTGCGCTCCAGCGAAATATTGGGTTGAAAAAAGGCGCGGAAAGTTTGAAACTTCTGAAAAACATTCGGCATTAATTGGATGAGAAAATATCGAAATCCGTGAAACCGAAAAAATTGAGAAAAAAGCGCGAATTTTGAAAAATATGAGCCAGGCTCACAAATTAATGGAGAGCCACTCCCATTTTCAACTATTGTACTAATTATTCTATATTCATCTGATTATTCTGAAAGTTACTATTATATTTCAACAAATTCTGGGGATTTTTTCAATTGATATCAGTTTGGAAAATTACGATTTCACATTATTATTAAAATTTGAAAAAGTTTTCATCAACTCGATCAGTCAGCTGGTAATCACTGATAATTTTTTTTTCTGAAAAAAAGCTTGCTTATCAATTACCAATCAAAGCTATTTGACCCAGCTCTTCTTTACGATTTCAGTGGAACTGTTTTCTCAATTCAAAATGTTCTTCAAGACATTTCATCAAAATCTACAAAATCGATGTAGATTTATGGTTATTTTCTCCGTTTCAACTTGGGATCTTATACCTTTCTTCCGGAAGAAAACTATTCTCTTTAGTGATCGAATTCAATGCTCAAACTCGAACGTTCTACATCAGAGTTGTACGGAATTCCGGATTCCGGATTCCGAATTCCGTATTCCGTGGTTTTTTTCATTCCGTATTCCGAATTCCGGATTTCGAAAAATTGGATTTCATTCCGGATTCCGTTTTCCGGATTCCACAAAATGAAATTCTATTCCGCTACAACTCAAAATTTTCAAGTCAAGAAAAATATCAGAATTATGGAGAATATTTGAGCGATTCCCGGTATTCAATGCTTCTAGCATGAAATGGTTGCTGAAATGCACTGAAAAACGGAGCTAAGCTACTTTTCGAGCACAATCGCTGTGTTAAGCTTTGAATTTCGCAAAGCTTGATATCAATTGACATCAAATTTGACATCAAAATTTGCATAACATGGGCTGTTTCAGTGGAATTTCCCTTATATTTTCCGTTTCAACATGGAAATAATGTCTCCACGGAGTACTATAACTATATAGAATGTATGAAACTGAAGAACAATCAACGTAATTGGTCCATTTTGAAGTTGATATCAGAATTGAAGATTTCTTAATTTCAAATTTGTTTTGAAGTTCGAAAAAACCTTAAATGATCAATTGAAGTTGATATCAGTTTCGAAAGTTAAGAGCCTATTCGATACCAGCTACCTGTTCGATCCGGATCATTTTCATCACTTCAGTGAAACTGTATTATCGTATCAAAAAATTTTTCAATATTTCCTCCAACCTGCCGATGCTGATATTTTTCCGTTTCAACGTGGAATTAATGTCTCTGATTGGAACTGAAACATAGACTGTTATATAGACTCTGTGAAACTGTAAAAACAAGTTTAAATTACCTCGCAAAGTCCGTTTTTTGGATAAGAGGTTTATATCAAGTGGAGAGTTAACGAAGACAGTGAGCGATTGATTGATACTATCAGCTTTGGCTCAACGCATTGCATTATATGCTATTGCTGAAACTGTATGAACCAGATATGAGCGGAATTCCGTCTTCCGCCTTCCGACTTCAGGATTTTCAAAAGTATTAGGGTGGTCGGAAAGTTTTTGTGAAGTTTTGATTTTCCTCCCATTTGAGAATGGCAAGGAGCATTGACAAGAGGGCAAGTACAGATTGTATATGGATAGTCAAAACATCCGGTAGTGAAACCCAGACCCTTTGCTCGCCTCTCTTCTGTTAACACTAGGCTCGTGTTCCGAAGGCTTTCAAAAGGCTCTGACATTTTCATTAATTTCTCACTTATTATTATCCGATGATACTTGACTCATGACTGGTTTTATGAAGGACAATGTCCTTTACAAAACCCATAACAGACATAAAGTTTCTCAGTTGAAAAATTTTGAGATATCGAAAGAATAACAAAAATTACTATCTTTGTACTAGTGATAACTACGGAAAGAGGATCGATTTCAATCTTTTGTTGGAATGTCACAAGCAACAGTACCTACCTATAGCAGCACTAAAACCTTCCAGAGCAATCTTGGAGGGGCGAAAAATTTTGGTCGTGAACACTATTCCAAATTTTCGATATTTTTCCTTCCTTAAAACTGACCTTATGTTGCGAAACTCATGAAATATCTCTGGACTAACTGTAGGTAGTTTTTTCTTATTTGACCTTTGAACTCCCTAAACATTGGCTTTTCTTCATTTAATTTATCTCGCAATATGATATACGACTAAAGGAGTAACGGGTCCCAACTCATTCTACATTCGAAAAATAAGACACTTTATGTTACCAGTTCTAGCCACTCGAGTTTTGAAAGAGGGAACCCCTAATTTTGGATACCGAATAGCAGTGTTATTTGTTTGAAAATAATAAACAAATCGGAACCTGGGACTGTTCCTTGTTCGAATAAAATCGAAATAAAAAGTTCACAAAAACTTTCCGACCACCCTAATAGTTCCTCCTTCCGGCTTCCGTTTTCCGAGTTTTGAAAAACTGTTCCGACTTCCGTCTTCAGTCTTCCGGATTCAAAGTTTTCTTTTCCGTCCGCTCATGCCTGGTATGAGCTAAACGTGTACAGACTCCGTGAAACTAATGACAATTGGCAAGTATATTGCAGCCGATTGGTGAAAATCAATTTGATGTTATCATCGCTTCGCCCCATTATTCAAATTCTATTAATTTTCAAGTGATATGCAGAGAAAAACGGAAAATGAAAAATTGATTTTGGAAAAATCCGGGCTTGCTATACAAATTCTGTGAAACTGTAACAAAAAGTGATTTTAATACTTATTATTGAAACTTATTTTTCTTGGAAATGGATATTTTCACTGAAAATTTTTCAGTATCTCCGATTTCGTAGATTGTTATCAAAAGGCAGTTCAACAATTTTCGAATCTATCAATTCTTGGCTAGACGAGTTGCCTTATACGGCTTCAGTGAAACTGTAATAACAATTCACTGGAGAATTGTTGATAGTTGTTGATAGTCCTGAAAGACACAGCTCTCAGTAATTGGCTTGACGGTTTCACTCATACTGTAAATTTTTATTATGGAATACTTTGATGATTCGATTGGCGACACTATTGGACTTTGTGTATACTGAAAAATGAAAAACAACGAGAATTGATACGGTTTCATTGAAACTGTATCAACATTCGACTGAAATTATCAATAGTAGAGAAACAATGATCGTTTCAATTAATAGTGCATAAAGTTCGAAGCCAATCACGTCAATAATTTGGTTTTGGTAAAACATCAAACTATGCCCAAATGATAATAACCAGAACTACTATATTCTCTAGTTTCTGGTACGATCCCTTCCAGAAACTTGCGGAGTCGAATTTTTAGCGGAAAACGGTATCCCGTGAAGTTTGGCAAGTTGCGACTTCGCCCAGTTTGGGGCTTGTTGGGCTCGTTGTACGGTTTTTCCGCTTACTGGATGCCATACTTCGATTGAACTGACAATACAATAGCATGTCTGAGCAAAACTGAAAACTGAAAATCAACAAAAAATAAAACGGTTTCATTGAAACTGTATTGATAACGATCTGGAAATTCGACAATGACTTTGATTTGCTCTTTTTACGACGGTAATTTATAGTGCATTGGTAATGGTAATGATCGATACCGTAACCCCTCCTGTCATGCACAGTCCATATCAGAGTTAATCGGTATCAGGTCTTTGATGATGCTGAAAGTGGAATTCCGTCATGGTACCGTAAATCACCTTTTTGATACCGTACCAAACGTTAATGGATTCAATCGATCGATAATAAAAGCGTCAAACAAAAATTGACTACTTGAAATCTCTGGAAGTTTATGGTTTCATTGAAACTATTTTTTTTTCATTATTCCCCGGCACCTCTTATAGAACGGCATGCTATTTGACCAGTCTTTTTCAAACTTATACTTTGATTTATTTGTTTTTTTTTAAATTTTTTTTTACCGTTTTATCTTTACTTTTTTTCTTGCCAATTATTTTCTGTTTTAAATTATTCTTACAATTTTTCATTTTCTTTTTTCATGTGTTTATACGCGTTAACCGACAATTAAAAAGCGCTCTATTGACAAAACGTATTGTCATTGAAAACCCATTTTTTCAGCACCACTGACTCCTCTCTGGACCTTTTCGCTGCTATCGTCGGAAATGAGGTCAACTATTTGGAATATGCTCAGAATACTGCCACTTCTACATTCACTTGTCAGGGTGGCAGTTGGTGAGTGGAAAAAAGAAATTCTGGAAAATTCTGAAAACTTTGAAAAATATTGGGCCATAGACTTTTTTTATACAAATAATCGAGAGTAATTTGGTAAACTTTTCTAGGTTTCCTGAAAAGAAAATTGTACTTCATTTGATTTTTGAGTTTGTAGTTTTTGTATTTATTAAAGTTATTGTAGTTTTTGTAGTATTTGCAGTTATTGTAGCCACTGTAGTCTTTGTAGTTTTTGTAGTCAAACTCCGATTTGGCCAAATGATGATAGTTGTAGAAAAACCTGGAAGTTTGTAAAAAAAAAATTTCTGAAACCCTTGTTTCGGTGACAACTCTCAGAATTTTTGAGAGCAGTGTTTGTAGTTTGTAGTCTTTGTAGTTTATAGCTTTTGTAGTTTGTAGTCTTCATAGTCTTTGTACCCCACTTCATTCGTTTTTCAGGACCTACACTGCCCAAGGAAGTACCCTCGTCCTCACCACTGTCGAATGTATCTTGACGAACCCTCCAAATGGATAAATTACTTTTTTTTTATATTTTCAAAAAATTATCATTGGAGCGCGTTTGCAATATATCTGAATTTGGTTCCCTTTTCAATGTTCTTCGGGTTCTAACACTGCTATTTTTCGATGTTACAATTTTTTTTTCGAATAATTTTCTTTTTTCTCATAATAAATCTTCGGCCTCTTTTTTTTCGAAATTCTACAGTAATCCTGTTTGTGAAAAATATGAAAATAAAAAATTTTTTATTCCAATTTTCTGAAATATTAATTTTCAGAGACGTAAATAACGCGGGGTTGACTGCTGGATGGACTGTAAATCAGACGGATACTTTTCTGGACGTTGGACAACCATCAATTACTGTAACTTTTTTGTGCGCCCAAGGCTTTTGGTAGGTTACTGTAGTTTTTCTCTTGAAAGTTTTTTTGAGTTTTTCAATGCTGAAAATGCTGAAAACTCGAAATTTTTTGATCTGAAATATTTAAACTTTTTCAATTTTTCAATAGTTGGTTTTCCAGGACATTCACAAATGAAGGGAGTACGACAGCCCTGGAATCAGTACAATGTATTCTAACCCAGCTACCCTAAACGAGCTCTAGTGGACAACGGATTTGGCGGGAATTCAGAATTCCAATTTCAATATAAATTTCTCAATGGAGCGCACTTTCATGTTATTTTTCCTCATTTATCCGGGTTTCATTGATTTAGGTACAAAATAAAAATATTTCGATTTTTTTGGTATGGTAGAAAAAAATTTTCCTTTGTTTTGGGAAAAATTTTAGAATTTTATGCACAGAAATGAATAGGATTAAGGACCACTCCTTATATTGAAAAACACTGAGTTTGAAATTAGCACTCGAGTTTGTTGATTCTCGAGAAATCAACGATCGTTCGAATAGATAGCACATTAAGGGCAAAATCAATGATGCCATTATAAATGAAATTCGCTTAATGATTTCAGTGAAACTGTAATATCCTGTAAAGTAGGAGAAGAAGGCAAGTGTTTACAGTAAGCTCGGCTACCATCCGTTAGTTTGAAAGCCAACTATATATTTCTGGTCAAGGAATGTAGGGAGGATCTCAAAACTATGTGTTGCCAAATGTTTCTTTCATAAGATTCCATTGGCCAGGATTAATCATTTAATCTGCATCTAAAATTGAGAAGAACAACGGGAAGTAATACGGTTTCATATAAACTGTATTAATGAACCGCTGAAAATATGGTATTAAGACAAACACTATATCAGCTTTTCTTTTATCTTATACTCAACAGATCAACGATGGGCTGGCTGACATTTGCTATAAGATTTGAGTGAAACTGTAAAAGCAATTACGGTAAGAGAAGAAGAAACGGAGTGGCTAGAGTAACTTCCCTATCAAGGAATCTTTGAAAATTTTCAAAAATTATGTGTTGCCTGATGTTTTGATACGATATTCTGATTCGATTGGAAACGATATAGAGTAAATGTGTACTAAATACTGAAAAACAGCAGGAAGTAGTCCGGTTCTATCGAAACTGTCTTGAAATTCACCGTCTTCAGTTCTTGGTAGTACCATGGCATGAAAAAAAAATCAACTTTCAAGAATTTTCTTCCTTTTCATGAATAGTTTTTTCATGAATAGTTTAATAAAAAACAACGCTAAAATACCCGATTCATTTTGTATTTTCTCATTAAAACTGCCGGAACTCTCCGAGAAGTCGATAAGGTATCTCTCTCTTTTGAATATTTTCTTTCCCGCCAAAATTTTTTGCAACGACACTCCGCAATTCCGCCCCTGTTAGCATTTTAGCGGGATTCAAAATTAATTTTTTTTTTCACTTCTTTCTTCGTTTTTCTTCGTTTTCACTAGTTTTTCTTCAAGTTTCTTTGATTATCAGCTAAACTATATGGTTTTCAGCCAAAAAACACGTCAAAATGACCGTAAATATCACCACAAACACAGATATCACTGTAAATCCGCAGAAAACCGAGACGGAAGAAATGGCGGCGATGGTGACGGAGACTATGCAACATGCGGATGTTAAATTGTCGAAAGTGTGTGATTTTAAAGAAAATATGAAAAAAAAAGAATTTAAAAGTGAAAAAATATTTTTTTCTGGAAAAAAATTCCGGTTTTTGAAAATAGATTCAGGTCTGAACCTAGCTTAATTGTGCATGAGAAAAAGAGTTTTAGGCCTAGAACTAGACTGGAAATTTGAATAATCTTTGCAAACTCGAAAAACATTTTATCGAAAAATTCCGTAAAGAATTCCAAAAAATCCCAAATTTTTGCAGATTCTGTTCACAGGCGAAGGAAGTTCCGAGATACTTCTACTCGGAAAAGGACGTGGAAGATGCCTGGCTTTGTGGGAACAAGACGATGGAATCGATCCTTTCCGAATTCTCAGCACCAAAAATTCGGATGTCGATCCGAATGATGCATGGTGAGGCTCAAAAAGCATGAGATATAGCTGAACATCAACTCAAATCAGCTTAACAATCGTGTTTTTCATCTATTTTTCCCTATGAAACTTGAAAAATTAACAAACATGGTTGAATATCTCAGAACATCTGACAATTTTTCAGCAAACTGACGGAAAAACGAGTTTGTGTCGGATACGCCGACGGATCGCTCGCCATTTTCAACACAGACAAAGAGGACCTGCTTTTGGTGGGTAAAAATTGATTTTTAGCAGAAAAAGTTCAATTTTCGGCGGGTGAAGTTGGAGTTTGGACAGAAAATCAGGCACTTCCGCCCATTTCCCACCTCTTTCCTAGCTGAAAATCTAGATTTTTTGATGGTTTCTCAGCTTTTTTCTCTGAAAACTGCTGTTTTTCAGACGTTCTTTCTCAAAAATTTGATTTTTCAGATGTCCCGAATCCCACAAATCCACGACGGGTGTGCATCTCGAGCAATCTGCAATCACAATGGAAATAACATATTGAGGTGCGGAAACTGGTGAAACATAAAGCGTATGAAAACGGCTTTTGGGGAAATGCTGATCTAAAAATCACGACTTTGAAACAGAAATTTGTGCTTTTAATCTCAATCTTGATTTTTCTAGCCTACAAATCATTAAAAAATCAAGTTTTTCCCTTAAATTTCCTATTTTCAGCGCTTCTTCAAACGGAACATTATCAGTGGTGGATGTGGAAACTGGCATTGGGAGACGAGTGTTTTCGGTAAGGAAATGCGGAAAATTGACGTTTTGAGTCGGGAAAAACATAAAAATGGAGACCAGAACTGGAAAGTTCAGTTAGATTTTTTGCGAAAGTTTTGGTTCCAAACGCATTTATTATGTGCATAAAATTGCTGGAAAACTGTGGTTTTCTGCTTCAAAAATTGTTCTTTTCTTATTTTTCAATCTCTCTTTTCCCCTTCAAACCATCCAACTTTGTTCCAGGGTCAAGCCGGAATTCGCTCAATTTGTACGACGTTTGGAGCCAATGTTGTGATGGCCGGCGACTCGAACGGACAAATCACTATGTGGGATTTGAGAGAAGATAATGAGCCGAAATGTAAGAAAAATAAAAGGGAAATAGACTGAAAACGGCTGAAAGTCATATACAAAATCATATAGTCAAAAGTTTGAGCCAAATAAAAATTTTGCATGAAAAGTACTATAAAATGACCGTCTTTTTGCATCAAAAATTTTCACATTGTCTATGAAAATTCAGCGCGAAAGCCACAAAATTCTGTCGAAAACAAGCACAAATGTCCACCATTTACGCCATTTTTCAACCAATTCTATTTCCAGCCAAAATCCCGGATCCGATCAAAACGCTCATCCCTTCCAAAAAGGCTCTTGACCCAGTGACAGCTCTTGCCTTCCATCCGGCTCAATCGAATCTAATCGCGTGTGGAACTGACGACGGTGTTGTTGGCCTTCTGGATTGTCGAAATCTTCGTGGAGCACACATCATGTCAACGTATTTGATTGCGAAAAAGGGTATCACTCAAGTCAAATTCCATCCGACTTGTTCTGATAATTTGATCGTGTCGGCGATGGATGGAAGTATTGTTCGAATTGATGCTAGTGCTGTGCCGATGTGAGTGGAAATACGATCAAAACCTGATTAAAATGAGCCGAAACCCTTAAAAGTCCGCTAAAAATCGGCTGGAAACCCGTCGAAATCCGCTAGATCGGGTTCGAAAAACTCAAAAAAGCGACAAAATTAATCCATGAAAAACATAACCCCCATAAAATAACGCCAAAAAAATCTGAAAACATAGTGATAATAAGCCAAAACCGTGAGAAATCCGTTGAAACTGCACAAAAAACCAGTAGAAGTATATTGACTTTAGTGAGGCTAAGGAGAGCTTGGTGAGGCTAAGCGAGTTTTGGTGAGGCTAAGCGAGTTTTGGTGAGGCTAACAAATGTTTGGTGAGGCTAAGAGAGTTTTGGTGAGGCTAACGAATGTTTGGTGAGGCTAAGCATGCGTTTGGTGAGACGAAGTGTGGAGGCTGACGACCGTTTGGTGAGGCTAAGAGAGTTTGGTGAGGCTAAGCGAGTTTTGGTGAGGCTAACAAATGTTTGGTGAGGCTAACAAATGTTTGGTGAGGCTAAGAGAGTTTTGGTGAGGCTAACAAATGGTTGATGAGGCTAACTTTCGCTTTTGGTGAGGCGATTGGTGAGGCTAACTTTCGTTTTAGTGAGGCGATTGGTGAGGCTAACTTTCGCTTGTGGTGAGGCTAAGAAGAATTGTTTGGTGAGGCAAGCATTCTCTTTTGGTGAGGCAAGCAGGTTTTTGGTGAGGCTAAGAAAAGTTTGGTGAGGCGGTTGGTGAGGCGATTGGTGAGGCTAGCCTTCGTTGTTGGTGAGGCGAACTATTCTTTGGTGATGCCAATACTTACAGTAGAGTTATAGCATCACTTACAGCTTGTGTCTTATATTTTTATCTAGAAGTTTTGCCAAAATTCTATCCGAAGTTCTCAACTTTCTCTATTTTTAACCACAAACTCTCTCTTTTTTTCAGTGCCGCCGGTGTTCGCTCAACAAAAGACACAATCTGGTTGGAGGGTGATCTGGCCACCTCACTCCGGTGTGAAACGATTCGCGACGAGGCAATCTATCCGATCACCTCGTTCGACGTTCATCAGAATACTCTTGTCGCCGCCAGCTCAATCGGAATGGTCTCATTGTATCAGCAATTGCCGTTCTTCCCCTATGCTCATAATGGACGATATTGATCTTTTCTCATTGATTTTCACTGATTTTCTCATGTTTTTTATTGTATTTTTGATCTTTTTGATTTCTTTTTTGACAAATGATCCCTAAAAAATCACCTGAAATTGCCGGTTTTTACCATTGTTTATGAATTTTCTTACATTTTTCCTACCCTTTTTTTCTCGATTTTTCAGGTTCAAGTCCACTAGTACCCTTCTCTGGAAGTATCGATTTCAGTCAATTCCAATGGCTTCCTTCCTTTCTCTGTCATTTTTGTTTATTTATTTAGCCACTTTTCCTTTTCTCTTTTTCACGCTCTCTCTCTCTTTTTTCTCATGATATTTTCTAGAAATTCCCCTCAATTAGATTGAGCCAATTTTTCTCTTTCGAACGAGCCAAAAACGTCGAATTTTAGTAGAAATTTTCCAAATTTTGATGAAAATGATCTGAAAATTCAATAGAAATTTAGCCGCAAATCTGAAAAATGCAAGAAACCCCGCTTTGAAACCGAAACATCCAATAGAAATATGCCAAAAAACATAGGAAAATCAGTAAAAACCGAGTAAAAAGTTACTATAATCAGCTAAAACTGAGCAGAAAACCACGAAAATCCGATAGAAATAACAGAAAAATCAAATAGAAAAAATCTGCTTTTGGTGAGGCTAGGCGGCTTTTTGGTGAGGCTAAGCGTGGTGTGGTGAGGCTAATCCGAATTTTGGTGAGACTAGCGCAAAATTTAGTGAGGCTAATCTTGCTCTTGGCGAGGCTAACTTTAGTTCTGGTAAGGCTAGCCAGAGGTTTGATGAGGCTAACTGATTTTTTGGTGAGGCTAATCGCGCTTTTTGTGAGGCTAACTTTAACTTTGGTGAGGCTAACTTAAACTTTGGTGAGGCTAATGATGCTTAGGTGGGCCCAATCTCTTTTTGGTGAGGCTAATCGCGCTCATGGTGAGGCTAACTTTAACTTTGGTGAGGCTAACTTAAACTTTGGTGAGGCTAATGATGCTTAGGTGGGCCCAATCTCTTTTTGGTGAGGCTAATCGCGCTCATGGTGAGGCTAACTTTAACTTTGGTGAGGCTAACTTAAACTTTGGTGAGGCTAATGATGCTTAGGTGGGCCCAATCTCTTTTTGGTGAGGCTAATCGCGCTCATGGTGAGGCTAACCTGAACTTTGGTGAGGCTAACCAAAAATTGGTGAGGCTATATTGACTTTTGGTGAGGCTAACTTCCATTTTTGGTGAGGCTAAAAACTCCTTTTCGACATTTTTTTGCAGTTTTTCAAGTGACAATTTTCCTATAAAAACTTGAGTGTTCTTTCTCTCTCCCCGCTTTTCTTTTTTTTTCTCACTTTTTTTTTATTTCTTTTGTCATGGAAAAATGACGAAAGATGGAGAATTGATAGATAAGAATACACCGAGGCGTCACAGTTTGTGTTGCGATCGCCGCCAATCGTTCACACAATTGTGACGATTCCTTCTTTGGGGGAAATTGCCGCATTTTGTTGATTTTTTTGCCATTTTTAAAAGGAAAAATGTATTAAAATTTATCTAGAAATTGGCAATTTTTTCTGCCACTTTTTTTTTTCAAAAGTTCCACATTTTTCTCACTCAAGAACCTTATGATCATCAATCATATTTTTCGTTCCAACACAAACTAGTCAGAGTCACAAGCAACGTCTTGGCTCCGCCCCCTTTTCTTTTCTCTCGAAACCACAAGAATAACCACAGAGATAGGATATCAGCCACACACAAACAAATACTTTTAACGGATCATTGGATACTTTTTTCTTATCTTTTTTTTGAGACTTGCTTTTTGTTTTAGTACGTTCTTCTGAACATGTGCTCTTCGCTTTTTTTTTCTTGTTGTCGGTGGTTTACACTACTTGAAACAACTTGAGAATGTGTGTTCTGACAAGTTGTGCCTTTTGAACTTGAGAAAAAGAACTTTCTTGAAAAAAAGTTTGAACGTTTTCTACTTTGTTGTCGGGAAATGTTCCAAACATCGGCTCAACAATTTGTCAATCACAAAGGCCGGATCCATTGAGCATGATTCCATATCCTGCGCCTGAACCCCCGTTATTTGAAACAATAAGTCTCCAATCTTGAGCTGAAAACCTCAATTTTATTCCCTTCACCGCTGAACGCATATTTGCATGTTCGATCAGTTTCAAAATCGGCAGAAAATTAGCGGAACTGATTGTCAAATCAATCAGCTAGCTTTTATTAATGAATTAGTCAGATATAATAATAAAAAATATCTAGATCCATCAATCCGCTGGAAATAGAAATGAGAATTCCATATCTAATTACTGATTATCACCACTGCCGCTTTGCTGATTAGCTATGTTCTAGTCACGCTGTGGAATCCTAATCACTTGTCTTGGTCATTAGATTCGTCGTTGATCTGGCGTCTTTGGTTCATCCTAATTACATTCAAATCTTCTCGTTTCCTCTAGTTCCTCGTTCGTTCCGAAGCCTAAGTTGAAATTTCGAACTTTTTTTCAATTCTTTTATGTACCAAAAAAACACGGCATGTCCAATCTCCCATCTTGATCATTAGATTCGTCATTGGTTTTACAAGATGTTCATGGTTTGAATTGACTGTCTGAACATCGTTTCGGTTGACCAATTACACTAGAAAACTAGTTTTTTGTTCTCCATTCCAATTCTATTCTTGAATAGAATTGAAAGTCGTCACGGGCTACAATCAGTGAAGTCCAGAAATTCGAACTTCACATGTCTGTTTTCGAAGGCGAGAAAACTGTTCAGACTTTTTTGTTTTCAGTTTCAGAATTCCCTGATTCCCAGTCGCGGATTCTGAACTATAATGGTTCCTTCATAGTGACAATATTTACCAGTAAAATGATTCAATTCTGAACTAATTCGGTCTATTGGCCACAGCTGTTACAGCTGTTGTTGGCAGCTCACTATTCCAAAAAAACATAGTCATTATCGAAATGAAATTGCTCATTCTTATGTGTGTGTACTTTTACTCTAAAGTTCACATCTGTCATTGGTACCGCCCATTTTTACGAGTTTTCCATTTTGAAATAGCAGCTGTTTCAGCACAATTTCTCATTCGAGTTCTCAATCATCATCACTTTCTTATTGCTATATGTTTATGTAAAAATGGAATAAATAATCCTATTAAAGTATTGGTTGGCTTGCAAAAAAGGGAAAGGCCCTTCTTCCATTCCGCCAACTGATAAGGGTAAGAAAAAGAAAGAGAAAGTAATGGCACAGAACGGAACATATCATAGAACAACTCTTTTAGTTTTGTTGTCTCCATGTGACTTGTGTTTTGTGCTGCTTTTCGACATAGAGGTAACTGTGCATAATTTAAAATTGCCAGTTCAGATTCCAAAAGCCTAGTTTCAAAACTACTGACACGGCTTCTATAAATCCAATTCGTTTCCTACTAGCCTGGCTCCTGCGCTTTGGCTCCTGATGAGGATCTTACAGACCTTATTTGGCAACGATTGGCCTGATTTGGCTTCTAGAAAATCCTGCTCCCAAGTGCTCAGTGCGGCTAAATCATAGAGTTCTGGTGTAAAAAAAGCCAATTATTAATGCTCCAGCTGCTCCTTTTCCAAATATAGTAGGTCTGGAGCATCTATCATTATAGAGACCACGGAAAGGATCTTTCTATTCCGCTCGGCTCCTATCCCCTTTTTCTCAGAGCTCCTGGCTCGATCCAATCTGCTCTTCATTTGATATATTGGACCCAATCACTTTCCAATAAAAACACACACCAATATCAATTCGTGTATTGGTTTGTTGTTCTATCCTATCTTTTCCTTCAGGTGAAGAAGGGGAATGCCATTCTTTTCGCAATGAAAAAAAAGCGAAGCGAGAAGGAATTCCCGCGAAAAACATCACCTGTCATTTCATCTTCCCCAGTCGCCCTTCGAGGCCTCCAGGCGCCGCGTCGTTTTCGCGCCTTCTTCTTCTCCTTCTTATCCGTCTTTTTCTCTGGCACTCTCTTATCTCTCTCCATAGAGATGTCCGCCACCCGCCGCGCGTCGCGTCGTGGCCTCACTTTTGTGTTGTTTGATTCTTTTCTCTTTTTCTTCTTCTTCCTCACCTTCTCATTTCTTTTTTTTTCGCAGTTTTTTCCAAGACCTTTCCTCCCCTTTCTCTCGATAGTTTTGTTGTGGTGGTATTGAGCACAATAACACAGTCATACGGAAAAATCCAGAAAACTTTTGGAAAAGTGCAAATGCGCTCTATTGGACACTATGGGAAAAGGGGGAGATGTTGTTTATTCGGACACTTGGAAGTGGCTCTCGGAAGGAGCACACATAGGCATTTTGGGAGATATTTCGCAAGTTTTTGCAATGGTTTTGATAAAGAAATCATGAAAAATTTCGATTTCTCGAAGTTTTAGAAATTTTTCACTTCATTTATTTAGCCTCATCAAAATTTAGTTTAGCCTCACCAAACTTTTTCTTAGCCTCATCAAACTTTCCTTAGCCTCTCCAAAGAATCTTTAGCCTCACCAAAATTGAAAGTTAGCCTCACCAAAAATTGAAGTTAGCCTCACCAAAATTTGAGTTAGCCTCACCAAAATTTGAGTTAGCCTCACCAAAATTTGAGCAAGCCTCATCCCAGATTTTCTTACTTTAGTTAACCTCACCAAAACTTTTCTATACAAAACAACTCGACACCGAAAGAAAAAGCTCAAAATCAATTAAAAAGAAATAGTCGTAATAATAACTAGAAAAAGTTTCAAAAAGATGGTCTCTCTTTTTATCCGATTAATAATTTTTTCGCAAAACTTTTCAGTTTCTAATAGAACTGAAACAGAGGTTTCTGAGTTCAAAATGATTATAAGCATCTGTTATTATTTCTAAAGACGTTTCTCAAACAATATGAAAATTTTAGCTAAATTTGATTAGTTCAAGAAACAACTTCCAAACAAAAATTGAGAAAAGAAGAATTATTTAAAATTAGTTTTGAAAACGCAAAATATATGAAGTGCAGTTCAATATCGGATTGCACCAGGAGCAGTGGGAGTAACCATCAAGAATATGTTTTTTTTTTCTGAAATTTTGTAGTAAAAAAAAGATTTCCCGTTTCTATGAAAACTAAAAAATGACGTTTTCAAGTTTCGAGTATTTTCATTCGTACTCAGATTTTTAAAAAATGTGTATTTGTCCGTTTTCTTTCCAAAACAAGATGTTCTCTAAAAAGCCTCATCAAAAATATCCTTAGCATCACCAAGCTTTCATTAGTCTCACCAAACTATGCTCAGCCTCTACAAAATTGTCCTTAGCCTCACCAAATTTTTCCTTAGCCTCACCAAATTTTCTCCTAGCCTCACCAAACCATTCTTCCTGTGATCCTTGTACTTTCCATTGAGGTTAAGCCATCATCTCTTCCTAAACATGTTGTTTGATTTGTTTCTTAGTGTTCCTACGCTTTTCCCGTCCTCTTGATTACCTCATCTCTTCCTTCATTCATCTATTTGCTCACTTTCACTATCAATTTTGCTCTTCTTGCAGTGCAGTGTTAAAGGGCAAGCGACCGCCCAACTTCTCCCCTCTATTTCTCTGCGTCTCTTCAGGCGAGAGATAAAAGGAGAGAAAGACGAACAACGAACGACGCCCCGAAGAAACCATTTGGTTTTTTATTGGGATTCGAACAACTACCTATTTCTGTGGTGATCGGAAAGGTGAGTAAATGATCTGAAATAGCCCGAAAAGGCATAAGTTACCCTAGAAAAGGCCCAAACTGGCCTAAATTGGCCTAAAACGGTCCGAAACTTCCAAAAATAACCTCATTTTCTGTTTTCAGAATTGGATTGATTAATTCAATTAGCCGCATCGCCTTCCTCAACTGACCGACAACGGACAAAACAACAACGACTCCTTTTCCAATCCATTACCCCCAATTTCCGTTGGACGACGAACACATTCTTCTCCGTAATTCGACATATATACTACAAACTACACCAATTATAATGGGAATTCTCGATCATCCATCGTCTTCCGGTAAGAAATTGGACGAAAATTGAGCAAAAATACGAGAAAAAACAGAGGAAAATAATGAAAAATGACGGAAAACTCTGAGCCTTCAGTTAGCCTCACCAAAACTAGCCTAGCCTTTCGCTAAGCCTCACCAAACGCCTCACTAAATCATCCTTAGCCTCACCAAACTTTTGCTAGCCTCACCAAACGCCTCACCAAACTTGCGCTTAGCATCACCAAACAAATCTTTAGCCTCACCAAAACTCGCTTAGCCTCACCAAACAATCCTTTAGCCCCACCAAAATTCGCATAGCCTCACCAAACGCCTCACCAAACTTGCGCTTAGCCTCACCAAACGCCTCACCAAACTTGCGCTTAGTCTCACCAAAAAATCTTTAGCCTCACCAAAACTCGCTTAGCCTCACCAAACAATCCTTTAGCCTCACCAAAATTCGCATAGCCTCACCAAACGCCTCACCAAACTTGCGCTTAGCCTCACCAAGCAAATCTTTAGCCTCACCAAAACTCGCTTAGCCTCACCAAACAATCCTTTAGCCTCACCAAACTTTCTTATGACGTTGAAGAACTACACAAAAATCGAGATTTTCTCTCACAATTTTCTCTCGATTTTCGCGCAAAAATGCAATAATTCATTTGATGAATCTAGCGTTTCACTAGAAGTGACATGTTATCATTGTTGAGGCGCCTATCGGAAAAATTCGATTTAGGCAGTTTATTTTTGATTTATTAGGGGGTTTGGATGGACTTTGATCAGTGTGGTCTCGGAATTGAAAAACAGCATAAAAATAGCCTCAAAAACTCTTGAATTCGGAAAAATGCATTTGAATCGGAAAATAATAGCCTGAAAAAGACAAAAAATGGCCTAATATAGCCTGAATGGGCCTAAACTAGAGTTCATTTTTGCCAATTTCGTGCTCATTGAATGTGAGCTGATGGTGCCATGGTCCAAAGTACGCTCTCTCATTTTTTTTCTGGAAGGCTGCATGAAGGAAGCCAGGGATCTTCTCCATGGAACAGCTTTGATTAATGGGCGCCATCTATCGGCGCCCCCACACAGGATTCATAGAAAAGTGTCTTTGTATCAGAAAAAAAAAAGATAAGACATACTTTGTGTAGTGATTCTTCTTTGTTGTCCTGCACAAATAGATAGATTTAGGTACACAATCAGATGACAAGATAAATGACAAATTTATGAACAAATAAATGTTTAGAGGACCGGAAATTAATAGAAAAAATAGCCAGATACGAGCCTGAAAAAAAGCTTGAAATTCAACGGAGAAGCGAATCTTTTGAGTTAGCCTCACCAAACTATGTTTAGCCTCACCAAACTCGTTAGCCTCACCAAACTCATTAGCATCACCAAACTTCCTTAGCCTCACCAAACTTTCGTTTGCCTCACCAAACATTCCCTAGCCTTACCAAAAACCCAATTTTTTCAAATTTTTATTTCCAGGCAGCCAACCGGGTCAACCACGTGGCATCGCCAGAAGCGCATCGAACAGCAGCTCCAACGGCTCCTCGGGCCCACTCGGAATCGATTGGCGAAAATGGTTTCCGCCAGTGACGTCACGCACATTCCTGTCACACTATTTGCCAGCGTCCGGAGCCATCTCGCACACTCTCTACACTGTTCACTTGTTCAGTCCGAATATCATTTCGAGGTACAGTAATCTTACTAGTTTGATGTGCGGGGGATAGAAGGATACTATAGACAGTTGAATATGTGCATACTATCCTCTCTGAATGCAGTTAGCCTCACCAATTACTCCTTAGCCTCACCAAAAGTTCCCTTCGCCTCACCAAATTTTTCTTAGCCTCACCAAAAAAGTCCGTAGCCTCACTAAAAGTTCGCTTAGCCTCACCAGTTACTCCTTAGCCTCACCAAAAGTTCGCTTAGCCTCACCAAACACTGCTTAGCCTCACCAAACATTCCCTTCGCCTCGCCAAATTTTTCTTACTAGGGACTTCCTCGGACACTCCGTTCGATATTGGGCTGAGAGTTGGCCCACATACCTTATCGACCACGCTGATTCCATTTCTGAACTCAGAATCTGCTAAAGGCGTCGCTATCTCATAATTTACTAGAGCATTTTTTGAGAATTTCGCGTTTTTGCACTTTTAAAATGGCCTTACAGTCGCAAAATGGAGTTGAAGCTTTAACTCGAACATGCCCAATTACTTTCTGACACTTTTGGAACTTTTTTGAAAAAAAAATTTTTGAGCTCAAAAAATTTCCCAAGTGTCCCGTAGGCAACTTGAAGAAAATTTCGAGTAGAAAAAATTTTTTTTGAAGTGTGTTTCTGAGTAATCAGAGACTGTTTTATGGCTCTGGCATATACTTTAACATCACCTTGGGTGATTACGGCTTCTGAATTCGACGAACAAAAAATTGCAAAAACATTTTGCGCCGGCTGGGGAACGAACCCCCAGCCTTCCTCATGATACACCAACACCTCCCCGACTGCGCCATCAAACCACATTTTTCGTTGAGGCGGGAGGGCGTATAAGAATGCGGCTGATCGTGAGGCTAGGACAGCCTGTGAAAGCCCGAAAAATTCGAGGAAATGAAATAAGCCTTTAGCAGATTTTGACTTTAGAAATGGAATCAGCATGGTCGATATGGTATGTCCACCAGTTTTCAGCTCATTTTCGAACGGAGTGTTCAAAGAAGTCCCTAGTTAGCCTCACCAAAAAAGTCCGTAGCCTCACTAAAAGTTCGCTTAGCCTCACCAAGCGCCTCGTCACCCTCCGAGTTAGCCTCACCAAAATGTGTTTAGCCTCACCAAACTTTCTTTAGCCTGGCCAAAGTTAGAGTTAGCCTCACCACTTAGCCTCACCAAACCTTTCCTTCGCCTCACCAAACTTTCGCTTAGCCTCACCAAAATCGTTTTTCAGCATCTTTCCAACTGGCGACCTTGCCGTCAGCAACACGATTCTGTTCAATGCGAACGTGGGACTCGGATTCTACGTGTATTTCAGAAGACATCTTCATCGTGTCAATCCGTGGGAGCGTGTTGAGTTCAGGTATGGTTTTTTAGGCTTTTCAGGCCTGGCTTAGGCCGTTTTTGTTAGATTTTTGACCCGTTTAAGCTTCATTTTTCTCCCAATCAAGGTTCATTTTTTCAGTGTGCTCGCCTCAACACTCTTCAATTTCGGAAGTCTTCTCGCCACCGTCCTCATCAAAGCCCTTTTCCCAGCCAAGACGCCAACATGGCTGAGATCTGTGACGGCTACAGTACTCAGTGCATATTTGCTCTCGCGAGCCGCCCAATATATGGGACTTCTTGATCAAAAATCGTCAAGAGGATCAGTGTCACCGGCTAGAAGGTAAATTTTGGGGTTTTTGGCGGGAGATCTGAAAAATTGAAAATTAGATTTTTGGCTGAAAATTTTTACCGAAATGATATATCAACGACAGCATTATTGTTATCAAAAACATTATTATTTCTATGGATAATAAGAATTTCGTGAAACATTTGATTTTCTGAAAAAAAAACATAATTTTTGGATGAAATTTTTTCCAAACGCATCCGAAAATTTGGTCAGAAACTGCTCAAACTTGGCTGAAATGAAGTTTGGAATTAAGCCGAAAATCCAGATTTTTCGAAAAAAAAGTGAGCTAGAAGAACATTTGGCTGAAAATTCCAAAGTATTTATCTGATCTCTTACTATATCATCTTTTTTTTCTCCTGCATGCCTTCGTGAATCCCCTTATTATTAGAAATTTTTCGTGACGTGAGATTTTTTTCGACCGTAGTTATAGACAGTTTTGTCTTTTTCAGCCTGAAATTGACCTAGAAATAGTCCGTCCTGGACTATCAAGCTTCTCCAATTCCAAAAATTCAGGCTTTTCAGGCCCTTTTAGGCTAGTTCCGGCTGCCATTGCTCGGCTAAGAAAAGCTCATACAGCTTTATCATTGTCTTCTGGGTCTTGTAAATCTTGCCTAGGCCATTCAGGCTCATCTCTGTTTTGCCCATGTAGATTGAGGCCTGAAGTGAAGCCTTGAAATGTGCCTTAAAATGACTTCTAATGATTGGGCTCTTTTAGGCTCGGAAGTACAGCCTCATAACGTTTCAGGTTCGTTTAGGCTAGGTCAGGCTTGTGAGACTAGTTAGAACCGTCCTAAGGCTTGTAAATTTCCCCCACCAGTACCATTTTTGTCTGTCATTTTAACACTACTACTGTGTTGATTTCTAGCGTGCTGTCTCGCCGACAAACCGCTCAACCAGTTGCCATTGGCAATGCTGCCGCTCCGCCATCAGTGATTTCCACGTCATCTGAATTGCATCTGGAAATGCCATCGACCCCTCAGGCTTCATCTCTACCGTCAACGATTCTGGAGACGCCGCCACAGAGCAACGGAGTCCAACATCAATACGTGCCAATGACGCCGTCAGCCACCGAACACACGTCATCAGAATTCGATTCAGAAGACGTCGTCACGTCGTCTGGAATAGATTCTGAAGGTCAACGTCAAAATTTTAGGTATCTCCACAGCTATGCTTTGAACAATCTGAATGAGGGACACAAGAAGTCAACGATTCTCCGAAGGACCACGATGAATAATTCTGGAGCCGCCACTGGAGTTCAGAAGACGTCATCAGATTTTCAGAAGACGTCGTCGGCGATTCAGAAGACGTCACCTCAAAAAATGTGCTTTGTGACGCCGGAACCATCGCTTCAAGACCAGGAGCTCGCCATCTACACACCACCACCATCTAGGCTGGAAGTCCCAAAAAAAGCCCGAAAAAGCCCGAGAAGCCTGAAAGCCAAGCCTAAGCCTGGTCCAAATGAAGTCGACGATTTGGATCGATATATCGATTTTGCGATTGACCACGCCCCTTTTGCCTTGGTACCATTTGCTGTCGGCTGCTGGTGGACGGGTACAGTACCCATGTGGAGTACCATCAAATTTATTTTCGCTGCATAAAAACTTTTTTTTTGAAAATTTTCTTGGCGGAAATTTTAAGTTTCCGTCAAACTGCATTTTTTGCCCCCTATAATATTTACCGGTAGTTTTTTTTGTTAGTTTTTCGGTTTTTGTGTGATTTTTTGTGACCAAAATATGCATATTTATCCGCCCCCATATCCCCTTTCGTGACCAATTCCCTCCTGACCATGTGAATGAGAAAAATGATAATGAAAATTTCAGATATTTGTACGCCTTTCAACAATACTAATAAGTGCCTAAAATGTCTAGAAAATAAAACTGCGAGTGTCAGCCAAAAATTGTTCAAAAACTGGGAAACTTTCAGATTTTTTTCAGAAATTAAAGTAGGTAAAAAAACCTGAAATTGAACTGAAAGACCATTTTTATCCAGAAAGTGCTAAACATATCGGATTTTCAGAGTACAAAATAACAGCCAAATAATCATTTCATAGATTATCTGAAAAAAAAATCCGAAAAGAATGAAAACCAAACTGAGAATTCCGTTTTTTTTAGAGTTTTCGGGAAAAAAATTTCAGCCAAAAATTATTTTTTTTTCTGTCTCAAAAAATTTTAGAATTTAGTTCTCAAAATATACAAATCAGTCAAGCTATGTTGAAAACAAAGATTTTCAAATAAGATTTCAAACTTTTTCTGAAAAAATTTTTTAGCCAAAACTTTTTTCTTGTTAAGCCACGCCCCCTTTCTCCCCTATATAATTTTCCAGACGTCTCAATTTTTAGCCTTCCACCATCATCAACGACACCACAACAATCACCATTCCCATCGTCGAACGGAACCAATGGAATTCATCTTTAAATGTTTTTTTTCTAAGCTCCGCCCACATTTTTCCACAGGCCACGCCCCTTTTGTTGTTCTGTCTTCTCACACTCAAACACACATTTTTTTTCACACCCTTCATGATACTCTTTATTTTCTTTTTGTAGTTTGTTTTTTTTTTAATTTTTTTAATTCGAGGTCTCTAATTTTTAGTATTTTTGTGCTCTATTTTTGTTTCCAAATAAAATTGATCATTTGGAAAAAAAATTTGGCGGGAAATTTGAAATTTTCAGAAGGATTTGATTTATGAATAAGATAACCTACTCTGACTGATTTGAAATGAGACGCAGGAAAATTCAAAATTTTTGTGAAACAGAAATTTTTTTTCAGGACTTTTCAGGCTTTTCAGGCTTGTTTCCAGGCCCTGTAGTTGGTGGCTGGTGGCCTAAATATTCTAAAATTTTACAGTAATCTTACAGTTTCAGAATTGTTATAATCTCAATTTGAAAACTGGGACTATTATTACACGAGTGGAGCAATTAAGTAAAATAATTTTGTTCGAATTCTGAGAAGCGCGCCAAAACTTGCAAGTTTGAAAGTTTCTCTAAAAACTTTTTTGGCCACTGCACAGAAAAATTAGAAGCCCTCCAAAAAAAGAAAAAATTTGAAAATTTCATAAAACCGTAAATGTTTCCAATGTCTACGCATATTTTCTGTTTCAGATTTATTTTGAAGTTTTGAAATTTTTTCATAATATCAGTATGATTACCGTTAGTTCCGAGAAGCTTGAGACAATTCTGGAATGATTCAATTTTTTCAGTAAACCATGGATATTCGAACCATCAAAAATAAAAATCATTCTCGAAATTTCAGTAATTTTTAAAACAGAATAGCTGTTTCCATTTTGTAGAAACCTGGATAACTATATACAATTCTGGCAAGAAGTTTACTGTTTCAATCAGAATCTGAAGTTCATTATTGCACGAGAAAAAACACTTCGAATTTTAAAAATGCGCACCAAATTTTGGAATTTTTGAAAATCTTGAAAGGTTTTTTCAGACTGCTGGAGCTGTAGAAATTGAAAACATCCCAAAGTAGAAGAAGGTTTTTAAAAAACTTCATAAAACCGTAAATTGTCCCAAAATCTAGGCATGTTTGCTGTTTCAGAACTTCCTTATAATTTTGAAAGTTTTGAAAACTTTAATGCCTGGTTGATTTACTTGCAAGTCTTGAAAAGTTTGAAAATCTTCTGGAATTTTCATATTTTTTCTAAGAAAATAGGTTTTACATTTAGTTAATTTTCCACAGACGAAGAGTACCGAATCACTAAAAATTGGAAACATTCAAAAAATTTTTCTGAAAATTCTGAAACAGAAAAAAAAACCTCTTTTGGAAAAAAATTATATAATTGATTTACAATACTAGCTGAAATTTTACTGTTTAAACGAAAATTTGAAGTTCCGATGAATAGGTATAATAATGATCATATTCCAGTAACTTTTGTGTGAAAATGTGACTGAAAATGGCGAGCCTGAAACAAATCTTTATATTTCTCGATTTATTTCTAGATTTAAGACTATTCCCGGGAAATCGAAGACATGCCAAACAAATTTATTAAAAAAGCGAAAAAAAAAACATATGTGGATGAAAAATTTCAGCTGTTGATTATGGAAAAAGAATAGTGTTTCAGATACAATCTTTCAGAAACTGCAAATTTTTTCGAAATTAATACGGCGAAAGTGGTAGCAATCAGTGCTCTTATGAAATTAATAATAGTTGTGCATGGTATTCAAACCTTTTCTTTTCGCGGGCGGCTGGCCTTTTTTGACCTCCAAGCTATTTTTGAATTCAAGAAGTGCTGAGTGAAAGTGGGCGGACCTCCGGCGCAGAAAAAAGGAACAAGCTTTTCAATTCAGTAAAACTTTGAAAAGTTCAATTTTCGCTAGTTCGCCGGTGGTTACCGAAATACTAAACATCAGGAAAAAATAGACAATTCTAAAACATTTCGAAACAGAAAAAGTTTTTGAAAGATTACTTCTACTCACTAAAAATTTACCGTCTCCATATGAATTTGAATTTTCGGGAAGATATTTTCTCTATTTTTTCTCTATATCCTTATATTATAAAAAAAAACAACAGTGATGTTAGTTTCGAGAAATTCGTTCTTTTAGACTTTTTTTTTGAGAATATAACTAATGAAGTCTTTTTTTATATTAAGAATAAGCGCGCTTGAAAATTTTTTTCCAAAACTTGAAAATTTTAAAATTAAAAAAAAAACGCTTTTCTCATCTGTAAGGTGTCCCCAAAGATATTGAAAGTTGTCCAAAGTAGTGAAACTTTGAAAATGTAATGAGAGCGTAAATTTTACCAAAGACTGCGCATTTTCGCTGTTTCAGAAATTGCATAAAATTGTTTAGTTTTTTCCAAACATCAATTTGTGCAGGCATTCTCTGGTGGAAGTATTGAAATGTTTGAAATTATTCTGAAAATTTGAGATTGTGTTGAAAAAATGAAGATTTTCCTTTTCATAGTGGTGGAGTGTCGATTTTCTATCCATTGAAAATTGCAAGAATTCTCGAAATTTCAGAGAATTCCGAAACAGTAAAGACTTTCTTGTTTTGTAGAAAACTAAAAATCTATACACAATTTTGCGGAAGCTTTACTTTTTCACTGAGAATTTCAAATCAAAACGAACCTTTGATTGCCGAAGAATAGCATTATTTCAATTACCGCTTTCTGAAACTGACATTTTTTCGTTGCTGGGTGATTATCGTAATGAATATGGGCAAACAAGTTCCGAATAGTGCTATCTCCATCTTCCAAAACCTAGGTACTGACAATTTTGGTGAAAATCAGAGAAATTTGAGATAAAAACTGTTAGATTACGGTCTCTCAAAGCTTAGATTTTATCTGTCTTACACACGTTTGATATTATACGCACAAAACTTCTATCGTTGATTTTTTCATTTTTTAGGAAAAAGCGAATATACTTTTTTCAGACGGATCTGCTTCAATTCCAGTGAAAAAGGAGCGTTTGTAAGTTAGAAAAACTTTAGAGATTTTCAAATTATCACCATTGAAGGGTATGGAAATTGAAAGATCTCCAAAGTAGTAAAACTTTGAAAGTGTTATGAAACTGTCGATTTTTCACCAAAGTCTAAGCGTGGTTTCTGTTTCAGAACATTCATATAGCTGTGAACTTTCTCTTAAAAAGCAGTACAAAGATTTTCCACTATTTCAATTATTAGAAATTTTGAGACTATTCTGGAATTTTCAGATTGTGTTGAAAAAATGTCTTTTTCTACAGTAAGAACTATGGACACTCAACCAATCATCAAGTCAGCAAAAATTAGAATCATTCTCGAAATTTCAGGAAATTCCGAAACATGAAAAGTGTTTTTTTCAGAATCCGAAAAACTATATGATTCTGGTCAGTGTGTGCAGACGAGAAATATTTCTCGAGAATTTCTCAAGAATTTTTTCTCGAGAAAATGTTCTCGTCTGCACAGACTGATTCTAGTGGAAAGTTTACTGTTTCAATAAGAATTCGGAGTTTCTATGAAAATTTTTGATAATGAGATTTCACAAAACTTTGTTTATGTGCGAAAATGTGACTGAAAATGATAAGCATTCAGACAGATCATTGTATTTTCAGATGTTACGAAAACTTCTTTGGTAATTAGAAATGTTTGAGAAAGTTTATGAAAAAAAATAGCAGAAAAAATCGTTCGGAATTAGACAAGAATCAGTCGTCCAATACTAAGCATTCAAATAGAATTTTTCTGATATTGCAATTATTTTTGTTTCGGGTTGTTTATCGAAATATATCCGGGCAAACAATTTGGAAATAGCGCTATCTCAATCTTCCAAAAACTAGGCAGTGACAATTTTTAGTGAAATAAAAGGGATTTGAGTAGAGAAAACTGTAAAATTACGGTTTCTTAAAAATTACATTTTTTCTGTCTTTGCAAAGCATTTATTGATTTATTGACTATGGTGTTCATGTTCAGGAAGAAGCGGACAATCTTTTTTCTGATGAATCTGTTCCAATTCCTGTGAAAAAAAGCGGGTGTAAATTAGAAAAACTTTGGAGATTCTCAAATTTTTTACGTAGGAGATATTGAAATTGAAAAATCTGTAACAAAATTTAGAAAATATTCTGAAGCAGTAAATTTTTATCAAAGTCTACCCACATTTTCTGTTTCAAAATATTCATATAACTTTGATCCCACCGTTGCACATATTGAAAAGCTTGAAACTATTCTAAAGTTTCCAGAACTTTCTGAAAAAAATAAGTTTTCCTTACTTTTATCCCATGGGACTACGATACTATCGCAAATTGGAATCATTCTCGAAAATCCGAAAAATTCTGAAACAGAAAAGTAGTTTTTTTGTCGAAATCTGAAAAACTATATACAATTATTGATGAAATCTACCAGTTTTACTGATCAAACTTAACATGAACCGTTGATTGCCGAAAAATAAAGTTGTTTGAATTACCGTTTTTCTGAAACTGGGAATATTTTTGCTTCAGGATGGTAATTGAAATGAAAATTGGCAAGTCAATTTCGAATGGTGCTTTCAAAAACTAGATACTAACAGTTTTTGGCGAAAATCAGTATGATTTGAATAGTGTAAACTGGAAGATACGGTTTCTCAAAGAAGAAATTCCATCTGTCTTGGCGTTTGATAATCTATGCCAGGCATGAGCGGAAGAGAAAATTTTGAATCCCGAAGAAGGAAGACGGAAGTCGGAAGAGAAAAAAGCCCAGTAGACGGAGTTCCGCTCATTTCTGATCTATGCATAAACCTCCGTTGTTCATTGTTTTCGTTCAGCCCGTAGATTTATACCAGCCTTTTCTGTCTCAAAACATTCAAATAATTTTGAATTTGTTCATCATATCAATATCTTGATGGTTCTAGTTACTAAAAATTGGAAACGTTTCTCAATTTGGGGAATTTTTGAAAGGGAAAAGTTGCTTTCAAAAAACTGGAAAAATTCTAAGACCGATAACTGAAATTTCACCGATTCACTGAGAATTTGAAGCTTCCATGAAAAGATCTTACAATTGATATGTGTGAAACAGGTAAACTGTAAGATTACTGTTTCTTGAAGCTTAGATTTTATCTGCCTTACGAAGATCGATAATATCTGCACAAATCCATTTTTTAGATTATTCTGTTGAAAAAATAACAAGAATGCTTTTTTCCTGGCGGATCTGTTTCATAACTAATCAATGAAGAAGTAAAACTTTAAGAATGTTATAAAACCGTAATTGTTTCCCAAAATTTACGCATATTTGCTGTTTCAGAACTTTCCTATAATTTTGAACTTCTCGAAGTATCAGTTCACTATTCGGAACATTCTCGAAATTTCGAAAAATTCTGAAACAGAAAAACGGTTTTTTTTTGTGGGAGTCTGTAAAATTATAAACATTCCTGTAGGGTTCCTACTCGGGCGGGAATTCGCCCGCCCGTGGCCACCCGGGGGGCTCCCCGCCCGCTGCCCGCCCGTCCCGCCCGGGCCATCCAGAAAAGTTCATTTTCACGCTTGGAATTAAATTAATTTTCAATTATTTTCAGTTAATTTTCTTCTTTTTTTACAGAAAGTTTGCGTGAAAATGACCTTTCCGGATCACCCGGGCGGAACGGGCGGGCGGCGGGCGGGTGTTCCCCCGGGCGGGCAGCGGGCGCCCGGGTTTTCCCCGCCCAAAGTAGGAACCCTACATTCCTGGCAGAAAGTTTACTGTATCGCTGAGAATTTTTCAAAGTCTAAGCATGATTGCTGTTTCAAAACATTTGAATAATTTTGAACTTTTTCGAAATATCAATGCCATCAACCTTTGCGTATTGAAAAGCTTGAAACTTTTTGGAACTTTCAGATTTTGTTAAAAAATCAGGAGGCATTTACTTTGTACAGGGGATTATCGAATCAACATCAACTGGAATTCTTCTCGAAATTTCAGAGAACTCCGAAACAGAGAGTTTGGTTTTGTAGAAATCTGAAAAACTATAATCAATACTGGCTGAAGATTTACTCTCTCAGCGAAGTTTGTTAATTATTCCGACAACAATATTTTCCATTGTCCATTGTTTCCACTTGAAAAAAAAGATCGAACTTGGAAATTTGAAAAAATTGAACATTTCCGTAGATTTTTCATCGTTAATTTTTGATGTAAACTATCTAATAACAAGAGAACATCGATGAAAATTTTTAAAAAATTCTGAAACAGAAAAGTTTTTTTTGTAAAAATCTGAAAAAAGTTATTTAATTCAGGCAGAACTAAGAGTCTGAAGTTTCCAAGAAAATTTTATAAAAAATGGGATTTCATAAAGTGTATTATATGGGTGAGTGCAACTGAAAAATATTAAGCCTTCAGGCAAATGATTGTATTTCCAAGTGTTGCTTGTGTTTTTAGAAAAGTTGAGTGAAAATGTGTGAATGTGAATGTGAATGAGAAAAAAAATGATAAAAATTTTCTGAAAAAATGTTTTCTTCGAGTTCCAGAAGGAAAGTTAACACGAGGAGAAAATGACTAGATCCAACCTGAAATTTAGAAAATAAAACAGAAAATTCAGCTCGAAATGGTTTTAAAAAAATCCGGAAAATTCAGCTTTTTTTCAGACAAAAAATTTTCAGCCAAACTATTTTTATCTGATTTTATGAATATCTCAAAAAAGGTGGTTTGAAAAAGCCTGAAAATGACCTGGAGGACCATTCTCAGCCAGAAAGTGCTGAAAAAAAAACAGGGATTTACAGAATACAAAGTTACAGCCAAAACATCATTTTCTAGATTTTCGGAAAAGAAAATTCCGAAAAGAAAAATCCTAAAAAGAATTTCGAATAGATCCAAAAAAAAACTGAAAATTTCAGAGCTTTCGGGAAAAAAATTGCAGCCAAAAATTTTTTTTCTGATTCAGAAAAGTTAGAAATATAGTTCTCAAAAATAAAGAAATCAGTCAACTTGCGATTTAGAATCCGGAGTATTTCACAAAAAATATAAAGACTTTTTCAAAAAAATTTTTCATCCAAAAAAAAAATTTCACCAAGCCACGCCCCCTTTTCCTCCCAAAATAATTTTCCAGACGTCTCAATTTTTAGCCTTCCACCATCATCAACGACACCACAACAATCACCATTCCCATCGTCAAACGGAACCAATGGAAATCATCTTTAAATGTTTTTTTTTTTTGAATTTTTCTAGGCCCCGCCCAATTTTTTCCCAAGGCCACGCCCCCCATTTTTTGTTGTTTTGTCTTCTCACACTCAAACACACATTTTTTCACACCCTTCATGATACTCTTTTATTTTTTCGTAGTGTTTTTTTTAATTTTTTTAATTCGAGGTCTCTTCATTTTTGGTATTTCTGTGCTCTATTTTTGTTTTCAGATAAAATTGTTCATTGAAAAAAACAAAAAAAAAAGCGGGAATTTGAAAATTTCAGAAGGATTCGATTTATGAAGAAGACGAATGAAGTGGAGTGATTTTAAATAAGAAGCAGGAAATTAAAAAAGTTTCGTGAAACAGAATTTTTTTTTGGGTTTTCTAGGCTTTTTCACCCTTTTCAGGCTTCTAGGCTAGCTTTTAGGCTCTGTGGTTTGTGGCTGGTTTAATTATTTTACAACATTACAGTAACCTTACAGTTTCAGAGTTTTTGAAAGCTCAATTTAAAAATTGAGGTTATTATTGCACAAATACTGACATCAAAATTAAGGAAAATAGATTTGTCTAGTTTTTCATTCATATAATTTTGAACATTTTCGAAATATCAATATTGAGCAGATCAACAGTTGCGAGTATTGAAAAGCTTGAAACTTTCTGGAACTTTGCCGATTTTGCTTAAAAAATAGAAGTTTTTACTTTCTACAGGGGACTATCCACCATCAACTGGAATCCTTCTCGAAACTTCAGAAAAACTTTTGACAATGAGATACCACAAAATTTGGTTTATGTGTGGAAATGCGACTGAAAATGGTAAGCTTTTAGGCAGGTCAAGGTATTTTCAGATGTTACAAACACTTCGTCGGAAACTAAAAGAATGTGTTAAGTTTATGAAAAATTAGCAGAAAGCCAGTTAAATAAGACACGAATCAGTCGTCGAATGCTAAGCATTCCAATATAATTTTTCTGGAACTGCAAATATTTTTTTCGTTTCAGGTTACTTTTCAGAATGAATACGGACAAACAATTAGGGAATATCTCAACCTTCCAAAACTAGGAAATTCTAGTGAAAAAAAAAGCGCCTAAACTTCAAAAAATTAGAAAAACTTTAAGGATTTTTAAAATCGTAGATTTTCACCTAAATCTGCGCATATTTGCTGTTTCAGAGCTTTCCTATAATTTTGAATTTCTCAAAGTATCAGTTCACCATTCATCTATAGTTGACAGTATTGAAAAGTTTGAAACTAATCCAAATTTTTCAGATTGTGTTAAAAAAAAAGAAGTTTACCTCATTTTTCCATAGGTCCATCACATCATACCATCGAAACCATCGAAAAATGAGAAACTTCTGGAGATTTCAAAAAATTCTGAGACAGAAAAACTGTTTTTCGTGGAAATCTGTAAAATTATAAACTGTTCTGGCGGAAAGTTTACTGTATCGCTGAGAATTTTTCAAAGCCTACTCCTAATTGCTGTTTCAGAACAATAAAATAATTTTGAACAATTTCGAAATATCAATATTTAGCAGATCAACAGTTGCGAGTATTGAAAAGCTTGAAACTTTCTGGAACTTTCAGGTTTCGTTGAAAAAAGGAAGCATTTACTCTCTTTAGGTGATTATCGAACCAACATCAATTGGAATCCTTCTCGAAATTTCAGAAAAACCCGAAAGAGAAAATTTGTAGAAGTCTGAAAAACTGTATACAATACGGGTTGAATATTTACTATTTTAACGAGTATTTAAAGAACATTGAATCAACTCATTGCGAAAAAAGAACAGTATTTCGAATAAAATGTCACTGAAACTGCAAAATTTCATTATACTTTCCGAAATAAAAACTGGCCAACACTAGTTTCGAATAGTGTTACTCTTCCAAAATATAGGCATTCATAAACTGGAAATTCTAGCGAAAATCGGAGGGGGTTTGAATTTTTTTAAAACAGTAAGCTTACGGTTTCTAGAAGCTAAGATATTCTCTTGCCTTTAGCGAAGTTTGATACGATATTCAAATCATAATTTTTGAAAAATGTGTACATTTCTATAAGGCTTTCATCATGAATTTCCATTGTAATAATCATCGATTAGAAGCTCTCCGAAGTAGTAAAAATTTAAAAACTTTAAAAAACCAAACGAAATGTTTCCAAAGTTTGTAAATTTTTTGCTGTTTCAGATACCGTGTAAAATAGTTTAGTTTTCTGAAAATAACAGTGCGTTTTATTCTTTTTGTAATGCGAATATTGAAACGTTTAAAACTATTTTGAAGTTTATAGATAGCTTTGTGAAGGTGAACCCTTTCTTTTTCCATAATAAAACCCTCGGATATCAATTAAAACTTGAGAACATCGATGAAAATTTCAAAAAATTCTGAAACGGAAAATCTATTTTTATTAGAATTTTAGAATTTTGAAAAACTATATAAAATTCTGGCAGGAAATTCACTGTTTCACTGAGAATTCAAAGTTTCCAAAAAAAGCTCTTATTAATGAGGTTTCGATAGCCTATGTTACCTATTTATGTGTGAAAATACATCTGAAAAATGGTAATCTTCCAGTCTAATTATTGTATTTTCAGGTGTTGCGTGGGGTTTTTTTTAGGAAAGTTGAGTTAAAACGTGTGTGAAAATTGATGAAAAACTGGGAAAAAAACGATTTTTAAAATGAAGTTATTATGAGTCGATTATGGAAAAGTTTCACATATGGTTTTTTTGAAACTGCAATTTTTATTTCGTTTCAGGGTGTCAAGCGAAATAAATATGATCAAAAAAGCAACTAATAGTGCTATCTATCTCTGTGAAAAACTAGATGTTTTGAAACTGGGAATATTGGAAAAATTCAGAAGAATCTGAATGAAAAAAACTGTGAAATTACAGTTTCTAAAGTTTTAAATTTGCTGGCTGTAATTGCTGAAGTTGATATTAAGGTAAGGTGCGAAACTTTTTATGAGCATCGTTTTTAGAGAAAAAAAATGAGAAGAAATTGTTTTGGCTGAACGGAACCAGTTGCTGTAGAATTATTTTAGAAGAACGCGCCAAAACTTGAAAAATTATGAACATTTCTCTGAATTTTTGTACCTCCGATATCGAAACTCCCCAAATAAGAAAACGTTTACAAATGATATAGAACGGTAAATTTTTCCAAAGTTCTCACAACTTTTGCTATTCCAGAATCCTTTGAAAATGTCGAAATTTCTTCAAAGTTTCAGAACATGCCAAAATAAACGAAGTGGGAGCTACAATTTTCAGAAAAAAACTTTGATAATAATGACGAGATTATAAGTTCCTCTACTATCAAAGTAAAAAACGATTCCTTGACACCGTCACGTCAAAATGCACAGCAGGGGGCCCGCTGACTCCGCCCCCTCCAACATTTGCATTTTTAGCTGTTTCAGCTGTTTTTACATGTTTTTTTCCAGTGTTTCTTATATCTCTTGACAAAAATATGAATTTTATTGCTAACTATGTTTCAAAAATGCACAAAAACTCCAGCAATTCTGAAATTGCAGTCCGAAATCGCCAATCTATGTTTTTCCTCTATTTCTGGCTTTATTTCTATTTTTGTGCATTTTTGTAACATAATTAGCAATAAAATTCTAATTTTTGTCAGGAGATATAAGAAAAACTGGAAAAAAACATGTAAAAACAGCTGAAACAGCTAAAAATGCAAAAGTTGGAGGGGGCGTGGTCAGCGGACCCCTTGCTGTGTTTTGACGTGACGGTGTCAAGGAATCGTTTTTCACTTTGATAGTATGTACTTTTTTTCATTTGTTAAAAAATGACAAGAAACGGTAATCCAGAAGTTGATTAAGAAAAATGAACAGTATTTCAAATGCAAATTTTCTGAAACTGCAAATTTTTTCGTTTCAGGATGCTCATTGAAAAAAGTTGACAAATCGAAATGAATAACGTCAATGAAGATAATGTTACAATTGGAGGCTGTTCAAAATAGCAAAACTTTGAAACTGTTATAAAACCGTAAATTTTATCAAAGACAACGTTAGTTTGCTGTTTCAGAGCTTTCCTATAATTTTGAACTTTTTCAAAATATCAGTACTCCGGTTATTTTGCTACTGAAGTATTAAAAAACCAGACCGTTTCCGGCGCTTCGCGCCTCAACCGTCTGGCCTTCGCTGGGGAACGCGATTTTGACTATGTGCATAGATAGCACAGAGCTTTTCAGCGATCTTATCAAAAAACGCAATCATCCCGTCAGCATTCTCTATCGATCAGTCAAAATTTTATGAAAATCGGTTCAGTGGGAGCCTCGCTATGGCCAGCGCCGGACGAACAAACAGACACACGGAATCTTTATGGTAATAATAGTAAAAATTTGGAGCCAATCTGGAATTTTCAGATAGTTTTGAAATTTTTCAAATTTCTGAAATTTTCTGAAACAGAAGAGCCCTTTTCTTATGTAGATATTTGAAAGGCTACACACAGTTTTGGCTAAAAGTTTACTGTCTCTTCGGGAACAGTCTATTTATTGAATCACGTGTAAAAACTTGACGGAAAATGGTAAGCCTGAAACAGATCACTGTATTTTCAGATATCATGAATAGTGTTCAGGGAAACTGAAGATGTATAAAAGAACTATAAAAAATAGGAAAAAGAGTTTTCATAATGATACGAAGACCAGATTACAGAAATATGAATCAAGTTCGAATAAAATCTTCCAGAAACTGCAATGTATTTCTAGTTAAAGGGTGCGCGAATGCTGCCGAACAAGTTTCGAATAGTTTAGTCTCAATCTTCCAAAAACTAGGCACTGACGATTCCGCTGAAAATTGAAGGGATTTGAGTCTTAAAGAAAACTGTAAAATTACGGTTTCTCAAAGCAAATATCATGATTGTCTTAAGAGGAGTTTGATCATTTTGGCATGAATCTCGGCAATATCCCGCATCAAGCAAGCGTATAGTGCTGATCTGCTGCGGACGTTTTGTACAGGTGCTGCCCACGTGTACCGCCTTTAGACATGCTTGTCATTAGCCATTTCCGAGAGCTTGGGTCAGGAATTATTAAAGTTCATTTTAATCTCATTGAAAGAGGGTCTAAATTTTTCGAAATTCCGTTTTCCGCACTTAACCGAGCGTTATTTTTTCAATGTGAAGCGCACATCCGCAACACCTAGTCAGCATCTTCAAAATATTCAGCAGTCGAATAGCAATATAGTTGCGCAACAATCTGTGAAAAATTAGTACTGACTTTTTTGAATCGCAGCAGTCGCGCAGCATTTTTGCAGCAGGTCAGCACTCTACGCGTGACTGATGCGGGTTTTAGCCGAGAATGGTTTTTTTTTAATTTTATAAAACCGTACATTTTTCACCAAAGTCGTCTACGCATACTTTAGAACATTCCTATAATTTTGAACTTCTTCCAAAAATCACTATTCCGTTCGTTTGAAGCTGAGAGTATTTGAAAATTCCAAACTATTTTGAGGCTTTCAAATTTTTTTCAAGCGAATGCAGTATTTTTTCCTTTTTTCACAGTGAAATCTAGGACATATTCACTCACTGAAAATTGAAAACATCCTCAAAATTTCAGAAAATTTTTAAACAAAAAAACGTCTTTTTGTGAGAATCGTTCCAAAAGACTGAAAATGTAGCATATGTGCTGGAATAGTCAATTCCAGAAAAACAAAAAAGTTCACATAACACTTTTTCGAAACGGCACACTTTTTAAAGTTTCGAAATTCGGAAGTGAATATTTTCAAAACGGAAGTCGGAAGCCGGAAGTCGGAAGTGAAAAAAAACCGGCCGAAGCCGAAAGTTGGAAGTAGGTAGTCGGAATTCGAAAGCGGAAATTGGTCTAATTGATAAAAAATCCGGAAAATTTATGGATTTTCGCTGACTTCAGTTACTTCCAACGCATTTTTGAGCTTCATTTCTACGGAAATTCCGCACTTTTGTCGATATTTTGCCTACTCCACACTTCCGACTTCCGCCCGATTTTCGGTCCCAAAACGGAAGTCGGAAGTCGGAAGACGGAAGTGAAAAAACAGGCGGAAGTCGGAATTCCGCCCAGCTCTGTTGCGAAGAGTGCTTTCTCAATATTCCAAAAACTAGGTACTGGCAAACTTGCTAAAATCGGACGCATTTGAAGAGAAAACTGTAAGATTACGGTTTTTCAAAGCTTAGATTATGTTTATTTTAGCGATGTTTGATAATTTTATTGATGTAATAAAATCTTTTGTCCAATTCCAAAAAATTAATCGAGACAAAACTGGAAAATAAGAAAAACTCTATTATAGAAAAATATATTTTATATAAACAAATTGGAACCAAGAAAACCACAAAAAAGCAAAACTGAAAATTGTAAAAGCGGGCCAAAGCTTGCAAGTTTGAAAGTTTCTTTAAAAACTTTTTTGATCACTGCACAGAAAAATTAGAAGCCCTCCAAAATAGAATAATTTTAAAAATTTCCTAAAACCGTAAATGTTTCCAATGTTTATAAAATTTTGGCTGTTTCAGGATTTGCATGAAATTTTGAAATGTTCTCATAACATCAGTTCGATATACTCATTGACATCTTGCAAGTCTTGAAAAGTTAAAAAAAAAACTATTCAGAACTTTTCATATAGTTCTGAAGTGATGAAATGATTACTTTCTACAGTAAGAACCATGGACATGGAAAGCATCAAAAATTAGAATTACTTTCGAAGGTTGAGAAAATTCCGAAACAGGAAAGGTGTTATTCTTCTGTAGAAACCTGAAAAAGCTATATACAATTCTGGCGGAAATTTTACTGTTTTAGTGAGAAGTAGGATTTTATTATCGCACGAGTACTAACACTAAAATTAATTGAATGCAGTTTTGTTCTAATTTTGAAAAAGCGCACTAATTTTTGTTGATGATGTCTTCCAAAAAGATCAAAAATTCTCCTAAATAAAAAGTTTCGAAAAGTTTGTAAAACCGTAATTTTTTTCAAAGTCTACGGACGTTTTCTGTTTCAAAACGTCCATAAACTTTTGATTTATTTTCAAAGTTTCAGTAATTCGGGGTTACAAGGCAGTACTGTCAAAAAAATAAAGTTTGGGCAAGAATCCACACCCTTATTTCCGCAGGCGGTCCGCCAATTTCAACTGGAAGCTGTAGGAATTTAAATTTAGCTTGCAGGCGAAAGACCGCCCGCGAAAATAAAAGTTTGAACTCGTTGCCGAAACTTTATTTTTTCAACAGTAAGTATTGAAAATTTTGAAACTATTCTGAAAATTCTAGAATATATTTTTAAGTTTTCACTTTCTACATTAAAAATCATGCACGTTGAAGCACCAAAAATTAAAATCTTTTTCAAAGTTTCAGAAAATTCTAAAACAGAAAAACGTTCTTATTTTGTAGAAATCTAAATAATTTTCTGCAAAAAAGTTCAATATTTCACTGAGAATTAGAAGTTTTTTGATGCACGGGTAATAGCACTGGAAATAAATAAATGTAGTGTTCTTCTAATTTCGGAAAAGCGCGCCAAAACTTGCAAGTTTGAAAATGTCCAACCTTTCAATAAATATTTGTCGGTCTAAAACAAATCAGAACTTCTCCAGAACAAGAAAATTTTCTTGAAGATTCATGAAACCGTAAATGTTTCCATTGTCTACGCATATTTGGTGTTTCAGAGTTCTTTTAAAATTCCGAAATTTTTTCATAATATCAGTAGGATTTCCGCTAGTTCCGAGAAGCTTGAGACTATTCTGAAATTTCCCGACAATTCTCAAAAGAAGGAGTGATTACTTTCTACACTTCGAATAATTTGAAAAAAGCCACAAAACAATTAGTAGCTCTTCGAAGTAGAAAAAACTTAAAAATTCCAGAAAACCGTAAGTTTTTTAAAAAACAACCGCATTTTTGCTGTTTTTGAACTTTTGTAAAAGTTTGACGTTTTTTAAAATGTCAGTAGTTAAGTTGAAGTTATCGAAAAGATTGAAACTATTCCGATGTTTCCAGAAAGTTTTGGAATCATGAAGTTTTTCCATTCCTACGGATGAATGATTGGATCATTAAAATTTGCAAATATTTTTGAAATTTTCTTAAACAGAAAATATGTTTTTTTTTTCGTAGAAATTTCAAAAACTATATAGAATTCCGGCGAAAAATTTACTGTTTCATTAAGGATTTGAACTTTCAAGAAAAGCTCTTTATCATAATTATAAAGGCATATGCTTGAAAATGTTATTGATAATAGTATGTTCTCAGGCAGATCATTATACTTTTAGGCGTTGCGCTTTTAGAGGAAAGTGGAATTTATTTGAGCGAATTGTGAAAAATAGAGAAAGAAAAGGTTTCAACAGTATTCCAAATACAGTTTTTCTGAAAGTTTGTTTTGTTTCAGGGTACTTGTCGAAATGAATACAGAAAAACAAGTTCTGAATAGTGCTATCGCAATCTTCCATAACCTAGGTACTGGCAATTTCGGCGAAAATTAAATGAATTGAAACAGAGAAAACTGTAAAATCACGGTTTCTTAAAACTTATATTTTTTCTGTCTTTCCAAAGCATCCATTGACTATGGTTTTCATTTCTAGGAAGAAGCGGAAAAGCTCTTTTCCTAGCGAATCTGTTCTAATTCCAGTGAAAAAAAGAGTGATAAAACTTTTAAATTACCTTAAAATCTGTAATCGAGGGACATGTCCTTCTATTTTTGAACCTCTTTTTTGGTGTCCTTCTATTACAGGTGTGCTTCATTTGAAACAGTTCGGAATTTTTTGGTATTTTTTTTGAAATGCCTGTTCATTCCTACAGTGAGAGCTGTGGAGTCACTAAATTTCTCAATTTGCTGAATTTCTGAAACGGCAAGGTTGCTTTCAAAAAACTTGAAAAATCCTGAAAACCGATAGCTGAAATTTCACTTCACTGAGAATTTGAAGAGTTGTTTCGTACTCTCAGATGATTCGATCAGTGTTCCGAAAACGGGAAATTATAGTGTAGTGTTTACACGAGTGCGGCTCCATATGCGCTCTACTGCACTCAGTACTTCGAGATTTTCCACTTTGGTTGCCAAATTGCATTTTTCAAAACATTTAAAATGATGTTTTTCGAAGTGATTAGCATTTTTATGCCGCCATTTTCGGCAAAAATTGAAAAAAAAATTTGGTGACCAAAATCAGAATTTCAGATAGCCATTTTTCAACTGAGTGCAGTAGAGCGCGTATGGAGCGGCACCCGTATGAACAATAGCGAATGTGAAAATAATAATCCAATTGCCGATTAACAAAAAAAAACAGTTTTTCAATTAAAATTTTTCTAAAACAGTACATTTTTTTTTCATTTTAGGATGCTCAGCGAAATGAATAAAGACGAAAAACTAGGTACTGGATATTCTGGCAATCCTGAATTCAATGGAGTTTTTATAGAGAAAACTGTAAGATTACTGTTTCTCAAAGCTTAGATTTTATCTGCCTTACGAAGCTCGATAATACCCGCACAAATCCATTTTTTAGATTATTTTGTTGAAAAAATAACGAAAATTTTCAATTATTTTCAGTAAATTTTCTTTTATTTTCAGAATGTTTGCGTGAAAATTACCTTTCCGGATGACCCGGGCGGGCAGCAGGCGCCCGGATTTTTCCCGCCCGAAGTAGGAAACCCCCAGTGAAGGTTAATTAGGAGCTCTCCAGAGGAGTAAAACTTTGAAAATGTTTAGAAACCGTAATTGTTTCCCAAAATTTACGCATATTCGCTGTTTCAGAGCATTTTTATTATTTCGACTTTTTCAAATTAACAATATTGTTTCCGTCAGAAGAGGTATTGGTAGTATTGGAAAGTTCGAAACTAATCTGAATTTTCCAGAAAGTTCCAAAACGATAAAGCTTTCTTCTTTTTTTTCATAGGTCGCTCAAGTCATCGAAAATTGGTAACATCCTCCAAATTTCAGAAAGTTTTGAAACAGGAAAATTGTTTTTTTCCTGTGGAAATCTGAAAAATTATAAACTGTTCTGGCGGAAAGTTTACAGTATTGCTGAGAACCTTTCGAAGCGTAATTGCTGTTTCAGAACATTCAAATAACTCTAAATTTTTTCGAAATGTCAATGCCTCAACGAATGACTGTAACCAGTATTGAATACCTTGAAACTTTTTGGAACTTTCAGTTTTTGTTGAAAAAAAATGAAGCATTTACTTTATACAGTAGATTATCAAACCAACATCAGTCATAATACTTCTCGAAGTTCCTGAGAATTCCGAAATCGTTAAATGCGAAAAAAAGAACAGTATTTTTTCAAATAAAATATCACTGAAACTGTGAAATTTCATACCGAAGCTAACATTTTCAATCTCTGTTAGCGAATTTTGATAGTACAGGGCCAATAAATTCCATTATCAAGAAAGAAAACGAGTTCGAAAAGTTGAAAAACTTGAACATTTATATAAATTTTTCATCGTTAGTTTTCATTGTTTTCATTGTTGATTAGAATTTTTCCAAAATAAAAAAAAAACATTATAAAAACGTAAATTTTTCCAAACTTTGCATATTTTTTGCTGTTTCAGAATTTGTGTAAAATGGTTAAGTTTTTTCAAAACTTCAGTGTGTAGAAGTCATTCGTCACTGCCAGTATTGAAAAGCTTGAAACTATTTTGAAATAAAGTTTTCAGATAGCGTTGAGATGATGAACCCTTTCTTTTTCCATAATAAGAACCCCGGGTATCTATTAAAAAATGAGGACATCGAGGAAAATTTGCGAAAATTCTGTAAAAATCTGAAAACTATATAAATTCCTTGCGGAAAGGTAACTGTTTCACTGAGAATTTGAAGTTTCCAAAAAAGATGTTTTAACAATAGTACTCCAAATCTTGTATGTTAACACCGCCTCTCTGTAATTACTCAACAATCTCTGAAGTACTAATTCACCGGCGCCCAAATGTTTTCCGATTTTGCTAGTTTTGCTTCAGCATGTTACTTAGGACCCATATATTCAGAAAACTGTAGTTTCGAATCTATCTCTGTCTTGCTCCAGGAGCTGGATGACCAAAAAGTACCAAAAACAAACGTTGTCCAATCGTTCTGAAAAATGTTTCCTAGACGTATTTCAGCACGCTGAACACAAATTTCACAATGAAAATGCTTGAAGCCAATTTTAAAGAGTACCTGTAATGCTAAATTTTCGATTTTGAACGATTTTTGGACGTTTTTTGAAAAATTTAGTATAGGACGTGACTGAACGGACTCCAGATTCAGATTCAGCACCCAAAAATACGTCGAATTCCTTTAAAAAATCAAAAATCGAGAGATACACCTTTTGAGATAAATCCACTTTTATGCATTTTCAGAACCTACCCCCCTCCATGGTGAAAAAAGTCATAGTCTCAGATCGGGACAAAAAATTTGTAGGATGTTCCCCTATCCAAATGTGACTCGGTCACCAATTATTAACTTCTGGAAATTCGTTTTGTAGTCATGGCACCACTTCAAAAAAATCTATCTCCTGATCCTGGATCGAAAAAATCAAAAACTTTAATATTAGTTTTTTTTGAGCGGAATGTGTCGGAAAGTGATGAATTAGTCCTAAATAGTCGTTTTAGACAAAAAACCGGTGGGAAATCTGACAATCCGCTCAGATTTCAGTGCTAAAGCAACTATTTGAAGAAATTTCTGAAAATTCGATGTTTTAGCGAAGAAATCGTGATTTTGCGAGGAAACTTTTGTCTAAAACGACTATTCAGAATTAACTCAACACTTTCCGACACATTCCGCTCAAAAAAAACTAATATTAAAGTTTTTGATTTTTTCGATCCAGGATCAGGAGATAGATTTTTTTGAAGTGGTGCCATGACTACAAAACGAATTTCCAGAAGTTAATAATTGGTGACCGAGTCACATTTTATAGAGAAACATCCTACAAGTTTTTTGTCCCGATCTGAGACTATGACTTTTTTCACCATGGAGGGGGGTAGGTTCTGAAAATGCATAAAAGTGGATTTATCTCAAAAGGTGTATATCTCGATTTTTGATTTTTTAAAGGAATTCGACGTCTTTTTGGGTGCTGAATCTGAATCTGGAGTTCGTTCAGTCACGTCCCATACTAAATTTTTCAGGAACAAAAAAAAAACGTCCAAAAATCGTTCAAAATCGAAAATTTAGCATTACAGGTACTCTTTAAAATTGGCTTCAAGCATTTTCATTGTGAAATTTGTGTTCAGCGTGCTGAAATACGTCTAGGAAACATTTTTCAGAACGATTGGACAACGTTTGTTTTTGGTCCTTTTTGGTCATCCAGCTCCTGGAGCAAGACAGAGATAGATTCGAAACTACAGTTTTCTGACTATATGGGTCCTAAGTAACATGCTGAAGCAAAACTAGCAAAATCGGAAAACATTTGGGCGCCGGTGAATTTCGTTTTCGAGGAATAACAGAGAGGCAATGTTAAAATTCGACTAAAAGATAGTAAGCCTTCAGGCTAATTATTGTATTTTCATGTGTTGCGTGAGATTTTGAGCAATTTAAGAAAAAATGTGAATTTGGAAAAAAAAGACTTTCATAATGGAAGTCGAATTGGTCGATTACGGAAAAGTTTCAAATATTGTTTTTCTGAAACGGCAATTTTGTTTCGTTTCAGGGTGCTAAACGAAATGTGATCGAACAACATCAAGTGTGGATGGTTTTCACTGTAGAAAGTAATCACTCCTACATTTCAGAATAGTCTCAAGCTTCTCGACTGGTTGCAGTCATACTGATAATATGAAAAAATTTCGAATTCTTCGAAAATTCTAAAACAGAGAATAAATATCTACAATTCTGGCGGAAAAGTTACTGTTTCACTGAGGATTAGAATTTTATTATTGCCCGAGTAAAAACACTGAAACCATAGTAAATGCAAAATCCCTCGAATTTAAAGAAAATCACACCAAAAGTTTTAAAATTTCATAAGACCGTAAATTTAAAAAAAAAAAACTACGAATATTTGCAGTTTCAAAACCTCCTTATAATTTGAAATGTTTCAATCACTAACTGTTGGAAGTCTAAAAAAGTGTGAAAAATTTCAAAAATGTTTTAAAAAAATGTTTAAAAAATCGTTTTTGTTTTTTTTTCACGGCACGGTCTCCTCAACTCCGAAAACTAACTGCAAGAAAACGTGTACTTTATTTTTCACGTTTTAATTTCATCCTTTTAAATTTTGGCCTGAAAATCGTGTTTTTCCGGATTTCCAGACAAATGGTTAATCGGAATTTTTAATCGTCCATCAGATTTGTAGAGAAAAAAATTCTACGACAAATGAGACCTGAATAAAATCATTCTGTAAAAAAACTGAAAAAGGTGATACAAAAAACTGAATTTCAGCAAAACCGGAATTTCAGCCTTCATACTTGAAAATTTCTTTTGAAAAAATTTGAGCGTCTTTAGAAAGGCTACGTTAAAACTGCCAATTTTTTTCAAAAGAAATTTTCAAGTACGAAGGCTGAAATTCCGGTTTTGCTGAAATTCAGTTTTTTTGTATCTCCTTTTTCAGTTTTTTACAGAATGACTTCATTCAGGTCTCATTTGACGTAGAATTTTTTTCTCTACAAATCTGATGGACGATTAAAAATTCCGATTAACCATTTGTCTGGAAATCCGGAAAAACACGATTTTCAGGCCAAAATTTAAAAGGATGACGGTTACCGAAATACTAAACATCAAGAAAAACTGAGACAGTTCTAGAGCATTCCGAAACAGAAAATTTTTTTGTTTGAAATTTATTCTAGTGGCTAAAAATTTAGCGTATCATTATGAATTTCAATTTCTGTGAAGATATTTTCTCTGATTTTCTCTTAGACCTTTGTGTTCAAAAAAACTATGTTAGTTTAGAAATTCGAAAATCTTTCAAACTTTTCTTTGGAATTATAACGAATGAAGCCTTTGTTATTAAGAATAAGCGCGCTAAAACTTGGAAATTTGAAAATTTGAATAAAAACCCTTTCAAAAATTATCATCTGCAAGTTTTGGCAGATGGACTGGAAGCTTTCCGAAGTAGTAAAACTTTAAAAATGTAATGAAAGCGTAATTTTTTCCAAAGATTACGTATATTTGCTTTTTCAGAATTTGCATAAAATTGTTTAGTTTTTTTCCAAATAACAATTTGGCCATTTTTTGCTGCAATTATTGAAAAGTTTGAAACTATTCTGAAATTTTCAGATTGGGTTAAAAAATAAAAAAGTTTCCTTCTCCATGTGGATTTTATCTAACCATCGGAAACTGCAAGCATTCTCGAAATTTTTGAGAATTCCGAAACAGAAAGGTAGTTTTTTTTTGTGAAAAACAATTTACAATTCTGGCGGAAAGTGTACAGTTTCATTGAGAATTTGAAGTTTCCAATAAACGCTCTTGTGATAATGGCAGTGTTCTATCAATTTAACCTTAGATTTGAAAATATGACTAAAATTTGTAAGCCTGAAATTGGTATCTGTACTTTCAGGTTTTTCGGAGACTAGAAGATATATGAGAATGATTTGAAAAAATGAGAAAAAAATTCGAGACAGAAGTCGGAATCAGACGTGTATTACGGAATAAGAACGTTATTTCAAATACAATGATTCTGAAACAGTATTTTTTTTTGATTTCAAGATGCTTATCGAAATGAATCCGATCAAACAAGTTTCGAATGGTGCTATCTCGATCTTCCAAAAACTAGGTACTCACATCTTTGGCGGAAATCAAAAGGAGTTGAACAGAGAAAACTGTAAGATTACGGTTTCTAAAGTTTTAGATTCGCTGTATGTAATTGCTGAAGTCGTTAGAAAGAATGAGTGCTGATCGAAAAAATGAGAGGAAATCGTTCTAACGGAACAGAATTAATTATTGGAAACTGTGTTAAAACGCGGCAAATTTTGAAAACCCGAAAAAAAAACCCTTCATACACATTTGTCACGAGTTGCGACTGGAATATTTTCAAAGTAGCAAAATTTCGAAAATGTTGAAAAACCGCAATTTTTTGAAACTATTCTAAAGTTTCCAGAAAGTTCTGAGAAAATGAACGCTTTTCTCGCTATTTTGTTGAGACAATGTGATCACTAATAATTGGGAACACCAATGAAACTTTTCGAAAATTCTGGAACAGAAAACTTTTATCAAAAAAATTTGGAAAAATAAAATACAATTTATTGTTTTAACGAGAATTTAATAGGGATCGAACCAGTTGATTGCAAAAAAAAGGACAGTTTTTTAAATAAAATATCACAGAAACTGCAAGATTTCATGATTCTTACCGAAATGAAAACTAGCCAACAAGTTTCGAATAGTGCCGCTCTCTCTAGGACCTAGCTATTCTAAAACTGGCGATTCCGGCGAAAATCAAAGGGATTTGAAATGAAAAAACTGTGTTACGTTTTCTAGAAGCTAACATTTTCTATCTCTTTCAGCGAAGTTTGATACTAAGAGCACAATTTTTGGAAAATGTGAACGTTTCTACAAATTTTTAATCGTTAATTTTTATTGTAATCATCGTCGAAAACAACTTTTAAAATTTTCCGAAAATTTGCAAGTCTTCTGCTTTTTCAGAAATCGCGTAAAAAAGTTTAGTTTTTTGAAAATATCAGTGTGTTGTATTCTTTTTTTGATGCGAATATTGAAAGGTTTGAAATTATATTGAAGTTTATAGATAGCTTTGAGAAGTTGAACCCTTTCTTTTTCCATAATCAAAACCCCGGGTGTCTATTAAAAAATATAGAACATCGATGAAAGTTTTTTTTTAATAAAAATCTGAAAACGTTGCACAATCCTCGCAAAAAGTTCACTGTTTCAACAAGAATTTGAAGTTTCCAAGAAAAGCTCTTTTAATAATAAGGTTCCATAACCTGTTTCATATGCAAAAATGCGACTGAAAAATGGTAAGCCTTCATGAAAATTATTGTATTTCCAGTTGTTCCATGAGTTTTTTGGAAAGTTGAGAAAACGTGTGCGAGAAAATTGAAGAAAAATTGGAAAAAAAAAGACTTTGAGAATAGAACAATAAATAGTCGATTTTGGAGAAGTTTCCAATAGCGTTTTTCTGAAACTGCGTTTTTATTTCGTTTTGACAGAAAAAACTGCAAAATTACGATCGAAAATTTGCTGGCTGTAATAGCTGATCTGTTGTGAATGTTACTATGCACATCGTGTCTATAGAAAAAAATGTTGTGGATGAACTGAATCAATTATTGTAGAATGTTTTTAAAAGAACGCGCCAAACTAGGAAAATTTTGAAAATTTCTCTAAATATTCCGACCGTATGGTATATTGAAATTCTCTAAAGTAAAAAAAGATTACAAGTTTTATAAAACCGTAAATTTTTCCAAAGTATACAAAATTTTTTGCTGTTTCGGAAATCTTTGAAAATTGCGAAATTTTTTCAAAGTTCCAGTAGCTGATTAAAAACATTACAGTAAACAAACCATCAAAAAATTAGAATTATTCTCGAAATTGGAAAAAAAATTCCGAAACAGAAAAGACGTTTTTATTTTGTAGAAAACTGAAAAACTACCATAAAACCTGTAATAGAGTGGCCCCTCTAAAGAGTGGAAAATAATGCGGCCGGCCGCTCTATTACAGGTTTTACGGTATATACAATCCCCTGGTTAAAAGTTTACTGTTTCACTGGGAACTAAAATTTTCCAAAAAAGTGAAAAACTTTGATGACGAGATTACAAGGTCGTCTATGTATTCTTTATGTGTGACAAAATAACTGAAAACGATAAACCAGTAGTTTATTGAGGAAAATGAACTGTATTGCAAATACAACATTATTGAACATCAAGGCTGTCACACGGCCGGCCGCGGCCTCGGCGGCTTGGCTATAAACCGGCCGCGGAAAGAGCTAAAGGTCTGAATGTTTTACTAGGACCCCTTCTTTACATTGTCTACGGTTTCTATAATCTCCGAATTGCTGTAATTGCTGAAGGTGATGATTAATAGCGGAGTGAAAATTCTTATGTCCATCGTGTTTATAGGAAAAAAAATTGAGGAGAAGTTGTTTTGGCGGAACTGAACCAATAACTATCTAATGCTTTTAAAAGAACGCGCCAAAACTGGAAAAATTTTGAAAATTTCCCCAAATTTTCCATTCCTGGGGAATATTGAATCTCCCCAAAGTAGTTTGACAATTTTTAGTAGTTTTACAAGTTAAAAAAAATTACAAGTTTTATAAAACCGTAAACTTTTCCAAAGTTCAGAAACTTTTTGCTGTTTCAGAATTCCTTGAAAATTTCGAAATTTTTTCAAAGTTTCGGTATCTGTTCAAAATTACCGTCAGCCAAACTAACTATCAAAAATAGAATCGTTCTCTTTTCCATGAAAAACTTCGATAATAATGACGAGATTATTTGGCAAGGTTGGTTGTTCAGGCTTTAGTTGATTAAAGAAAATGAAGAGGTTTTCAAATAAAAATTTTCTGACACTGCAAACTTTTAGTTTCGGGATGCTTATGAAAAAAACTGGCAAATCAAAATGAATAACGTCAGATAAGTTTCGAATAGTGATATCTCAATCTTCTAAAAAAAACTAGGTTCTTCCAATTCTGGCGAAAATCAGAGGAATTTGTATGAAAAAAGTGATATTGCGGTTTCTAAAACCCTAGATTCGCTGTCTGTAATTGCCGAAGGTGATAATTAACCACGAATTTGTTATGTAAATACATCGTGTTTATAGAAAAAAAAAGAAATTGTTTTGGGGTGAACTGCCTGCATCCATTACCTCACACCAGTGAAGAAAAACGTTTCAAAACCTGTAAATTCCAAAGTTTGAAATGTTTCTTAAATAATGTTGAAACTGGAGGCTTTTCAAAATAGCAAAACTTTGAAATTGTTATAAAACCGTAAATTTTTTCAAAGACAACGTTAGTTTGCTGTTTCAGAACTATCCTATAATTTTTAACTTTTTCAAAATATCAGTAGTCTGGTTTAGGGTTGTTGTTGGTCGCCAAAACCTTTTATTAAAACCAATGTTTTTCACGTTTTAGGTTTTACAAAACCAATAATTTTTCTAAATTGGTTTTTGAAAACCAATGTAATTTCTAAATTGGTAATTTGACGCCAATTTTTCATCACCAAATTTTCGAAAAACTAATTCTCAAAAAGTTTTTTCCAACGTATTTGACCTTTGATAAATTGGGTTTGCCAAACCTACACGTTGGTATTGGCGACCAATACCTTTTTGAATATTGGCGTAGGTTAATGCCTATTTTTAAATTAGTTTTGGTCGCCGTAAAATACCTTTTTGGCAAGCCTATGATGACTTAACACAGAGGGAAAATTCTTATGTTCATCGAGTTTATTGAAAAAAAATGAGACGGAATTGTATTGGCTGAACTGAACCATTTACTGAAAACTGTTTGAAAAAAACAGGCCAAAACAGGAAAAATTTTGAAAAGTTCTCTGAATATTTCGACCGTATGGTATATTGAAATTCTCTAAAGAAGTAAAAACTTACAAATTTCATAAAATCGAACATTTTTCCAAAGTTTACGCAATTTTTGCTGTTTACGAATTCTTTTGAAAACTCGAAATTTTTTCAAAGTTTCAGTAGCTGTTCAAAATTACAGTCTAACTATCAAAAATAGAATCATTCTCGAAATTAAAAAAAATATTCCAAAACAGAAAATACGTTATTATTTTATTGAAATCTGAGAAACTACCGTGTTACCTGTAATAGAGCGGTCACCTAAAGAGGTAGTGAAAAGTAGTGCAACCGGCCGCACTATTACAGGTTTTACGGTATATACAATCTTCTGGTGAAAAGTTTACTGCTTCACTGGGAACTAAAATTTTCCATGAAAAACAATGATAATATTGGCAAAATCGCATCGTTGTCTATTTTTTTATGTCTGAAAATATGACTGAAAAAGGTAATCCAGGAGTCGATTACGGAAAATGCTGAACACTGGAAAAAAAAAACTGGCAAATCGAAATAAGTATGAAAAAACCAGCTGCAATACTAATAGTGCTATCTAACTCTTTCAAAATTTAAGTATTTTGAAACTGGAAATTTCGGCGAAAATCAAGAGAAATTGAATTAAAAAAATTACGGTTTTTAAAATCTTAGATTTGCTGCCTGTGATTGCTTATAATTGTTCCAGAGAGAATGTTCTTATGTTCATCGTGTTTATAGAAAAAATATGATGAAAAACTGTTTTGGGGGAACTGCCTGCATCAGTCACAGAACATCAGTGGAAAAAGCGTTTCAAAAAATTGTAGATTCCAAATTTTGAAACTTTTTAGAATAAGGTGCGAATATGCTAAAACTGAAAGCTTAAAAAAACTGAAAACTTTGAAATTGTTATAAAACCGTAAGTTTTTCCAAAGATGACGCTATTTTGCTGTTTCAGACATTTTCTGTTATTTTCAACTTTTTCAAAATATCAGTAGTCTCACGATTTCCTCTTGTATCAAAAAGTTTAGAGCTGATCTGAAATTTTCAGATAGTTTTCAGATACATCCTTGAACTTTCTGAATGTCTCTGAAACAGAATAGCTGTTTTTTGGAAGTCCTATATAGAATTCTGAATGAGAGTTTACTGTCTCACTGGGAGCTAAATTTCTTCATGGAAAACTTTGATAATAATAATTAGCACAGCAGTGTATTTTTATATATTACAAAAAGTGTTCAGGAAAATTGAATATGTGATAGAGAACTATTAAAAAAGAGGAAAAAGAGTTTTCATAATAATACGAAAACCTGCTCATTACAGAAAAATAAATACAGCTCGAATATAATTTTTCAGAAACTGCAATTTATTTTCCATTACAGGGTGCTTTTCGAAATGAGCATGGACAAACCATTTGGGAATAGTGCTATCTCAATCTTCTAAAAACTAGGTACTGGCAATTTTGGCGAAAATCATATGATTTTGAATAGAGAAAACGGTAAATTTACGGTTTCTCAAAAATTAGATTTTATCTGTCTTAGGGGAAATTTGATAATATATGGATGGGAAAGAGTCATACTCCATTGTTTTCAATTTTCAGAAAAAAACGAAAATGTTTTTTAACTGGTGGATCTGTTTCAATTCCAATTTCTACGCATATTTGCTGTTTCAGAGCTTTACTATAGTTCTGAACTTCTTCTAAAAATCAGTGTTCCGTTTTCAATAAACTACAATTAATCACTAAAAATTGGAAACATTCTCAAATTTTCAGAAAGTTCTGAAACCGAAAAATTGCTTTTTGTGGGTATCTGAAATACGATATACACTTCCTGCGGAAATTTTACTGTTTCACTGACGAATAGAAGTTTTCATGAAAAGCTCTTACAGTTATTAGGTGTAAGGCTTTTACATTCTGATGTTGTGAACAGTGTTCCGAAAGATTGAAAATGTAGCATATGTGCTGGAATAGTCAATTCCAGAAAAACAAAAAAGTTCATATAACACTTTTTCGAAACGGCACACTTTTTTAAATTTCGGTATACTTATCGGGGTGAATGCGGCCGAAAAGGTCGCGAATAGTGTCTCATATCCAAATTCCAAAAACTAAAGGCGGACTATAGTCACATTTTTTAAATTTTCTTTTCTTGTTTATTTCTCTATGCTGATTCTATTGTGCATGGAGAAATTGCTCAAAAATCGTTCTGAAGTGCACAAATTGCGCTCAAAGTCGCGCGTTACACTTTTTCTGGCGGCCGCGGCCGTCTGACCGAGAAATCCACAGCGCGGGGCTGTTTTCTCAATATTTTTCGCTTTTTCCCTGCGTTTTACATGCCAAAAAAGAAGAATATTGATGTTTCTTCACAAAAACATGTGGAATGAACAAAAAAAAAAGGTGAAAAATATTGAGAAAACAGCCCCGCGCTGTGGAATTCTCGGCCAGACGGCCGCGGCCGCCAGACTGTAAAGCGCTATTTTGAGCGCAATTTGTGCACTTCAGAGCGATTTTTGAGTAATTCCTTCCTGCGCAATAGATTCAGCATGGAAAAATGAATAAGAAATGGAAATAAAAAAATGTGACTATAGTCCTCCTTAAATACTCGAACTTCCGCCAATAATCAAAAGTATTTGAATTGAAAAAAACTGTAAGATTAAAACTTAGATCATGTTTGATAATCTTATTGATGAATAAATGTATTTTATAGAATTCCAAAAAATAAACCGAGCCAACACTCGAAAATTAGAAAAACTTTATTATAAAAAATTTAGCTTTTACAACCATATTGGAACAAAAGAAAACCACAAAATAGAAAAACTGCAGATATGTTATGAAACCGAAAACTTTTCCAAAACCTTAGCAGAATTACTGTTTCAGAATTTTCAAATAATTTTGAATTGTCTCGAAATTTCCGTTCTTGGTGATTTATGCGAAAATTATCGAAAAGTTTGATATTATTATAAAGTTTTCATACTGTTCTGAAATAATGAAGGATTTCCCTCTACATAAAAAGAAAGCAGGATACCGTAAAATCTGTAATAGAAGGACACCTCCAATAGAAGAACCCCTCTAATAGAAGGACACCCTTCATTTTTTTATTGGAAACTTCAACAAACCCCTTCGAAGTTTCAAAAAAGTGTATTAAAAATGGTTTTTATTTCATTTTTCCTACTTCTCCTAGCTTTTTCGTGGTTTTTGATGAAAAAATCAAGGTAAAACAAACAGTTTCGTTCAAGAACTGTGCTAATTTTTGGCCTACCAGAGCTTCGAACAATAGAAGGACAGCCTCTAATAGAAGCACACCTGTTATAGAAAGACACCAAAAAAACGTGTTGAAAAATAGAAGGACATGTCCCTCTAATACAGATTTTACGGTACCCTGTTCACTAACAATTGGGATTATTTCTGAAATTGGAAAAATTCTGATTTATTTTTCGAATAATACGAAAAATTCTGAAGTGGATGTACAAAACTGACTGGATCTTTACTGTTTCAACGAGAAATTGAACTTTCAATGAGAAGTTCTTAAAATGATTTCGACGAAATTTTAAAAGCTCTGCCTCCTTGTCTCAACAAAGTTCAATAATCTGTTTCGATTTCAGTGAGAAAAAACACGTCACAAAACTCATAAATTTGACCAGCCTGAATTTACCAAACATTTTTCAATCGTTAAGGTGATGATAAGAGGCTCTCCAAAAACAGAAAATGTTATGAAAACATAAATTTTTTCTAAAGTTTTCAAATTTTTGCTGTTTCTTTATTTGCCTAAAATGTTTAGTAATTTCAAAACATCAGTGTGACGGAGAATTTTCCGCAAATATTGAAAAGTTTGAAACTACATATCCTGAAAGTTTCAGTTTGCTCTGAAATTATGCACTATTTTTCTTTCTTTTTTCCACAGTGTTATTCCACGAACAAACGGTTGGATCACTAAAAATTGGAAGCTACTTTGAAAATTTCAAAAATTTCTGTAACAGAAGTTTGTTTTAGTGGATAGAATTCTGGAAACATAATACTATCAGAGAGTCGAAAGTCCAAATTTGTTCCCTCATCCTTAAAAATGTATAAACCCCGAAACAAGTCTTACTATTAGCACTTTCAGATGTTAGGAAAAAACTCTCCGAAACTGGAATTTGTTAAACATGATTGTCGGAACGTGGTAGTCCAGAAAAGGAACACATTTACAAATAAATCATTCATGAAACTGTATGAAAATTTTATTTTACAATAGTTTGAAAATATGCTGGGAACGCCCTTATTTAACTGTGAAATGTAAAACTCCCACGATTCAGACGCGTTATCACAATGATTCAAAAATTTTCCCTGTTAGTTTTGTCGTCAAATCAATTCCATAAAAAATTTTCAACGAAACTGTTTGCATTACATACTCAACACGAATTAGAGACGAATTATTAAAGTTTCATAATGCGATCAAACTTTTCAAGAAATTATTCATATTTGATAGAACAACTGACAGATTATGTAAAACCTGAGACGAGTTCGTTTCTGTGTGGAAGCATTCTGAAAAAAGGTTAGTAGTCAAAGAAGTGCACGTCTGATTGAAAAATGAGCAAAAGGGACCACGCTGTGCTCCAAGAAGCTAGCCTAAAAAAGGAAACTGCGCAAGAAAAAAAAAACAGTTTTAATAAATCAAATAAGACACTGAATGCACCTTGTTTTGTAAAGCGTTGTGTTGTCGAAATTGAGCAATTAAAAAAAAATTACGGCTTCTGAAACATACGGTTTCATGGTTTTTTTTTGCAAAATTCAATTTGCAATTGTCCATCTATCACTGTTTCCTTTTTTTTCGAAAAACGATGGGCAGCACTGCACTTGATACTGTAATGAGTGTGTTTCATATTTTTGTAAAGAGTACAATAGAACTTTAGAGCTTTTTTTTCTGTGAAAAATTATACAGTTTCAGCTACTATTAAAATTTTCTTGACGCATTTTTCTTTTTTCTTCGGTTGGAATCTTTTTTCGAATCTTACAAACCCAATATCTAACTACCACGAAAGTGATCATCTCTATAGGAGTTAGCATAAGGGACCACACTGAAAAAGTAACCAGCTAGAGCTAACATGTGCTCCAATGCTGAAAACCAGAAGATTGTGCAAGTAAGAACTCAGTTTCAAGAAATCTTTATTCGGAAGAAGCCTGTCAGAATTTCGTTAACAGTTTCGGTAAATTATTGAACCATTATTGAACAGCTCAATTGCGGAAAAATTAATGAAAAAAAATTACGGTTTCTGAAACATTTGACTTTATGTCTTTCTTTTCAAAGCTCAATAAAATCTCCGGATAAATTTCTACGTTTCCTGAATAAAATTCGAAATACGATGGTAAAAATGTTGTCAATACTGTAATGGATGTATTTGTATGTTTTTAGGGAGTACAGTAGAATTTCAGAAATTTTTCTTCTGAAAAAATACTTCAACGTTTCAGCTTCTATTCAAGAAATTTCGATTTTGAGCAAGTTTTGTTTTTGACTGAGCCGTATAATTCTTTTGGTGCATTATTTCTGAGTTTTCGCTCATTATATTATAAAAAGAACCTTCAACGAAATTTCTGTCTCAGAATTTCCTTAAAGTTTCGATGAATGTTGCAAAATTCAGTTGTCTATTGTTGGTAAGACTACCTTGAAAAATTGCCAGTTTTACTATTTCAATATTGTCTGAAAACCAGTGGATTTTTGGAATTTTTCAATGCAAGGGTAACAAGTGTAGCACAATGCTTTCGTACTGAAATTTTGAAAATTTTTGAATTTTCATATAACTTGTGAAACAGCATTGTAGTTCAGACTTCGGCCTAGTTTTCAAGCATTCATTTTTTTAATTAAGCTCTTCCAAGACGGTTTTTCATAGGATTTTTTATTGATCTGAAACAAAACAAATTACAGTTTTAAAAAATTTTTTTAAAGTCGCTGGCTTTGTGAAATTCTAGTTGAAGATGGACTGTGTGATTATCAGAATCTTTTTTTTTCTGAGTATAACCGTTCCGTGTTTAAAAAAATTAAAAAAAATTATCGCACATGTTGAATTTTTGTGGAATTGGCGTGTTTTTCAAATGGTTCAATATATTTCATTCTCAAAAAATGGAATAAATACCGTTTCAGATTTTTTTCTAGTTTCGAACGTTTTTCGATATTTCAATTGACTGGCGATATTTTGTAGTCATTAATGTTAAGAATATTTTAAAAGAAAAATTACAATGTCCAAATTTTGGCGCGCTCTTCAGTTTTTGAATTTTTTTTTGCCTATTTGTGATGCGAGCGGGTTTTAAAATTAGAACTTTTTACGATTTCAGAAAATTCAAAAATTTTCAGATAATTGCAAACTTTTCAATATTTCTGGTCTTGTCAATACCCTCACAAGCTGTTGCAAATTTTGAGTTTCCGAGTTTTGTCACGCTCCTTGGTTGTTCAGATTTTTTTCTCGGTCCTTTTTGAAACTCCACACACTCGCCAAAGAAGCGGTGGTGTCCCGAATCAGAACCGGTCGATTTCTTAGCTCATTCCACTATTTAAGTAAATGGGAATATTTTTCCAGTTTCATCACCTTCTGAAATAAATTTACGTTTACTTTTCAGTACTTTAGTAATTCGTACTTGTGTGAGTTCTCATCAGACATGAGCGGAATTCCGTCTTCCGTCTTCCGCCTTCCGTCTTCCGGGCTTTTTTCTCTTCCGTCTTCCGTCTTCCGACTTCCGGAATTTCAAAAATTGTTCCGTCTTCCGGCTTCCGTCTTCCGTGTTCCCGGACGGTGAGGAGCTTAGAGAAAACGGAAATTCGGGGGAAAATTCTCAAATTTTCCAACTTTTCAACACGGTTTTTTCGCTTTTCAACATACTTCGCTAATCATCGAACTATGTTTTTGTCCCCAAAATCCCAGTTTTATGCCACAAAATTCAGTTTTTTTCTAGCTGGAGCAGTTTTGAGCACTTTTTGTTCCTTCCGTTTCCTTCCTTCCCTCTTCCGGGATTTTTGAATTTCTTCCGTCTTCCGTCTTCCGTCTTCCAATTTTTTTAAAACTGTTCCGACTTCCGTCTTCCGTTTTCCGGATTCAAAATTTTCACTTCCGCTCATGTCTGGTTCTCATCCGGGTAGTTCTGAAAAGGTGCATTTCCGATTCGTCCAGTTCTGGTTTGGGGTAGCACGGTTATCCATTTTTTAGTTCTCGGTTTTTTTTTTGAATTTTGACATGTTCGCCAAATAAGTATTTCTGTTTCATAGTTGAAAAAAAGAGAAATTTCCGAAACTTTCTTCGTTAGGTTTAGAACAGATATGAGCGGAATTCCGTCTTCCGACTTCCGTCTTCCGGATTCTAAACTTTCTCTTCCCTTCATGTCTGGTTTAGAATAATCTCGAAGTAGAAAACTTGTTCTATTTCAAAATTTTCTCAAATTTTCCGAAGTTTTGAATAATTTCAATAAATTGTCTTCTACTTATCTATGGTCTCTAGCTGTTCCTCTAGTGGTGAGAATACTTAGAATGATAATAAATTTCTCTATTTCAAAACTGTCTGAAAATTAAAGCATTTCTGGAAATTTTCAATTCATTTGATTCAAACTTTTTAGTATTGGCGCAGTTTAAAAATAGTCAGTCCATTCGCATCACATGAAACTATTTCTGTTTTTTTTTCAGATCGGAATATTTTTCGTTTTTTCAATTTAACAGCAAATTCAATTTTTAAAAAATAATTACAAGGAGTTCCGAAAAGTTTTTTTTTTTCAATTTTTTCAATACACTTTGGTTTTGGCTGCTCTGATAACGGAATCATCTAGAAACTAAAAGTTTTCACAAAATTTTCGAAACATCAAGTTAGTTTTCTTTGCGGCCTAGGTCTTCGAGAACTAACCTTTCAAAATATGAATTTCCGAGAAGACATTCCGGGTTTTCATCAATCTATATCAATAAAATTTACAGTTTCATAAGGTTTTTAAGTTTTACTACTTTCGGAAGATTCCAATGTGCGACGCTTCAAGTTGTTTCAAGTTTCATGACCTAGAAAGTTTTTCTTGCTCATAATTTCTCAAAAATTCGGCGCGCTTTCTCAACTTCATGCATAATTTTTTGTTTCAGTTTAAGAACTGTTTCAGAGTTTCCCCAAAATTTCGAAAAATTTACCCAATTTAGTTTCTCACTTGCCTCTAATTTTGTAGTTTCTAGTGATAAGAATATTTCAAATGATTTCAAATCTTACTATTTCAAAATTGTCTGAAAACCTCTGAACGGGTAGAGGAAATAATTTCAGCAGAACTCAATATGAAACTGAGAAATTGGAAATGTTCTGAATTTTTACTATAAATCTGAAACAGCAAATTCGTTTTTCATAAATTCTAGTTTTTCGAGCCCTGATTCTTTACAATGAGAATTTTTGAGAACGGTTTGGCTCAATTTTTTTTCCATTTCCGGAAAATTTCGATGAGTTGGAATCATACAAATCTTAAAATTTGAATACTCTGAATACTTGAATATTTTCTATTTTCGCTAATGAAGAGAATGCTTCGAATGATATTTTTAAAGAAAAAATTAAAAATTTTACTATTTCGAAATTATCTCAAAATTACAGAATTAGGTCAAACTGTTTAATAAACAGATAATACTTGCAGCTCCGAACAAATATGATACTGGAAATAGGATAATTTTTTGATTATTGCGAAAGTTCTGCGACTGCAAAAAACCTTTTGACTCTTTTTCCAAAAATTTCAGTGTTTCAGTTGTTTTTTGAAAGATTTCCGAATTCGAGAAACTCGTTCGGTACTTCATTTTTTAAGTTCGAAATTTTCGTGTCTATGGCAAGAATAATTTGATTTATGATACATTTCTCTATTTCAACAATGTCTGAAAACTACAGAATTTTCGTTTTCAATCCAAGAATTGCACCTTTAAGTTACTGAAAATTTGAATATTTCTGAATTTTTATAAAATTTTTGAAAGAGCAATTTAGTTTCTTTTATGGGTTAATTTACCGAACATTTATTATTCAAATTATGAATTTTCGAGACAAAATGCCAGTTTTTATTGAGAAAATTGAAAAAGTATCGATAAATTTACAGTTTCATGACGTTTTCAAAATTATTCTACTTTTGTAAAATTTCGATGTGCGATGTATGAAGTATGGTTAAAGTTTCGTAGCCTAGAGAGTTTTCCTAGCTCAGAAATTCAAACTTTTGAATTTTGGCCCGCTTTTTCAAGTTCATGCATAATTTTTCAGTTTAAGAACTGTTTCAAAATTCCCCCAAAATTTCAAAAATGTTGCTAAATTTCGTTTCTCGACTGCCATACTGTCTATTGTCGCTAGTGATAAGAATACTTCAACTGACATTAAATTTCTATTTCTATTTCAAAACTGTTTTAAAACTTCAGAACTTTTTCAAATTTCTCAATGTGGGTGAAATAATTGCGGCAGCGCGATACTGAAAATTTGGAAATATTTTCAGTTTTCTAACTTTGGAAAATTTCAATGTGTTTTCAAATTGAATCTTAAAGTTTCGTAAAAACTTTTCAAAATTTGGCGCGCTTTTTCAACTTCATGCATACGTTTTTGTTTCAGTTTAAAAAGTGTTTCAGAATTTCCCCAAAATTTCAAAAATGTTGCCAAATTTAGTTTCTCGACTGCCATACTGTCTATTATCGCTAGTGATAAGAATACTTGAAATGATATTAAATTGTATTATTTCAAAATTGTCTGAAAATCACAGAATTTTTCGAATTTCTCAATGAAGAGGAAATAATTTTTGCACGAACCATCATGACACTGAAGTTTAGAAAATTTTTTGAAATTTTGCAAAACTTTCGAAACAGAATTTAAGTTATCGAGAAAATTGGAAAAAAAGAATCTGTTTCCCAAAATCTACACTTTCATGAGGTTTTCAAAGCTTTACTACTTTCGAAAAAATTCAATATTGAATTAATGTTATTCTCAAAGTTTCATATTGAAGAGAGTTTTCCTGGCTCATAATTTCAAAAATTTCGAATTTCAGCGCGCTTTTTCAAACTCATGTTCATGATTTTTTGTTTCAGTTTTAGAACTGTTTCAGATTTTCCCCAAAGTTTTGTTAATGTTGCCAAACTTAGTATTTGAATTGCCGATCCTTCTATAGTCGCTAGTGATGAGAATACTTGAAATGATATTAAATTATATTATTTCAAAATTCTTTGAAAATCACAGAATTTTTTCAAACTTCTCTAGGAAATAATTTTTCACAACAACCGACTAACAAGATACTGGAATTCGGAAAATTTTATACAAAACTTTTGAAACAGCAAATTTATTTATCAAAAAAGCTAGTTTTTCGAGCACAGACTCTTCGAAATAAGAAGTCACGAAAAATTTTTGTTCAATTTCCAAAAATTTCACTGTTTCAGCTGCTTTTCAAAGTGTTTCTGTGGTCTGAGCTGTTATTGCTTCATTGTATAGTTCGAAATTTATGTGGTTTTTTGTGTCTAATACTTCTCTATTTCAATTTTATCTCGCAATTACAGATATTTGGGAATGTTTTCAATGCAAGAACTGCATATGTAGAATCTTTCCGTTACTGAAAATTTGAATTTTTTCGAGCTTACATGAAGTTTTTGAAACAACAAAGTAATATGCTTCATAGCTTACTAGTTATCGAGCACAAACTTTTCAAAATCCGAATTTCCGAAAAGAAATGCCGGGTTTTTATCAATCTATGTCAAAAAAAAATTACAGTTTCATGGAATTCAAAAATATTTTTTTCTTTTGAGAAATCCTAATTTGACGATTTTTATTTTTTGACTAAAAATTTTTATTTTAACGTCTTTTGAATTTTCCAGAATCAGAAGTGGGCGGGGCCAAAAATTTCGATTGTATTTTTCCATAGGGGGACCTAGTAGTCGCTAAAATGGAAACAGAACTAGGTTCGGGTCGGTTTGGGAGAAGTGTGCGGACGCTGGCTCGAAAATCTCATAGGGTCGCCGATGCGCATGTACCTTTAACATTGCCTCTCTCTTATTACTCAAAAACAAAATTCACCGGCGCCCAAATGTTTTTTGATTTGCATAATTTTTGCTTCAAAGTGTTAACCAGGGCCCAAATAGTCGGAAAATTTTAGTTTCGAGCCCATTACTTTCTTGCACCGATAGCTAGAGGACCAAAAAGGACCAAAAACAAACGTTGTCCAATCGTTCTGAAAAATGTTTTCTAGACGTTTTTTAGCACGCTAAACATGGATTTCTTAATAAAAATGCTTGAAATCAATTTTAAAGAGTACCTGTAGTGCTAAATTTTCGATTTTTTACAATTTTTGGACGTTTTTTTTTGTTCCTGAAAAATTTAGTATGGGACGTGCACGAACGGACTCCAGATTCGGATTCAGCACACAAAAATACGTCGATTTCCTTTAAAAAATCAAAAATCGAGGTATACACCTTTTGAGATAAATCCACTTTTATGCATTTTCAGAACCTACCCCCCTCCATGGTGAAAAAAGTCATAGTCTCAGATCCGTACAAAAATTTTATGGCATGTTCACCTATCCAAATGTGACTTGGTCGCCAATTTTCAGCTTCTAGAAATTCGATTTGTAGTCGTGGCATCACTTCGAAAAATCCATCTCCCGATCCTGGATCAGAAAAATCAAAATATTTAGAACTTATTTTTTCGAGCGGTAATTGTTGGATTATTGCTCTATGAGTCCTAAATAGTCATTTTAAGCAAAATCCTTAAAGAAAAATCTTTTTTTTTCTCGTTAAAGCATGAAATTTTCAAAAATTTCTTCAAAAAGTTCCTATGCTCCTTATAACTGACTGAAAAGAGAGAATTCAGATCAGCCTTTTGTTTAAAATGAATATTTAGGACTCATAGAGCAATAATCCAACAATTACCGCTCGAAAAAATAAGTGCTAAAGATTTTGATTTTTTTGATCCAGGATCGGGAGATGGATTTTTCCAAGTGATGCCACGACTACAAATCGAATTTCTAGAAGCTGAAAATTGGCGACCAAGTCACATTTGGATAGGGGAACATGCCATAAAATTTTTGTACGGATCTGAGACTATGACTTTTTTCACCATGGAGGGGGGTAGGTTCTGAAAATGCATAAAAGTGGATTTATCTCAAAAGGTGTATACCTCGATTTTTGATTTTTTACAGGAAATCGACGTATTTTTGTGTGCTGAATCCGAATCTGGAGTCCGTTCGTGCACGTCCCATACTAAATTTTTCAGGAACAAAAAAAAACGTCCAAAAATTGTAAAAAATCGGAAATTTAGCACTACAGGTACTCTTTAAAATTGATTTCAAGCATTTTTATTAAGAAATCCATGTTCAGCGTGCTAAAAAACGTCTAGAAAACATTTTTCAGAACGATTGGACAACGTTTTTTTTTGGTCCTTTTTGGTCCTCTAGCTATCGGTGCAAGGAAGTAATGGGCTCGAAACTAAAATTTTCCGACTATTTGGGCCCTGGTTAACACTTTGAAGCAAAAATTAGGCAAATCAAAAAACATTTGGGCGCCGGTGAATTAGTACTTCAGAGATTGTTGAGTAATTACAGAGAGGCAATGTTAAACTGCATTACCTCTTAATTTTTTGAAACTATCAAAATCTTGTTTTTGAGAATGGTAGTGTTCAAAGAATAAAATCCAAAATTTCTGTATTTTTCACGGTTTTTAACAGTGGTAAATTGAACAACACCACTACTGTAGAGCTAATGGAGAGATTCCGGTTTCGCACACATTAGATTTCTTGAGTTTGTCGGTGAACTGGAATTGGAATTCTGATATTTCCCCCAAAGAAGACAGCTTCTACTAATTTCTATTCAAAACGGTCGGTAGACAAAGCTCTTCCTAATACTGTAATGGATGTATCTTATATGTATCTAGGGAGTACAGTAGAATTTCAGAAAGTTTCGCTCTGTAAAAAAATTTTACCGATTCAGATACTATGGAAAAATTCTCGGAACTTGAACAACTTGTTCTAGACGCCGGGAGGTATTGATATTGATTAGAAATTTTTTTTGTTTCAGCGCGTTGTCAAAATAACTATCTCGAAAGTTTCAAAAAATTTTTGAAAAGTTCAGTTTTTCTACGTTCTATAATCTCTGGCTGTTTAGAATACTTTGAAAGACGACAAATGCTTTAGTTCAATATTTTCTGAACATTATAGAGCTATTTTGAACTTTCCAATGAATGAACACTAACACTCCTAACACTAAACATTTGAAAATGTTTTGATTATTACAAGAAATCCGAAACTGCAAAGAAATTTATTTTATGGGCCAATTTTTCGAGAACTATCTTTAAAATACTTTTTAAAAACTTCGAGAAAATTTCACCATAATCTTCAAAAATTTCTCAAGCTCTTTCTTAAAATTTGTCCAAACTTCAGTTACAGGTTCTCATTTAAGGAGTACTATTTTTATTCCTTTGGATTTTTCAAGTTTTTTTTCAATTTTTTTTGTTTTGGCGCTTTTTCAAAAAAAAGTCTCCAACGAAATTCCTGTTTCAGAATTCCTGGAAAACTTTGAACAATTTGCAAAATTTAGTTGCTAAATTTCTTTATTTGTCTGAAAATTACAGAATTATGTCAAGGTTTTCAATGCAGACGTAACACTTTTAATAATAAAGTTACTGAAAATTCAAAAATTGTTGATTTTTACAAAAAGTCATTTTTCTTCGAAGTTTGTTTTTTCGGGCACAAAATATGAATTTCATAGGGAATTTTTCGCGTCCTTTTACCAATCTGTATCGAAAAAAATTCAAGGTTTCATAAATTTCTAAAAGTTTTGCTATTTTGCGAAATTCCAATCATGCAACTTTATTGATTCGGAAAATGATCAATTTTTCGAAATTGATAAGTCCATCGTTTTCCAGTGCTATTTTGAAATTGAAAAGTTTCACTATTTCTAAATTTTTTGAAATTATTAGAATTCTTTTCTTGTTAATAATCGTTCAATGTGTTGAGGATAAAATCTAAAAATTTCTGAATTTACCACAGTTTTCGAATTCTTCATCCGAATTCTGACGCGGTTTCAAAATGGTTTGATAGGTCATTCTCGGAAATTGAAACTATTAGTGTTCCGGATTATTCTCAAAGTTTCGAACATTTTTTATTTCATAATTTTAAGGTATTCTTACATTTATACAAATTTTTTCAAAAAATATTCACCGAACAAGACTCACTAGTTTAGAGTTTTTTAGAAACAACACGACATTTTTGAGTTGTTTATTTTGGTGAGCTATTGGTCTTTTCAAAATGGAATTTCTAGGAATAAATGAACAGTTTTTGCTGTTTCTGAACTTTGTAATAGTTTCAACAAGTTCATAACGTTTTCGATCCGTTGGGGGAATTAATTACGCAACCTAGAGTATATTTTCAATATGTTGAACTGTCCTCTACAGCTGCAATATATTTCTTGGAAATATGACTGTTTCAGAAACTTCAGAAACTGTTTTTTTTAGTATTTTCAATGCAGTGTTCATTACTGGCTGGTCTTGTATTCGAATTTTTCAGGGTTCTCTCCAAATATTCTCTGAAATTGAACTTTTTTTTACAGTTTCAGAATGTTCTAAAGTTTTCTAATCATTTTCATGATTTTCAATAATTTTATGTCATCCTTTGACACTTTTTGAAATAAACGTTCAAACAGGGTTTGATAGTCCATTCTCAAAAAATTGAAACTATTACTTTTTCGAAACATTTTAAAAAAATGGAACCTTTTTTTGAGACTTCAGTGTACAAGTTTTTTGGTCTTCTCAAAAAAAAAAACTCTAGGAATAAATGAACAGTTTTTACTGTCTCAAAATTTTTGAAAGCTTCAGCTAGTTTACAAAATTTTTGTTTTTTTCCGTGATTTTTACAAATTGAACTGTTGTCTATAGTTTCAGTCTATTTATTAGGAATGGGACTGTTTCAGAAATTTCAGAAGCTTCCAGGTTTTTTTCCAGTATTTTCAATGCAGTGTTTGACATTTCTGATCTTGTAATCGAATTTCTGAGAGCTCTCTACTTTCGAAATTGGGGATTATTACAGTTTCAGAATATTCTGAAATTTTCAATTTTTTTTGTCAACAAACTGGAGTTATTTTTTTTTAATTTCCCCATTTTTGGTGTGATTTTCGGTTCTCCAGAATATTGTTTCCACTAGTAAATGGCAATACTTTTACAGTTTCAGAATCTTCTGAAAAACAATTACGTATACGTTTCAGTAATAAAGACTCTGTTAGAATTGTCGAAGAACCATTATTCTCTTTTCGGATTCAGAGTTTTGGTGCATTTTCAAAAGAAAAAATTTGGAAAACTATTCTAATTTCAAAGACAAAACAAAATAGATTTCCCGAATGTTTTCCTTCAGAATAAGGAGAGATTTTTTACGGTTTCAAAATTTTCATAAAATTTCCTAATTTTTCGGATAATATTATTTCCATTCCAATTGATCGAGAATATTCTTGTTCTTCATTTATCTCATGTTTCATGTTAAAGATACTCCTAGAGCAGAAAATTTTAACTTTTTCATAATTTTTTTAAAATGTCCAAGTTTTTCAATATTTTCAATAAACCAGCTCTATTCTTTTGAATAATTTTTTAACGGCATTTTTGGTGAATAGGAACGGCATTTTTGGTGAATTATTGATGTTAAAACTTAAATTATAGACTAGAATTCTCCAAATAGTTCAAAACCTCTCCAAAATTTCATAATATCTAAAGTTTGTGTCAAACACTTTATCAGAAAAGGAAACAATTACTATTTCAAGAAATTCTGAAAGTTCCAGAAGTTTTATTACTCAAAACAATCTTCTCAAATATCAAAATTGGCGCTATTCTCGACATTTGATGGATTCTGCCGGGATATTTAAACAACAATTACCATTTCAAAACCTTTTGAAAACTTCAAAAATCTTCATAATCTTGTTCCATTTAAATTCGAAAAAAGCAGAACTATTTTTGAAAAATACGAACAAATCGGGCAGTTTCAAAAACTAGAAGTTACCCAATTTCTCCTAGTTTCAATTCAACGAGTTTTCTAAATATTAAAAGTTTAGTGCCATTTTTTGTGGATTTGGAAGTTGATCATATCATTTTCGCAGTTTCAGAAATTTCGCAAATTTTCAGATAATTTTTGACGTTTTCAATGCACTGGCCAGTATCATCAGGGTCTTCAATGTTTCTCAATAAGGTGGAGTTCTTTTTGAATTCCTCACGTTAGCACGTTTTTAGGCCCCATTTTAATTGATCAATAGAGTCCTTTTAATATTCTTGTCGTTAATTGATCGATTGTCTTAATTTAAATGATCAAGATAATTTTGAATCAAAAAACTTTTACAATTTCATAATTTTCGTAAAATTTCCAAGGTTATTCAATATTCAATATACCAACAATAATATGTTCGAAAAACTTTTTCAAAGCGGCATTTTTGGCGCATTTACGATGTTCAGAAAAATGTATATTAGAAAGCTCCAAAGAAATTAATGACACACCGAGATTCCAGAATAAATACACGTACGCTTTTGTTTTCCGTTTTTAGGTGCATTTCCAGAAAAAAGTTGGAAAAGAATTCCCATTTCAGCGATAAAATAAAACATGTCTTCTGAATATTTATCGTTGGATCATCCATATTGTTACTCTTATGTTCAGAATAAGAACAGGTTTTTTACTGTTTCAAAGTTTTCATATAGTTTTCTAATTTTTTGGATAATATTTCCCATTTTAATAGAACAAGAAAGGTCTTCAAAATATTTGCCGTGAAATTACCGGTTGTCTCATGATTAATTTTCAAGAAACTCTTGAATCAGAAAATTTTTACAATTTCACAATTTTCGTAAAATTTCGATTTTTTAAAAATATTTTCAATTCACCGTCTGAATAGGTTCGAATGAATGTTTTAAAGCTGCATTTTTGATGTTCAGAAACAATTCTATATCAAAATTTTCCAAAACACAGGGAACAATCCGGAATTTTATTAAATCGATAGTTCGTGTCAAAAACTTTGTCAAAAAAGGGAAAAATTACTATTTTAGGAAATTCTGAAATCTCCAGAAGTTTTATGACTCACAATACAGGATCGTTTTGCATTTATGAAAGTCATTCATTTTTCCGGGAATCAGACTTTCGAATCTGAAAATTTTGGCTCATTTTCCGAGATTTCATGTTCTTTCGAGATATGTGAACAACTTTTACTATTTCAAATTTTTCTAAAATTTTCAAAGAGTTTCACAATCTTGTTTCGGTTCGAATGTATCACCATGGTTTTCGATATTTTTCCACGAGCTGTACAATTACTGGAAAATATGAGCAAATAGTACAGTTTCAAAAAGTTTAGAAAATTCCTATTTTCTTCAGTATCCAATTGGTCCTGGAATTTGGTGAATTGGAATAAGTTGGTATTATTCTCCCTGTTTCAGAAAATTCAGAAATTTTCAGGTAATTTTTGATGTTTTCAATACGCTTGAACGACTTTTTGTGGACTTCCGTACTTCTCGACGAGAGGGAGTTATTCTTGAAGTTTCGCCTTTCCAGGATAATGGACCCACTATTTGAGTAAATGGGAATATTTTCACAGTTTCAGAACATTCTAAAAAAATATTTCAGATACATTCCAGTATTTTTGCGATTGTCTGAATATTGAGCTACCAAGCGTCTAACATTTCCTCTAAATGCTTGTTTTTTTTTACTTTTGAAAACTTTCAACTCGTTTTCAAAAAAAAACAACGAGGAACTATTTCTGTTCCAAAAAGGAAATTAAAAATGTCATCTAATTTTTTGTCGTTCACTTAGTAATGGCGTTATTTTGAATTCTGGTTTACTTGTGGAGTAGAGATGTTCTACTGTTTCCAATTTGTCCTAAAGTACCCAATTTTTTTTCCATTATTTAATAACACATAGTTTTTTATAATCCAGTCAATAATTCAAGAATTTTTTGAATTATTCTGGTTGTCAGCGCATAAATTGTTCTTCTCCGAGTTGATTTTCTGTACTTTTCGCATTTTTTTTCGAATTCTTTAATTTCGAAAAGTTTCGCTGTTTCAAGATATTATGAGAACTCCGAAAAATTCGTGTTTTTCAATATTGGCAGTCCATTTTTTTCGAGTTCGGAAGTTTTGGCACCCTTTTCTATTTTTTGAAAGGTTTCGGGTTTCAAAATAATAAATTAATACAATTTCAGAGAATTCCGAAATACGGAAATCATTTCCAAATTTTCAATAACAATTCATTTATTTTTCAGGTAATGAGTTTTGGCGCGCTTTTTGGTTCTCCAAAATTATGATCCCAATACTCATCTAAATGAAAATACTTTAACAGTTTCAGAACATTCTGAAAAAATATTTCAGATACATTCCAGTACTCTGACAATTCGTTGACTAACATTTATTTTATTATTGCTTTTTTATTTTTTTATTTTTCAAGTTTCAATTCGTTTTCGAAGAGAACTACAAGAAACTATTTCTGTTTCAAAAAGGAAATTAAAAATGTTATCTAATTCTTTGTCAGAATACTTTTGAAGGAGAGTTTTTTCTGTTTCAAAACTGTCCTAAAGTGTCCCATTTTTTCCAATTTTTAATACTCGGCTACTAATTTCGGCTCAATAATATTTCGAACAAGCAAACGAAAAAAAATAATCTAGGAAGGTATTTCATCGTCAAAACAGAAATAGTTTCTCGACACTTTTTCTAGAAAATGAGTTGAAACTGAAAAATTAAACCGCACAATACTGAAATGATTCTGTATTTTTCTTCTAATTTTTTTCTGAAACTGTAAAAATATTTTCATTTACACGGAATGATTTTTGTGGGATCATAAAATAAAAACGTTTCGAATCTCGGAAACGGAAAAATAACAAGAAATTTATGGTGAATTATTGAAATTGTGGAAAAGGTCTTAAAATTTAAGAATTCTTTGAAATTGTGAAAATGTATCATTTAGAAACCCACTTGGATTTATTATTAGCCTCTTAAAAAGTAGAAAAGGGAGCCAAAACTTCCAAACTGAAGAAAATTAGCCTAGGCCCACGAGGTTTTGCCAGTATTGAAAAATATGAATTTTTTGAGTTTTCAGAAAAGACGGAAAGAAAATTTTTCTGTACAAAAAATTTTGAACCCCTCAGAGACTTGGCCGGCCGGTCCGGCCCACCACAATCATGCTTTTCTGTACTATTCGCAGCTTTCGAATTCTTTAATTTCAATTCTTTAATCCATTTTTTTCAGCACTTTTTCCTACTTCTTGATAGACTAATTGTAATTTCAAATGGTTTTCAAATTATTACAGTTTTAAAAAATTGCCTTCTTCTATAACAATTTCTTGTTAGTTTTCAGTTTCCGTGTTTTGCCATGCTTTTTTTGGTTCCCCAAGATGATGATCCCACTACTCAAATAAATTAAAATATTTTCACAGTTTCAGAAAATTCTGAAAAATAGTTTTGATACTAATCAGTGTTATTGCTAACTTTTAGATATAATGTCACAACGAGTTTTTTTTTTGAATGACATGATTTTTTTTCCGATTCTCGTAGCGTTTTCATATGAAAAAACCGAAAAAAAATTCCCGTTTTAAAGTTAAAATGAAATAAGGACTCCCACATTTTTGCAGTTCCCTTGTCATTCGATTTACATCCAGTTATCAGAATATTCTTAAAATAGAGATGCTTTACTGTTTCGGAACTGTCTGAAAGTATCGAAAATTTTCAGTGTTTTCCATTCCCAATGTGTTAACTAATTGAAAACTCTGAAACTTCTTCCAATGTCTGAAAATATCTTAAACAAGCTTCTACAGTTTGTAGAGAGTACTTCCAGCCATCAGTTTAGGAGTTTGAGAGTTCTACAGAGTTGAAAAAAGCTTTGTGATTTCAAAATTTTCAAAAAAAAATTTGAAAGTTGATCTTATTCATTTTAATACTAACAACCTAAAAACAATTTTTTTTTCATGTTTTGCACTACTTTTAGTTCTCATCTCTGTTGGAGCACTTTTTTGTTGTCCAAAGTGATCACAACTCAAATACCGTAAAAACTGTAATAGAAGCGCACCTGTATTTGAAGCGCACCTGTAATAGAAGCGCACCAAATCGAGGCTATCGAGAAATAGAAGCGCACCGTAATCGAGGCACATATGAAAACGTTCAATTCCTTCGTGTTTTCATCGAAAATCAGCACAAATTATTGAAAAACTGGTTAAATTACCAATTTTTTCTGCTTGTTTTCATGATTTCTGTTAAAAATAAGCTATTTTTTCATCCTTTTCGACATAAAAATTTTATTTTCTAAATAATAATATCAAATACTTTTGGGTTGAAAAATAGTGGCGCACCCTCTAATTGAAGCGCACCTGTAATTGAGGCGCATCGAAAATAAGGGGTTGAGAATAGAAGCGCATGCGCCTCTATTACAGTTTTTACGGTAAGTGGGAAGATTTTCAGTTTCAGGAAATTTAGAAGGAAATTACAGAAATATTTGTGTATTAGCACTTATTTTTTGAGAAAAAAGCTGAAAAAATTTTCCCATTTCAAAGTTAATATGAAAAAAAAAACTCCTAAAATTTGGTCGTTTATTGACTAATTCAATTATGAGAATAGTTATGAAAATATTATTCTTGAATAAGAGGTACTTTACTGCTTCCAAACTGTCTGAAAATCTCGAAAAAGTTTATCGTTTTCAATAGTCAGGCTGAACGATTGTTTTTAAAACTTGAAAAACAAATTTTAATACCTTGAAATAATCATTTCCGATAAGATCAGTATTTTTCAAAAGTGGCTATTTTTTGGAATTTCGATTATTGTCATTAATTTTCCAAGCGGGTACTTTGAGCTATCATTCCAAAAGTTTGTGCATTCTAAAATTCAAAAAAAATTTCACGTTTTCAAAAATTTCACAAATTTTTTGAAAGTTTACCCGAGTTGTTTCTTTGTTTGTAGTTGTTACCAGAGTTGTACGGAATGAATGTTTTCGATTCCGGAATTCGGAATCCGGAATCCAAAATGAGCTTCGATTCTACGGAATCCGGAATTCGGATTAATCTCTATTTTCCCGGAATTCGGAATCCGGAATGATTGGCTTTGCGAGATTCAAATTTTAAAAACAGCAATTGAGCTCGAAAAGTAGTTTGGCTTCGTTTTTCAGTTCATTTTTAGAGAGCTTGAAAATTTTGAGTTGTGACGGAATGAAATTGAATTTTGCGGAATCCGGAAAACGGAATCCCGTACAACTCTGATTGTTACAAATTTAATTTTTTTGGATTTTTGAATTTGGAGCGTTTGTTTTTTTTAGATGAACCATTTCAAACCAAACTTTTATTAAAATTTGGCATTTTTTTCTGCGTTTTTTTCGACACTTTTTTTCACATTTTCAGTATTTTTTGAAACTTCTCAGATTTTGCAAAACTTTTAGTTTACCAACTGTAGTTTTTCAGTATGCTTGTGCTCTACTTCTTCTCGGATTCACAAGTTCAAATAAATGGAAAACTTTTCGGTTTCAGAAACTTTTGAAGATAATTATGGGAAATATTTCTGTATTATTGTTTACATATCAATAAATTTGGAAAAAACTATTCCCATTTCAAAACTAACATTAAAAAACACTTTCCAATCTTTGTCGTTAGTCGTCCAACAATGCGTTCATAATACTCTTGATGGAGAAAAATTTTACACTTGCAAAACTGTCTGAAAATATTAAAAAATGCTAGTTTTCAATTTTCCAATGAAACCATAGAAAACTTCAAAAATACACAGTTTTTCCTCTAGATTTCTCATGTTTTCGAGACATTCCCATTCCGTTGAGGGTGACTTTCAACCATTATTTCAGAAGCTTTTTCCTACAAGAAACTCCAAAAATTTTACGATTTCGAAAATTTCAGAAAATTTTGGAAGTTGATCCGAGTTTTCATTGCGTAAGCTGGATACATATCGATTCTTTAAAAAAAGACTTTTTGAACCTTCGTTATTAGAACAACCGTAACTCTCATGTTCAGAAAAAAAAACTATTTCAAAAATGTCTGAAAATTTCTAAATTTTTTAAATAAAAATTTGGTTTGAAATGGTTCATCTGAAAAAACAAACGCTCCAAATTCAAAAATCCAAAAAAATTAAATTAGAAGTAACAACTACAAAAGAAGAAACAACTCGGATCAACTTTCTAAAAATTTGTGTTTTTTTGAATTTTAAAATGCGAAAATGTGTATTCCAAGATATTGGAGATAATTTTAGAGTTCTATATTACGAAGACACGAAAAAGTGAAGATTCTGTTTAAAGGCGCAGAGGCAAATGTACACGATATCTCGCCACGCTTACCGTAATTTTAATGCGTTGCTGTCTGCGTGTCTGGCCGCTCTTCTCAAAGTGAGAACTAATTTGACAAATGTGGGCGGGGTTGACATTAGAGCAGGTTTGTAGATGCTTCCGTTGACTAAAACACATTAAAATTACGGTAAGCGTTGCGAGATATCGCGTACATTTGTGTTTGCGCCTTTAAACAGAACCGCCACTTTTTCGTGTCTTCGTAATATCACTTCCCTATCGAAAACAATAAAACTGATCTTAAAAGAAAATGGCGAGAATTTTTTTCTGAATCGAGAAAAAAATATATTTATTGGCATCATAAAAATCAATAACTGAAAATTGGGGGGAAAAGGAATATTCTGAAATTTAAAATTTTGAAATAAAAATCAATAAATTTTTTGTGTGACGATTAACAAAATAATAGTAGAATCAGGGGACAGGGTGGGTTGTTTTGAAGTGTCACAATGTGGATTTTTGTTAAAATATGAAAATATTGATTAAGAAGATTAAAATAAGAAAAAAAAAGAATCTAAGCGTGTAGTCGGCAGAAGGGTTGTCCGTTTTTGGCGAAGAAGCTCTCGCCTTCCAGATTGTGGTTGCAACGCTGAAAAATAGGCATTTTAAGCTGAAAGTAGGCCTGTTCAGGCTGGGATAGACCAATACAGGCCTCTAAGGCCAGCCGGAACATCCCATTCTAGGATTTTTGAATTCCCGTTTTTTGGATTTTTGAATTCCCGCTCAATCAAAAATTGAGAATAGCATAACCGAAACGGTTAACATGGTGCATCTAACTAAAGTTCATTTTAGAAGAATTTCGATAAAAAATACTTTCTGTTTCGAAATTAGTTTTAATTTTTTAAAGAATCTGTTCTCACATTATTAGGTTCACCAAATGGTTATACACACAAATTTCCTTTTGTTCGAAAATTTCTTGCTCCACCGAAAGGAAAAAAAATCTAGAAATTTCTGAATTTCGAAAAGAAGATCCTTTTTTGAAATTTTCATGAAATATTCTTTTTAAAATTTCGTTGATGCTATCCAAAGAAGACGCACATAAAAAATTTGAGGTAACAAAGGTCTCCTCTAGGCTTTAGGGACCAATTTATGTCTGTTTTCAAAGGAATAAAAAATGTAGAAAAAACTGTTCCAATTATAACATTTATTGGAATAATGATTTTGAAAAACGATATGTCTCTTATACGGTATTCAGCTATAAAAAGGCCGAACTTTATTTATATTTTCAGTTTCAAGTTTACTGTAAAAACCTGTCTGAAATTTTTTGCTCTAGTGGTTTGAAAACTTGAATAGAGCTCAAATATTAAAATGTTGTCAACTAGAGAAATTTAACTAAAGTTTGTTTCAGAAAAATTTCGAAAAAAAACTTTCATTTCCAAAATTTGACTAATTTTTTTATCTGAATTTGTTTTTTTTTGATACTTTGGTTAATTCCATGTTTCCAAGCTTTTTTTTTTGGTTAAAAAATTACTCAAATTATCAGTTCCCCGCCAACTGGAAAACATTTTGGCTAGACTTTCCAAGAAAAAAATTTTCTGTTTCAAAATTTTGATAAAATATTCTCTGAAACCTTGGCTGGTGTTTTTTCGTATTTCCGCGCTAAAAACTTTTTGAAAAGTCTGAAAGTCGAAAGAAATTGGAACACGGAGGGTGTTCAATGAAAAGTTTTATTACTTAATTCGAAGCCTTTTTTGCGCATTAGGTTGTTATTCGTAACCTCAAACTCACAAATAGTTTGAATAAGTAATTCTGATTCATCAAACTTTCATATTTCTTTGAAATAAATTTCCATATTGGAGCCACCCGTTTTTTTTCTTATTTCAGTTCAGGTCAGGCTTAGAGTTTTTAGGCCTTTTTTTAGTTCTGAAACCCCCGAGAAAAATAGTTTTTTTTTTCAATTCTATCTTCTTTTGGTTTTTTCTCAAATTCCCGCCTAATAAAAAACTGTGGATAGCTTTACCAACGCTGCTAGCGACAGGGAGTTTTTTTGAAGTTGATTCGTAAAAATTTCCAAAAAAACTTTCTTTTTCAAAATGTTGACAAATTTTCTTTGAAGTTCGTTTTCATATTAGTCGACAATAATTTCTTAAAATATCTTTAAATTTTTTTAAAACAGATGTTTTTGATTCAATGCTCACAAAATTCGATCATCTAGCTTTATCTAGCTTTTTTCAAAACTTCGAAAAAAAAATCCTGTTTCACAACATCAATTTGAAATCACTTTGAAATTATCTTTCTGATCGAACGTAACTATATGTTTGAGTTAACGCCAAATAATAAATATATCATCCAATATTTTCCAAGTTATAGACATGCTTTTATAGATCTTTCAGCCCCAAAAACCGGCTAGAAAATGTAGAAAAAGCTGTTTCAAAAAACTTTCTTCTGAACTATGTTTTTTTTTCTAGAAGCAATACTCCATGCGTAGGTGTTACAGTTAAAAAAGACCAAAATTTATCTCAGTTTCAACTTTACTATAAATAAACCGCATTTATTGTAGTGTTCAAGAAAGTTCTGTTTCAAAATTTTGAGAAACTTTATTTGAATTGGATTTTCTCAATCAACATAAAATTTCGAAAAAAAGTTCCTGTTACATGACTTCACTTTGAAATTATTCCAGAGTTGGCTCTCCGATTGTTCCTTAATAATTTTTGAGCGTTCGCCGAATAAAAAATATCTCATGTAGTGTTTTCCAAACTATGGATATGCTTATATAGGTTTTCTAGTCTCAAAAACTAAATCAGGCTGATTTTTGAACAAAAAAATAAAAAGAAAATATAGCTGTCCCAAAAACTTTCTTCTGGAGTATGCTTTTCGAATACCTTTTTCGTACGGTATCATATAATGGTCCAAAATTTTATCTCAATTTCAACTTTACTGTGAGTAATAACCCGAAATTGTTTGTTTCAGTGGGTTGAAAATCTTGGTGGAACTATATCAGAATGTTGTCAACTAATGCTTGTTTCATCCCTCGGACCCTTTTATACATTAAAATGCTTCTGTGAACCTCAAATTCACGAATAGCTTGAAAAAGTAATTCTGATTCTTGGAATTTTCATATTTCTCTAAAATAAATTTCTATATTAAAGGAACGATGTTATTCCGTCTTAGTTCAGATCATCTTATGGTCTTTTGAAATCTCGCCTGATCAAAAATTGAAGATAGCTCTACCGAAGCTGCTAACTCCGGTGCATTCGTTGAAGCTTCAAAAAATTTATGTTTCAAAGATTTGAGAAACTTTTTCAAAAAAATTTCTCATTCAATAGTCCTTTGCTTCCAAGCAATGATTTTTGAAATTATAATTATTCAAATGTTTGATTCCTTCGAAAACTTCGAAAAAAAATTTTGTTTCACAACTTCAATTTGAAACAACTCCGGAATGGGCTTCCCGATATCATCTCCGATAACGCTCTAATAATATTTTTGATTTTCCGCCAAGTAAAAGTATTTCATGTAGTATTTTCCAAACTATTGACATGATTCTAGACTTTCAATGCTGTTCCAAATAAATTTCTCATAAAATATGTTTTTTAAAACAACAGTGAGCTATTTCTATGCTCAAAGACCAATATTTATTTCAAAACTTGCCAGTTTCAACTTTCCGTGGTTAATTTTTCGAAATCGTTCGTTTTAGTTAATGGATCGAGGAATATACCAAAAATGTTGTCAATCAGTAGAGTGTGAATAAGATAAAGGAAAAAGTGCTTTTTCTGCCCATTAGAGTGTTTTTAATACCGTCAAATTTACAAAAAAGTTTGAAAAAATAATTCTGTTTCATACAGTTTTGATATTTGTTTGATTTAAATTGCCAAAATACACCAACGTTTTGGGGTTTTGTGAAGGAGCCAGAATAACAAAAACTTTCCCCCAGTTTGACAGATTTTCTGTAGCGTAAAACTGTATTAAAGGAGCGTGCTTTTCTAATGTTCCAGTCATTGTTCAGAAGGCTTTTTTATATTGAAAGGGCTCTTCTAATAAATTGACGGTTTTTTTTCTCTTTTTTTTTAGTTTTTTTTTAAATTTCAAATTCTCTCAAAAAAAAAAGCTGAGAATAACCCTACTAAAGTGAATTTTCCTGAAGATCATTCATAAAAGTTTCGAAAAAAAAACTTTCTGTTTCAAAATTTTGAGAAATTTTTCTTTTAAATTTATATTCACATTATTTGTCTTCAGCTTTCATTTCTAAAACAAACTAATTTTTGTTAAAAAACTGAAACTAATATGAATTTTCAGCTCTCTACCGAAAGGCAAAAATGTTCTCTCGAGTTTTGGGAACTTTTTTATATTTCTGTTTTATAAAGTTTTAAAAATATTATATGGAAAAAGTTTAATGTTATCAATTTCAAAATAAGATTTGAAAAGACCCGCCGAATGGATAACGATAATTTCCAAAACTTCGGGAAAAAAATTCTGTTTCGGATTAAATAAAAATTTTATTTTTATTTCAAAATACTTCGAAATGATCTTTCTAATCGGAGGTGACTGTTTGTTTGTGTTATTACTTATTTGCGATAGCCTGACACCTGGGTTTAAAGGCGCAGCGACAAATGTCATTGGGGTCCCGCCACGATTACAGTACTTTTTTGTTGAAAATAACTGAAAACGGCCGTTAACGGGGCAGGACCCGGTGAATAAATTTTCACCGGGCCCTGTGACGTTTACAGTTATTTTCAACTGAGAATTACTGTAACCGTGGCGGGACCCAAGAGACATTTGTCGCTGCGCCTTTAAACCCAGGTGTCAGGCTATCGCAAATAAGTAATAACAAATAAAAAATATCTCATCCAATATTTTCGAAGTTTAGACATGCTTTTTTTGTTCGAAATCTCTCAGCCCCCAGTGTTTTGAAAGCTCTTCTATTAAAACTTTTAATAGAAGAGCTTTTAATTTAAAAGGTCCCTTCTAATACAGTTTTGACAGTATTTCAGAATAATTTGCTCACTACTTCTAATGCTGTGCTAACTTCTTTTCGGTTTCACACTTTTGAAATTCATCATTTGCAATAATTATGTTTCATTAGTTCTGGTTCAAAAAACTGGTGATCATTGCAATATTCCGTGCTCGGCGAGCATCAGTGCTCTTTCAAAAATAATTTTTCACATTTTCAGTATTTTCTGAAATTTTCTAGATTTTCACAGAATTTTGATCCTGTTCTTTCATCTCTAACTGTGCATGAGAACAAAAGGCAAAAATTAAAACTTTTCTGAAACGAGAAAAAAATATTTATTGGCATCATAAAAAGCGATAACTGAAAATTGGTAGGAATAGGAATATTCTGAAATCAAAAATTTGAAAAAAAAATCAATAAATTTTTTGTGACGATTAACAAAAATAATAGTAGAATCAAGGGACAGGGTGGGTTGTTTTGAAGTGTCAAAATGTGGATTTTTGTTAAAATATAAAAATTTTAATAAAAAAATTTGAAAAAAGAAAAAAAAAAGAATCTAAGCGTGAAGTCGGCAGAAGGGTTGTCCGTTTTTGGCAAAGAAGCTCTCGCCCTCCAGATTGTGGTTGCAACGCTGAAAAAAATAGGCATTTTAGGCAGGAAATAGACATTTTTCAGACAACTTAGGCCGAAAATAAGCCTTTTTAGGCCGGGATAGACCAATTCAGGCTTTTAAGGCCAGCCGGAACAACCTTTCTAGGATTTTTGAATTCCAGTTTTTTGGTTTTTTAAAGGAGGAGGGACAGGAGAATTTCGGGGAAAATTTTGGGGAAACAGTGTGCATTGTGTCGTGAGATGAGGTGTATACACTAATTCGTCAGTTTTGATTATTTTCAAGAAAAACAAAAACCAGCATGAAGCAGGGGTTCGAACTAGCACACCGGCTGGATTGGGGGTCAAGCGCGTTACCGGTTGAGCCATAGGGACAAAAACGCGGCCACCCTCTGACATGTAATGCTTCCATACTTCGCCCCTCCGATTTCAGATGTTTCATAAGCAAAAGTAAGGTACAGGGAAGGGTAAAATAACCCGCCAGTCAAAAATTTGCCAAATTGATTTTTTATCGATTTATTGATTGTTTTCACTTTTACTAGTTTTCTGACCGTATCTCGCTCAGTTTTGAAGATTTTGCTAAAGTCAAAAAACGAAATTGAAGACAAAAATGTGCTACAACTTTTCGATCACTGCTCCAAAAAATTTGGAGCACACTGAAGAGCCCAAATTTTGCTCCAAAGTTAAGTCGAAAAATTCAAAAACGTTTAATCATTCTGAAATTTTTAACGTTGAATTCGGCATCAAAAATGATGCGTATTATCAAATTTTTAAAAAAATCGTTCGCTAATTTTTTGAGAAATTTGAGTTTAAAATTTAACTTTGTATTTTTGAACTCTTCAAACTCAAAATTTCAAAAAAGTGATTTCAGTAAATCTTGTAGCCCGTAAAAAGACGCATCTTTTCGTTTTTTAACCATCCCAAAATATTGAGTTTGAACTGAGTTAAGTGTGTTTGAAATGTTGACCATATAAGCAAGTTCTGTCAGATCGGGTTTGGGGCCAGGGCTTCAAACACACTTAACTGAGTTCAAACTCAATATTTTGGGATGGTTAAAAAACGAAAAGATGCGTCTTTTTACGGGCTACAAGATTTACTGAAATCACTTTTTTGAAATTTTGAGTTTGAAGACTTCAAAAATACAAAGTTAAATTTTAAACTCAAATTTCTCAAAAAATTAGCGAACGATTTTTTTAAAAATTTGATAATACGCATCATTTTTGATGCCGAATTCAACGTTAAAAATTTCAGAATGATTAAACGTTTTTGAATTTTTCGACTTAACTTTGGAGCAAAATTTGGGCTCTTCAGTGTGCTCCAAATTTTTTGGAGCAGTGATCGAAAAGTTGTAGCACATTTTTGTCTTCAATTTCGTTTTTTGACTTTAGCAAAATCTTCAAAACTGAGCGAGATACGGTCAGAAAACTAGTAAAAGTGAAAACAATCAATAAATCGATAAAAAATCAATTTGGCAAATTTTTGACTGGCGGGTTATTTTACCCTTCCCTGTACCTTACTTTTGCTTATGAAACATCTGAAATCGGAGGGGCGAAGTATGGAAGCATTACATGTGAGGGTCTATGTAAACTTGCTTCTCTCGCCTATAATCTAGGGGCCGTCATAATTTTGGTACCGGGCAAATTACGATGTTCGGGGTTTCAAATATGGGTTTATAACGGACCTTTCTGTACGTCTGAAAAGTTCAGACGAATTTAATTTTCTCATGTCCGGCCTCCTTTAAGTTCCCGCCCAATCAAAAATTGAGAATAGCATAACCGAAGCGGTTAACATGGTGGTTAACCTTCTCATGCCTTTTTTCAAAGTTGAAAGACGGTGGCAAATTTTTTTTTTCGGTTTCAAATTTTTTGTATGATTTTATGGAAAATTCTGCTCCACATTTCAACATTCTGGTCTAAAAGCAGGTTTTATTTAAATCCTATTGAAAGAACTAAATTTCAGGGTTTTCGGGCTCGTTTTGAAATGTTTTGGCCTATTTTCCATCTAAAAAAGGCTCTTTCTCCAGGCTTTTCAGGCCCCACCCAACTCACCGCACAAACAAAGCAATTCGAGTGGAATGCATTTCCCAATGCCTCGACCCATCGATCGCCGGCCTCAATTGGATATCGGCAGCTAACACATTTCGTAGTGAAGAGAGCATTCCAATCCTGCTCACAATACGGAAGACCTTGCTCCAAATAGAATGCACTATTTCCGAATGGTTTTTGACAATGAGCACACGTGAAGCATGTCGGATGCCACTTCTTTTGAAGAGCATTCAAACAGTCGGAAATGATTGGTTTGGAGCATTTATTGCAGCGTGGAGCAATGTGTTGCTCAAAGCAGGATTCGCAGAATTTTTGTCCGTCTTCCTCGACGAATCCACACTCGAGAAGGCGGCGACGGCATGAGGAGTTGGCACAGACAAAGTGTTCAGGGCACCAGGACTTGCCGGTGGCGAGGACAAATGCGCCGCTGGAAAAATTTTGGATGAGAATATTTTTGACACTGTAAAAAGAGGACAAAATAAACTATGATAGTTATGAATAGTTCATAGGGCCTAGATGAAACTGGAAAGTTTTTTTCAGGGAGAAAAGTTTAAAGGCGCACAACTTTCTTTAAAATTGAGCTAGCCAAAATCTGAAAATACGAAAATGCGCGGAATGTTGAGCTGATAATTTTTGCCTCTTGAAACATTCTCCTAGCTCAACGGGCTCCTTAGATATGCCTTTTTGAATTTAAAGCGTAGAGAAAAAAGAGCGCAGACAGTTAGACACTCTCGTTTCTCTGGCACTCTAACATAAGCTCGATTCTCAAAAACTCATTTGGGTTCTTTTCAACGGTCTAGAAAGCACAAATCAATTATGAAGCATTTAAGATCACGTAAATGGTCTAACTGAAACGGAGTACTTTTTCCCAAAAACTCATAACTTTATTTAAAATGTAGCTAAAACTGAAAATACCAAAATGCTCAAAATTTCCAGCTGATTATTTTTGCCTCTTTAATCATTCTCCTAGCTCCAAAGGTTCCTGAGATATGCTTTTTTGAATCTAAAGCGTAGAGAAAAGAGAGCGCAGATAGCTAGACACTCTCGTTTCTCTCGCGCTCTAACCTCGAAACTTCAAAAGCGCTTATCTCAAGAACCAACTGAGCTAGAAGGATGGTTCAAAAGGCAAAAATAAGCAATTTGAAATTTCAATCATTTCCGTACTTTCAAATTCTGAAAAGTCAAATTTTGAAGATAGTTGTGCGCCTTTAAAGTTTGGGGGCAGAGCGCCAGAGAAGCGAGAGTGTCTAACTGTCTGCGCTCTCTTGTCTAGGCATTTCCAGTCAAATTTTCAGCCAAAAAGGGACCCACCGAATCTGATTCTTGCACGCCTCACAATACGGTACTCGTCCTCCATTTTGTTGTTGGGTAGTGGTGGTGGTAGTTGTCAAATGTCCGGTACCACGGAAGTCACCGGCTCTAGCTCCGCCCCCACCTACAGTATCTTGTCCCGACGGGTTACGGTTTTCGGTGGTCGTTCGCTCGAAACTCGTTTTTGTGTACGATGAGCCTGAGAAATTGGTATTGAAAAATTTAGAATCGAGGTCAGAAAATGCGCTCCAATTGAACAAATTTATTTTCTATGAAATGGCGGGAATTCAAAAAATTCAAAGATGAATTAACAAGAAAAAAGTCTTCTGGCCATCAGTTCGCTGTCCCCTACAGCCAGTGTTTCACTAAAAATTTGAATTTTTTAATTTTTCAAAAAAAAAAGTTAGAAGTTCAATGGAGCGCAATTGCTGTTTTTTGTGAGAGACCGATATTTTCGAGAATCACTAAAAATGTTATTTCAAAAGCAAAGAAACGGTGGAGAAACCGAAAATTTTTTGCAGACCTAAAGCCAGCCTAAGCCAGCCTAAGTCAGCTTATGCCAGCCTAAGTTGGCCTAGACTAGCCTAGACCAGCCTAACTCATTGTTCCGGTCCCTCCGCCCAAAATTAGCACATTTAGGGTTACTTTTCACCTAAAAAAAACCTCAAAAAAGCTTTAAAACCAGCCTAAAAGCCTAGAAAAAGCCTCAAAAACCACATCACACACCCTGCTGTTGAGATCCTCCTCCCTTCTGTTGTTGTGGCTGTTCCAAACTCTCATCCAATGTCATGACGTGTCCAAGACGGGCGGCCAAGAAGTTTCGCGAGTCTTCAGTTGGATCTAGAGCAGGATGAGCTGATGAAGTAGAGGGTGTTGGTTTTCGAATCGAGTAGAACTCGTCAAGAACATCATGCAAACTAAAAGACAAAACGAAGGGTGAGATGAAACAAGGACATTTTTTGAAGGGGTTATTCAACAAAGAAAAAGTAACATAAAATGAACGAAAAATTTCAGGAGTTTGAGTTTGAATAGGCTTAAAAACGGGCTAGATTAGCCTAAGACAGCCAAAGACGGCCTAAAACAACCTAAAACAGACTAAAATAATCCGAGACAGCTTGAGACAGCCTTCCTAGTAGATCTTGAAAAGTACCTAGAATGCCGAAAATATCTATAACTGGGCCTAAATCGGCCTGAAATGCCTGAAAAGTCTAGAACTAGAATCTAGACTAGAGCTGCCTATTACCCAGCCTAGACAGACCTAAACTCTATCTTTAAATAAAAACTACAAGATGGACCTAAAAGGCCTGAAAAACCTAAAATTCCAGATGAGTTTGTCTAAGCTGGGCCTAACGAAGCCCAGGCTTTAAGAGTTACAGTTTACATGCCTGAAAAGCCTCAAACTTTCAAAAAATCTAAGAAAAACGCCCTAAATGGGGCCTGAACTACCTTGGGAGCCTAAAGCTCCAAGTTATGAGCCTGAAAATCCTCAAAAATCTCAAAAAATCGTTTTTACTTGGCCTAAACGAGCCTAAATTGCAAGTTACAAGCCTAAACCTAGTACCTCTATTGCTACTTTAACCATGTCTATCCACTCTAAGAACCTTAAAATTTGGATTTTGCAAGCTTGAAAATTCTAAAAGATCTTAATTTAGCTCTTAACAAGACCTGAAGCTGCCTATATTTGCCTACGCGAGCGACAACCGGACTGAAATTTCAAAAAAAAAATTTCTGAAATAAAGTTTCTGAAACTTGATTTTTTTTCTTCAAAAAACTCCTTACCTCTGAGTCACTGGACTCTCCACTGTACTACTTCCTCTATCGATATCCTCCATCAAATCCCTCTTCGGTTGATAAGATTGAAAAGGGAACACCTTCCTTTCAGGGGGTGGCGGTGGTCCTTCCATTCCGGCTCCCAGAATCGGCAATTGCTCCAAATCCTCCAAAACCCGACGACGGAGCTCTTGCACCCGGTCTTCGGCCCGAGTGGGCTCCGGAGTGAGCTCAGATGGCGCCTCCTCTTCAGGGGGTCTTAGATTTTGGAGATAGACAATAGCCGATTCGAGGAGGGTGCTCAGCTGTGTTTGTGTCTGCTCCAGTTCACTCTGGTGACGGGCGATGCACTCGATGGCACGTACACGGTCGTCGTCTTCCATTTCGCGAAGTCCTAGGCAGAGAGGGGTTTTTGAAATGATTTAGAGGGGGAGAGGGCCTAGATGAGACTGAAAGGGCTTGGGAGGGCCTAAAAAGACCTAAGACCTTAAAAAGGCCTAGGAGAAAATACGAGAGCCTAAAAAATTTACGAGGCTGTAAGAAGATTTCTAGGGTAGCTTAAGCCTTGGCCTAAATTAGTTTAGAAGCGTTTGAACCTAAGCCTAATCTAGCCTAACCAGGCTTATAACAGCATTAGACGGCCCTTGAAAAAAGCCTAAAACAACAAAACAAGTACAGTCTAACAAGCGAAATTGACTATCTTCGACAAGCACAGATATATCAAATCACTTTTTTTCGAATTTCCTTTTGAAAACTTTTCAAAACAGAGAGCTTATTCTCTTTGCTGTATAGTACCTACCGTAAGCTACCGTAGGAAAACTTCCGAAAATAAATCAAACACTCATTGAATAACTTATTTTCCAAAAGTTTACCTAACTTCTATTAAACAGAACTTTTTTTACTGTTACGAGGAAGCCATATTCAAAAAGACTAGAAAAAAACCCTAAAAACTAGCTGAATCCAGAAAAGAATAGGCAGAAATAACTGGAAATCCATCAATTCCTGTATTAAAAACACAATTTTTCTAGAATTGTTTTGAAAACGTTTTGAAATAGAAAATTTCCAGGATTTTGACGAAGATTTCAGTTTCACAGTGGAGCTTAAACAAGGTACTTGATTTCTTCATCTATTCTTTGATAATTGTCATGACTGTTAAAAATCTTTTCAAATTTTTATAATTAAAATTTTCAAAAATTTCCATATGGAAATAGCCGAAAAACTTCCAAAAGCACAGTGAGAATTAGAGAGTCGGAATTGGACTAAAACTTCACCGAATTTCTCATGAATCAAAATATTATTGAAAGATTTTTGGAATAGCAAACTTTTTTTTCCCAGAACTAATCAAAAGGAATTTGAAGAATTTTCCAGAAATCTTTGAAAAAGTAAAATAATTTTGGGGATATTGATAAAGATTCTAGTTTTGCAGTAAAGGCCGAACGAAAAAAGGTTAGATGTTTACAAAAAAAGGTTAGATGTGGTTCAGAGTCACTCCGACAACATTAACTCTGAAAAACTTTTTTGGAACATTCAATATCTCTAATAATACCCAAATGTATTACAATTCAAGTTCGTAACGACCCCTTCGAAAAGAAACATTTTTTCCTGTTTCAAGCATTTTTCTTATCCAAACGGATTTTTATAATCACAGTTATCTCATAAACTCGAATTTTAAAAATGTTTTCAGAAAAGGCTCAAAATGATCTGAGCCAGGCTGAAAAGGCCTATGAACATCTTATTAGGAACCTAGGATGTAGTTCGAAATTCGGCTAAGATGCAAAAGGGACGTATGAGATATCAAAATCGATTATCCCTAGTTACAGAAAAGTATGATTCGAAACAGTCAGAAATTTTGAAAAACAGTAACATTTTTTCCAGAATAAATCAAAAAAAAAACCAGTTTGAAAAATGAAGAGACTAAAAATAGGAGCACCAATGAAAGAACTGAGTGACGGGATTTTTTGTGAATTTTTGGGGAACTTTTGAAATAGTAAAATTTTTAGTCCGAACGTTCATTTTATCAGAAATGAATTAGAATAACTCCGACAACTTGAATTCCCTTTTGGATCAGTCAATATTTTCAATAATATCAGAATGCATGAAAAGAAGAGAATATTCGTAGTAGATTCGTAGAAAATAATAGGGTTGGGATAGAACCGAGAAATTGAATCCGGTAATTTACAAAGAGGGTATGAAGAAAACAAGAAACAGTAAAAAAAATTACGATTCAAATTGGTTACGGGACTTTTGAAAAAAAAAATTTTTCTCATGTTTCAAATATTTTTCTTATTCAGACAGATGTTTGAAATCACACTTCACACATTACGGGCATTACGGTAACTCAAATTATAAAAAGGTTAAAAAAGAGCCAAAATGGTCGGAGCCACGCTGAAAAAGCCTATGAGCACCTCAGGAAACTCGGATATAGAGCGGAATTCGGATTAGAACAAGTGAAAAAACTGAAATATCAAAATCTATAATCACAAAAGTATGATTTGAAACAATCAAAAATGTTGAACTTGAGCCTATCCGAATTGGGTTCAAATTAGTCCAAAAGGTAGTTTAATGTACCGAAATGGTGGAAAATAGTGAAAAAAAAGACGACGATCTTAAAATTAATGACAAACTGACAATTCGAAAAACATGAGGAATGTTTGGAACAGCGATGATTTTTTTTTGCATTTTTAGAGTCAAATTATAATGATTTCGGTGCTCACGGTACTCAAATAAAGCTCGTTTTCGCTTGAAAAATACTTTACATAATTGAATCTTCAATACCGTAAAAACTGTATTAGTAGTGTCACTTTAATATAAGTGCTCCTCTTATATTGGTGCCCCCAGACGAGCGTTTAGAAAAAAAGAGGTGCCCCTCTCATAGGGGTGCTTTTCGGATGAAGAGCTTGAAAGAAAGTAGTGCATGCACTACTAGTTCAGTTTTGCGGATAACTTCGTTAAAAAGTGAGAAAAGTTTTTGGGACAAAGAATTTCTCTAATGTTTCAAATATGGTTTTTCAAATGGATTCTTATTCTCACAGTTAATTTGAGAAGTGGTTAGGAGAATAACTTGCAATATATGAATTCATTAAACGTATTTATTTTGAAGTTTGGAAAGGTGGCTGATTAATGCAGAATGATTTTTCAGTAACTTTTGGAAAACACTTGCAAGTAATTTTTCATTTTCTAAAGATTTGAAACTAGCTGAGGATGGAGCATAAGAAGTTAACCATCTATGATTACAGCTTCAACTTGAATTAAAAAGTATTGAAACCGCAGAAAATTTCTACTCTCGCATTTCTGATATTAATCGATCCCAAATAAAAATAGGCATATTGCACGTTAATCATATTATGAACATGGCTGGAAAAGCTTAAAAAAGAATCGATTGTAAGATGTTGAAGAAGAGAAGCTATTGAACACGCATATTCATCAGAGAAATTTGGAAAATATATGAATGTGTGAATTTTTCTTGCATTCTTTTTGTTAAAATTTTATGAAAATGCTTATGATACCTACAGTAACCCTACTAACTTACAATCAGTAGCCAAATAACTAGGGAATGGTCAGACATCGAAGTGGGATTTTGACTTCTAACCTATACCATTCGAAAACTGAGAACACGTCATTCATTTATCTGCAAAAAATTTTTGCCGAATACCCTCCAGAAGCGAGTAAATTGGGTCGAAAGTTTGGGCCTTATTATCCGCGTGACCTCCCCCTCCCCTCTCTTTTAACACAGGAAAATCCGAAAATTAATAGAATTTCACCGTAAAAATTTCACGTGAATGCTCGATATGTATTCACATTTTGATTCTATTGAAAATCATCCTTGAATAGCCGAGTGGCTATCATCGATGGTCAGGAAATACGAAAGATAGGCTCGAATCCACCATAGGGAAATTTTTTTTGCTTTCTTTCCTAATATGACCTGACCCAAAAAAATGGTTACCAGGAATTTGTTGGTCTTTCTTCTGCTTAGAATCAAAATGTGAATACATATCGAGCATTCACGTGAAATTTTTACGGTGAAATTCTATTAATTTTCGGATTTTCCTGTGTTAAAAGAGAGGGGAGGGAGAGGTCACGCGGATAATAAGGCCCAAACTTTCGACCCAATTTACTCGCTTCTGGAGGGTATTCGGCAAAAATTTTTTGCAGATAAATGAATGACGTGTTCTCAGCTTTCGAATGGTATAGGTTAGAAGTCAAAATCCCACTTCGATGTCTGACCATTCCCTAGTAAGTTAAAAGGAGAGGGATGGATATCTATAAGCTCATATCAAAACCGAGAAATAACTGAAGATTTTGGAACAGAAATATATTATTATATTTTCGGTTTTTGCGGTATTCAATAAAGTCTGCTTGTGAAAACATTAGTTTTTAAAATAAAGTTCTGGAATAGTGAAAATTTTCTCTTTACACATTTCTCATATCAATCCATTTTCAAATAAAAAGAGGCAGAGAGTAGACTAATTATATGGAAATCGCCTGAAAAATCTCAAAGAACTTACTGTAAAACCTGAACAGGAGGAAAGAAAGCTATTAAACACGCATATTCAACGAAGAAATTTACAAAATATTTGAAACAGTGAATTTTTTTCTGTATTCCTAAGTTTTATGAAAATGCCTACAGTAATCCCGCTAACTCAATAAAGCATAAATTAAAAAAGCATAAACATTCATATCATCAAAAATTGATTTTTTCAGAAATTTTATAAAACCTTCTTGGAACAGAAAACTTTTTCATGTTTCAAAAAGTTGTCTTATTTTGACGAATTCTTATTAACACAGTCTAGCCAAAGTTCATTGTTATAATTACAGTAACTCAAAAAAGGAAAAAAAAACTAGCGATAATTGTCTGAGCTATTGAGTCTCGTAGGGGGAATGGAGATCAAATAAGTTCAACTTTCCCAAATTTTTTCGAAAATTTTGGAACAGTGAACACTTTCTATTTCTACATACCGTAAAAACTGAATTAGTAGTGCATGCACCAGTTTTTTTCAACCTCTTCATCGGCAGGGCACTATTATTAGAGGGACACTACTCAATCCAATTCGAATGAAAATTGCCAGAAAAAATTTACATTAATTGTATGGAAATGGCTGAAAAATCTCAAAGAACTCACTGTAAACATTGAAAAGAAAAAATTATTGTGCGTACATCGAAAAAGTTTAGAATATATTTGAAACAGTGAATTTTTTTCTACATTCTTATTCTTACAGTTTTATGAGAATGCTAATGGTTCCTACAGTAATCCCACTATCTTAATGAAGCATAAATTGATGCGATAACGTTCAGATGATCAAACTTCAACTTTTTCAGAAACCTTATAATACTTTCTTGAAACAGAAAAAAATTCTCATGTTTTAAAAACTTTCCTTATTTTGACGAATTCTTATCATCACAGCTCGGCAACGATAAGCGGAGGTAATTACAGTAACCCAATATAGGAAGAAAAACTGTCGATAATTGTCTAAGATGGAATTGCGCACCCATCGAAAAAGTTCAATTTTCCAAAAAACTATTGAGAAGTTCTGGAACAGTAAACTCGGTTTTGGGGTTTTTCAATATAATACAGTTCAAACTAACCTAACTTCAGTTTTACTGGCTTATAGTACCTACAGTAACCCAACGGCTGTCAAAAACACTATTGAAAGATCAAAAAGTACATCTATCTGGTAAGATGCAATCAGTACAGATAGTAAGTGATGCTCAAAAATTAGTGTTCTAGAAACCGACTATTTTTTTGTAAAAGTTCAGAAAAATCGAGAAAATTGGCCTGAACCGGCCAAACCCTGCCAAGGGTTACCTATGAAAGTCTTAACCAGCCTAAGCCAGACAATGTCTCACTAAAAACTTGAACTTTTGATTTTTCGAATAGTGAAAGTTCAATGGAGCGCAATTACTGAGACTATAATTTTTGAATTTTTGAAAAACGATACGTAAGATAGAGTACTAGCATCAAAAATGTTAATTCGAAAACAAAAAAAAATAGCCGTGAAACAGGAAATTTTTCAAACCTAAGCCAACCTTGACCAATAAAATCGACCAAAAAAGTTTTTCTATATTTTCTAACTTTTCCACAAAAAAATTCTGTTTCAAAAAACCTGAATCGATAGAAAAATCTTAAAGAACTTACTGTCAAACTGAAACAAGAGAGATCTATTGAACACGCTCATTTACCGAGAAAATTAGGAAAATATTTGAAGCAGTGAAGTATTTTCCTACATTCTTATTATTGAAGTTTTGCGAGAATGCTTACAGTTCCTACAGTAACCCCACTAATTCGATAAAACAGAAATTAATGCAGCAACCTTCAAACTATCAAAATTTGATTTTTTCAGAAACTTCATAACATTTTTCTGGAACCGAAAACTTTTTTCACGTTTCAAATAATCTTCTTATTCTGACGGATTCTTATAAACACAATCGGCGTGGAGTAATTTGTGGTAATTACAGTAACCCTAAATGGGAAAAAAACTACCGATAATTGTCTACGATGGAATTGCGCACCCATTGAAAAAGTTCAATTTTCCAAAAAACTATTGAGAAGTTCTGGAACAGTAAACTCGATATTGGTGTTTTTCAGTATAAAATGGTTCAAACTAACCTAACTTCAGTTTTACTGGCTTATAGTACCTACAGGAACCCAACGGCTGTCAAAAAAACTATTGAAAGATCATAGTATAGATAGTAAGTGATGTTGAAGAAATAGTGTTGTAGAAACCGACTATTTTTTTGTAAAAGTTCAGAAAAATCGATAAAATTAGCCTAAACCGGCTGAAGACAATGTCTCACTAAAAATTTGAATTTTGAATTTTCAAAAAATTTTCAAGATCTATTGAACATGCTCATTCATCGAAGAAATTTACAAAATACAGTGGCGAGCAGAGGTGAGGGTACCTTCGAACTTTCGTTAATAACTTCCTTCAAACGATTCAGATTGCTCTAAAAATTTTTTTGGGCACTCCTGAGTAGCCCTAAAGTACTTCCTGATGTTTTTTGAAAAAATCGAATTTTCACGAATTCTGAAGTTTTTCGACGAATTCTGAATTCTGAAAATCCAGAATAAAAAAATTTTTTTGGACTTTCAGAATTTTTTCTCATTGTGCCCAAAACATTGCTAGGGACCTAAGTGAACAATTTTTGACGTTAGATCGCAAGTTGATTTTGTGATTCTGACGTCAGAACTCCAGAAGTCCAAATAGTGATCTTTGCGCGGGACATCATAACGTGGAAAACTTGGAAAAATGGCAGAAAATAATTTTTTCCAAAACTTTCAAAACTGATCGCATTTTGTTCAGTGACTTCAAATCTATATAGAAATCATTTTTTGTCCCGATCCGATCACTTTTAGCCACGTTATGATGTCCCGCGCAAAGATCACTATTTGGACTTCTGGAGTTCTGACGTCAGAATCACAAAATCAACTTGCGATCTAACGTCAAAAATTGTTCACTTAGGTCCCTAGCAATGTTTTGGGCACAATGAAAAAAAATTCTGAAAGTCCAAAAAAATCTTTTTATTCTGGATTTTCAGAATTCAGAATTCGTCGAAAAACTTCAGAATTCGTGAAAATTCGATTTTTTCAAAAAACACCTGGAGGTACTCCAGGGTTACTCAGGAGTGCCCAAAAAAATTTTTAGAGCAATCCGAATCATTTGAAGAGAGTTATTAACAAAAGCTCAAAGGTACCCTCACCTCTGCTCGCCACTGTATTTTAAACAGTGAAGTATTTTTCTGCATTCTTATTCTTAAAGTTTTGTGAAAATGCTTATGGTTTCTACAGTAACCTCACTAATTCGATCAAACAGAAATTAATCAAACTTCAAACTATCAAATTTTTTTCAAAAACTTCATAACATTTTTCTGGAACAGAAAACTTTTTTCCTGTTTCTAATAATCTTCTTATACAGGCGGATTCTTATTAACACAGTCGTCTGAAGACAGATTGTGTAATTACAGTAACCCAAAATAGGTAAAAACTATTGAAAATCGCACAAGATAGCTTATTGAGCTTCGAAGAGGGAATAGCGAGCCGATCGAAAAAGCCCAACTTTTCAAAAATTTCAGAAAGTTTTGGAACAGGAATCTCGATATTGGTGTTTTTCAGTATAAAACAGTCCAAACTAGCTTAATTTCAATGTTGATAGCAGAGTTGCACGGAATTCCGAAACACGTTTTCCGAAAGCCGAAAACTTTTTCGAATTTCCGAAACACGACTTCCGAAGCACGGAAAACCAGAGAGATTTCCGTAAAATTCGTGGTAATTTGAGCTTCGCTATTCGACACCGAAACTTCGAAAATCGACTGAATCTATAGTAAATTTAACAGTTCCGGTTCAAAAATCGAGTGAAAAATCGTTTTCAGCCAAACCGAATTGATATATGAGCACTTTTTTTACGGAACACGAAACACGAAACACGTTTTCCGTGGATTTTTCTCTTCCGAAACACGGTTTCCGAAATCCGAAAATTTTTTGGCACTTCCGAAGCACGCTTCACGAGATACGAGAATTATCACAGTGTTCCGAAACACGATTTCCGAAACACGAAAAGAAAAATTCCGTTTCCGTGCAACTCTGGTTGATAGCTAATGGTGCATACAGTAACCCAAAGGAGCCAAAAACACTAATAAAATACCATAAAGAACTTGGAAGTAATAGGAAGCAGATAATACTAACAGAAACTGATGGTCGAAAAAAAAGTGATTTTGAAACAGGTTTTTCGGAGAATTGAAAAATTAAAGTTGAAAAAATTATAAAACTGAGCTGACCTAAGCCGAAAAAAAAACAGCCTAAGCCAGCCTAGGCCAGTTTTAGCGACTAAGATAGGCTTCTAGCTTTTCCAAAAAAAAGTCTGTTTCAAATAAGTTACTCCTGGAGCACTACTTTTTATAAGTAGTCATATGATTGGACAGTTCTAACATAGCCTAAGTACCTAAAAACGGCCTAAGCCTAGGCCTTAAACGGCCTAAAACAGCTCAAAAAGAATACCTTGTAATCGTTCGTTCAACGCGGCGACAATCATCAAATCCCTCTCGGTCTGCGCATCATCATCCAACAATTCCATGGCTCTCTGTCTCCATTGCTTCTCAGCTTCACCTCCTCCTTGACCCCCTTTCCCCACAACTCTTATCTTCCCTCCTATCACTTCCTCCTCTTCCTCCTCAATATCAAAAGTGGAATTATCACTTTTATTATCAATCATTTCCGACTCATCACCATCATAAGTGGCCGCTTTTAGATAGGAAATACTGTCATCCTCTCTGGAGCATTCTGTCAAAATATCCGATTCATCCACGATATCCGCATGGTCCTTCCATTCTGGGATTACTGTAGGTGACATTTTGGAGAAATCCACTTTTTTGAAATGTTTCGGGTCTTTTCGTAGAGAGGGCGGGGCTAGGCGGGAATAGGCTTGCGGGCGGCCGACTTGGTCCATTTTTGATAGGAGATCCTCGGTGGGTTCGGGGTCCTGAGCGAGGGGGCGGGGCTGGGTAAGGCTTGTAGGGTAGGTGGGGCCTTGGGATAGGTCTTTAGGTTGGTTAAGGCCTGTAGGCCTTTGCTGTGATTGGGATAGGCCAGCAGGTTGGGTATGGCCTGTAGACTGAGAAAGGTTGGGCTTAGGCTGGCTCAGGTCCTGCTTAGGCTGGACTAGGCTTGTCTTAGGCCCATCCAAGCTTGGTCTAGGCTCAGCCAGGCCTGTCGGCTCTCCCTGACTTTCTTGCTCCCTAAGGCCCCTCTTCGCCTCCTGGCTTCTCTGACTTTCCAGCGCCTTATGCTCTTCTTGGGATTTCAGGCTCTCCCTAGGCCCCTCCCGGACCTCAGCCTGAAAAGGCCTTGGCGAGCTAGTCCTGAATGCTCGATTCTCGGGCTTTTCAGGCTCCTCAGGCCCAGTAGGCTCATGAATCTTCACCACTGAGCTTGGGACCCAGTTCCTACTAGGCTCCGTGACCTTAATCGGCGAAGTCCCGGCGTCATTCAGGCTTACTGTAGGTACCGTATGCCTATGGAGCCGGATAGTGGGGATTGGCGAAGTGCTCTGGTCGATGGTATCCGGATGAGGAGGCTGGGGCGGAGCCAGAAGCTCAGTGTACTGTCGGGTTACTGTAGTCTGAAGGTCGGTGTGGGTGGTAACGTTGGCATCGGAGCTACGGACAATGTAGGTGGATGGAGGGCCTAGAGGCGAGTGTTGAGGACTCCTGGGGAGGGGAATAGGGGCCGTTTCGGGCTTGCTCATTTCATGCTTAGGCTCATTTAGGCTCAGTTTAGGCCTATCCAGGCCTTCTTTTAGGCCCACAGAACTATAATGAGGCTTTTGGTCCTGAAGCCCGGATGGCCTGAATGGTTGTGGGGTGGCCGTCTTGGAAATTTTTATAGGCTGTGCCACTGCATAACTTGGAATAGGCTTCACGACTCCATTGGACTCGGCGGGAACCTCCGAGGTCACTTTGGCCGGGCTGGGCGATCGGACCGTTTGGGCCATATAAGGCATTTGGGCCGCCTGGACAGTTTGGGCTTTTGGTCCGTTTTGGTCCATCTGAACCGGACTATGAATTACTGTCCAATGTATGCCATCTTGTATTTTAGGCGGGTCCACCTCAATTTTCAGCTCAGGTTTTTCAGGCTTTTCAGGCCGCTTTTGGGACTCTTCTTGGCGTTTTCTGTGCTCCTCAAAGGCCTGTTGAACTTGCTCCTTGCTGATGTTTGAAGCCCGACGGCCCACTTTCTTGGATTTGGGCTTAGGCTTCTCAGGCTCGGCTTTAGGCTCAGGCTTAGGCGCAGCCTTAGGCTTTTCCGGCTCGGCAGGCATCTTATTCACTTTCTTGACTCCATTTTCGGGCTTTGATTGCTCCACTTCTCGGATCAACGCCGCTAGATCTTCTCCATAATTGATTTTTTCTTTTTTCAACGCATCCGCCGGATCAATTTGCCAATATCGATTGGTGGGTTGGCCGGCAGGTGGTGGCCATTGCCGGGGTACTTTGCCGGATCTCCGAGGCGACACTGCCGACCGGATTGAGTCCGGAACTCGAGATTCTGGAATGGTGGGTTTGATGGACAAAGGACATTGTTTTGGACAAAAACGTGGACAAGAAATTTAGGACGGGACATTTTTGAACAAAAAATTGTTAATTTCTGACAAAAAAATAACATAAAAAGACCGGAAAAAAACTAAATTTGAACCTAAAAATCCCAAAAAAACTAACCATGACTTGGAGGTGGATTTGATGGTACTGGTGGAGGAGCCACTTGATTCTGTTGTCCCCTTGACGACTGGGAGAATTGAGATGGTGCTGGGGACAAGCGATTTGAGTCGTATTGGGTGCCACCTGGACCAACACCTCCACCGTAGGAGACGGTTTTCGAGAGGTCCGCACCGAAAGCCGCGTTGGGGACACCACGTTGAGCGGGGCTGAAAAAAAATTATTTGGGATCCGGTGCGGTCTAGGACGAGCTTTATCTATCTTTGATCCGTTTTGGACAGCTCTGATTTTTCAAAAATAAGATTTCGTTCAAGAAAAGTCCCTTTGAACCACTTTTCGGCCTATTATGGGAGCTGTTTTTCGGTTGTTTGGCCTATCATTTTGCCCGTTTCAAGACTGTTTGTAGCCCTATCGGGACTATATTCCAGACCATTCTATCTGGTTTTCACTCAATTTCTTTAATGTTTCAAATCTTATTCAAGTTTAGTATCGCAGTTTCAGAGCATTGGTTTTGATTCGGTTTTGAATTTGATTTTAGTTTTTATTTTCTCTGTTCCAAAGTAACCATATCAATTGTGAAATAATTTTCAGACTAGTTTTGAACAATTAATATCAATATATTTTCTCCATTTTCTAATACCAATTCCAGTCTATTTGGAACATTCTTGGTTTTTGTGGACCTATAGTTGGCTTATTGAGACTATTCTGCATCTATATCAAACGGGTTTCATCTATTTCAATCAAAATATTTTTCGGTTTCTGATGCATCTCAAATCTAGTTCCGCGTTTTTCCTAGATTAGTTAGTTTTTTATTTCGATACAATTTTCGCGTATTCGCGTCTATTTTTCAGCCTGTATTTGAAAGGTGCTACCTCTAATCAGAACTGGATGAAGCAGAATTGTCGCGAATCAAAACACAGATAGTTTGAACTCGACAAATCAGAACTGCCTGGAAAAAATCTGCTCGTTACCAAAACTACCCGGATTAGAGCTGACATTACGTGGCCGTAGCAACGGCCAAGCAGTGAAAAAATCCCTCGCATTTGAAAATGTTTTTATCTGAAGAAGTTCTCAAAAAGCCGGTTCTGATTCGTCCAGTACTGAACCGACCAAATCTGGCTTACCCGGTTCTAATTTGTCCAGTGTTCTGATTAGGGGTAGCAGCATTGGAAACCATCTCGAATTTCAAATTTCGAACACCACAGCATAATTTTTTCCCAGTTTCGCAATTTTCATGACTATTATAAGTTTAGTCTAGTTGAGTAATGACGATATTTCAGACGTACAGCTTTTAAAAATATTGGGACTTTTCAAAGTTTAGGTTGTTATTATTGAAATTTGAACCATTTTTGACCATTTTTCGTATTTTTCAAAATCATTCCCAGCCAATTAACCCGGATCTCCGTTAACTATCACCCACTTGGACTATTGTCATTCAAAAATAATGATAGGAATACATTTTCAAATGGTTTTTCTCAAAAAATTTATCTTGTTTCAAAATTCTTTTTTGAAACCGGAATTATTTTGAACGCTTGATATCTAGATAGCTGTACAATTTTTTGATGCTCATAATGCATTTTTCAAAGTTTCAAGTTGTTTTGCTTAATATTTTCCACAGTTTTTGACTGTCTATAGCTATGATTTCTTTAGTATATATCTAATAGTCCGCTTGTGTTGAACATTTTACAAAATAATTTTCAAAATACTGTTCAACCTACTTGAAATAGGCTAGACTTTCTGAGACTTTCAGTATATTTAAAAAAAAAAGTCTTTCTGTTTCAGACAGACGACTAAAAAAGTTGACTAAAATCAGATTTTGGGCAGTTCCTTGAACGTTCAGATAATTTTCGTTTTTTTTATTTTTCTGTTTCAATCTGACCAATTAGATCTAATAAGGTAATTTTCTAATAATTTTCAGACAGTTCTTTGAATTATTTAACCCGGTCTTTTTTTTACTAGTTTGGTGTATCTTCAAATGAACATTAACTTGTTTTTGAAACAGTCATCATTAATCTGAGTCTGATACCTTTGAAATATCCTTCGACTGTTTTTGAGGCTTAGGCTTAGGCTTTTTGAGTTTTTGCCGCTCTTCATCAATTTTGACCTAGTGACGGACCATTTTTTGTCTATTCTGGAGTGTTTTTGGCTTGAAATTGGCTTATTTCCAGACTGATTTCGATTTCAAGAGTAATATTTTTTTGACCTACTTGGACTAATTTCCGAGCCGTCCAAAATAATAATAATAATTTTTTTAAATCCGATACTCAAAAAGGCACAAGCTTTGGACGCTTATCAATACACTTGCACAATTTTTTTATGCTGATTATGCTTTTTTTTAGCTTGTTTACCATAGCTGTTCCATAAAGGAACTACGAATGTTATTTTCACATGAGAATGTCGCTGTTCTCATACGGGACAGTTTTAAAAGAGGGCAGTTCTGATAGGGGAAAGTTCTGAAACGGCATGCCAATACACAGTCTCAAGCTGTTTTGGTGAATATTTTTCACTGTTTTCAACTCCGTATAGCTATGAGTTCACTAGTTTTCGTGTAATAATCAGTTTGTTTCTTTTACACTTTCTTTTACGTTAGTTTTCAAAACATTGTTCAACATATTTGAAATATAATAGACTTTCTGAGACTTTCAAATTTTGAAAAAAAAATTTTTGAAAAAATTTTCTTTCTGTTCCAGAAAGTTCACAACTATTGTGACAGCAGTTTTGGGCAATTCCACCTTATCTTGGTTTGGATAATGTATAAGACAGCCTCTTCGAGCGTCGCGATCACCAGTGTTCACAAAAAAGTCAAACTGGTCGGATGGGTCCCATAAGACATACCAAAGGTATATCAGGTGGCCTGATTACAAAAATCGAGTTTTCATCTGGCTCCGCCCATCCATTAGGCCACGCCCCCTTGAAGACGTCAAAAACCTAACTTTTTTCCAGAATGAGATAGGATTGAAATCTCACCGTACATTAGTTACTGGTACATATTGAAGGTTTTTCATGCAAAATACAAAAATTTAAAGTCCCGTCTTCATAGAGAAAAAATCGAATTTCCTCGAAAATTTTGAATATTTTCTGAAAAATCGAAAATTGCGGAGCCGGTGCCAGGGGTAGCGGTGGATTTTATTTCATAAAAATGTTCCCCGCAAAATTTGGCTTCGGGGACATCACTTCCTGAACGGAATTGCTTTCCCCATAGAACCTTTCTGAGCGCTTGAATATCAGATGTTTCAATATATCAAATATTAATTTTTGTTATATTGTCTTTTTTTGGGCTCTAAACACCTTGGTTTGTATTTTTAAATTAAAAAATGACTTTTACACACATTTTCGACTTCATCCCTCGACATCCGGACGATGTTATCATCTGTAATAGAGGCTTACCCCGAAATGGGGACGTGGGTGAGAGTCTCTCAGTATTTCGTTAATAGCTCACCTGAAAGGAGTCTAATCGCCCTGAAAATTTTTTTGGAGACTTTTGATGTCCTTAGAAGTTGTTCCTAACGGTTTTTGAAAAAATATTGATTTTGGAATTTTGAAAATTTTCGATGAATTCTGAACCCCAGAACCTAGTATCAAAACATATTCTTGTGTTTTCAGAATTTGGTTCCATTGCTTCCAAAACACTGCCAGGGGCTCTAAAAAACATTTATTTGTCATTTGGAGAAAGTTCATGTCCAGATTCTGACCTAACTCTTGAATTGCAGAACTTCATATGTTCTAGTAGGGACCTTCAATTGAGGCATCAAAACTTGACTTGGCGTGATCAAATTGGGTACAAAAGGTATTAATAGACATGTACGTAGTTCATACAAATAATCCAAATGTTTTCGAGCTTATTGTTTTCGATTTCTTCTAAATTATCGTGAAATCCAAATCGTGGAAATATGTCGTGAAATAATTTTGTTCAAAACTTCTCAAAACTGACTGCAGCATGCTTTTCAACTCAAAACTAGTTTCAAAACTGTTTTTCATTTTGATCCGGTCACGCCACATGTCTATTAATACCTTTTGTACCCAATTTGATCACGCCAAGTCAAGTTTTGATGCCTCAATTGAAGGTCCCTACTAGAACATATGAAGTTCTGCAATTCAAGAGTTAGGTCAGAATCTGGACATGAACTTTCTCCAAATGTCAAATAAATGTTTTTTAGAGCCCCTGGCAGTGTTTTGGAAGCAATGGAACCAAATTCTGAAAACACAAGAATATGTTTTGATACTAGGTTCTGGGGTTCAGAATTCATCGAAAATCTTCAAAATTCCAAAATCAATATTTTCTCAAAAACCGTTAGGAACAACTTCTAAGGACATCAAAAGTCTCCAAAAAAATTTTCAGGGCGATTAGACTCCTTTCAGGTGAGCTATTAACGAAATACTGAGAGACTCTCACCCACGTCCCCATTTCGGGGTAAGCCTCTATTACAGATGATAACATCGTCCGGATGTCGAGGAATAAAGTCGAAAATGTGTGTAAAAGTCATTTTTTAATTTAAAAATACAAACCAAGGTGTTTAGAGCCCAAAAAAAGACAATATAACAAAATTCATATTTGATATATTGAAACATCTGATATTCAAGCGCTCAGAAAGGTTCTATGGGGAAAGCAATTCCGTTCAGGAAGTGATGTCCCCGAAGCCAAATTTTGCGGGGAACATTTTTATGAAATAAAATCCACCGCTACCCCTGGCACCGGCTCCGCAATTTTCGATTTTTCAGAAAATATTCAAAATTTTCGAGGAAATTCGATTTTTTCTCTATGAAGACGGGACTTTAAATTTTTGTATTTTGCATGAAAAACCTTCAATATGTACCAGTAACTAATGCACGGTGAGATTTCAATCCTATCTCATTCTGGAAAAAAGTTAGGTTTTTGACGTCTTCAAGGGGGCGTGGCCTAATGGATGGGCGGAGCCAGATGAAAACTCGATTTTTGTAATCAGGCCACCTGATATACCTTTGGTATGTCTTATGGGACCCATCCGACCAGTTTGACTTTTTTGTGAACACACCCAACAGGCCTGTGATCGGAAATCTCGAATAACTTGTCTTAAAACTATTTTGAAGTTTATAGATAGCTTTATGAAAGTGAACCCTTTTTTTTCCATAATAAAAACCCCGGGTATCTATCAAAAAATGAGAAAATCGATGAAAGTTTTAAAGAATTTTGAAATGAAAAAGTATTTTTTTTTCCTATAAAAATCAGAAAACGATACATGTTTCTGGCCGAAAGTTTACTGTTTCCCTCAGAATTTAAAGTTTCCAAGAAAAGCTCTTCTAATAATAAGGTTCCATAACCTGTATTATGTGTGAAAATGTGAATGAAAATGGGTAATCCTTAATGCAAATTATTGTATTGCCAGGTGTGAGTTTTTAGGAAATTTAAGAAGAAGTATGTGAGAAAATTGGGTAAAAACTGGGGGAAAAGAACTTTTAAAATGAAGCTAAGACTAGTCGATTACGGAAAAGTTTCAAATATCGTTTTTCTGAAACTGCAATTTTTGTATTGTTTCAAGATGTTAAGGGAAATATATATGATGAAATAAGCGACTAATATTGCTATCTACCTCTTTCAAAAATAGGTATTTTGAAACTGGCAATTTTTTGGAGAAAATCAAAAGAATTTGAATGAGAAAACTGTGAAATTACGTTTCTAAAGTCTTAAATTTGATGACTGTAATTGCTGAAATTGATATTAAGGTAAGGTGCGAAACTTTTTATGAACATCGTTTTTATAGAAAAAATGATGCGAAATTGTTCTAACAGGACTGAACCAATTACTGTAGAATGTTTTTAAAAGAGCGCGCCGAAACGGGAAAAATCATGAAAATTTCTCTTATTTTTTCGGGCAACCATAATGAAACTGGAAACTTCCCAACGTAGAAAAAGATTATAAGTTTTATAAAATCGTAAATTTTTCTAAAGTTTACAAAATGTTTGCTGTTTTAGAATTCTTTCAAAATTTCGAAATTTCTTCAAAGTTTCAGTAGCTGTTCAACTTTATAGTGAGCTAAACTAACTATCAAAAATTAGAATCATTCTCGAAATTCAAAAATATTCCGAAACACAAAAGAAGTTTTTACTTTGTTGAAATCTGAGAAACTACCGTATTACCTGTAATAGAGCGGCCCCCCTTAAGAGGTAGTGGAAAATGATGCGGCCGGCCGCTCTATTACAGGTTTTACGGATTATACGATTCTGGCAAAAAAGTTCCTGCTTCACTGGGAACTAGAATTTTCCATGAAAAACAATGATAATATTGGCAAAATCGCATCGTTGTCTATTTTTTTTATGTCTGAAAATAATATTACCATGAAAAACTTTGATAATAATGAACAGGTTTTTATTAAAATTGGTTTTTCATGTCTTTTTTTTCATGTGTGAAAATATGACTGAAAATGGTAAGCCAGTAGTTATTTCAGAAGAATGAGCAGTATTTCAAACACAGTATCACTGAACACTGAAAAAAAACTGAGAAAACAAAATGAATATGAAAAGACCATCTATAATACTAATAGTGCTATCCACATCAAAATTTAGATTTGAAACTGACATTTTTGGCGAAAATCAAAATAATTTGAATAAAAAAAAGTAAGGTTTCTAGAATCTTAGATTCGCTGTAGTTTCGAAAAGTGATTGTTACCCACAATGTGAAAGTTGGTTTTACGAAGACACGAAAAAGTGAATGTTCTGTTTAAAGGCGCAGAGGCAAATGTACACGAAATCTCGCCACGCTTACCGTAATTTTAATGCGCTACTGTCTGCGTGTCCGGCCGCTCTCTTCGAAGTGAAAACTATTTTGACATAGGTGGGCGGAGCGGGTATGCAGACGATTCTGTTGACTATAACGCATTAAAATTACGGTAAGCGTGGCGAGATATCGCGTACATTTGTCCTTGCGCCTTTAAACAGAACCTTCACGTTTTCGTGTCTTCTTAATATATCATCGTGTTTATAAAAAAAATATGAAGGGAAATTGTTTTGGCAAATTCGCCTGCATCAAATACAGCACACCAGTGAGAAAAACTCTAGAACTGAAAGTTTTTCAAAATAGCAAAACTTTGAAAATGTTATAAAACCGTAAATTTTTTCAAAGACAACTCTAGTTTGCTTAGTTAGTAGTTTAGTTAGTTTAGTTTGTTGTTTCAGAGCTTTCCTATAATTTTGAACTTTTTCAAAATATCAGTACTCCGGCTATTTTCCGATTCAAATATCAAAAAGTTTGGTGCTAATCTGGAATTTTCAGATAAAAACCGTTTAACATTCTGAAAGTTTTTGAAACAGAAAAGCTTTTTATTGGAAGTTTGATATAAAATTCTTTCTCAAAGTCTACGATTTCACTGGGAACTAAATTTCTCCATTTATTCAGATTTTGTTAATGAAAGTGAAATGCCTTATTTCATGTGTAAAAACTTGACTGAAAATGGTAAGCCGAAAACAGACCATTGTATTTGTTCAGGTTTTGTTCAGGAAATTTTGTTCAGGAAGGTTTCTCAAAGCAAAAATATTTGTCTGACAAGGAGTTCGATCATTATTTTTTAATTCCAGTGAAAAAAACTTTTTTTTTAAATTAGAATCAATTTGAAAATCTTTGGATGTTCACACAAATGGAATTGAAAAATCTTCAAGGTAGTAATAATTTGAAAACGGTATGAAACAGCAGAGTTTTTTTTTTACCAAAGTCTATAGACATATTTGCTGTTTCAGAATTTTCTTAAAATTTTTAACACTTTTCAAATATCAATATTCAGTTCTTTTTTTTAGAACCAATGCTGCTTTTCTTTCTTTTGGAAATTTGACTGTTTCACGGACGATTGAAAGTTTTTATGAAAAGCTCTTACAGTTACTACGTGAAAGGTTTTACTACGTCCAGATGTTGTGAGTACGTGCTGGAATAGTCAATTCCAGAAAAACAAAAAAGTTCAGATAACACTTTTTCGAAACGGTACACTTTTTAAAGTTTCGGAATATTTATCGGTGAATACGGTCAAACAATTTGCGAATAGTGCTTTCTCAATATTCCAAGCGCTAGATACTGACAATTCTGCCTAAAATCGGATGCATTTGAAGAGAAAACTGTAAGATTACGGTTTCTCAAAACATAGATCATGCTTGATAATCTTATTGATGAATATTTTATCGAATTCCAAAAAATAAACCGAGCCAACACTCGAAAATTAGAAAAACTTTATTATAGAAAATATAATTTATAAAAACAGATTGGAACCAAAAAAAACCACAAAATAGCAGAGCTGAAAATATTTTATGAAACCGAAAATTTTTCCAAAACCCTTAGCGGATTCACTGTTTCAGAACTTTCATATAACATTGAAATTAACTGTTTAGAAATTTCTGTTCAGATTGCTCTGAAATAACGAAGCTTCTCCCTTTTTATAACAAGGAAATGGGATACTTGTTACTTACTAAAAATCGGGACCATTTTGTTTTTTTTTTAAATGTTTTTTTTTTTCAAATAATACGAAGAATTTTAGTGGATATACAAAATCGGCTGGAATTTGACAGTTTCAATGAAAAGATCTTCAAATTATACCAACGATATTTCACAATCTCTCGTTCACATTAAAGAAAATGTGAAACATTAGAAACTTAAACCTAAAACAGGGTGTGTACTTTTAAGTGTTACAAACCAGAGTTGTATGGAATGAATTTTTTCGATTCCGGAATCCGGAGTCCGGAATCCGGAATCCGGGATCCTGAATGACGTTCGAAACTACGGAATCCGGAATCCGGAATCCGGAATTCGGAATGACCTCTTTTTTCCCGGAATGCGGAATTCGGAATTCAGAAAAGCGGAATCCGGAAACGGAATACGGAATGGAACTTCCGTACAACTCTGGTTTGTACTTTCAAGTGTTACAGACAATGTTCCGAAACTTTGGGAAAAAATCATATGTGCTAGAAAACGTAAACTCAACTGTCCATTGCCGTTCATTGTCCAAAAAGAACAGTATTTCAAAGTTTTTTTTTTCTGAAACTGCAAATTTTTCTTTTTCCTCAGAAGCAAGACAATTACTGGCAGCTTGGTGAAAATTTTGGTGAAAAATGAAATTTTTACAGAAAAAAAACTCAAATAATTCGAGACTTCTGAAGTTTCCAGGAATTCTTCGATCTTTTTAAAGCAAGGAATTAGAAGCTCTTCAATGTAGTAAATCTTTGAAAGCGTCATGAAGCCGTAGAATTTTACCAAAGTCGTAATTGCTGTTTCAGAGTTTGCGTAAAATTGTTTAGTAATTTCAAAACATCAGTGTGACGGAGAATTTTCCGCAAATATTGAAAAGTTTGAAACTACATAACCTGAAAATTTCAGTTAGTTCTGAAATTATGAACTTTTTCTTTCTTTTTTCCACAGTGTTATTCCACGAACAAACGGTTGGATCACTAAAAATTGGAAACTACTTTGAAAATTTCAAAAAATTCTGTAACAGAAATAGGTTTTAGTGGGTAGAATTCTAACAACATAATACTAAGTGTCCAAATGGGTTCCCTTATGTAGAAAAACGTATGAAAACCGTGAAACAAATCTTTCACTTACAGATGTCACTTTTCGGAAACTGGAATTTGTAAATCAGGAATATATCAGCGATTGCCAGCAAAAGATTAAGTTTCCAGATGAATCATTCATGAAACTGTATAGAAATTTTGTTTTGCAATGGTTTGAAAATATGCTGGGAATTACCTAATTTAACAGTAAAGTTTTAATCTCGCACGATTCTGATACGGTATCACTATGATTAAAATTTTTTTCTGTTAGTTTCGGCTCCAAGCAATAGAACTGTAACCTTCATCCGGCTTTTTAAGCTGTTCCAATTTCCGCTGTTCCTGTTCCAAACTTCAAAAAATTTCCAAAGAACACTGTGTGCGTTAAATACTCAACACGAATTAAAGACTATTTATTACAGTTTCATAGTGGAATTCAATGAGTTATTCATATTTGATATTTGAGCGATGATTCCCTGTAGAACATCAACCACATTCGTTTCTGTGTGGAAACATTCTGAAAAAAGGGTAGTAGTCAAGGAAGTGCATATCTGTTTGAAAAATGAACAAAAGGGGCCATGTTGTGCTCCAGGAAACCAGGCAAAAAAAGGAAACTGTGCAAGAAAAAATCTCAGTTTTAATAAATGTATATTCAGATAAGACACTGATTGTACCTTGTTTGGTAAAGGGTTGTGTTATCGAAATTGAGCAATGAAAAAAAATACGGCTTCTGAAACATACGGCTTCATGTCTTTCTTTGCAAAATTCAGTTATTGTCCGTCTTTCACCGTTTCCTTTTTTTTCGAAAAACGATGGGCAACACTGCGTTTGATACTGTAATGAGTGTGTTTCATATTTTTGTAAAGAGTGCTGTAGAACTTTAGAGCTTTTTTTCTGTGAAAAATTATACGGTTTCAGCTACTATTAACATTTTCTTGACGCATTTTCGTTATTTCTTCGGTTCGAATCTTTTTTCGAATCTTACAAACCCAATTTCTAACTACCACGAAAGTGATCATTTCTGTAGGAATTAGAATAAGGGACCACACTGAAAATAATCAGCTAGAGCTAACATGTGCTCCAATGCTGAAAACAAGAAGATTGTACGAGAAAAAAAACCTCAGTTTCAAAAAACCTTCATTCAGATGGACACTGACAAGATTTCGTTTCCTGTTTCGAGTAGAGATTCGTTATTGAGCAGCTCAACTACTGAAAAACTGACGAAAGGAGATAAAGAAAAAATTTAAGGTTTCTAAAACATTAGAATTTATGTATTTTTTACTTTGCAAAGTTCCAAGTTTAGCCGCCTCTCGATAAATTTCTTACGTTCCCTATTCTTGGTTCAGAAAGCGATGAAAAATAACTGTTACCAATGCGGACAAACTTTTGGCAGAAATGCTTCGATTCCCGGAAAACTTTTAATACAGCTAACCTGTTAGTAAAAATTGGGATCCTGGATGAAAATTTCAAAAATTTCTGAAACAATAACTTTTCTTTTTGTTTTTAGATTTCGGTTCGATATTGAACAGTTCTGGTTTGAAAAGCAAGAAAGTTACGCTGACTGTAAGATTACAGTTTCCTAAAAGTTATATTTGATATCTGCCTTTGCGAAGTTCGATGGTCAGTCAAAATAAGAAGTTTTTTGATAACTGAAAAACAATAACTTTTGTGGCGGAATTATTTCGATGTCCGGAAAACTGGTGGGAAGAATCTTTAGAATTCAAACTTATCAAGAATAAGTGACTAATAATCACAGTTTCATAGTACAATTGAACTTTCCAATAAACTATTCATCTTTGATCATCTTCTTTGAAAGAAAGCACTTATATTCAGAGATCGTTCGAACAAACTTTTGGAATCGGTTCGATTGCTTGGGCCGCTTTTTTAAAAAGAGGCTCTGGTCTAAAAACAAAACAATTACGATAGAGGAAACTGTAAGATTACGATCTCTAGAACCGTAAATTTCACATTTGCAATCGCTAAAAGTAATCGTGTAAAGTGAAAATTTCTTTTGAATTTCGTCCCGATGGAAAAAAAAGCTGTAAAAAATTTCAACGGCTCCGATTCTCGAAAAACCTGCAAATGCAAGTCGAACTTACCACGAATAAGTGACTAATAATCACAGTTTCATAGTACAATTAAACTTTCCAATAAACTATTCATGTTTGATAAAATTATAGTGAAATCTGTTAGAAATTTAGAACCTCAGACGTGGCAACATAACAAAAAAAGTTAGTAGCTACGGAAGTGATCAACTTTGTAGAAATGAGTATAAGGGACCACACTGGAAAAAAACCAGCTAGAGCTAAGACTTGCTCCAAGGCTTAAAACTGGAAGATTGTGCGAGAAAAAAATCCTCAGTTTCAAGAAATCTTTATTCAGATTGGACCCTGACAATATTTCGTTTCCGCTTCCTGTAGAGAATCGTTATTGAACAGCTCATTTACTGGAAAAAAAAACTAATGAAATGTGATGAAAAAAATTACGTTTTCTAAAACATTAGAATTTATGTCTTTCTTTGCAAAATTCGCTTATCGTCCGTCTCCCATTAGATTTCTACGTTTCCTATTTTTGTTTTGAAAAATCGATAGGCAAAACTGTTTCTAATACCGTGAAGACTGTGTTCAATCTGTTTAGGGAGCAGACATGAGCGGAATTCCGTCTTCCGTCTTCCGCCTTCCGAGATTCCGGACGACAACGAACTTTGAGAAAACGGAAATTCGACGGAAATTTTCAAAATTTTCAACTTTTCAAAATGGTTTCAGCGCTTTTCAACATGATTGGTTAATTATTAAATTACGTTTTGGTCCAAAGCTTTCAATTTCATGACACAAATTTCACTTTTTTTCTAGCCGGAGCAGTTTTGAGCACTTTTTGTCCCTTCCGTTTCCTTCCTTCCGTCTTCCGGAACTTTAAAATTATTTCTGTCTTCCGTCTTCCGTCTTCCGGATTCAAAATTTTCTATTCCGCTCATGTCTGTTAGGGAGTACAGTTGAATTTCAGAAAGTTGTGTTCTCTAAAAATATTTCAACGTTTCAGTATTCAAGAAATTTCGATTTTGAGCAATTTTGGTTTTCGAATGAGCCGATTCTTTTGGTGCATTATTTCTGAGCTTTCGCTCAATATATAAAGAACTTTCAAGGAAAATTCTGTTTCAGAATTTCAGCAAAACTTTTAAAAAAATTTGCCTGATTTAATGATCTGTTCGTGAAATAATCCTGAAAATCAACCTATTTTACTGTTCCAATATTGTCTGAAAACCAGTGGATTTTTGGAAATTTTCAATGCAAGGGTAAAAATTGTAGCACATAATGCTTTCGTACTGAAGATTTGAAAATTTTTGAATTTTCATATAACTTTTGAAACAGCAAGTTAGCTCATCTTATGGCCTAGTTTTCAAGCATTCATTTTTCAAATTATGCTCTTCCGAGACGGTTTTTCATAGGATTTTTTTAATTAATCTGAAACAAAAAAGTTACAGTTTTTGAAAATTTTTCTAAAGTCGCTGGCTTTGTGAAACTCTAGTTGAAGATGGACGGTGTGATTATCAGAATCTTTTTTTCTGTGTATAACCGTTCCGTGTTTAAAAAATTAAAAAATATATATTTACCGCACATCAGAGTTGTACGGAATACCGGATTCCGAATTCCGTATTCCGGGGTTTTTTTCATTCCGTATTCCGAATTCCGGATTCCGAAAAATTGGATTACATTCCGGATTCCGTTTTCCGGATTCCGCAAAATGAAATTTCATTCCGTTACAACTCAAAATTTTCAAGTCAAAAAAATAGCAGAACTATGAAGAATATTTGAGCGAAGTTCCGGTATTCAATGCTTCTAACATGAAATGGCTCCTAAAATGTACTAAAAAACGGAACCAAACTACTATTCGAGCTCAATCGCCGTTTTAAGCGTTGAATCTCGCAAAGCCAATCATTCCGGATTGCGAATTCCGGATTCCGGGAAAAAGAGATTATTCCGGATTCCGGATTCCGAATTCCGGAATCGAGAATATCCATTCCGTACAACTTTGCCGCACATGTTGAATTTTTGTGGAATTGGCGTGGTTTTCAAATGATTTGTTACTAGTCACTCCATTCTCAAAAATTGAAATTATTTTATTTGGCTGAAGATACTATGTAGTCTACTAATGTTAAGAATATTTCAAAAGAAAAATTACAATGTCCAAATTTTGGCGCGCTTCTCTGTTTTTGAAGTTTCTTGACCTTGTGAGATGTAGGCGGGTTTTGTAATTAGAAACTTTTACGATTTCAGAACATTCTTAATTTTCAGATAATTGCAAAACTTTCAATACTTCTGGTCATGTCAATTCCTTCACAAGTTGTTGCAATTTTTCAGTATCCGAGCGAGTTTGTCAGTTTTTTTCTCGGTTATTTTTTGAAATTTCACACGTTCGCCAAAGAAGCGGTGTTGTCCCTAATTAGAACTGAACAAATCAGAACCGACACTTGTAAGAACAGATTGTTTAAGAAATGGCCCGGATAAGAACTTTAAAAAGGCAAGTATTGAGCATTTCTCGCCTCTCGCAGGTCATTGCAGCAAAGTTGTGTCAGTACTCATCCGGGCAGTTCTGATAAGGTGCAGTTCCGATTCGTCCAGTTCTGGTTTGGGGTAGCACCGTCTCGGTTGTTTTTTTTGTTCTCGGTTTTTTTTTTCGAATTTTGAATTTTGTTCGCCAAATAATTATTTCTGTTTCATAGTTGAAAAAAAGAGAAATTTCCGAAATTTTCTTCGTTTGGAAGTCCATTTTTATTACTGTAGTGTTTAGAACAGATATGAGCGGAAATCCGTCCTCCGTCTTCCGTCTTCCGGCTTCCGGACTTTCAAGAACTGTTCCGTCTTCCGTCTTCCGGATTCTAAATTTTCTCTTCCGCTCATAGAATCTTGGTTTAGAATAATCTCGAAGTAGAAAACTTGTACTATTTCAAAATTTTCTCAAAGTGTCCGAATTTTTGAAAATTTTCAATATTATGTCTTCTAGTTATTTAAATTTTCAATTCATTAGATTCAAATTTTTCAGTATTGGCGCAGTTTAAAAATAGTGGACAGTCTATTCTCATCACTTGAAAGTAGGGTTTCCATTTCGGGCGGGGGAAAAACGGGGGGCCGCCGCCCGCCCGTGAAATATACCGCCCTATCCCGCCCGGGTCATACGGAAAGGTCAACTTCACGGAATTACACCGTTTTTTTCTACTGAAAATGATTGAAAAATAATTTTTATTCGAAGCGTGAAGATGGCCTTTTCCTGATTAGCCGGACGGCACGGGCGGGAGGCGGGCGGGAAAATTCCCGGGAGGGACGGGCGGGGCGAATTTCCTCCCGCATGGAAACCCTACTTGAAAGTAATACTGTTTCGGAATTTTTCCAAATTTTCAAAGCTTCTAACATTTTTCGATGTGCTTTTTTTACAATCAGCTTTTTTTACAATTTCAAGGTGCTCTGAAAAATTTGTAGGTTTTAAAGTGTTTTCTATGCACTTTCTTTGGGACAGACATGTTGATGAATTTTTTATTTCGAAATAGGCCAAAATTTTTGGGACGAACTCAGTATTTCCAACAAAAAAGACCATTTCGGATAACGGAATCATCTAGAAACTAAAAGTTTTCACAAATGTTTCGAAACAGCAAATTAGTTTTTTTACGGCCTCGGTTTTCGAGCACAGGTTTTTCAAAATATGAATTTCCGAGAAGAAATTCCGGGTTTTTACTAATCTGCATGACAAAAATTTACAGTTCCATATGGTTTTCAAAGTTCCACTACTTTCGGAAAATGCCAGTTAATTGTATTAAAACATAAAGTTTCTTAAAGTTTCATAGCATAACATTTTTTGTTTCAGTTTCAGAAATTCCACAATTTTCTAAAAATTTTGCCAAATTCTGTTATTGAATTGCCGTTCCGTCTATAGTCGCAGAATAGTTCATATGATATCAAATTTTATTATTTCAAAACTGTTTTAAAATCACATAATTTTTTCAAACTTCTCGAGGAAATAATTGTCGCAACAACCGACTAACAAGATACTGGAATTTTGAAATTTTTTGCAAAACTTCTGAAACAGCAAATTTGTTTTCTATAAAAACTAGTTTTTCGAGCACAGACTCTTCGAAATAAGAAGTCATGAAAAATTTCTGTTTTCAATGCGCTTGTCGCACTTGTCGAATCATACCGTTACGGAAAATTTGAATTTTTTTGAGCTTACATGAAGTTTTTGAAACAACAAAGTAATATGCTTCATAGTTTATGTTTTCTTTTCAAAATACAAATTTCCGAGAAGAAATGGCGGGTTTTTATTAACCTATGTCAAAAAAAATTACATTTTTATAGAATTCAAAAATATTTACTTCTATTGAGAAATACTAATTTGATGTTTTTTATTTTTTGATTAAAAAAGTTTTTTCTTGACGTCATCTGAATTTTCCAGAATCAGAAGTGGGCGGGGCCAAAAATTTCGATTGTATTTTTTTTTGTTTCAGTTCCGTTAAGAAGTTGGAAGATTGCATTATCTCTAAATTTTTTGAAACTATCAAAATCTTGTTTTTGAGAATGATAGTGTTCTAAGAATAAAATCTAAAAATGCTGTTTTTGTCACGGTTTTTAATCTGTGGTAAATTGAACAAAAAAATTACTGGATAGCTAATGGAGAGATTCCGGTTTCGGACACATTAGATTACTTGAGTTTGTCGGTGAACTGGAATTTGTGACATCGCCGCCAAAGAATACAACTTCTACTAATATCTATTCAAAACGGTCGATAGATGAAGCTGTTCCTAATACTGTAATGGATGTGTTTTATATGTTTATATGGAGTGCAGTAGAATTTCAGAAAGTTTTGTTCTGTGAAAAATTTCAGTGTTTCAGTTGCTGATAGAAATTTCTTGGAATTTGAAAAACTCGTTCGTCTTAGCGGCGCAGTACACAATTTTTGCTGTTTCCATTTTCTATTAACTTCAACAACTTCACAAGTTTTTCGATCTGTTTGGGGAATTAATTACGTAACCTAGAGTATATTTTCAATTGTTAAACTGTCCTCTACAGTTCCAATATATTTCTTGGAAATATGACTGTTTCAGAAATTTCAGAAACTGAAAATTTTTAAAGTATTTTCAATGTTTTCATCTCTGGTCTTGTATTCAAACTTCTCAGGGCTCTTTTCAAATATTCTCTGAAATTGAACTTTTTTTTACAGTTTCAGAATGTTCTGAAGTTTTCTAATCATTTTCTTGATTTTCAATACGCTGTTCGTTGGGCTTTTTTTAAACAATAAATTCGTGAAACTGTTACTATCCCGGAACTTTTTCAAAGCATGGAACATTTTTCGATACTTCAGTGTACAAATCATGTGTAAAAATCGCTTTAAAAAAAAAATTTCCCAATTTCAAGGGTTTCTAAAAATTATTTTAAAAGTGGTTTCATCATTTCAATAGAAAGACAAATTTCATTAGAACTAACAGTTTATCAAGAAACTGGACTTTTTTTTGAATTTCTGTGCTTTGATCTGCACAAATAAGTGAACAAATTTTACTATTTCGAAAGTTTTTGATAATTTCTACAAGTTTACAATATTTTTTAATCCAGTACTGGTTAGGTAAGCTACAGTATGATTTCTACAAATCGAACTTTCTTTCAGAAGTATAACAGATTTTTAAGAAAAAGGACTGTTTCAGAAATTTCAGAAACTTCAAAATTTCGAAAGTGTTTTCAATGTGTTCATTGCTGGTTCATTTGAATCTCGGAGGGTTCTTCCCAATGATTCTCTGAAATTAGGTATGTTTTTTTCCAGTTTCAGAATATTCTGAAAATTTCAGAGAATTTTTTAAATTTTCAATAAAAAAAGTCGAAACGCAGCCTCAATAGTTGTCAAAAAATGGAAATTATTCTTCAAATTTTCCCATATTTGGTGCGCTTTTTGGTTCTCCAGAATATTGTTCCCACTATTCAAGTAAATGAGAATATTTTTACGTTTTTAGAACCTTCTGAAAAAAATTGACGTTTACTTTTCAGTAATAAAGACACTGTTAGAGCATATAGTTATCATGGGCTCACAACTTTTCAATAAACCATGCTTTTGTTTTCGATACCCGAGTATTGGTGCACTTCCAAAATAAAAAGTTGGAAAAAAAAATCCCATTTCAAGAATCAGATAAAAAAAGTTTTTCAATTTTTTGTCGTTAACTGATCGCTTTCTCAATTGAAAATACTCTTGAATCAGAAAATTTCTACAATTTCATAACTTTTGTGACATTTCTAAGTTTTTTCAATCATTTCAATGCACTGCCGTGTTTTTCTGGATAGTTTCAGAATTCTTAGAAAATTACTATTTTTTTCAGCGTTTTCAATAATGTCAACTTCTGATCGTTTTTTTCCAAACTTCTCTGAAATCGGATTTTTTCACAGTTTCAGGAAATTCGGAAGTTATCAGATAATTTTTGATGTTTTCAATACACGCAGAGAACATTTTTGTCCATAGACCACGCTTTTGTATTCTATTTCCAAATTCTTGTGCGTTTCCAGAAAAAAAATTGGAAAAGAATTCCCATTCCAAGAATAAGATAAGACAGGTCCTTCAAATCTTTGTCATTCATTTATGTTAAGTGTTCAAGATACTCTTGAATCAGAAAATTTTCACAATTTCACATTTTTTGTAAAATTTCCAAGTTTTTTCCATATTTTTAATTCACCGTCTGAATTGGCTCGAATGATTGTTTCAAAGCTGCAATTTAGATGTTCAGAAAAAATTCTATATCAAAATTTTCCAAAACACACCGAACAAGTCGGAATTTTATTAAATCGATAGTTCGTGTCAAAAACTCGAAAAATTACTATTTTAAGAAGTTCTGAAATCTCCAGAAGTCTTATGACTCTCAATTCAGGATCGGTTTGCATTTGTGGAAGCCATTCATTTTTTCCGGGAAATAGACTTTCGAATCTGAAAGTTTTGGCTCATTTTCCGGGTTTTCATGTTCTTTCGAGATATGTGAACAACTTTTACTATTTCGAAATATTCTGAAATTTTCAAAGAACTTCACAATCTTGTTTCGGCTCGAATTTCCGGATTCCGCGAAATGAAATTTCATTCCGTTACAACTGAAATTCTTCGAGTCGAGAAAAATAACAGAAATATGGTGAATATTTGAGCGATACTCTGGTATTCAATGCTTCTAGCATGAAATGGCTCCTGAAATGCACTAAAAAAGGGAGCCAAAATACTTTTCGAACTCAATCGCTCTTTAAGCTTAGAGTCTCGCAAAGCCGATCATTCCGGATTCCGAATTCCGTATTTCGGGAAAAAAGAGCTTATTCCGAATTCCGGATTCCGGATTCCGTAGTTTCGAAGGTCATTCCGGATTCCGGCATCCGAATTCCGGAATCAAGAATATCCATTCCATACAACTCTGCTGTACAATTTCTGAAAAATATGAACGAATAGTACAGTTTCAAAAACTTTAGAAAGTTTCTAATTTCTCCAGTTTCCAATTCAACTTCCAACAAGCTTTTTTTCCAATTGTGAAGGTTAAGCGCCCTTTTTCGGTGAATTGGAACAAGTTGATATTATTATATTCACTGTTTCCGAAAATTCAGAAATTGTCAGGTAATTTTTGAATTTTTCAATGAATTGATAAAATTTACCAGGGTCTTCAATGTTTCCCAACGAGAAGGAGTAATTTTTTTTTTGGGATTCTCTAATTATGGCGCGTTTTCCCCTTCTCCAGGATAATATTCAAGTAAATGGGAATATCTTCACAGTTTCAGAACATTCTGAAGAAATATTTCAGATACATTCCAGTTTTTTTGCGATCGTCTGCATATTGAGCTACCAAGCGTCTAACATTTCTTCTAAATGCTTGTTTTTTTTACTTTTGAAAACTTTCAACTCGTTTTCAAAAAAAAAACAACGAGGAACTATTTCTGTTCCAAAAAGGAAATTAAAAATGTCATCTAATTTTTTGTCCTTCACATAGTAATGGCTTTATTTTAAATTCCGGTTTACTTTTGGAGTAGAGATGTTCTACTGTTTCCAAATTGTCCTAAAGTACCCAATTTTTTTTCCAATATTTAATACTGAGTAACACGTGTTCTTTATAATCCAATCAATAATTCAAGAATTTTTAGAATTATCCTGATTATCAGCGCATCGACATGAATTGTTTTTCTCCAAGTTGATTTTCTGTACTTTTTCGCATTTTTTCGAATTCTTTAATTTCAAAAAATTTCGCTGTTTTAAGATGTTCTGAAAACTATAAAAAGTCACGTTTTCCAATAATGTCATAGCTTCCTAGACCATTTTTTTTCAAGATTGGAAGTTTTGGCACCTTTTTTTGCATACTTGTGATGGGCCGGGCCGACTGAGGAATTTCTACCGGACCGGCCCGGCCCGGCCCGGTCGGATGGTCTCTGAGGGGGGGGGGGGGTCAAAAATTTTTGTACTGAAAAAACATTTATTTTTCTTCTTTTTTTTCGATAACTGGGGGAATGGTTTTCTAGAGAAAATTTTATATATTTTTTGCAGGAAAAAGTTGGGAGTTTCATCAGAATCACAAAAAAATTCAAAAAAATGACCCCAATTTTTGAAATTTTTTCAAATCCGGGCCGGCAAAATTTTCCATCGGCCCGGCCCGCCAAATCACAAGTATGTTTTTTTGAAAAGCTACGGGTTTCAAAATGATAATCTGATACAATTTCAGAAAATTCTGAAATACTGCTATCATTCCCAAATTTTCAATACTTTTCTAACAATTGTTTTTTTTTATTTTCCAGGTATTGACTCGTTTTTTGTTTCTCCAAAATTATGATCCACATACTCATCTAAATGAAAATACTTTAACAGTTTCAGAACGTTCTGAAAAAATATTTCGGATACATTTCAGTACGCTGACAATTCGTTGACTATGGAGTTACCAAGAGTAAAACATTTCTTTTTTTTATTGCTTTTTATTTTTTTATTTTTCAAGTTTCAGTTCGTTTTCGAAAAAAAAATTTACAAGAAACTATTTCTGTTTCAAAAAGGAAATGAAAAATGCCTTTCAATTTCTTTGTCGTTTCCACACCCATGAGTTGTTATTTAAATTTGAGGACGCTTTTGAAGGGGGGATGTTTCACTGTTTCAAAACTATCCTAAAGTTTCCAATTTATTTCAATATTCAATAATCACGTATTCTATGATCCAATCAATAATTCAAACATTTTTTGAATAATCCGGATTGTCAGCGCAAAATGATGGATCACGATTCATGTATAAATGAAAACATACTTGAGAAATTTGTGAATGTACCACATATAAGAATCAAAAACGGAATTTTTGTTTACAGATGACCTAAAACTATGCCCATATGACAAATCAACAAGAAATAAAGACTTTGAAAATACTGTGCGGACCCTCATTTCAGCCTTGCTCCATTTTCTCATGGAACCGCTGTTAAATTGTTTTTCGTAGTTTGTTTTTTTTTTAATTTTTTAATTCGAGGCCTCTTAATTTTTGGTATTTTTGTGCTCTATTTTTGTTTTCAAATAAAATTGCTCATTGAAAAAATCTGGCGGGAATTTTGAAATTTTCAGAAGGATTTGATTTATGAATAAGAGAAACTACTCCGACTGATTTGAAATGAGACGCAGGAAAATTCAAAATTTTTGTGAAACAGAAATTGTTTTTTGGTTTTTCTAGGCTTTTTCAGGCTTTTAGGATATTTTTTAGGCCCTGTAGTTGGTTGCTGGTGGCCTAACAATTCTAAAATTTTACAGTAATCTTACAGTTTCAGAATTTTCGTTATCTCAATTTGAAAATTAGGATTATTATTACACGAGTGGAGCAATTAAGTAAAATAATTTTGTTCGAATTCTGAGAAGCGCGCCAAAACTTTCAATAAATTTTTGTCGGTACTGATTCGCAGAATGATCAGAAGTTCTCCAATATAGAAAATTATCTTCAAGATTCATGAAACCGTAATATTTTTCAAAGTCTACGCATCTTTGATGTTTCAGAGTTCTTTTAAAATTTTGAAATTTTTTCATAACATCAGTATGATTACCGCTAGTTCCAAGAAGTTTTAGACTATTCTGAAGTTTCCTACTGAAATGAAGGAGTGATTACTTTTTACAGTACGAACCATGGACATTGAAAGCATCAAAAACTAGTATCATTATCGAAATTTCAGAAAATTCTGAAACAGAAAAGCTGTTTCCGTTTTGTAGAAATCTGAAGCCATAAAAGTTACTGTTTCTACTAGAAGTTGAAGTTTATTATCGCACGAGTAATAACACTGCACCCGATTTTGGATTTTCGATAACATTGAAAAACAATTTTCAGACCGTTAGGAGTTATCAAAATTGAAAACTCCCCAAACTAGAGAAAAATTCTTAAATATAAAAAATATAAAAAAAGTTTTGAAAATTTTGAAAAAAGTTATAACAATAGAAGCTCTTCGAAGTAGGAAAAATTTAGAAATTTCATAAAACCGTAAACTTTTATTCGAAACTACCGCATGTTTGCTGTTTCAGAACTATGTTAAAAGTTTGATGTTTTTCACAATGTCGGTAAGGCTGTGAATCTCAAAGGTTGAAACTATTCAGATGTTTCCAGAAAGTTTTGGTATCATAAAATTATTCTGGACTACCTCAAAGCTCAAAAACAATGAAGTTTTCATTATTTTTTTCTTGTATACCATTCAAATAATCAATAATTGGTTTCATTCTCGTAATTTCAGAAAATTCCGAAACAGAAAAGTTATTTTTATTATGTAGAAATCTTCGGAGCAAATTCGAGAAAAAATTGCAAAAGATTCATTACGAAAAAAGAACAGTATTCCAAATACAATTTCCCTGAAATGGTAAACGTTTTTGTTTCAGGTTACTTTTCGAAGGAATATGAGCAAATAGTGCTATCTCAATCATTCAAAACCTAGATACTTGCAATTTTGGCGAAAATCGAAAGGGAATAGAAGAAACCGCAAATTTACGGTTTCTCAAAAATTAGAATGATTTATCTGTCTTAGAGAAATTTGATAATTTACGCGCAAGAATCCCATTGTTCATTTTTTAAAATCATTAAATTTGGAATCATTCTCTAAAATTCTGAAAATTCTGATTAATTTTTTTTTTCAGCAAACCATAGTTCATCGAACCATCAAAACTTAGAATCATTCTCTAAATATTAGAAAATTCTGAAACAGAAAGTCTGTTTTTATTTTATAAAAGTTTAAAAAACTGTTTATAATTCTGGCGAAAAGTTTACTGTTTTTACGAGAAATTGAAGTTGATTATTGAACGAGTAATAACACTGAAACGAAATTTTGTTCAAAATTTAAAAAGCGCTCCATATTTCGGAATTTTCAACAGAAATTCTCTGTCTCCGTGGAGGAAGCCCCCACTAACGTCCGCACAGTTTTGTGATGCTCGTTTATTTTGGTTGTAATGGTATATTTTGGCAGTTCTAAGACTTCTATGCACGAAAATACTCTTTTGAAATAGGCTCCGCCCCTTTTAGAATCCAGAAGCTCGAGAAGACGTCAATTTTCCAACTTTTTTCTAGATGAGTTAGAGTCAAAATCTCAACGGGAATCATATTTTGGGACCATTTGAAGGTTTTTTGGAATATAATCGATATTCTAACTCATCTCATTCATAGTGAAATCTCCTGATTTTTGTCAAATTTTTTATCCTCTGTAATTTTTCTCAGTTTTTTGCGTCACTTGAAAATTTTTTTCACTATCCCCAACGGGAGACTTTGAAAAAAAGATACCCACACTCAATGCCTACAAAATAGGAAAACGACCTCCCAGAAAGAGCGTTGCCTTAAAAGGGTTTCGGTCCGAAATTTGAAAATCACGTAAGGGTCCCCCCTTGTGAAAATTTTTTTTTCGAAAAAATTTCAAAAATTTATTTTTTTTCAAAACAAAATATATGGAATTCTTGTATCATAAATGAGTAGGAGACGCAACTTGAAACCTCAGAATCGAACTCCGGCAAAGTTACATACATTCATTCAGAACTCGACTAAAGCCTGTCTGAAGTTCAATTCTGAGGTTTCAAGTTGCGTCTCCTACTCATTTATGATACAAGAATTCCATATATTTTGTTTTGAAAAAAATTAAAATTTTGAAATTTTTTCGAAAAGAATATCGATTATATTCCAAAAAACCTTTAAATGGTCCCAAAATATGATTCCCGTTGAGATTTTGACTCTAACTCATCTAGAAAAAAGTTGGAAAATTGACGTCTTCTCGAGCTTCTGGATTCTAAAAGGGGCGGAGCCTATTTCAAAAGAGTATTTTCGTGCATAGAAGTCTTAGAACTGCCAAAATATACCATTACAACCAAAATAAACGAGCATCACAAAACTGTGCGGACGCTTCCTCGATCGGCTCCGAGAAATTCTGTTAAAACCTTGAATGGTTTTTTCAGATCGCTGGAGCTGTTGAAATTGGAAACTTCCTGAAGTAGAAAACGTTTTTTAAAAAAACTTCATAAAACCGTAAATTTTTCCAAAATCTACTAATATTTGCTGTTTCAGAACTTCCTTATAATTTTGAAAAATTTGAAAATTCCAATGTTTCAATCACTAACTGGTGCGAGTCTTAAAAATTTTGAAAGTCTTCTGGAAGTTTAAATTTTTTTTTCTAAGAAAATAGTTTTTCCATTTTTTTTTTCCACAGATGAAGAGTACCGAATCAATAAAAATTGTAAACATTCTAAAATCTTTCTGAAAATTCTGAAACAGAAAAAAATCAATCGTTTGAAAAAAATTTAATTAATCAATATACAAGTCTAGCGGAAATTCTACAGCTTCAAAGAGAATTTAAAGTTTCCATGAAAAGCTATATAATTCATGATAGCTCCATAAATTTTGTGTGAAAATGTGACTGAAAGTGGTAAGGCTTAAACAAAATTGGGCATTTCTAAATTTCTTACTATCCCCGGGAAATCGACGACATCAACAAAATACATGAAAAAAAAACGCAATAAAATTTTCTGTTATCAAAAAGTATCAGCTGTGGATTACGGAAAAAAAGTAGTATTTCAAATAAAATATTTGAGAAACTGCAATTTGTTTCAAAATTAATTCTGCGAAAGAATTTGCCAACAGTGTTCTCATCAAATTAATAATATTTGTGTAAGAAATTCAAATCATTTTTTTCCCACCTATTTTGACCTCCAACCTATTTTTGAATTCAAGAAGTGCTGAGTGAAAGTGGGCGGACCTCCGGCCAAAAAAAAAAGGAACAAGCTTTTCAATTCAGTAAAACTTTGGAAAGTTCAATTTTTGCTAGTCAGACTGGATCAAAACTAAGCATTGGGAAAATTTTTAAAACTTTGAAAACATTTCGAAACAGAACAATTTTTCTGTAAAAGTTCCTTCTACTCGCTAAAAATTTACTGTCTCTCTATGAATTTGAATTTCCGGGAAGATATTTTCTCTGTTTTTGTCTCTATATCCTTATATTATAAAAATACTGCCATGTTAGTTTAGAAGTTGGATCTTTTAGACTTTTTCTGTGAAAATATAACGAATGAAGTCTTTTTTTTCCATTGGTGTTGAAGAAGCGCGCCAAAACTTGGAAGTTTTAAAATTGGAAAAAGAAACCTTTCTCAAAAATTATTTTCTGCAAGTTTTGCCAGACGGATTGGAAGCTTTCTAAAAAAGTAAAACTTTGAAAATGTTATGAAACCGTAAATTTTTCCAAAATCTACGTATGTTTGCTGTTCCAGAATTTGCATAAGATTGTTTAGTTTTCTTCCAAATATCAATTTGTACAGGCCTTTTTTGATGCAAGTATTAAAAAGTTTGAAATTATTCTGAAAATTTCAGATTGTGTTGAAAAAAATGAAGGATTTCCTTTTCCATTGAAAATTGCAAGCATTCTCGAAATTTTAGAGGATTCCGAAACACAAAAGTAGTTTTTATTTTGTAGAAATTTGAAACACCACAATTCTTGCGGGAAGTTTACAGTTTCATTAAGAACTTGAAGTTTCCAAGAAAAGCTCTTACGATAATGGTAGTGTTCCATCAATTTAACCTTAGATGAATGAAATATGACTAAAATTGTAAGCCACGGATATATGTACTTCCAGATTCTTCGGAGACTGTAAGATATATGAGAAAGTTTATGAAAAAATGAGAAAAAAATTCGAGACAGAAGTCGGAATCAGACGTGTATTACGGAATAAGAACGTTATTTCAAATACAATATTTCTGAAACAGTAATTTTCTTTTTTGATTTCAAGATGCTTATCGAAATGAATCCGATCAAACAAGTTTCGAATAGTGCAATCTCCCAGAAACAAGCCACTGACATCTTGTTGATGAAAATCAAAGGTATTTGAATAGAGAAAACTGTAAGATTACGGTTTCTAAAATTTTAGATTCGCTGTCTGTAATTGCTGAAGTCGTTAGAAAGAATGAGTGCTAATCGAAAAAATGAGAGGAAATCTTCGAACTGAACAGAATCAATTACTGGAAACTATGTTAAAAACGTGGCAATAATTGAAGATCCGAAAAAATTGTATCTTTATACAATTTTATTAGCTTCTCAAAGTGTTGAGACTGGAAGTTTTTCAAAGCAACAAAACTTTGAAAATGTTATAAAACCGTAAGTTTTTTCTAAAATCTTCGCATTTTTGCTGTTTCAAATCTATCCTAAAGTTTCCAGAAAGTGCTAAGAAAATGGACTTTTTTCTCGCTCTTTTGTTGAGACAATGTGTTCACTAAAAATTGGGAACATTCTCGAAATTTCAGAAAATTCTGAAACAGAAAAACTGTTTTTTATTGTGGAAATCTGTAAAAGTAAAAACTGTTCTGGCGGAAAGTTTACTGTATCGCTGAGAATTTTTCAAAGTCTACGCATAACTGCTGTTTCAGAAAGTTCGAATAATTTTGAACTTTTTCGAAATATCAATACGTTGATGAATAATTGTTGCGAGTATTGAAAAGCTTGAAACTTTCTGGAACTTTGCCGATTTTGCTTAAAAAATAGAAGTTTTTACTTTCTACAGGGATTATCGCACCAACATCAACTGGAATCCTTCTCGAATTTTCAGAAAAATCCGAAACAAAAAAAGTGTTTTTTGTAGAAACCTAAAAAACTATATACCGTAAATCCTGTAATTGAAGCCCACCTGTAATGAAAGCCCACCCTCAGAGGACCTTTGAAAAATAGACGCCCATGGGCTTCTATTACAGGATTTACGGTAATACGAGCCGAAGATTTGCTGTTTTAACGAGAATCCGAAATTAAAACAAGTGATTCATTGTGAAAAAAAGAACAGTATTTTGAATCAAATATCACTGAAACTGCAAAATTTCATGATGCTTACCGAAATAAAAACTGGCCAACACTAGTTGCGAATAGTGCCACTTTTTCAGAACCTGGACGTTCAAGAACTGGCAATTCTAGCGAAAATCGAAGGGGGTTTGAACTTTTTTTTTAAAAACTGTAAGTTTACGGTTTCTAGAAGCTAAATTCATCTACCTTTTTTAGCGGAGTTTGATGTCACAGTCAGAGCACAAATTCTGAAAAATTTGAACAATTCTATAAAGTTTTCATCGTTAGTTTTCATCGTTGATTAGAAGTTCTCCAATATAATGAGAAAATTCATGAAAACTTGAATTTTCCTTTTTTTGCTGTTTTAGAAGTCGCGTAAAATAGCTTCGTTTTTTCATAACATCAGTGTGTGGTATGCTTTTAGGGATGCAAATATTGAAAAGTTTAAAATTATTTTGAAATTTTCAGATAGCGTTGTTAGAATAAATCTTTTCTTTTTCCCTTGATAAGAACACGGGATACTTTCACCTTTTATTAGGTTGGTTAATAAGTTTCAGAAGATTTTTGCGATGGATTTTGAGATTGGCTAGGCCACTTATTTCAGGTATATCTAGGGGTAGCGTCGATAGATAAGCTCGGAATCTGAACCAGCAAACAGTGATAATATATTGTGTATCCATAAATCTTTGCAAAACTTTCTTACGTTTCAAAAGATGAATATTTTATTCGTTCAGAAAAACGTGAAAATCCTCATCGACAATTTGGTAGTGGAAAGTAGTGCGACCGGCCGCTCTGTTACAGGTTTTACGGTTTATACAATCCCCTGGTGAAAAGTTCACTGTTTCACTGGGAACTAGAATTTTTCATGAAAAACAATGATAATATTGGCAAAATTGCATCGTTGTCTATTTTTTTATGTCTGAAAGTATGACTGAAAAAGGTAAGCAGTTAGTTGATCAAAGAAAATGAACAGTATTTCAAATACAATATTACTCAAAACTGAAAAAAAAAAACTGAAAAATTGAAATGAATATGACCAGACAAGCTATAATACTAATAGTGCTAACATCTTCAAAACCTTAGGTCTGAAACTGACATTTTTTGCGAAATTCAGGAGAATTTGAATGGAAAAAATTACGGTTTCTATAATCTTAGATTCGCAGTAGTTTCGAAAAGTGATTGTTACCCACAATGTGAAAGTTGGTTTTAAGCAGAGACGAAAAAGTGGCGGTTCTGTTTAAAGGCGCAGAGGCAAATGTACACGATATCTCGCCACGCTTACCGTAATTTCAATGCGTTACTGTCTGCGTGTCTGGCCGCTCTCTTCAAAGTGAGAACTATTTTGACAAATGTGGGCGGAGCGGGTATGCAGACGCTTCTGTTGACTAATCCACTGAAATTACGGTAAACATTGCAAGATATTGTGTACGTTTGCCTTTGCGCCTTTGAACAGAAACGCCACTTTTTCGTGTCTTCGTAATATATACATCGTGTTTATAGAAAGAAATATGATGAAAAATTATATTGGGGGAACTGCCTGCCTCAGTCACAGCACACCAGTAAAATAAGCGTTTCCAAAACCTGTAAATTTCAAATTTTGAAACTTTTTTAGAATTCTAAGGAAATGCTAATACTAAAAGCTTTTCAAAATAGCAAAACTTTGAAATTGTTATAAAATCGAAAAATTTTTCAAAGACAACTCTAGTTTGTTGTTTCAGAACTATCTTATAATTTTTAACTTTTTCAAAATATCAGTACTCCGGGTATTTTTCTACTTGAGTATTAAAAAATTTGGAGCCAATCTGGAATTTTCAGATAGTTTTGAAATTTTTCAAATTTCTGAAAATTTCGGAAACAGAAGAGCTATTTTTTATGTAGATATTTGAAAGGCTACACACAGTTTTGGCTAAAATTTTACTGTCTCGTTGGGAACTGTCTATTTATTGAATCATGTGTAAAAACTTGACTGAAAATGGTAAGCGTGAAACAGACCAATGTATTTATTTTCAGATATTACAATGAGTGTTTAGGAAAGTTGAAGATGTATGAGAAAATTATAAAAATAGGAAAAAGAGCTTTCAAATGTTATAATAAACAACTGCTGATTACAGAAAAATAAATACAGTTCGAACATAAACTTTCAGAAACTGCAATTTGTTTTTTTTGTTGCAGGGTACTTGTCGTAATTGATACGGGTGAATAAGTTTTGAATAGGGCTATCTCAACTTTCCAAAAACTAAGTACTGACAATTTTGACCAAAATCAAAGAAATTTTATTGGGAAAACTGTGAGGTTACGGTTTCTCAAAGCAAAAATATTTGTCTGACAAGGAGTTCGATCATTATTTTTCAATTCCAGTGGAAAAAAACTATTTTTTAAAACTAGAATAAATTTGAAAATTTTCAAATGTGAACACTAATGAAATTGATAGTTCTCCAAAATAGTCAAATTTTAAAAATGTTATGAAACCGTTGATTTTTTACCAAAGTCTACACATATCTGCTGTTTCAGAGCTTATCAGTACTCCGGCTATTTTCCGATTCAAGTATCAAAAAGTTTGGAGCAAATCTGGAACTTTCAGATAGTTTTGAAAGTTTTTAAATTTCTGAAAGTTTCTGAAACAGAAAATCTGTTATTATTTTTTTGAAGTCTGAAAAACTAATTCTGACCAAAAGTTTACTGCTTCACTGAGAACTTTCATGAAACAATTCGTTCATGAAAAACTTTGTTAATGATAATGAGATGCCTAACTTCATGTCTAAAAACTTGACCGATCGTGTATGTATAAAAAACAATGAAAAAAGGAAAAAAGAGATTTCAAACGTTATAATAACCAACAGTGTGTGCAGACGAGAAACTTTTTTCGAGAAATTCTCGAGAATTTCTCGAGAATTTTTTCGAGAATTTTTCGAGAAATTTTTTAATAAGTTTACTTTTCAAACTACCATAAAACAGGCAAAAAAGTTCAAATTAATGTTGATAGTAAGCTCTAGAGTGTATTCAGACGGAAATAGCAATTTCTAAACGAACTTGCTCACGAAATGAAATAAAATTCTCGAAATTTTTCTCGAGAATTCTCAAGAAATTCTCGAAAAATTCTCGAGAAATATTTTTCCAGAATTTCTCGAGGATTTTTCTCGAGAAAAAAATTCTCGTCTGCACACACTGATAACCAACTGTTGATTACAGAAAAATAAATACAGTTCGAACATAAACTTTCAGAAACTGCAATTTATTTTTTTTGTTGCAGGGTACTGATCGAAACGAATACAAGGAAACAAGTTCTGAATAGGGCTATCTCAACTTTCCAAAAACTTGGTACTGGATAATTTTGACAATATTCAAAGGGATTAAATTAGAAAAAAACTGTGAGATTACCTCAAAGCAGAGATTCTCAAAGCAGAGATCATATTTGTCTGACAAGATGTTTTATCTTTTTTCTTTCAATTCCAGTGAAAAAAACTATTTTTTTCAAAATTAGAATCAAAATGAAAATCTTCGAATGTTCACACATAGAATTGAAAATGTTCAAAGTAGTAAAAGTTCGAAGACGGTACGAAACCGTAGAGTTTTTTAAAAGTCTACACATATTTGCTGTTTCAGAATTTTCTTAAAATTTTTAACACTTTTCAAATATCAATATTCAGTTCTTTTGCTTATCGAAAAGTTTAAAAATATTTGGAAAATTTCAGGTTTTTTTTTGGAACCAATGCTGCTTTTCTTTATTTTCTTTGTCATTCACAAAAAAGACTCAATCACTAAAAATTGGAAACATTCTTGAAATATTAAAAATTTCTGAAACAGAAAAACGGCTTTTGGTGGGAATCTTAAAAACAATATACAATTCCTGCAGAAATTTTACTGTTTCACTGACGATTGAAAGTTTTTATAAAAAGCTCTTACAGTTATTACGTGAAAGGTTTTACTACGTCCAGATGTTGTGAGCACCGTTCCCAAACATTGAGAATGTAGCATATGTCCTGGAATAGTCAATTGCAGAAAAACAAAAAAGTTCAGATAACACTTTTTTCCTTTTTCTTCACTTTTTCGAAACGGTACACTTTTTAAAGTTTCGGAATACTTATCGAAATGAATACGATCGAACAAGTTGCCAATCGCAATATTCCAAAAACTCGGTACTGACAGTTCTGCCGAAAATCGAAGGAATTTGGAATAGAAAATATGGAAAACTATGAGATTACGGTTTCTCAAAGATTAGGTCATGGTTGTCATAGCGAAGTTTGATAATTTTATTCAATTAATATAGAAAATTTGTCCAAATCCAAAAAAATTCTAGACAACACTGGAAAACTAGAAAAAAATTATTATAGAAAAGTATTTTTTATACAAACATTTTTTTAAACATTTTTCAATTGTTAAGGTGAATCGGAAGCAGGCCTGTGCATAGACAAAATTTTTTACCGTATAGGTAAATCGGTAAAGCCAAGTCACAAAAAATTTACCAAAACGGTAAAACGGTAAATCTGATTTTTCTTAAACCGGTAAAACCGGTAAAATCGGAAAAATCTGGAAATTTTCTGAAAATGAGCTAAGCTGTTGTCAAAAATGAAAAATATCGTTATTTTCAACCATAACTGAGTGTTTTTAAGTTCATCATGTCCGATTATATGAGTTGAAGTTCAAAAAAAGTAGTTTGCCCTAGAAGTTGTTTTGGAAAATATCACCTGATCTTCATTTTTAGTGCGTTTTGGTTCAAACAATTTACCAAATTTACCGAAAAATCGAGAGAATTTTTACCGGTGCTCACCGTTAAACTTGAAACAATTTACCGTTTACCGGTTCGGTTAATTTTTACCGAAAATTCGGTAAATCGGTAAAACCGGTAAAACGGTAAACGGTAATTCCCACCCCTGATCGGAAGCTCTCTAAATTAGTAAAGCAGAAAATGTTGCGAAAATGGAAATTTTCCGAAGTTTACAAATTTTTTGATGTTTCAGGCTTTGCATAAAATTGTTAATTTAAGTCAAACGCCATTTTTTTGATTGAAAAGTTTGAAACTACATATCCTGAAAACTTCAGTTAGTTCTGAAATTATGAACTTTTTCTTTCTCTTTTCCACAGTGTTATTCCACGAACAAACGGTTGGATCACTAAAAATTGGAAACTACTTTGAAAATATCCAAAAATTCTGTAACAAAAATTTGTTTTAATGGATAGAATTCTAAAAACATAATACTGAGAGTCCAAATTTGCTCCCTCATCTTTAAAAATGTATGAAAACCTTGAAACAAATCTTTCACTTTCAGATGTCACTTTTCGGAAACTGGAATTTGTAAATCAGGAATATATCAGCGATTGCCAGCAAAAGATTAAGTTTCCAGATGAATCATTCATGAAACAGTATGAAAACCAGAAGGTTTACGCCGCATTCGCGGCTCCAACCTTCTGGCTTCACGCGGGGTTGGTAAGTCACGTTGGAGTAAATAAATTAGCGTGTTTCTTAGAAGGTGTTTCTCAAAAACCGAAGTCGTTGAAAGATTAGGTTTTGAACTTCGAAAATTCACTATTCTATTAAGATTAGTTTGAACTTATCCGAACTTATTTGTCCTCTAATCACCTTTTTTGGCTCTGTTCAGGATATGAAGGTTATAGGAAAAAAACGGTTATAGGGAATCGCAGGGTCATAGAATTCTATGACCCTGCGATTCCCTATAACCTTTTTTTCCCTATAACCCTAATATCTCGAACAAAGCCTTTTTTCAGCTTCCAAAAGGTTTCTCATGCTCATCGAGGTCAGGCATTCTCATATTTTTTGCGAAGCTCGAATTTTTCATAAAACTTTGAGAATGTTCATTTCAGAAATTTGAGAAAAATTGTCATTCTCAATGTCAATCTTCTTAATCATGCTTAGGCCTCTGAAAACCCTTATCCAAAGCTGTCGACGTTTTCCATCCAATATCAGTCATTCTTCGCCCAAGTTCGATCACGCCGCCCTCCGGGCGGCTATTAGTAGGTTTCCAGAAGCCTAAGCCTGAGAAGAAGAAGGTATTTGACAATTAATCCGTTTTCAAAGCTTGAGTTCTTCTTAGGACTTTGTGACACTCTGAGAACTAAACGGTCATTTCACAACTTTGAAAAAGTTGTTAACACTCAATATTTCTATTTCTTATTTCAATATTTCTTATTCATCTGTGCCGAGTTTTCCAGTTTGTTTGATGTTTTTCATGGCGAACCGTAAAAGAGAACTTTTTGAGAAAATGGGTATGTTCTATCCATTACCTTCGCTACAATTTTGCTTAAACATTTTTGGGAGCCTCACAATGAGAATAATAATTCCCGTTCCGCATTTTACCGGAATTTTCGAACTAAAAAAGAGGGGCTCAAAACTTTATTCCTTTAATTTGTAGTCAATAACTTCAAAGCGAAGATCCAACTGAAGTACAATTCAAAACTTACTATAAACTTTCCAATAAATCAAAATGATGAAAATATTTTCATGTTTTGTTATTAATTCTCTAAATCGATTGGTGTTCTATGCGGAGCCATAAGCTAGAGAAAATCTTTCTTCCGTCAGTTCTCAACAAAAAAGTTTGGCCAATCTTAAACAATGTCTTTTTTCTCGAATTGCAGTTTTTCCCTAATCTTTTCTTAAGGTTTTGGTCGAATTTGGAATACAAAGCAAATTTGTTTCCAGCTTTTTTACTCTCAGAAGAACTTTTTTTTTTAAACACTGAGTATTCCATAAAACACCTTATATCGATGTTATCACTTCAACGCATAAGTTTTTCAACTCACAAAAAAAAGTAAAAAAGATTTGCCACGTCACGGAATCGAACCCTGGTTAACAGTTTATCAAACAAACCTCTCCACCACTACACTACGCTGCTTCAATAGTCAAATTTCAAATGCATTTTTCTCAAAAACTGCAATGCCGATTTTCAATTTGAAAAGCTTTTCTGTCTCAGAAAGCCGAAACGAACATTTTGAGCTATCAAACTCAAAAAATGTTTGGGTCAGTTGAAAACTTTACCTCAAACATAGGGTAATTAAACCGGGCACCCAGCGCCGCGCGGAAATGTAATCAATGCGCGCAGCCGACAGCAATGCAGGTCGGCGATGGCCACCGCGCGTCGACAGCGGGAGAGCAGTTTTTGGCTTTGTGCATAGATAGTGCAGAGCTTCACAGAGCTCCAATCAAAACAGAAAGTAGACGGGCATAATCGCGGTGAAATTCTGCATCGAACTGTCTTTTCTCCATAAAAATCCGATTTCTAGAAAAGGCTCGAGGGTCCGCGACTCACTCACATACGGACAGACACACGGAAAAGCTATATTAGAATAATAAGATTTTGTTTTGCAATGGCTTGAAAGTATGAAAATTTTGTTTTGCAATGGCTTGAAAGTATGCTGGGAATTAACTAATTTAACAGTAAAATGTAAATCTCTCCACTTCCGATAGGGTATAACAATGATTAATTGACATTTTGCGATAGACACGAGCATCCACGGGCACGATATTTTCAAGTTGATTTTTTTAGGCTAATCTTTTGACTGATGATGACCCTATACCTTCTTAGTACAAACCATAATATATCATTAGGCTCCGCCCCTTTCCTACTGTAGGCGATGCTCAATAAGCAAAAAAATAAAAATTTTTCGTGAAAGAGATAATGATGAAATCTCAACGGGAATCAACTTTTGGTACCATTTTGAGCATTTTTTGTATTCTCGAGAAAATTCTAACTCCACGTCTTCATCGTGAAAAAATCGATTTTTTATCAAAAATATCAATTTTCGAAGTTTGAACATGCGTCCTGAAAAATTTTTTCACTACTTCCGGCCTATTTATGTTTTCTATGAATACCCACCACCAAGGGGGTCATACCATAAAAAAATCACCCTAGGTTTCGCGGTGCCTCAAAGCCGAAACACAGCGATGTTTGCATTCCGTACCAAAAATTTCAACGTATACCTATACATGGTCAAAAATTTTTAAATTTCAAAATCTGGTGGCACTTTTCTCAGATCTTTTCTGATCCATAAACTGCCTTCTCACAAAATTTTAACCCTCCATTTTACCATTTTTCCATTTTACACTGAGTTTTTTTCGTTTGGTTTAGTGAGTGGAGGTAATATGTTTTGACTCATTTTTTGAAAATTTTTTCAACTACGTCCGAACTTTTTATTCTTGATATGGAGTCTTTGGCCATATATTATTGTACCACAAAAATATTTCATTAGGTTTCGCGGTGTCTCAACCCCGAAAACTTACATACTACTTCTTCAGCTACAAGCTGCAGTTTTTCTTGGTTGAGACACCGCGAAACCTAATGAAATATTTTTGTGGTACAATAATATATGGCCAAAGACTCCATATCAAGAATAAAAAGTTCGGACGTAGTTGAAAAAATTTTCAAAAAATGAGTCAAAACATATTACCTCCACTCACTAAACCAAACGAAAAAAACTCAGTGTAAAATGGAAAAATGGTAAAATGGAGGGTTAAAATTTTGTGAGAAGGCAGTTTATGGATCAGAAAAGACCTGAGAAAAGTGCCACCAGATTTTGAAATTTAAAAATTTTTGACCATGTATACGTTGAAATTTTTGGTACGGAATGCAAACATCGCTGTGTTTCGGCTTTGAGGCACCGCGAAACCTAGGGTGATTTTTTTATGGTATGACCCCCTTGGTGGTGGGTATTCATAGAAAACATAAATAGGCCGGAAGTAGTGAAAAAATTTTTCAGGACGCATGTTCAAACTTCGAAAATTGATATTTTTGATAAAAAATCGATTTTTTCACGATGAAGACGTGGAGTTAGAATTTTCTCGAGAATACAAAAAATGCTCAAAATGGTACCAAAAGTTGATTCCCGTTGAGATTTCATCATTATCTCTTTCACGAAAAATTTTTATTTTTTTGCTTATTGAGCATCGCCTACAGTAGGAAAGGGGCGGAGCCTAATGATATATTATGGTTTGTACTAAGAAGGTATAGGGTCATCATCAGTCAAAAGATTAGCCTAAAAAAATCAACTTGAAAATATCGTGCCCGCACCCAACAGTGGTATGCTCCATTTTCTCACAAAACGTTAATTAAAAATATTTCTGTTAGTTTCGGCTCCGAGCAATAGAACTGTAACCTTAATCCGACTTTTCAAGCTGTTCCAATTCCTTCAACAAAATTTCAAGGAAATTGACACGAACACGAATTAGGGACGAATTATTACAGTTTCATAGTGGAGTTAAATTTTTCGATAGTTTATCCATATCTGATAGACTCACTGTAAAACCTGACAGTAAAACCATTTAGAACCTCAACCACATTCGTTTCTGTATGTTAAAAAAGGCTAGGTGTCAAGGAAGTGCACATCTGTTCAAAAATGAGCAAAAGGGACCACGCTGTGCTCCAAGAAGCTAGCCTAAAAAAGGAAACTGCGCAAGAAAAAAAGTACAGTTTTAATAAATCAGATAAGACACTGAATGCACCTTGTTTTGTAAAGCGTTGTGTTGTCGAAATTGAGCAATTAAAAAAAAATTACGGCTTCTGAAACATACGGTTTCATGGTTTTTTTTTTGCAAAATTCAATTTGCAATTGTCCATCTATCATTGTTTCCTTTTTTTTCGAAAAACGATGGGCAGCACTGCACTTGATACTGTAATGAGTGTGTTTCATATTTTTGTAAAGGTACAGTAGAACTTTAGAGCTTTTTTTCTGTGAAAAATTATACGGTTTCAGCTACTATTAACATTTTCTTGACGCATTTTTCTTTTTTCTTCGGTTGGAATCTTTTTTCGAATCTTACAAACCCAATATCTAACTACCACGAAAGTGATCATCTCTATAGGAGTTAGCATAAGGGACCACACTGAAAAAGTAACCAGCTAGAGCTAACATGTGCTCCAATGCTGAAAACCAGAAGATTGTGCAAGTAAGAACTCAGTTTCAAGAAATCTTTATTCGGAAGAAGCCTGTCAGAATTTCGTTAACAGTTTCGGTAAACCAGAAGGTTTACGCCGCATTCGCGGCTCCAACCTTCTGGCTTCACGCGGGGTTGGTAAGTCACGTTGGAGTAAATAAATTAGCGTGTTTCTTAGAAGGTGTTTCTCAAAAACCGAAGTCGTTGAAAGATTAGGTTTTGAACTTCGAAAATTCACTATTCTATTAAGATTAGTTTGAACTTATCCGAACTTATTTGTCCTCTAATCACCTTTTTTGGCTCTGTTCAGGATATGAAGGTTATAGGAAAAAAACGGTTATAGGGAATCGCAGGGTCATAGAATTCTATGACCCTGCGATTCCCTATAACCTTTTTTTCCCTATAACCCTAATATCTCGAACAAAGCCTTTTTTCAGCTTCCAAAAGGTTTCTCATGCTCATCGAGGTCAGGCATTCTCATATTTTTTGCGAAGCTCGAATTTTTCATAAAACTTTGAGAATGTTCATTTCAGAAATTTGAGAAAAATTGTCATTCTCAATGTCAATCTTCTTAATCATGCTTAGGCCTCTGAAAACCCTTATCCAAAGCTGTCGACGTTTTCCATCCAATATCAGTCATTCTTCGCCCAAGTTCGATCACGCCGCCCTCCGGGCGGCTATTAGTAGGTTTCCAGAAGCCTAAGCCTGAGAAGAAGAAGGTATTTGACAATTAATCCGTTTTCAAAGCTTGAGTTCTTCTTAGGACTTTGTGACACTCTGAGAACTAAACGGTCATTTCACAACTTTGAAAAAGTTGTTAACACTCAATATTTCTATTTCTTATTTCAATATTTCTTATTCATCTGTGCCGAGTTTTCCAGTTTGTTTGATGTTTTTCATGGCGAACCGTAAAAGAGAACTTTTTGAGAAAATGGGTATGTTCTATCCATTACCTTCGCTACAATTTTGCTTAAACATTTTTGGGAGCCTCACAATGAGAATAATAATTCCCGTTCCGCATTTTACCGGAATTTTCGAACTAAAAAAGAGGGGCTCAAAACTTTATTCCTTTAATTTGTAGTCAATAACTTCAAAGCGAAGATCCAACTGAAGTACAATTCAAAACTTACTATAAACTTTCCAATAAATCAAAATGATGAAAATATTTTCATGTTTTGTTATTAATTCTCTAAATCGATTGGTGTTCTATGCGGAGCCATAAGCTAGAGAAAATCTTTCTTCCGTCAGTTCTCAACAAAAAAGTTTGGCCAATCTTAAACAATGTCTTTTTTCTCGAATTGCAGTTTTTCCCTAATCTTTTCTTAAGGTTTTGGTCGAATTTGGAATACAAAGCAAATTTGTTTCCAGCTTTTTTACTCTCAGAAGAACTTTTTTTTTTAAACACTGAGTATTCCATAAAACACCTTATATCGATGTTATCACTTCAACGCATAAGTTTTTCAACTCACAAAAAAAAGTAAAAAAGATTTGCCACGTCACGGAATCGAACCCTGGTTAACAGTTTATCAAACAAACCTCTCCACCACTACACTACGCTGCTTCAATAGTCAAATTTCAAATGCATTTTTCTCAAAAACTGCAATGCCGATTTTCAATTTGAAAAGCTTTTCTGTCTCAGAAAGCCGAAACGAACATTTTGAGCTATCAAACTCAAAAAATGTTTGGGTCAGTTGAAAACTTTACCTCAAACATAGGGTAATTAAACCGGGCACCCAGCGCCGCGCGGAAATGTAATCAATGCGCGCAGCCGACAGCAATGCAGGTCGGCGATGGCCACCGCGCGTCGACAGCGGGAGAGCAGTTTTTGGCTTTGTGCATAGATAGTGCAGAGCTTCACAGAGCTCCAATCAAAACAGAAAGTAGACGGGCATAATCGCGGTGAAATTCTGCATCGAACTGTCTTTTCTCCATAAAAATCCGATTTCTAGAAAAGGCTCGAGGGTCCGCGACTCACTCACATACGGACAGACACACGGAAAAGCTATATTAGAATAATAAGATTATTGAACCATTATTGAACAGCTCAATTACGGAAAAATTAATGAAAAAAAATTACGGTTTCTGAAACATTTGACTTTATGTCTTTCTTTTCAAAGCTCAATAAAATCTCCGGATAAATTTCTACGTTTCCTGAATAAAATTCGAAATACGATGGTAAAAATGTTGTCAATACTGTAATGGATGTATTTGTATGCTTTTAGGGAGTACAGTAGAATTTCAGAAATTTTTCTTCTGAAAAAATATATCAGTGTTTCAGCTGCTATTCAAGAATTTTTGGTTTTGAGCAATTTTGTTTTTGACTGAGCCGTATAATTCTTTTGGTGCATTATTTCTGAGTTTTCGCTCATTATATTATAAAAAGAACCTTCAACGAAATTTCTGTCTCAGAATTTCCTTAAAGTTTCGATGAATGTTGCAAAATTCAGTTGTCTATTGTTGGTAAGACTACCTTGAAAAATTGCCAGTTTTACTATTTCAATATTGTCTGAAAACCAATGGATTTTTGGAACATTTTTAATGCAAGGGTAACAAGTGTAGCACATAATGCTTTCGTACTGAAAATTTGAAAATTTTTGAATTTTCATATAAATTTTGAAACAGCAAGTTAGTTCTTTTTTTTAATAGCCTACTGTTGAAAAAATAAAGCTTGGGCAAGGAATTTTCAACTTGGCACCGTGCCAACGACCTCCCCCTGCAAACGCAAGTTGCGGCGCGCCTTTTTGCAACGCCCCCGCACGAAGTTCTGTTTCTAGATTTTTGCTTTTTTCGGTTAAAGGGAGTACAAATTTCAGCTTTTTTGTTGACATATCACGCCGTGTATAAGTGTAGGTTTCATCTGTGCCAGCAAAAAAGCTGAAATTTGTACTCCCTTTAACCGAAAAAAGCAAAAATCTAGAAACAGAACTTCGTGCGGGGGCGTTGCAAAAAGGCGCGCCGCAACTTGCGTTTGCAGGGGGAGGTCGTTGGCACGGTGCCAAGTTGAAAACTTCTTTGCCCAAACTTTATTTTTTCAACAGTAGTCTTCAAGCATTTATTTTTTGTATTATGTATTTCCGAGACGGTTTTTTATGGATATTTTATTGATCTAAAAGTGAGTTAAAAAAATTACAGTTTTTTGAAATTCTAAAAATTTCGCTGGTTTTGAAAAGTTCCAATCGTCGAAGGTGGAATTTGAGATTATCAGAATCTTTTTTTGAGAAAAATCGTTCAGTGTTTTAAGAAAATTTTTAAAAACATATTTACATGCCAAATTTTTGAGTACTGGCGTGGTTTCCAAATGATTTGATACCCCATTCTCCAAAATTGAATCTAATACCGTTCCGGAATTTTTTCAAATTTTCGAACGTTTTTCGATATTTCAATTGGCTGAGGGTACTTTGTAGTCACTAATGTTAAGAATTATTTCGAATGAAAAATTACAATGTCCAAATTTTGGCGAGCTTCTCTGTTTTTAAAGTTTTTTTTGCCTTTTTGTGATGCGAGCAGGTTTTAAAATTAGAAACTTTTCCGATTTCAGAAAATTCAAAAATTTTCAGATAATTGCAAACTTTTCAATATTTCTGGTCTTGTTAATACCCTCACAAGCTGTTGCAATTTTTCAGTATCCGAGCGAGTTTCAGTTTTCTTCTCGGTTATTTTTTGAAATTTCACACGTTCGCCAAAGAAGCGGTGGTGTCCCTAATTAGAACTGGTCAAATCATAACCGACACTTGTAAGAACAGATTGTTTGAGAAATGGCCCCGCTAAGAACTTAAAAAATGCAAGTATTGAGCATTTCTCGCCTCTTGCAGGGAATTGCAGCAAAGTTGTGTGAGTTCTCATCGGGGTAGTTCTGGTAGTTCCAGTTCCGATTCGTCCAATTCTGGTTCGGGGTAGCACCGCCTCGGTTACCAATTTTTTTTTGTTCTCGGTTGTTTTTTTGAATTTTGACATGTTCGCAAAATAATTATTTCTGTTTCATAGTTGAAAAAAAAAGAGAAATATCCGAAACTTTCTTCGTTAGGAAGTCATTTTTATTACTATAGCGTTTAGAACAGATATGAGCGGAATTCCGCCTTCCGTCTTCCGTCTCCCGGATTCTAAATTTTTTCTTCCGTTAATGTCTAGTTTAAAATAATCACGAAGTAGAAAACTTTTACTGTTACAAAATTTTCTCAAAGTGTCCGAATTTTTGAATATTTTCAATAAATTGTCTTCTACTTATCTCTAGTCTCTAGCTGCTTCTCTAGTTGTGGGATTACCTTGAATGATAATAAATTTCTCTATTTCAAAACTGTCTGAAAATTAAAGCATTTCTGGAAATTTTCAATTCATTATATTCAAATTTTTTAGTATTGGTGTAGTTGAAAATTTGTGGATAGTCCATTCGCATCCCTTGAAAGTAATACTGTTTCGGAGTTTTTTCAAATTTTCAAACCTTCTAATATTTTTCGATGTTTTCATGTAAAGGTTTTCTTACAATTTCAAGATGTTCTGAAAAGTTTGTAGGTTAATAAAAATTAATTTGAATTTAATATTTTCTAATTTAATAATGTTTTCTATGCACTTTCTCTGGGACAGACATGTTGATGAATTTTTTATTTCGAAATAGGCCGAAATTTTTGGGACGAACTCAGTATTTCTAACAAAAAAGACCATTTCGGATAACGGAATCATCAAGAAACTAAAGTTTTTCACAGAGATTTTGAAACAGCAAGTTAGTTTTCTTTGCGGCCCCGGTTTTCGAGCGCAGGTTTTTCAAAATATGAATTTCCGAGAAGAAATTCCGGGTTTTTACTAATCTGCATGACAAAAATCCACAGTTCCATATGGTTTTCAAAGTTCCACTACTTTCGGAAAATGCCAGTTAATTGTATTAAAACATAAAGTTTCTTAAAGTTTCATCGCATAAAATTTTTGGTTTCATTTTCAGAAATTCCACAATTTTCTAAAAATTTTGCCAAATTCTGTTATTGAATTGCCGTTCCGTCTATAGTCGCAGAATAGTTCATATGATATCAACTTTTATTATTTCAAAACTGTTTTAAAATCACAGAATTTTTTCAAACTTCTCGAGGAAATAATTGTCGCAACAACCGACTAACAAGATACTAGAATTCGGAAAATTTTCTACAAAACTTCTGAAACAGCAAGTTTTTTTAATCGAAAAAGCTAGTTTTTCGAGCACAGACTCTTCGAAATAAGAAGTCATGAAAATTTTTTGTTAATTTTCCAAAAATTTCACTGTTTCAGTTTTTTTTTCAAAAGATTTCCGTGGTCTGAGCTGCTATTCATTGTACAGTTCGAAATTTTTGTGGCTTTTTGTGTCTAATAATTCTCTATTTCAATTTTATCTCGAAATTACAGAATTTTTGAAACGTTTTCAACGTTTTCAATTCGAATCTTTCCATTACTGAAAATTTGAATTTTTTCGAGCTTACATGAAGTTTTTGAAACAACAAAGTAGTTCGCTTCATAGCTAGTTAGGTTTTCGAGCACAAACTTTTCAAAATACAAATTTCCGAGAAGAAATGGCGGGTTTTTATTAACCTATGTCAAAAAAAAATTTACATTTTCATAGAATTCAAAAATATTTACTTCTTTTGAGAAATCCTAATTTGACGATTTTTATTTTGTTGATTAAAATAATTTTTTTTTCGACGTCATCTGAATTTTCCAGAATCAGAAGTGGGCGGGGCCAAAAATTTCGATTGTATTTTTACTTTTGTTAGGGGGACCTAATAGTTGCTAAAATGGAAACTGAACCACGGGACAGTTCTGGCATGTGACAGTTCAGATATTGGGCACGGTTCTGATACGGGACAGTTCTGGTGAGGGGCAGTTCTGCTAAGGGACGCGGTTCTGGAACGTCCTGCGGACGCTGTCTCGAAAATCTCAGAGAATCCGATTTAATTGAAACATTCATCGTTTGTTACAGTTTTGTTAAGAAGTTGGAAGATTGCATTATCTCTAAATTTTTTGAAACTATCAAAATCTTGTTTTTGAGAATGATAGTGTTCGAAGAATAAAATCTAAAAATTCTGTATTTGCCACGGTTTGTAACCGGTGATAAATTGAGGAACAAAACTACTGGAGAGCTAATGGAGAAATTCCGGTTTCCGATACATTAGATTTTTTTGAGTTTGTCCGTGAACTGGAATTTCTGATGTTACCCCCAAAAATTACAACTTCTACTAATTTCTATTCAAAACGGTAGACAATACTGTTCCTAATACTGTGATGGATGTATTTTTTTATGTTTTTAGGAAGAACAGTAATTTCAGAATATTTTGTTCTGTAAAAAATTTCAGTGTTCCCTATGCTAGTGAAAAATTCTCGGAATCTGAAAAAATCGTTCTTGTTGGATGTGTTGAACGTTTATTTCTTCGATTCAAAACTTTTTGTGTTTTGGCGCTTTTTCAAAAAAAAAAACAGTCTCCAACGAAGTTTCTGTTTCAGAATTCTTGGAAAACTGCAGAAAATTTGCAAAATTTAGTTGCTGATGTGCGATAAGTTTCTTTATTTGTCTGAAAATTACAGAACTATGTCAAGGTTTTCAATGCAGGGGTGACAGGTTTAATAATAAAGTTACTGAAATTTCAAAAATTGTTGATTTTTACTAAAACTTTGAAACGGCAGAGTCATTTTTTTTTAAGTTTGTTTTTCGGGCACTACACACCAAAATATGGATTCTAGAGGCAATATGCCATGTTTTTTTATCAATTTGTTTCGATAAAATTTACAGTTTCAGAAGGTTTTCAAATATTGACTACTTTTGAGAAATTCCAATAACGCAACCGTATTGGTTCGGACGATGATCAATTTTCCGCAAGTATTTTTTTTCAAATCAATAAGTTCATCGCTTTTCAGTGCAACTTGGAAGTTGAAAAGCTTCACTGTTTCTAAACTTTTTGAAATTATCAGAATCCTGTTTTTGAGAATTACCATTCTGTCTTGAGAGTAACATCTAAAGTTTCTACCACACTTTTCGAATTTGGCGCGGTTTCAAAATGGTTTGATGGGTCTTTCTCGGAAATTGCAGCTAATGCTGTTCCTGATTTTTTCGAACATTTTTCGATAATTCAATGTGAGCGTGATTCGTACAGGATGCTAGTGGTAAGAAGCAGAGTTGTACGGAATGGATATTCTCGATTCCGGTATTCGGAATCCGGAATCCGGAAGGAGCTTCGAAACTACCTAGTCCGGAATTCGGAACAATCTCTTTTTTCCCGGAATACGGAATTCGGAATCCTGAATGATTGGCTTTGCGAGATTCAAAGCATCGATTGAGCTCGTAAAGTAGTTTGGCTCCGTTTTTTGTTGCATTTTAGGAGCCATTTCATGCTCGACGCATAGAATACCGGAATATCGCTCAAATATGCTTCATAATTCTAAATTTTTTGAAACTATCAGAATATTTTTCTTGCTAATTATCGTTTAGTTTTTCAAGAATAAAATCAAAAATATCTGATTTTACCACAGTTTTCGAATTCTTCATCCGAGTTCTGGCGCGGTTTCAAAATGGTTTGAAAGGTCATTCTCAAAAACTGAAACTATTACTGTTCCTGATTTTTCGCAAAGTTTCGAACATTTTTCGATACTTCAATAGGAATCTGAATAGTACTTCATGCTAGTGGTGAAAAGACTTTTAAAGAAACAAACTTCATAATTTCAAGGTATTCTGAAATTTTTATAAATCTTCGAATAATAATGCCAGTGTCGTTAGCAGCTATTACTAAATTTTTGAAATAAGGCGATTTTTTTGAATTGTTACTTTTGATGAGCTTATTTTTAAAACTGAATCTGTAGAAATAAATGAACAGTTTTTGCTGTTTCTGAACTTTGTAATAGTTTCAACAAGTTCATAACGTTTTCGATCCGTTAGGGGAATTAATTACGTAACCTAGAGTATATTTTCAATATGTTGAACAGAGTTATACGGAATTCCGTATTCCGAATCCGGATTCCGAAAAATTGGATTTCATTCCGGATTCCGTTTTCCGGATTCCGCGAAATGAAATTTTATTCCGTTGCAACTGAAATTCTTCGAGTCAAGAAAAATAGCAGAATTATGGAGAAAATATGAGCGATATTCCGGTATTCAATGCTTCTAGCATGAAATGGCTTCGAGAATCTACGGAAAAATGGAGCCAAACTACTTTTCGAGATCAATCGCTGTTTTAATCTTTGAATTTCGCAATGCCAATCATTTTCCGAATTCCGTGAAAAAATAGATTATTCCGAATTCCGGATTCCGTAGTTTCGAAGCTTATTCCGGATCCCGAATTCCGGATTCCGGATTCCGGAATCGAGAATATCCATTCCGTACAACTCTGATGTTGAAATGTCCTCTACAGTTTTAATACATTTCTTGGAATTATGACTGTTTCAGAAATTTCAGAAACTGAAAATTTTGAAAGCATTTTCAATGTTTTCATCTCTGGTCTTGTATTCAAATTTCTCAAGGTTCATTCCAAAAACTTTCTGAAATTGAAAATTTTTTACAGTTTCAGAAGGTTCTAAAGTTTTCTGATCATTTTCATGATTTTCAATAATTTTATGTCATCCTTTGACACTTTTTTTGCAAAAAAGTGTCAAAGGATGACATGGTTGAATTCTCAAAATTGGAAACTAGTACTGTTCCGGAACATTTTCAAGGCATGGAACATTTTTCGATATTTCAATATGCAGTCATTTGATATTCAAAATACGAATCGGACAATTTCAAGGGTTTCAAATAATTATTTTAAAAGTTGCTTTATCATTTCAATAGAAAGACAGGGCTCATTAAAACTAGCAGTTTATCAAGAAACTGGACTTTTTCTTTGAATTTCTGTGCTTTGATCTGTACAAATAAGTGAACAGCTTTTACTATTTCGAAATTTTTTGATAAGTTCAACAAGTTTACAATATTTGTTAATCCAGTACTGGTTAGGCAAGCTACAGTATGATTTTTACAAGTTGAACTTTTCCAGAAGTCTTAACCGATTTTTAAGAAATAGGACTGTTTTAGAAGTTTCAGAAACTTCAAAATTTCAAAAGTGTTTTCAATGAATTGTTAGACATTTCATTTCTTGTCATCGAATTTCTGAGGGCTCTCTACTTTCGAAATTGGGGATTATTAGTTTCAGAAAACTGTGAAGTTTTCAGAGAATTTTTTAATTTTCAATACGCCAGTCGAAACTCAACTTCATTATTTGTCAACAAACTGGAGTTATTTCTTCAAATTCCCCCAAGTTTTGCGTCCTTTTTGGTTCTTCAAAATAATACTCCCACTATTCAAGTAAATGAGAATTGTTTTTACAGTTTCAGAATCTTTTGGAAAAATGTTCGGATTCTTTTCAGTAATAATGATTCTGCTAGAACATATAGTTATCATGGGTTCAAAACTTTTCGAAGCACCATTCTTTTTTCTCGATTTCCGAATTTTGGTGCATTTTCAAAAAAAATTCCATTTCAAAGATAAAATAACACAATTCTTCCAAATGTTCTTCGTTGAATCTTCCCGCTTTGTTTCGAAATTTTCGTGAGGTTTTCAAGTTTTTTAGAAATGAATTCCCATTTCAAACATTAGGTAAGAAAGATCTTCCAAACTTTTGTTGCTAATTTATCGATCGTTTTTAAGATACAATACACCAGCAATGTTTGAACAATTTTTTCAAAGCGGCACTGTTTTTTTTTCAGTATTTCATTCCTTTCATCATTTATGAACATGGCTGATCTTCTATTCTAAGAATTTGCTCAAAATATTTTCTGAAATTGTGGTTTACAGTTTCGGAATATTCCCGTGTTGTGAGAATTCTACGAGTTTTCAATACGCTAGGAAGTTCAAACTTTTTTTCATTAAACTTTCCAACGAGTTGTAGTTATTATTAAAAGTTCTCCAAATTTGGTGCGCTTTTTGGTTCTCCAGGATAATGACCACACTATTGAAGTAAATACAGTATTCACATATATTTCAGTTTCAGAGATTTCTGAAACACTTGGAGCACTTTCTAGTATTGCTCAGTCTATGCTGAACAATATTCGACAGATCCAGTCTTTGATATATAATATAGAAAAACTTCATCCGTTTCATAGTCAAAATAAGGAATTAAATGGATAGTTCAAATATAACCATCCAGTAAACCAGTGTCTTTACTGTTGCAAATAAGAGCAGAGATTTTCAGGAAAACTCGTAGACTAGAATATTCCAAAAAGTTCAAAAACTCACCAAAGTTTCAGAATATCGATAGTTCGTTTTTGTTAGAATGGGAGAAAAATTACTTTTTCAAGGTATTATGAAAGTTCCGGAAGTTTTATGACTCTCAATACATTACCGTTTCCTTTGCGTTAATAAAGTTTTTCACAAAATGAACTTACCGAACCTGAAATTCTTCGCGCATTTTTCGCAATTTGATGGATTCTGCCGGGATATGTGAAAAACTTTTACTATTTCAAAGTTTTCTGAAATTCCCAAAAAAAACTTCACAGGCTTGTTCCATTGCACGAAGTTTTCAAAATTTTCCCCATGCTGTGCAATTTCTGAAAACATACGAACAATTAGGACAGTTTCAAATTTTTTTTCAGAAAATTCATATTTCCTCCAATTCAATTTTACAATCTTTTTTCTTTTTCAATTTGGAAGGTTTAGTGCTCTTTTTTTAGGTGAATTAAAATAATTTGATGATATTGTTTCCGCAGTTTCAGAATAACCTGAGGTTTTGATATGATTTGTGATGTTTTAATAAACTTCAACCATTTTTTGTGGACTTCAATACTTCCCAACGAGGTGGAGTTATTTTTTGAATTCCCTAACTTTGCCGCGCTCTTCGCCTCTCCAAGATGATGATCCAACTACTCAAGCAAAAGAAAATATTTTCACAGTTTCAAAATATTCTGAAAAAATATTTGCCAGATACATTCCAGTATTTTGACGTTTCGTTTCTTTAAATATCGAGATACCAATAGTCGAACAGTTCCTTTTGTAGTTATTTTTTAATTTTCCAGTTTCAACTCGTTTCCAAGAAAAAAAAAGACTATTCCTGTTTCAAAAACAAAATATCTTCCCAAATTTTATTGTCGTTTGCTTATTAGCGGGTTACCGTAAATCCTGTAATTAAAGCCCACCTGTATTTGAAGCCCACCTGTAATAGAAGCCCACCCTCAGAGCCTCTTCCAAAAATAGAAGCCCACCCTGTATCAGACGCCCACTCTCTAATAGACGCACATCAAGCAGTAATTTTTTCTTTTAAAATTCGTCGTTTAAAAAATACATCAAATGACTAGAACACTCGAAATGCAAAGTTTATAATTTTCCGAGCTACTTCCAACCGTTTTTTACAAAAACTTGTGAAAATTTAGTCCAAAATGCCTAGAGGAATTGCTTCAGAAAGCATGTAATAACGCAATCAAAACTTAAAGAAAGGAGTTGAAAAATAGAAGCCCACCCTGTAATTGAAGCACACCTGTAATACAAGCCCACCCTCAGAGGACCTTTGAAAAATAGACGCCCATGGGCTTCTATTACAGGATTTACGGTATCTTAAAATCTCAGAGTACTTTTGAAGAAGAGATGTGTTACTGTTTCAAAACTGTCTTAAAGTCTCAATTTTTTCCAATATTTAATAATCACCTAATCTATAATCCAATCAATAATTTAAATGTTTTTGAACAAGCTCTATTGTCAGCGCACCGACATAATTTGATCCATTCCGAACTCCTCTTCTGAACTATTCGCTTTTCTTTTTGAATTCTCGGCCGCAAGTGGCTTGGAACACACATTTCTAAATGTTCAAGTTAGATTTTTTCCAGAGTTTTGTTCTAGGAGAAGTTTTGCTATTTCAAGGCTTTCTGAAAAGTCCACGAGCTTTCTGATTTTTAATATTAACATAATTTTTTGACAAGGTTTTTCGAATTTGAAGGTTTTGGTACCCTTTTTGATATTTTGAGAGGCTGATAGTAAATCCGAACGGATATGATGAATTATTTCAATTTCAGATACTTCAAATATTAACCATTTCCAATAATTCTGCAACAATTTCTTGTTATTTTTCAGTTTTCGAGTTTTGAAACACTTTTTGGTTCTCCAAAATTATGAACCGAATACTTGTGTAAAAGAAACATTTTCACAGTTTCAGAAACTTCTCAATAATAGTTCAGGTACTATTCAGTGTTATTACTACCTTTTAGATACGATGTCACGAGGAATTCAATTTTTTTTTGAATGACATGGGTTCCTTTTCGAATTTGGCTCGCTTCATAAAAATGGCCGAAAAAATTTTCCCGTTTCGAAGTTAAAATGAAAAAGGACTCCCAAATTCAGGCCAATGTTTGGTTCTTTCGACTTAAAACTCTGAAACTACTTTTTTTAATATCCTGGAACATCTTAAAAAAGCTTCTTCAGTTCGTAAAAAGTACTTTCAGTCATCATTTTAGTAGTAAGATTCTACAGATTAAAAAAAAAATTTTTTGATTTTAGAATTTTCAAAAATTTTCTGAAAGTTGGTCCTATACATTTTAATAATAACCCAGAAACGACATTTTCTGAATTTTTCGATTCGGCGAGTTAAAAAAAAATTGAAAATATTCTTAGAAAAATTGATATTGCTCAGCGCATTCTCAAAAAACTTTTCACATTTTCAGCATTTTCTGAAAGTTCCCGTTTTTTGCAAAACTTTTACTATTTGATCATTTCTTTTCAGTATGCTTGTGCTTCATGACCAATATCCAAAATGATGGATTACGACTCAAAAAGAATGGAAAGATTTTAAGTTTTTCAGAAACTTTTGATGATAATTACGGAAATACTTTTTTGAAATTTTTATTATAAAAAAAAGTTTTTTAAAATTTGAAAAGCAAACTTTTCAATATCTTGGAATAATCGTTTCCGATAACATCGGTATATTTCATAAGGGGTTTTTTTGGAAATTTGATTATTCTCATAATTTTTTCCAGTTTTTCATATTTTCCAGAATTTTCCATAGAGCGGCCCCCCTTCAGAGGTAATGGAAAATAATGCGGCCGGCGGCTCTATTACAGGTTTTACGGTACATACAATCTCCTGGTTAAAAGCTTACTGTTTCACTGGGAACTACAGGGTGCGGCCAAAGTATGGAAACAAAACTTTGTCGGTGTCTAGAACGTGTGACAGGCTTAGCAGATCTATGATTTTTTCCTAACGTTTCACTCATCATGTCAGTTATATACACAAAAAATTTCTAAGCGCTAACTTATTTTTTACGGTTACGGTGGTCAGTTCAGTCCAGATGAATCCGTTCACAACGCAAAAAGTGCCATTTTCAGAATGGAGAAAAACGTGTTAGCAGCTCTGAACAAGTGATCTTAAGATTCTAACTTATGTAGAGAAATAACTTTATATAATCTGAAACAGTTACAAAAAAAATTGAGCCTCTCACGGTAAGAAATGAACATGCTCAGAAAGGAACATTTCACATGACATTGGCTTGACACGCAACTTCTTCATGGCTCCATTTTCTTGAAAAAATCGGTAATTTCGAAAAAGAGGGAACTTTTCCAAAGTTTTGTATGGTTGTTTAAGTATTCAATAAAACCAAGAAAAACTAATGCTAGCCGAGAGGAAGCTCAATCCAGCTTATTTGTGAAGAGAAACTCTGAGGACCAGGTTTGACTGCTTTTTGTGAAATGCAGCCTAGAAATCAAAAATAGCAGTTTCTAGAAGAGCCAAATTAATTTATGATCTAATTCTAGCCGTCTGATACAATTTTCTGTATAGAAGTAAGTTCTCGACACGATCCGCAATTAAGTTTCGTCCAATCTCTATAATAGGCGTTTTTCTGATGCTTGAACAGTTTGTCAAAACGACGTTGGTTCTCATCTCAAACGAAGTATTCGAACATTTCGCAAAATAAATTATTGCGCACAGTGTTCAAGCTTACTCAAAAAATTTTTTGAACCTTCTGAAGCAATTTCACGAAAAGTTATAAATCGGCAAACCGCGAACAAGTAGCGTGCCAAAAGCAATTCATTTGAAACATTCAAGTGAATGCGATAAGAAATTAGGGAGACCGTGTACAGAAACATTATTTGCATCATTTTCAGTATTGTTTCAACTAACTCGTGCCCAAGTTTCAGCGTGATCAAAATAACTTGAAAGGTTTTATAGCGGTCGGAATCGGTTTCCATACTTTGGCCGCACCCTGTAGAATTTATAAGTGTGTCCGAAACCTTTAATTTTTCAAATTTGATACTTTAAAAAATTCTACGGAGGTGCTAGAATCGGAAGCTTTTTAAAGTAGAAAAGTCTAGAAGTGTTATGCAACCGTATATATTTCCAAAGACAATGTTAAATTGCTGTTTCAGAGCTATCCTATAGTTTTTAACTTTTCCAAAATATCAGTAGTCTGGTAATTCGTACTTCTAAGTGTCAAAAAGTTTGGAGCTGATCTGGAATTCTCAGAGTGTTTTGAAATCTTTGAACTTTCTGAATGTCTCCGAAACAAAAAAGCTGTTGTTTTAGGAAGGCCCATTAACAATTCTGACGAAAAGTTTACTGTTTGACTGGGAACTAAATTTCTCCATTAAAAAGATTTTGTTGATAACAATGAGATTATCTATCTTCATGCGTAAAAACTTCATTTAAAACAGCAAGGCTCAAGCAGATCAATGTGTTTATTTTCAGTAAATATGTATAGTGTTCAGAAAAATTGAAAATGATATATGGGAGAATTATAAAAATAGAAAGAAAACGATTTCAAAAAGCAGACTCGAACCAGTTGTCCAATACTAAGCACTCACTAGTACATTTTTAGTCAAATACAATTTTTTTTAAAACTGCGAGTTTTTTCGTTTCAGAGTGCTGATCGAAATGAATATAAGGAAACAAGTTCTGACTAGCTTTTTGGGCCTAACGGCCCATAAAGCCCATACAGCTGTTTCAGAACGTTCCTAGAATTTTGAATTTCTACTAAAAATCAGTATTCCGTTCGTTTGAAGTTGAAAGCATTTGAAAGTTCGAAACTTTTTTGAGGCTCTCAAGTTTTTTTCGAGCGAATGCAGTATTTTTCCTTTTTTCACAGTGAAATCTAGAACCTATTCACTCACTGAGAGTTGAAAACATCCTCACAATTTCAGAAAAAGTGGGAATCTAGAAATCTTTTTATATTTCCTGCGGAAAGTTTACTGTTTCACTGAGAATCAGAAGTTTTCATGAAAAGCTCTTACAGTTATTATGTGAAAGGTTTTTCTACGTCCAGATTTTTGTGAACTTTGTTCCGAAAAATTGAAAATGTAGCATATGTGCTGGAATAGTCAATTCCAGAAAAACAAAAAAGTTCACATAACACTTTTTCGAAACGGTTTCGGAATACTTATCGAAGTGAATACGGTCGAAAAGGTTGTGAATTGTGCTTTCACAATATTCCAAGCGCTAGATACTGACAATTCTGTCTACTATCAAAGAATAGAGAAAACTGTATGATTACGGTTTCTCAAAGCTTAGATCCTGTTTGGCTTAGCAAACTTTGATAATCCTGTCAAAGAGTCAAAAAGCCATTTGTCCAATTCCAAAAAATAAACCGAGCCGACACTCGAAAATTAGAAAAACTTATTATAGAAAAATATATTTTATAAAAACATATTGAAACCAAAAAACCACAAAATAGCAAAACTACGAATATGTTTTGAAACCGAAAATTTTTCCAAAACCTTAGCAGATTTGATGTTTCAGAATTTTTATATAACTTTCAATTGTCTCGAAATTTCCGTTCTTGGTGATTTGTGCGAAAATTATTGAAAAGTTTGATTTTATTATTAAATTTTCAGATTGTTCTGAAATAATGAAGAATTTTCCTCTACATAAAAAGAAAGCAAGACACCCTATTCACTAACAATTGGGATTATTTTGGAAATTTTCACAAATTCTGAAACGGAACTTTTTTCAAGTAATACGAAAAATTCTGATGTAGATATACAAAACTGACTGAATCTTTACTGTTTCAACGAGAAGTTGAACTTTATATGATAAATTCTTGAAGTGATACCAACGATATATAAAGTTCAATAATCTGCTTCAATTCCAGTGAAAATAAAAACCACGGCCCAAAATTCATAAATTTGACCAGTCGAAACTTTCCAAACATTTTTCAATCGTTAAAGGAGGCAGGACATGAAAAAATTAAATTCGTCTCATTGTTTTCATACTTATAGAAAGGGCCGTTATAAACCCATATTTGAAAGACCGAACATCATAACTTGCCAGGTACCAAAAATATCACGTACCCTAGATTATAGTCCAGAGAAGCAAGTTTACATAGGCCCTCCGAGGGCGGCCGCGTTTTGGCCCCTGTGGCTCAGCCGGTAACGGGTTTGGCGCCCAATCCAGTCTATGTGCTAGTTCGAACCCTAGGTTGATAACGGTATTTGTTTTTCTTGGAAATATCAAAAATTGACAAATTAGTGCATACACCACATCTTACGACAGAATGCACACTGTTTCCCCAAAATTTTCCCCGAAAATCTCCTGTCCCTCCTCCTTTAAGGCGATGATAAGAAGCTCTCCAAAAACAGAAAAGTTATGAAAACATAATTTTTTCTAAAGTTTACAAATATTTTGCTGTTTCGCAATTTGCGTAGAATGTTAAGTTCTCTCAATTCATCAGTGTGACAGAATAATTTTCTGCAAATATTGAAAAGTTTGAAATTACATATCCTGAAAATTTCAGTTAGTTCTGAAATTAGGAACTTTTTTCTTTCTCTTTTCCACAGTGTCATTCCACGAGCAAACGGTTGGATCACTAAAAATTGGGAACTACTTTGAAAATTTCAAAAATTTCTGTAACAGAAGTTTGTTTTAGTGGATAAAATTCTGGAAACATAATACTCTCAGAGAGTCCAAAGTCCAAATTTGTTCCCTCATCTTTAAAACCTTGAAACAAGTGATTGCACTTTCAGATGTTGCAAAAATTTATTTTTGGAAACTGGAACTTGTAAATCATGAGTATCGGAACATACTAGTGCAGGAAAGGAACGCATTTACAGATGAATCTTTCCTGAAACTGTAAAAAATATTTTGTTCTGCAATTTTGAAAATATGCTTGGAACATCCTTATTTAACTGTGAAATGCAAAACTCCCACGATTCAGATACGGTATCACAATGATTAAAAAATTGTCCCTGTTAGTTTCGTCGCCAAATCAATTCCATAGAAAATTTTCAACAAAACTGTCTGCATTACATACTCATTACGAATTAGAGACGAATTATTACAGTTTCATAATGCGATCAAACTTTTCCAGAAATTATTCATATTTGATATGGCGACCTATATATTATGTAGAATCTGAGACGTATTCGTTTCCGTATGGAAATGTTAAAAAAAAAGGCTAGTAGGCAAGGAAGTACATCTGTGTAAAAAAAGAGCATAAGGGAGTACGCTGTGCTACGAGAAGCCAGTCTAAAAAAAGATAATTGTGCAAGAAAAAATCTCAGTTTCAATAAATGTATATTCAGACAAGACACTGATCGCACCTTGTTTTGCAAAGCGTTGTGTTATCAAAATTGAGCAATGAAGAAGAAATTATGGTTTCTGAAACATTAGACTTTATTCCTTCGAATTTCTAATTTTCCTTTTTTCTTTTATTTTCGAAAAACGATGTACAAAACTGTTCTTGATTCTGTAATGGATGTAACTTATATGTTTTTAGGGAGTACAGTAGAATTTCAAAGCTATTTTTTCTGTGAAAAATTATTTTTCAGCTACCATTAAAAATTTCTTGAAATTTAAAAATTTTGTTTTCTTCGAGACGCATTATTCTTATTTCTTCGGTTCGAATCTTTTTTTTTGTTTTGGACCGTTATTAAAACACCTTCCAACAAATCCAATTTCCAACTACCACGGAAGTGATCATCTCTGTAGAAATGAGCATAAACGACCACGAAAAACCCAGCTAGAGCTAACATGGGCACCAAGATGCTTGGATACTGGACGGTTGTGCGAGAAAAAACCTCAGTTTCAATAAATTTTTATTCAGATTGAACATAGACGAAATTTCGTTTCCGCTTCCGGTATTTCTCCGTTATTAAACAACTCAACTACTGAAAAACTGATAAAAGGGGATGAAGAAAAATTTACGGTTTCGAAAACATTAGAATTTATGTATTTTTTGTTTTGCAAAATTCAATCATTTTCCGTCTCCCGATAAATTTCTACGTTTCTTATTTTTGATTCGAAAAGCGATGAAAATAACTGTTCCCAATGCGGAAAAAGTTTTGGCAGCAAAGCTTCGATTCCCCGGAAAATTTGCGATAAAGCGTGCATCCTAATAAAAATTTGCAACTTTGATAAAAATTTCAAAAATTTCTGAAACAATAACTTTTCTTTTTGTTTTTAGATTTTGGTTCGGTATTGAACAGTTCTGGTTTGAAAAGCAAGAAAGTTACGCTGACTGTAAGATTACGGTTTCTCTAATTTCAGATTTGATATTTGCCTTCGCGAAGTTTGATCGTCCATCTTGAAATAGCAAAACTCAAAAAACCAATATTGCTGTGGTGGAATTTTTCGATCCCCGGAAAACTGGTGAAAACGTTCCTTGACATACAAACTCAACAAGAATCAGTGAATAAAAATTACAGTTTCATAGAGAACTTTAACTTTTCTATGAATTATCCAGTATTGATAGGTTAGTGTGTAGTGTTTGAAAAAGATACTGTAAATTTCTCAAGTTTAAACATGGGTGTGGAAATATGTGCTTGACAAGGACGGTCAGTTGCCACGCAAGTTAGCATGTAGAAAGCTGTGGACAAAAAACCAACTAACGGAAAAAATCAGGCTAACCAGTGCTCCAATCCTAGAACCTGGAAGATTATGTAAAATGAAGTATCAGTTTAAGAGTTCATTTCAAGAAATTTCAATTCAGACTGAACACTGATTGATTCCGGTTTCTTATTCGCTTTAATATCGACATTAAGCATCTCAGCTACTGAGTAGTGTAAATGCGATTGTTATTATAGTTTTGAAATCAATCTTTCATGAAACTGCAGAGAAAAGGTTTCGTTTTGCAATGGTTTGGAAATTCTGTTTTGAAAAACAAAAAAAAATTAAATGGAAAAACCGGATTACGGTTTTTAATGTCTCGGATTTCCTATCTGTAATTAATACAGCTAATAGTAGATGCAAATTTACTTTTGAATTTAATTTTTACGAAAAAAGACAACGAAAAGACACTTTTGTTTCTCATTAAAAAAAAAATTAATTAGAGACTAATTATTACAGTTTCAGAGTGAAATCAATTTTTCAATAAACTATTCATATTTGATAAAACGACTGTAAAACCATGTAGAATCTCAGACGCATTTGTTCCCGTATGGAAATGTTTAAAAAAGGCTAGTAGGCAAGGAAGTACATCTGTTTAAAAAAAGAGCATAAGGGACCACGCTGTGCTCGCTCCGAAAAGCCAGTCCAAAAAAAAAGGATTTTGCAAAAAAACAGCTCAGTTCCAATAAATGTATATTCAGATAAGGCACTGATTGCATCTCGTTTTGGAAAGCGTTGTGTTATCAAAATTGAGCAATGGAAAAAAATACGGCTTTTGAAACATTCGACTTTATTCCTTCGAATTTCGAATTTTTCTTTTTTCTTTTTTTTTCGAAAAACGATGTACAAAACTGTTCTTGATTCTGTAATGGATGTATTTTACATGTTTTAGGAAGAACAGTAGAACTTCAGAGCTTTTTTTTCTGTGAAAAATTATAGGGTTTCAGCTACTATTAAAAAATCCGTTTTCTTCAAGACGCATTATCATTATTCCTTTGGTTCGAATCTTTTTTAAGTTGTTTTGTTTTGACGCTTTATCAAAACAACTTCCAACAAATCCAATTTCCAACCACCAAGGAAGTGATCATCTCTGTAGAAATAAGCATAAGGGACCACACTGAAAAAAACAGCTGGGACTAACATGTGCTCCAAGATGCTTGAAAACTGGAAGATTGTGCAAGAAGAAACTTCAGTTTCAGTAAATCTTTATTCACATTGGACCCGGACCTAATCCGGTAGAGAATCGTTATTGAACAGCTCAATTACGGAAAAATTAATGGAAAAAAAATCGTTTTCTAAAACATTTGACTTCAATTTGACTCTTTCATATTCGGTGTAGGATCACTGTGAATGAAAAAAATGGCGAGATTTCAAAACTTTTCTGAAACGAGAAAAAAATATTTATTGGCATCATAAAAAGCGATAACTGAAAATTGGTGAGAATAGGAATATTCTGAAATTTTTGAATATAAAAAAATCAATAAATGTTTTTTGTGACGATTAACAAAATAATAGTAGAATCAAGGGGACAAGGTGGGTTGTTTTGAAGTGTCAAAATGGGGATTTTTGTTAAAATATAAAAATTTTAATAAAAAAAATTTAAAAAAAAAAAGAAGAATCTAAGCGTGAAGTCGGCAGAAGGGTTGTCCGTTTTTGGCGAAGAAGCTTTCGCCCTCCAGATTGTGGTTGCAACGCTGAAAAATAGGCATTTTAGGCTGAAGAATAGGCATTTTAGGCTGAAGAATAGGCATTTTAGGCTGAAGAATAGGCATTTTAGGCACTTTAGGCTGGAAAATAGGCAATTTAGGCTGAAAAATAGGCAATTTAGGCTGAAAAATAGGCAATTTAGGCTGAAAAATAGGCATTTTAGGCTGGAAATAGGCATTTTGGACTGGAAAACAGGCATTTTAGACTGAAAAATAGGCATTTTAGGCTGGAAAATAGGCATTTTAGGCTGGAAAATAGGCATTTTAGGCTTGAAACGAGCCATTTTAGGCTGAAAAACAGGAAATTTAGGCTGAAAATAGGCTTTTTGGGCTGGAAAATAGGCATACTAGGCTGAAAAATAGGCATTTTAGGATGAAAAATAGGCATTTTAGGCTGGAAAATAGGCATTTTAGGATGAAAAAAAAGACATTTTAGGCTGGAAAATAGGCATTTTAGGCTGGACAATAGGCAATTTAGGGTGAAAAATAGGCATTTTAGGCTGCAAGATAGGCATTTTAGGAGTGAAAATTGGATTTTTTGGCTGGAAAATTTAAAGTTTAAAGAGACAGTGGCAATTTTTTTTTTCGGTTTCAAAATTTGTGTATTTTCTTTTCGAAATCATTCGTTTTAGTTAAGTGTTGATTTTATGAAAAATCTTGCTCCACATTTCAACATTCTGGTCTAAAGGCAGGTTTTATTTAAATCCTATTCAAAGAACTAAATTTCAGGGTTTTCGGGCTCATTTTTGAACTTTTTTGGCCTATTTTCCATCTACAGAGGGCCCTTTTTCCAGGCTTTTTAGGCCCCTCCCCCCACTCAACTTACCGCACAAACGAAGCAATTCGAGTGGAACGCATTTCCCAACGCCTCCACCCATCGATCGCCGGCCTCAATCGGATATCGGCAGCTTACACATTTCGTAGTGAACAGAGCATTCCAATCCTGCTCACAATACGGAAGCCCCTGCTCTAAATAGAATGCACTATTTCCGAATGGTTTTTGGCAATGAGCACACGTGAAGCATGTCGGATGCCACTTTTTTTGAAGAGCATTCAGGCAATCGGAAATGATTGGTTTGGAGCATTTATTGCAACGTGGAGCAATGTGTTGCTCGAAGCATGACTCGCAGAATTTTTGACCGTCCTCCTCGACGAATCCGCACTCCAGAAGGCGGCGACGGCATGAGGAGTTGGCACAGACAAAGTGCTCTGGGCACCAGGATTTGCCGGTGGCGAGGACGAAGGCGCCGCTGGAAAAATTTTTAAACATTATAGTAAACAGATATAATTAACAGAGGAAAGTGTTACTAATGTATGGGCCCTAGCTGAAACTGAATTTGTTTTCATAGGGAGAAAAGTTTAAAGACGCATAAATTTGTTCAAAATTGACCTAGCCAATATCTGAAAAAACAAAAGTGTGCAAAATTTCAAGCTGATAACTTTTGTCTCTTGAAACATTCTCCTAGCCCAACGGGCTCTTTGAATATGCTTTTTTGAATCTGAAGCCCAGAGAAAAGAGAGCGCAGACAGCTAGACACTCTCGTTTCTCTGGCGCTCTAACGTTGAAACTTCAATGGCACGTTTGGGGATATCTCTTGTGGTAAAAGCGTACAAATCGACCATGAAATGTTTAGGATCGGGTAAACAACTGTGCCGAAACTGAAAACTTTTTTCAAAATTTCTTCGAAATCGAAGTCAGAGTTTGAAAATACCAAAATGTTCCAAATTTCAAGCTGATAATTTTTGCCTCTTGAATCATTTTTCTAGCTCTTCTAGTCGTGGGGTTATGCGTCTTTGATCCTGAGACACCGAGAGAAAAGAGAGCGCAGACAGCTAGACGCTCTGGTTTCTCTGGCGCTCTAACCTCGATTTTCAAAGGCGCCTTCATGTACTTTTTGGAACCGACTGCACAAATCAGAGAACGCACAAATCAATTCTAATGCATTTAGGATCACGTAAATGGTCTAGCTGAAACTGGAATTTTTTTTCCAAGAATTAATGTTCCAAAGGCTTATAACTTTGTTCAAAATATTGTTAGCCGATATCTGAAAATACCAAAATGTGCAGAACTTCAAGCTATTTTTGCCTCTTGAATTGTTTTTGTAGCTCCCCTGGTTTCTGAGATACGCGGCTTCGAAAGCAACTCCGAAAAAGAGGAGAGAGCGCAGACAATTAGACACTCTGGTTTCTCTGGCGCTCTAACCTGGAAACTTTGGAGGAGTGTTTGAGAATATTTTTTGTTGTTTTGTCACAAGGAATACAAAATGACTATGAAGTTTTTGGGATCGGGTAAACAACCGAGCCGAAACTGAAAACTTTTCAGATGAAAAAAAAATCCAAACGCCCATAACTTACTTTAAAATTGAGCAAGCTAGAAATTAAGACTTAAAAAATGCTCAGCATTTTGAGGAGTGAGCGCAGACAGTTAGACACTCTCGTTTCTCTAGCGCTCTAACCTCAAAACTTCAAGGACGCATTTGGGATAGATTTTTGTTGAACTCGCGAAGGGAGAACTTGAGCAAATGTGAAAGTTTTTTGATCGGGTAAAAAGGTCTAACTGAAACTGAAAAGTTTTTTTTTCAAGTATAATATTTCAAAGGTTCATAACTTTTTTCAAAATGGAGAAAGTTGTTAAACAAGTCCAAAAAAGGAGGAGAGACCGCAGACAGTGAGACACTCTTGTTTCTCTGGCGCTCTAACCTTGATTTTGAAAGACGCGTAGCTCCAGAACCAGTGCAGCTAGAATGATGGTTCAAAAGGCAAAAATGACCAGCTTGAAATGTCGAATATCTTTGTACTATCAAATTTTGAAAAGCCAAATTTTGAAAACCGTTATGCGCTTTTAAAGTTTGGGGTCAGACCGCCAGAGAAGCTAGAGTGTCTAACTGTCTGCTCTCTCTTGCCTCCACGCTCTCGTCTGTTTTTGACAATAAAAATGAGGATTTTCAACCATTCCCAGCCAATGTTTCCAACAAAAGAAAAGAAAAACCCACCGAATCTGGTTCTTGCACGCCTCACAATACGGTACTCGTCCTCCATTTTGCTGCTGCGTAGTGGTGGTGGTGGTTGTCAAATGTCCAGTTCCACGGAAGTCACCGGCTCTAGCTCCGCCCCCACCTACAGTATCTTGTCCCGACGGGTTACGGTTTTCGGTGGTCGTTCGCTCGAAACTCGTTTTTGTGTACGATGAGCCTGAGAAGATGGAGATGAAAATATTGAAAAATCGGGGTCAGAAAATGCGCCCCAATCGAACAAATTTATTTTCTATGAAATGGCGGGAAAATTTTTTAAATTAAAAAAAATTAATGAGAAAAAAGTCTTCTGGCCATCAGTTCGCTGTCCCCTACAGCCAGTGTCTCACTAAAAGCTTGAATTTTTTGTTTTTTCAAAAAAAAAAAAGTTAGAAGTTCAATGGAGCGCAATTGCTGATTTTTGTAATACAAAGATTTATCGAGAACCATTAAAAATGTTATTTCAAAAGCAAAAAAAAAACGGTGGAGAAACCGAAAAATTTTACAGACCCAAAAGAGCTAGCCTAATCCAGCCTAAGCCAGCCTAAGCCAGCCTAAGCCAGCCTAAGCCAGCCTAAGCCAGCCTAAGCCAGCCTAAGCCAGCCTAAGCCAGCCTAACTTATTTTTCCGGTCTCTCTACCTTAAATTAGCACATTTAGGGGTTATTTTTCACCCAAAAAGCCTCAAAAATTAGCCTAAAAACCGGCCTAAAAGCCTAAAAAAGCCTAAAAAACCACATCACACACCCTGTTGTTGAGATCCTCCTCCTCCTTTCTGTTCCAAACTCTCATCCAATGTCATGACGTGTCCAAGACGGGCGGCCAAGAAGTTTCTCGAGTCTTCAGTTGGATCTAGAGCAGGATGAGCTGTTGATGAAGAGGGTGTTGGTTTTCGAATCGAGTAGAACTCGTCAAGAACATCATGCAAACTAAAAGACAAAACGAAGGGTGAGATGAAACAAAGACATTTTTGGGGGTTATGAGAAAAAAACATAGAACATTTAACATAAAGTGAACACAAATTTTTGGGAATTTTTGAGTTTGAATAAGCCTCAAAAAGGCCTAGATCAATCTAGGACAGTCTAATGTGGCCTGAAACAGCCTGAACGGGCCTCAAAATGTCCGAGACAGCCAGAAACAGTCTAATGTTGCCTAAGGTATGCTGAGGAGAGCCTAAGACGGCGTAAAACAGCACCCTAATATATCCCTAAACCTGCCTAAAAATGCCTGAAACAACTATAACTGGGCCCAGAAAGGCCTGAAATGTTTAGAAGTAGAACCTAGAGATGCCTAATATCCAGCCTAGACAGGCCTAAATGTCTTTTTTTTTCAAAAAAAAACTCCAAGACGTGACTAAAAGGCCTGAAAAGCCTAGAATTCTAGAAGAATTTGCCTAAACTGGGCCTAACAGAGCTCAGGCTATAATTAACATGTTTGAGAAGCCTCAAACTTTCGAAAATCTAAGGAAAACGGCCTAAACCGGGTCTGAAGTGTCTAGGGAGCCTAAAACTCCAAATTATGGGCCTAGAAAGCCTGAAATCCTTAAAAATCTAGAAAAATCGCCTAAACCGGGCCTAATCTAGCATCTAACAGGCCTGAAACGCCTAAACCGCAAGGTCTGAGAAAGTTTTCTCAGGCCAAACGATGCTAGACTTAGAAGCTTACAAGCCTGAAAAGCCTAAAACCTAAATTAGGCTGTCTTTACTAAACTTAAGACTAAATAAATTTGGATAACTAAACTCATAAGAAACTGAAGTTTTCAAATTTTTTTTTCTGAAATAAACTACCTGAAACTTGATTTTTTTTTCTCAAAAAACTGCTTACCTCTGAGTCACCGGACTCTCCACCGTACTACTTCCCCTGTCGATTTCCTCCATAAAATCTCTCTTTGGTTGATAAGATTTAAAAGGGAACACCTTTCTCTCCGGTGGTGGCGGTGGTCCTTCCATTCCGGCTCCCAGAATCGGCAATTGCTCCAAATCCTCCAAAACTCGGCGACGGAGCTCTTGGACCCGGTCTTCGGCCCGAGTGGGCTCCGGAGTGAGCTCAGATGGTGCCTCCTCTTCAGGGGGTCTTAGATTTTGGAGATAGACAATAGCGGACTCGAGGAGGGTGCTCAGCTGTGTTTGTGTCTGCTCCAGTTCACTTTGGTGACGGGCGATGCACTCGATGGCACGTACACGGTCGTCGTCTTCCATTTCGCGAAGTCCTAGGGAGAGAGGGGTTTTTTTCAAATGATTTCGAGAGGGGAGAGGGCCTAGATGAGACTGATAAGGCCTATTAAGGGCCTGACAAGGCCTAAGAGAAAATATAAAGTGCTGAAAAGATTTACGAGGCTGTAAGGAGCTATCTAGGGTAGCTGAAGCCTTGGCCTAAATTAGTTTAGAAGCGTCTGAACCTAAGCCTAATCTAGCCTAAACAGGCCTACAACAGCCTTAGACGGCCTAAAAATGCTCTGAAACGGCAAAAAAGAACGATTTAACAAATGGAATTGACTATCATCGGCTAGCGCTGATATAACGAATTCACTTTTTTTCGAGAATTTTTCAAAAATTTTTTGCAACAGTTAACTTATTTCTTTTACTATTTAGTACCTACAGTAACCCAACCGCTCTGAAAATAGCAGGAAAACTTCCGAAAAATAGTACGAATTAGAATATCTCGTGCAACACCGATAATTTTTTTTTTCAAAAAATTTACTAAACTTTAGTGGAACAGAAACTTTTTTTTGTTGTTACGATGAAGCCAGATTAAAAATTATCATGAAAAACCCTGAAAACCTGTTGAATCCAGAAAAGAATAGGCAAAAATAACTATAAATCCACCAATTCCTGTATTAAAAAAACAATTTTTCTAGAATTGTTTTGAAAACGTTTTGAAATTGTAAAGTAATATTTTTCAGAATTTTGAAGAAGATTCCGGTTTCGCAGTGAAGCCTAAACATGGTACTTGAGGTCTTCATCAATCATCGTACATTTTTTACGACTGTATTTGAAAAATCTTTTCAAAAACGGTTTTGTCTGGAAATAGCAGAAAAATATCCAAAAACACAATCAAAAGAGGAGTAGCCAGTTTGAAAAATGAACAGACAGGGGATGGAATGTAAAAATTGAGAGATGGTATTTTTGGGGTACTTTTGAAACCGTAAAATAATTTTTAGGGATTTTAATGAAGGTTCCAGTTTAGCAGTAAAGCCCGATAGTATTCAAAAAAGACCAGAATAGAATTAAAATCACTCCGACAACGTTAATTCTCTTTCGGAACAGAGAAGTATTTTCAATAACACCTAAATATCTAAAAATGAGATAGAGAAGAAATCTAACAGAGAAATTAAGTACATTAATTTGCCAGCAAGTATGAAGAAAATGCGAAACAATGAAAAAGTATACGGTTCAAATTCGTTATGGGACCTTCAAAAAAAAACATTTTTCTCATGTTTCAAATTTTTTTCATAATCGGACGGATTTTTGAAACCATAGCAGAATTAAGGTGATCACATCAACTCGAATAATGAAAAAGTGGTTCAATAAGGCCTGAAATTATTGGGACCATCCTGAAAAGCCTATGAATACCTTACTAGGGAATGGTCTAAACGCATGGTGGAGTTTCGTTTCGAAATGTGTCCGGATCGATAGTTTAGTTCAACAGAAGCTCATACTAGTTTTCAAAATTTGCTGAATGGTATTCCGAGCCGAGATATTCCGGTCCAAAGTTTTGTACTTTTCCCCTCTGGATTTGGCAGCTTTAGCATAGGAGCGTGGCACTCATCTCTCAATTTGACCCGCCGGCAACTCATCGCCCTTTGGATTAGTTGAAAATGTCGGTTGAATGGCCGAGTGGCTAGCAGTTTCGGCTTCCGGTAGGAACGCTGTGGGTTCGATTCCATTTTTCGACTTTTTCTTTTACTTTTTTTTCTGACCTTTAAACACGCTTTTCTGACAGTTCAAGTAACTTTTTGCATAAGGAATGGATGTAGGAACATCCTGGGAACTTTTCAGAAAATTTCATTTTTTTTCACTTTATTCACTTTTTTCATGGGCAGACTCTTGATGAAAAAATGAACAAAATTTTTTACAAAATAAAAACTTTTCTAATTAATTCCAAATTGAAGGGGATGTCAAGAGCAATCGAACTACGAAATTTGGAGTTGTATGAAGTTCTTGACCTTCTGATAATATGGCTCAAAGTGGGGATGTTGGGTTACTTGGAAATTATAATGGGCTATATTCGATGATAAAATGAGCTATTCGCCAGAGTTAAACTTGACCAAAGTTTATTTTGACATCCCCTTCAATTTGGAATTAATTAGAAAAGTTTTTTTTTTGTAAAAAAATTTGTTCATTTTTTCATCAAGAGTCTGCCCATGAAAAAAGTGAATAAAGTGAAAAAAAATGAAATTTTCTGAAAAGTTCCCAGGATGTTCCTACATCCATTCCTTATGCAAAAAGTTACTTGAACTGTCAGAAAAGCGTGTTTAAAGGTCAGAAAAAAAAGTAAAAGAAAAAGTCGAAAAATGGAATCGAACCCACAGCGTTCCTACCGGAAGCCGAAACTGCTAGCCACTCGGCCATTCAACCGACATTTTCAACTAATCCAAAGGGCGATGAGTTGCCGGCGGGTCAAATTGAGAGATGAGTGCCACGCTCCTATGCTAAAGCTGCCAAATCCAGAGGGGAAAAGTACAAAACTTTGGACCGGAATATCTCGGCTCGGAATACCATTCAGCAAATTTTGAACTTGGTATGAGCTTCTGTTGAACTAAACTATCGATCCGGACACATTTCGAAACGAAACTCCACCATGCGTTTAGACCATTCCCTAGTTAGGAAACTCGGATATAGAGCAAAAATCGCAAAATAAATACCAAAAACAATGACCAAAAATTACACAAAAGTATGATAGGAAAGAGTAAAAAATTTTGAACTCTAGCCTGTTCGAAATGGGTTCGAATCAGTTTTCCTCCATCCCTTTCAGAACTGTTTCTGTTCTAAACATTTTAATAGTTTCAAGTATAGTGAACGCAAGCGTTTGCACCTGCGCTCCAATCCAATGTCCCAAAAATAGCGTTCAAAATGAAGAGACGCAAAGAAAAATTTCTCTGCGTTTCTTCATTTTAAACGCTATTTTTGGACATTGGATTAGAGCGCAGGTGCAAACGCTTGCGTTCACTATATTTGAAAATTACAAAATTTTTCATCAGGGAATAGCCAAGACTTCCAAAAACACACTAAGAATTGCGGGCTTTTAGCGAATAAGTAAGCTTCACCGAATCACTTATTTACCGGAGAATTAATAATAGATTTTTGAAATAGCAAACTTTTTTTCAGAGCCAATCAAAAGAAAAAAAAGCCAGTTTGAAAAATAAACAGACCAAAAATATGGGATCCAATGAAAAAAGAAGAAGGGATTTTTGCAGAATTTTTCGGAAGCATTCAATATCTCTAATAATACCCAAATGTATGAAAATACAAACCCAAACGATTCATCATCGAATACATTAATTTGACAAAAATTATGAAGAAAACAAGAAACAGTGAAAAAATATACGATTCAAGTTAGTAACGAACCCTTCGAAAAGGAAAATTTTCTCCTGTTTCAAACATTTTTCTTATCCAAACGGATCTTTATAATCACAGTGATCTCATTATCTAATATAAAAAAGCTTTTCGGAAAATTCTCAAAAAGATCTGAGCCGTGCTGAAAAGGCCTATGAGCACTTTAGGAAACTAGGATGTAGTTCGAAATTCGGCTAAGATGCTAATACACATGAGATATCGAGAACTTTTATCCCTAGTTACACAAAATTATGGTTCGAAACAGTCAGAAATTTTTGAAAAATAGTAAAAATTTTTCCAGAATCAATTAAAAAAAAGCACCCAGTTTGAAAAATGAACAGACCAAAAACAGGGAATTCAATGAAAGAATTGAAAGATGGGATTTTTTTGGGAACTTTTGAAACAGTAAAATTTTGGGACCGAAAGTTCATTTTATCAGAAATGAATTAGAATAACTCCGACAACTTTAATTCCGTTTTGGGTCAGTCAAGATTTCCAATAATATCAGAACCAGTCGGTCATCGGCGCTCCGCGCCTCCGGCTTCACAAAACTTTTTTAGAAATGAAAAAAATGTGAAAAGTTTTACGGGGTCTATTATATTCACGTGGCCCCCTGTGTGTCTCTCTCACTAATGGAAATTTGAAAAAGGCCTGAAAACGTGGTTTTTTGAACCTGGCGACCTCATTTTTTTAAATTTCAAAATTTAAAATAGACGGGCATTATCGCGGAAGAATTCTGGACCTATATGTCCAGGTCCCATCAAAATCGGTTCAGTAGGGATCTTGCTAGGGCTGGCGACACACACACAAACACACACACACACGGAATCTGTACAGTAATAATAGTAAAGACTAGCTTTTCCGGACCTCCGGTCCGTAAAAGCTAGTAAGTTCTGTTGCAAAATCCAGATGGAATAGCTGGAGAACACTCTTATCATCAAAAAGATTAGCCATCTTTTGAAAAAAAGACGACCCAAAAATCTTCACTCTGAACCGAGATATGATCGCTTAAAGTTTCACAAACATTTCGTGGGACACATTTTTGGGACATTTTCTCGGGACAAAATTTTCTACATTTCTTGGATTACGGTAATTTACACTCACGTCAAAATACCTATTGTATTTAAAGAGAAAGGAGGCAGATGCATGAAAAGGAGAAAATATTCGTAGTAGATTCGTAGAAAATAATAGGGTTGGGATAGTATCGAGGAATTGAATACAATAATAAAAGCCACAAAATATGAGAAAAATGCGAAACGGGAAAAAAAAATTTACGATTCAAGATGGTTACAGCACTTTGGAAAGGAAAATTTACTTATGTTTCAAATATTTGTCTTATCCAGACGGATTTTTGAAATTATAGTGAACGCAAGGTATTAACTCGTATTATTGTCAAATTAATAATTGTTGTGCAAGGAATTCAAATTTTTATTTTCGCGGGCGACCCGCCTTTTTTGATCTCCAAGCTATTTTTGAATTTACGCAGTTGGAAATGAAAGTGGGCGGACCACCCGCGAAAAGAAAAATTTGAATTCCTTGCACAACTATTATTAAATTGACAGTATAAACAAGTGGTTTGAAAAGGCCTAAACTTATTGGAAACAGGCTGAAAAAGCGTATGAACACCTCAGGCAACTCTAATCTAGTATTAAATTCGGCTTAGATCAAGTGAAAAAACTGAAATATCAAAAGCTATAATCACAAAAGTATGATTGGAAACAGTCAAAAATTTTGAACACAGCCTGTTCGAAATTGGCTCAAATCAGTCGAAAAGGCAATTGAATGTACCGAAATGGTGGAAAATAGTGAAAAAAGAGGATGCCTTAGACAGCCTAAAAATTTCCTAAAACGGCAAAAAAAAACAAATTAATAAAAAAATCAAACATCATCAAAGATCATTATCAAACCGCTTTTATTCGAAATTTTTTAGAAATTTTTTTGAAACAGAAAACTCATTTCTTTCACTATTTGGTACCTACCGTAATCTAGTTTGTCAGAAAATAGCAGGAAACCTTCCGAAAATACAGTACGAATTGGACTATTTATGTAACTATTTGTGCAGATCAAAGCTTCATAGAAAAAATATTTCTCAACAAGTTAACCAAACTTTATTGGAACAGAAACTTTCTTTTTTGTTACGATGAAGCCATATTCAAACAGACTATGAAAATAACCCCTGAAAACTAGCTGAATCCACAAAATAATAGTCCGAAATAAGTGTAGGTCTATCGATTCCTATATTAAAAACACGATTTTTCTAGAACTGTTTTGAAAACGTTTTGAAATAGTAAAATTTCCAGGATTTTGATAAATATTCCAGTTTCGCAGTGAAGCCTAAATATGGTACTTGTGGTCTTCATCAATCACCGTACATCTTTCACAACTGTTGAAAACCTTTTTTTAACATTTTGAAAACTTGAAATTTTCAAAAATGTTCATCTGGAAATAGCCGTAATACTTTTGAGAAATTTCGATAATCGTACCATTGAAACGAAATGAAAGTTTCACCGAACAACTTTTCTACCAAAGAATTAATAATAGACTTTTGGAATAGTAAGTTTTTTATTCATTACCAATCTAGAAAAAACGCAGCCAATTTGAAAAATAAAAGACGGAAAAAAATTGATGTGGAAAAAAAATGAACGACGCTGAATTAATGCGAAATAATTTTTCGAAATTTCTGCAAAACGTTTGTAACAGTTATTTTTTATTTTCTTATTTGAGCTAAGTTGAGAATTGGGCATGAAAAATTGGCTGAAAGTTTATCAAGGTCTGCGATACTATCAGTTTTAAAAACTACTGGAAACCCATGAGGAAGGAATATTATTTCGGGATTAAAAATTATTGAACATACTAAATTGATCAAGAAATATGAGAAGCATTTGAAACAGTGGTGGTGTTTGCATTCTTATTCTTAAAGTTTTATGAAAGTGCTTATGGTAGCTACAGTAACCCTACTAACTCACAATTAGTAGCCAAACAAGTTAAAAGGGGAGGGATGGATATCATCAAACTCTTATCAAAACTGAGAAATAACTGAAATTTTCGGAACAGAAATATATTATTATGTTTTCGATTTTTGCGGTGTTCAATAAAGTCTGCTTTCGCTTGGAAACAAATGATCATGATTGAATCCTTGACATTCAAAAAGTGACACAAACCCTTCGAAACAAAAAAAAATATTTGCAATATTTCAAGTAATTTTTTCATTCCTATGGATTCGAGTTTTCATAGTTCAGTTGGCAAGCGGAAACGACAGTATTTCGCAATATATGAGTTTTGAAAGAATGTTTTAAGAAAAAGATTTTGCAAGGTTGGGATTAATGCAAATTGATATTTCATAAATTTTTTGAAAACTGGTTGAAACAGTAATTTTCTTTTAATTCTTGAGAAACTCAGAATCGAGCATGATGAGTTTATCAAGAGATGTGAAAACATTAGTTTTTAAAATAACGTTCTGGAACAGTGAAAATTTTCTGAAAAAAATTTTCCATTTTTAAATAAAAAGAAGCACATTGTAGATTAGTTTTATGGAAATCGCCTGAAAAATCTCAAAGAACTTACTGTAAAACCTGAACAGGAGGAAAGAAAGCTATTAAACACGCATATTCATCGAAGAAATTTGGAAACAATGTGAAACAGTGAAGTATTTTTCTGTATTCTTATTTTCAAAGTTTTGTGGGAATGCTTATGGTAGTGATCTCACTAACTCAATAAAGTATAAATTGATGTGGCAGCTTCAAACTATCAAAACTTGATTTTTTCAGAAATTTTATAGAACTTTCTTGTAACAGAAAAAAAATTTCTCATGTTCCAAATAATCTTCTTATTTTGACGAATTCTTATTAGCACAGTCCTCCCAAGATAAATTGTTGTAATTAAAGTAACCCAAAATAGGTGAAAACTGTCGGGAATTACTGAAGCTAGTTTACTGAGCTATGAGGAATAATTGGAACAAAAATCAAAAAACTAGTTTTGTTCAAAAATGTATGAATGATATGGAACAGTAATCTCGATACGGGTGTTTGTCAGTTTAAAAAAAGCTTATGGTACCTACAGTAACCCAACGGCTATCAAAAACACTATTGAAAGACCAAAAAGTACATCTATCTAACAATTGATAAGATGAAGTTAGTACAGATATTAGGTCGTTCGATAAGTAATGTCGTTTTTTTTCGAGGTGGTGTATCTTTGTTTTCAAAAGTGGAATCTTCCTGAAACTTTTTGCGTTATATGTGTGATAACAAGTATAGTAAAACACCCAAACTTGGTGTCTTCAGCAAATTTTATCTTCGATTGGCAATCTATAGAAAATGGTCTGTTTTTTGATCATTTTTTGCTGTTCGTTTTTCTCAGTGGCGGTACGGGTGATATTTGTTTTTATTATGTTTTTGTAACAATGAGTAATCGTCCTCACTCATTGAAAAATTAATCTTTGATTCAGCTGATTCAAGACGAAAATTAGCCGTTCGGCATATTCACTGAAATATGGCTTACGGCAGCCTTCAGTGAAATAATTTCGGCGGCTATTGCTCAGAAACCAGTTTTTTTACAGTTATAGTGTCTGACTGAACTGTTTTTAGCCAGTTTAAAAACGTGAAAAAAGAACTGAAGTGATTTTTCGCTGCTCAGTACAAAAAATGACCAGTTGATTTACGAGTATCTTATGAATAGGACATTATAAAAATGGAGCAACATGTTCAATCGGGTTTTGGTTTTCATTTTCAGTATATGGGACCTTCCAACAATGCCACATAAATCTCCAGAAAGTTTTACATAATTCATCTCAGAGCACGAGGCCCTCAAAAATTGGTCCAAAAAATTTTGATTTTTCAAACAGTCATGTTTTTCGCACCCAATTCCTAACTTTTTCGTCTAGTCAAAACAGGAAATTAGTTTCACACTTATGGTCGTTCTAATACTTTTTAGTTTACCAAAAAATATTTAGTCTCAGCTGAGATATTACCGTTGCAAGACACCTTGAAAAAAACGACATTACTTATCGAACGACCTAATAGTAAGTGATGTTAAAGAAATAGTGTTGTAGAAACCGACTATTTTTTTGTAAAAGTTCAGAAAAATCGAGAAAATTGGCCAAAACCATCCGAAACCTATGACAGCCTAAGCCAAACAATGCCTCACTGAAAGTTTGAATTTTTGAATTTTCAAATAGTGAAAGTTCAATAAAGCGCAATTACTGAGACTATAATTTTTGAATTTTTGAAAAACGATACGAAAGATAGAGTACTATCATTAAATGTGTTATTTCAAAAACAAAAGAAAATAGCGGTGAAACAGGACATTTTTCTAGACCTAAGCCAACCTAAGCCAACCTTGACCAATAAAATCGACCAAAAAAAGTTTTTTTATAATTTCTAACTTTTCCACAAAAAAATTCTGTTTTAAAAAACCTGTATCGGTAGAAAAATCTCGAAGAACTCACTGTAAAACTAGAAAAAAAAAAATCTATTGAACACGCCCATTCATCGAGAAAATTTGGAAAATATTCGAAACAGTGAAGTATTTTTCTGCATTCTTATTCTTGAAGTTTTGCGAGAATGTCTATGGTTCCTACAGTAACCTCACTAATTCGCTAAAACACAAATTAATGCCAGCAACCTTCAAACTATCAAAATTTGATTTTTTTCAAAAACTTAATAACATTTTTCTGGAACCGAAAACTTTTTTGGCGTTTCAAATAACCTTCTTATTCTGACGAATTCTTATTAACACAGTCAACGTAGGATGATCTGTGGTAATTACAGTAACCCGAAATAGTTGAAAACTGTCGGGGATTGCTGAAGCTAGTCTACCGAGCCTTGAAGCTGAGATCAATGATGAAGAATCAGAAAAATCAGTTTTGTTCAAAAATTTGAAAAATTCAAGAACAGTAAACTCGATATTTGTGTTTTTCAGTATCAAACAATTCAAACTAGCCTAACTTCAAAGTTGATAGCTTATGGTGCCTACAGTGACCCAACGGCTATCAAAAACACTATTGAAAGACCAAAAGGTACATCTATCTAACAATTGATGATGAAGATAGTACAGCTAGTAAGTGATGTTCAATAAATAGTGTTGTAAAAACCGACTTTTTTTTGTAAAAATTGGAAAAAATAGAAAAATAGGGCTGAGCAGCCTATACCAGCCTAAGCCAGCCTAAGCCAGCCTGAAATAAAAAAAATTTCAAAAAAAAGGCTGTTTCAAAAAAGTTACTTCTTGAGGGATAGTTTCTATGAATAGTCCGCTGGTTATAATGTTTTTAACATAGCCGAAGTGCCTAAAATAGTCTAAGCCTAGGCCTAAAACGGCCCAAAAAAGTACCTTGTAATCGTTCGTTCAACGCGGCAACAATCATCAAATCCCTTTCGGTCTGCGCGTCATCATCCAATAACTCCATGGCTCTCTGTCTCCATTGCTTCTCAGCCTCCCCACCCCCTTGACCCCCTTTTCCGACAACCCTTATCTTCCCTCCTATCACTTCCTCCTCTTCCTCCTCAATATCAAACGTGGAATTATCACTTTTATTATCAATCATTTCCGACTCATCCCCGTCATAAGTGGCCGCTTTTAGATAAGAAATACTGTCATCTTCTCTAGAACATTCTGTCAAAATATCCGATTCATCCACTATATCCGCATGGTCCTTCCATTCCGGGATTACTGTAGGCGACATTTTCGAGAAATCCACTTTTTTGAAATGTTTTGGGTCTTTTCGTAAAGGGGGCGGGGCCAGACGGGAATAGGCCTGGGGGCGGCCTACTTGGTCCATTTTGGAGAGGAGGTCCTCGGTGGGTTCGGGGTTCTGGGGGAGGGGGCGAGGGTGAGTTAGGCCTGTAGGTTGGGTGAGGCCTTGGGATAGGCCTGTAGACTGGGCGGAGCTTTGGGTAAAGCCTGTAGGCTGAGCAGGGCCTCGAGATAGGCTAGCCGGTCCTTGTGGAGGTTGATTCAGGCCTGTAAGCTGCTGGTTAGCCTGGTTTAGTCCTGTAGTCTGAACACGGCTTGTGGGTTGGTTTAGGCTCGGCTCCGGCTGGCCCAGGCCCGGTTCAGGATCATCTAGGCTTTTTCTAGGCTCATTTAGGCTTGCACGCCCTCCCTGAACTCCCTGCGCTTTAGGCGCTTCCTGCCTGCCTAGGTCCTCCCTAGGCCCCTCTTGACGAACGTCAGCCTGCCGGACCTCAGCCTGGAAAGGCCTAGGCGAGCTGGTCCTAAAGGCTCTGTTCAGGCCTTCACCCTCTGGCCTAGGCTCATTTTCCTCAGGCCCAGTGGGCTCATGAATCTTCACCACCGAACTTGGGACCCAATTCCTACTGGGCTCAGTCACCTTAATGGGTGATGTCCCGGCATCATTTAGGCTTACTGTAGGTACCGTATGCCTATGGAGCCGGATAGTGGGGATAGGCGAAGTGCTCTGGTCTATGGTATCCGGATGGGAAGGAGGGGGCGGGGCCAGAAGCTCGGTGTACTGTCGGGTTACTGTAGTCTGAAGGTCGGTGTGGGTGGTGACGTTGGCGTCGGAACTTCGGACTATGTAGGTGGATGGAGGGGGGCCTAGGGGGGAGTGTTGAGGGCTTCGGGGGAGGGGAATAGGGGCCGTTTCAGGCTTGCTGATTTCAGTCTTATCTAGACCCCTTTCAGGCCTATCCAGGCCTTCTTTCAAGCCCACAGAACTATAATGAGGCTTCTGGTCCTGAAGCCCAGATGGCCTAAAAGGTTGCGGGGTGGCGGTCTTAGAAATTTTTATAGGCTGGGCCACGGCGTAACTTGGAATAGGCTTCACAACTCCATTGGACTCAGCGGGGACCTCCGAGGTCACTTTGGCCGGACTAGGGGATCGGGCCGTTTGGGCCATATAGGGCATTTGGGCCTGAGATCCTTTTGGTCCGTTTTGGTCCTTTTGGCCTAACTGGCCCTCTTGGCCCATCTGAACCGGACTATGAATCACTGTCCAATGAATGCCATCCTGTATTTTCGGAGGGTCCACCTCGATTTTCAGTTCAGGCTTTTCAGGCTTTTCAGGCCTTTTTTGGGACTCTTCCTGGCGTTTTCGGTGCTCCTCAAAGGCCTGTTGAACTTGCTCCTTGCTGATGTTGGAAGCCCGACGGCCCACTTTCTTGGATTTGGGCTTAGACTTTTCAGGCTCGGCCTTAGGCTCAGCCTCAGGCTTTTCAGGCTCTGTTTTAGGCCTCTCCTTCACTTTTTTGACTCCATTTTCGGGTTTCGATTGCTCCACTTCTCTTATCAACGCAGCTAGATCTTCTCCATAATTGATTTTTTCTTTTTTCAGCGCATCCGCCGGATCAATTTGCCAATATCGATTGGTGGGTTGGCCGGCAGGTGGTGGCCATTGCCGGGGTACTTTGCCGGATCTCCGAGGGGACACTGCCGACCTGATTGAGTCCGGAACACGAGATTCTGGAATGGTGGGTTATGGACAAAGGACATTGTTTTGGACAAAGACGTGGACAAGAATTTTTGGACGGGACATTTTTGAACAAATTTCAACAAAAAATTGTTAATTTCTGACAGAAAATAACATAAAAGCCCGAAAAAAAAAATTGAACCTAAAAAGACCAAAAACTAACCATGACTTGGTGGTGGATTTGATGGTACTGGTGGTGGAGCCACTTGGTTCTGTCCTCTTGGAGACTGGGAGAATTGAGATGGCGCTGGGGACAAACGATTTGAGTCGTATTGGGTGCCACCTAGACCAACACCTCCTCCGTAGGAAACGGTTTTCGAGAGGTCCGCACCGAAGGCAGCGTTGGGGACTCCACGTTGAGCGGGGCTGAAAAAAAAGAAAGGTTTTGTGGGATTTTCCGGTCGGTCGAGGACGAGCTTTATCTTTTTTTGAGATGTTGGACAGCTATGATTTTTCAAAAATAAGATTTCGTTCAAAAAAAGCCCCTTTGAACCCCTTTTCGGCCTATTTTGGGCGCTGTTTTTCAATTTTTTTTGCCTATCATTTTGCCCGTTCCAAGACTGTTTCTAGCCCTATTAGGACTATATTCTAGACCATTTTACCTATTTTCCACTCAATTTTTTTTATTGTTTCAAATCTTATTCAAGTTTAGTATCGCAATTTCAGGGCATTGATTTTGATTGATTCTAACAAACGTAAATCTTTCGAAGTTTGGTCGGTTTTTGGCCAACTTATAGACGAATTGTAGCTTTTTTTAGGATAAAAAATCAGAATATTCAGTCTTTTTTTTACTGTTCCAAAGTAACCATATCAATTGTGAAGTAAATTTCAGGCTAGTTTTGAACAATTGGGCGCTGTTTTTCTAATAACAATTCCAGTCTAATTGGAACATTTTTGGTTTTTGTGGACCTATAGTTGGCTGAATGAGGCTATTCTGCATCTATATCAAACGGGTTTCATTTATTTCGATCAAAATTATGTTCTGTTTCTGATGCATCACAAATCTAGTTCGGCTTTTTTTCCTAGATTACTTAGTCTTTTTTTTAATTCAATTTTCCCGTATCCTAGTCTAGTTTGTAGCCTGTTTCAAGTTATTTGATACCCCCCGGTTCTGATACGGGACAGTTCTGAAAGAGGGCGATTCTGGGAGAGGGAAGTTCTGAAACGGCATGTCAATATAAAAAGTCTCATGCTGTTTTGTTTGATATTTTTCACTGTTTTCGACTCTTTATAACTATGACTTCTATAATTTTTGTGTAATAGCTTGTATTGAATATTTCAGCTTATATTGAATATTTTTGAAGATAGTTTTCAAAATACTGTTCAACAAATTTGAAATATACTAGACTTTTTGAGACTTTCATTATATTTTTTAAAAGAATGTCTTGCTGTTTCAGACAGACGACGAAAATTGTGACATTAGTTTTTGAGCCATTCTTTGAACGTATCATTTTTTTGTCTAATTTTTTTTGAATCAATGTGACCAATGAGATCTAATAAGGCGAAATTTTGATATTGGGAGTCTTGAAGTCGAATGAAACTCTTTTTCAAAAAAGTGTATGTCCAGTTACACCTCAAATTTTTTCACCATTTCCTATTTTCGACTATTTTCAGACATGTCTTTGAATTATTTCACCCGGTCTTTGGTTCACTAATTTGGTGTATGTTCAAATTTTTTCCAACCTACTTGAAATAGACTAGGCTTTCTGAGACTTTCAGTATATGTGAAAAACTTTATTTCTGTTCCAGAAAGTTCACAACTATTGTGACAACAGTTTTGGGAGATTCCTCCTCAGCTTGGTTTGGATAATGTTCGGATAATTGTTATCTTCTAATTTTTTTCTATATCATTTTGACTAATTAGATCTGATAAGGCCAAATTTTGATGTTTCAAAATGTGTTTTGTCCCATTAGATTCCAAATTTTTTTCACTATTTCAGAAGCATTTTGTGAACAAAGTAATTTGTAGCAATATAGTTCCATTTCGATAACTGTAACTTGTTCAGCCGGTCTTTTCTGAACTATTCGACACTATTTTGAGCCTTCCCAGGACTATTTATGGCCTAGTTTGGAATTTTCAAAGACGGCTAATAACAAATTCAGGATCAATTTTGAGAAGTTTTGATATTTTTTCTACTGTTTCAAAAAGTTTACGACTGTCATGCCACTAGCTTGGGGCGAAAGTTCGCGCAGATTTTCAGATCTGACCAATACAGATAAAGTTCGAGCAATTTTTTCTAAATAGTTTTCTGTACCATGTGGTCAATTACGTCTAATGGTCAAATATTCGATGTTTAGAGTCGAATGAAATTATCACGGACCCTCTTTTTTTCTCTTTTCGAGATTTTTGGACTATTTTTGTCTTTTCATAAAGTGTTTTGCCCAATTAGATCCCAAAATTTTTCACCATTTCAGAAACGTTTTGTAAAGAATGTGAATAGATTTTGAACAGTAGAATATTTGTTGGGCGTGGCAACATTTGGCGTCTCGAAGCTCCAATTTTTTGGACGTTTATTTCGGACCAATTTTGGGTATCTACTAGAATCATTTTCAGAACTTTTATGGTTTTTCCAGGCGGTTTTGAAAATTTTTCGCGTTGGGCTGGTTTTTAGTCTCTTTTGGCTGGAATCTATCAATTGGGGACAATTTGGGCCTTATTTGGGCCTCTTTTAGATTATCTTTGGCTTTTTCGGCCTATTCTGATTTTTTATGACTATTTTCATTTATTATCCCCCTTTTCTTCCTCATTTCCAGCCCAAAATCTCACCTCAAAATGCCCTGAGTCTTTGGAGTATGATAATGAGTGGTGACTTGTCTTGATCCGGCTGATGGTGCTGGTGATACAGACATTGGACGAGTGGTTTGATTGATTTGTGGATGATAGGCGGCACGTGGACTATTGTCTTGGATATGCACTGGTTGAGCAGAGGTTGGAGACGATTTACTGGAAAAATGTAGGGGTTTTAAGGGAGAAATTGAGAACTTTATAAAAAGTTTGGGCTCAGTTTGGTGCTGATTTACAGTAGTCTAGCTCATGGTACTGTACCTACAGTATCCCTGAACTTAGATGGGGATTACTGTAGGACCGAAAATTTACAGTTCCAAAAATTTCCCGAATTTTTCCCAGATAGGAGAATTTTCAATTCCGTCTCGAGACATGAGAAAAGAAGATATACTGTGGCAGCTAGATTAACTGTGAGTACAGTAACAAAAAGTACAGTAATTCCGTTTTACTACAGTAACCCAAACCTAAGGTTACAGTACCCCGGGGTTACTGGGATTCCGGAAAATGAAAAAAATACGGTTCCACTAAATTTTCAAATACGTTTCGACGAAAAAAAAATTGTTAAGACAGTCGATGAATTGACGCTACAAACAAAGACAATAGCAATATCTACCGTATCACACTACTTTTGTAATTACAGTACAGTAATCCCGAAAAAAACTGATACGAAAAAAAACAAAGTTAAGTTTCACAAAGTCTTCAAAATTTTTGATTTTTCTTTTAAACTTGTTGGGGCTTCGATTAGGTCTTCCTCATTATTACTAACAGCAAAATACAATAATCCAGAAATTACAGTACTCCAGTAACTGCAGTAGTTCAAACATTTTTGAACCTTGGCGGAAAAATTTTTTACCGCTTTCAAAGAATAATTTTTTCTCCATCATGTTTTTCTCCGAGATAGTTGACTCAGTTATAATTGAACTACAGTAAAAATTATTTAAACTACAGTAATCATGAAACTACAGTATTCCACAATACCGTATCCAAAAAGTTACAGTAATCCTATAAGTTTTTTTTTTCAATTCTGATGGAAAAAATTATAACGGTTTCAAAGAATTTTCTTTTCTTCCTCATTTTTAATCTCAGAATTAATCGGATGTCCCAAATTCTCTGAACTACAGTAACCATCAAGGTTCCAAAACTACAGAAGTCCAGCCAATAATTTTTCAATTTGTGAAAGAAAAAGTTACTGTTACGAACAACTTTTCAAATTTCACATTTTATTGAAACTGATTTGTTGTACAAATAACCATTCGAAATAGACACTACAGTAAGCCGCAATTACAGTAACCCACAAGTTCTAACGAGAAAAAAAATACCGTTTCGAAAAAGTTCCTTGAATTTCATAAAAATTTTTGGAACTGATTGGTGCTCAATTGCGGTAAGACCAAAGTTTCAGTTACAGATGACAGTAATCCAGTCTATGTTTCGTTATCTTTGATGGGAAAAATTTTGAATGTTTGAAAAATATTCTATGTTTTTTTCATAAGCTTTTTTTCGAAATTCATTGAAGATTATCGTTCAAATTTAAAATTTTCTACACTACAGTAACCCAAAAACTACAATATGCAAAAACCTACAGTAACCCGAAATTGACAGTGAGTAGTTTTCCAATTTGTGAATGAAAAAACAGCTGTTTCAAAAAAGCTATTTTTTTAGTACATCTAAATTACGGTAATCAGTGAGATAGACGGTTTTCCAAAACTACAGGGTCCAAAAAATTAAAGTAATCCTGTATGTTTTTTCTCTCAACTCTGATGGGGAAAATTATGACTGTTTCAAAAAATTTTCTTTTCTCCCTTATTTTTATTCTCAGGGTTGAGCGGGTCACAGGCATCTCCAAATTAATTGAACTACAGTAATCACCAGGATTCCAAAACTACAGTAACTCGAAAACTACAGTAATCCCGTCAAGTTTTTCAAATTGTGAAAGGGAAAGTTACTGTTTGGAATAACTTCTTTTGTCTTTCATGTTTTTTTTTGGTGTTGGGTAAATTGGTTTTTCAACTTTATATTTATATTTATTGATTCAAAGAAGTAGCAAGAAAGACATAAAATAGGCTTAGAAAGTGTCCTTCACGAGACCAAACTAAGGGAATGAAAAGAAATAGAACATAAGTAAACCGTATTTAGAAAGAAAACCGGGAGCAAGATCAACGGGGACAAATACAAGGTTGGTAATTGCTGATTGAAGTTTATTCACAGTACCACAACTACACAACTACAGTAACAACTACAGTAACTACAGTAGGTTAAAGTATCGTAACCCAACAACTACAGTAAGCCAGGCCGTTTTTTTTCCAATCATGACCGTAAAAAAGTTACTGTTTTGTAATTTCTTTTAGCTGATTATTCTTCACATCACGTTTGAAACAAAGAAAACAAAAAAAAACTCGCGCTTACAGTAAGCCAAAAAACTACAGTAAACATAAAGATTCCAAAACTACAGTTACTCAAAAAACTACAGTAACTTAGCCAGTATTTTTTTCAATTTGTGAAAGAAAAAGTTACTGTTTCGAATAATTTTCTTTTCTTTTTCTTGTATCTTCTTGGCACTTGGTAAATAATAGCGGATAATTCAAGATTATCAAAAGTACCGTAACCCAACAACTACAGTAACCCGGTTTTTTTTTCAAATTATGTCGGAAAAAATTACTGTTTCGAAAAAATTTCTTCCATTTCACTTTTTTTTCGACCCTGATTTTTCATCACGTGACAATCTCAAATATACACTACAGTAAGTTGCATTTACAGTAACCCGAAAAAACTACAGTAATTCAAAAATCCCAAAAACTCACACAAAAATATTGGGATCCATGCCCGGACGTCCTCCATGCTTTCTTTGGGTTCCATGGATGTCACAGTAGAATTTGTCTAAAAAAAAAATTTAAAAATCAGGCCACGCCCACTTTTTGGCTCCGCCCACGAAGGGCACAGCTGGGGAAATTTTTTCCGGGCCTATTTGAGCCATTTTCAGTCAAATTTGATCAATTTTTAGAGAAAATATCCCGGGTTTGCAGCTTTTTCTGGTTTTTCGATCCAATTAAGTCATTTTCAGCCCCAAAATTTCCAGATTTTTCCCTCAAAAAAACTAACCCTCAATAAAATGGTGTCCAACATTTCTCAACGAGTTTCCACACGTGGCACACGACAAACAGTCCCCGTGAAGATTTTTTCCGGCGGCACGGGCCATGACTCCAAGAATAGGACGAGTACACATGAAGCAGATTGGGAGGCCATTTGGATTCGGGTGATTGGAGAGAGTGGTCCCGGATGTTGGTCCGCCGTGCTCTTGCTCTTTTAGGAGGCGGAGCGTCTCACTACGAAGATAGGCTGGCTCATCTTGACGAGAGGCGGTTGAGCGGGCTCTGAAATAATTTGAAAATTTTGAAAGATTCAGAAAAAAAATCTGTTTCAGAATGATTTTTTGCTTGGAACCACAGTTTTGTGGCAATTTTAAGTTCGTATTTGGAACTGTTTGAGCTGTTAGCTCTAATTGTTTTCCAGACGGTTTTTTCTTATTTTGAACTATAAAGCTTAAAATACTTATTTTTCACTGTTTCGAATTGCTCATTATTATCTCGGCGTTATTTTTGAAATAGTGTATTCTTTTCTTATGTACGCAAAACTCCAAATTCATCATTTTTGCCTCTCTAACCACGCTTTACTGGTTCTTGAGAAATGCGCCTTCAAACTTTCCAGGCTAGAGCGCTAGAGAAACGAGAGTGCCTGCGTCTCTGACCAAAAACTTTTAACGATTGTAACGCTTTTCGGAACATAATTACATAAAATCTGAAAATCTCAAAATGTAGATTCTCTGAAGCAGAAATCTTTTTTTTTTGAATCATGTTTCTAGCTCCACTCGCTCTTGAGATATGCGTCTTCAAAATTTAGGGTCAGAGTGCCAGAGAAACGAGAGTGTCTAGCTGTATGCGCTCTCTCTTCTCTTCTCTCGTTTTGGCTTAAAGTGCGCGAATCTCGAGAACCAATTGAGCTAGAAAAACGGTTCAAAAGGCAAAAATTATCAGCATGGAATTTGGAACATTTTGTATTTTCAGGTTTTGGATAGCTCAATTTTTTACAAAGCCATTTTCTTTTATTTGAAACTATTTTCAGCCGATTTTCAGCCAATTTTCAACGAATTTTTAGCCGATTTTCAACGAATTTTCAGCCAACTTTTACCTTTTTTTCAGCTGATTTTGTTCGAAACTTATGATTTTGAACCGATCTTTTTCATCTTGTTGATTCATTGTTTCCATCCTTCATACTCCAAATTCTAGTCTAGATCTAGTCTACTCTTGTCCGCAGGGGGCGAAAAACACACATTAAAAAGTGTCATGTCAATGACACAAAATGGGGTGTACATTAAAAAGAATGGAGGGATTATGATCACAAAAAGGGGCGGGGCCGGGGATAAAAGAGGATTTAGAGGTTCATAGGTATAAAAAATGGTGTCCAGTTACACATTTTCAACTTTTTTTTCAACTTTTTGGATGTGTTTCGATCGAAAAATTTTGATTTTTTTACTTGAAAATTGAAATTTTCAGATGTTGTCCCGTCTTATCCTAGTTTCCCTTTTGGTCTCCTCAGCCTCCGCTGAATACCATAAGATGAAAATGGGCGGAGCCTGTGAGGCCCTCCGAGTTGAGCTTGAAGGACCAGAAGATTCCGCAACAAAACTCTCCAAATTCAACGCATTTTTGGACACCCTCGGATCAGATACCCGTCAAAAATTCTGGGATATTATTGCCGCCGCGAAGACTGATGCTCAGGCTAACTTGCCCTCAGAGGAGTCTAAGACTTTGGCCGCAAGTGTTGTCAGTGATATGGAAGCCGGAAATTTGTTCAAGAATCATGAGGAGATGAAGGCCGAGGTTCGTTCATTTAAAGGCGCATAACTTTTTTGAAAGTAGAGCTAGAGAAAATCTGTGAGATCCAAAATGTGCGAAATTTCAAGCTGATTATTTTTGCCTTCTGAACCATTTTTCTAGCTCCACGGGTTCCTGAGATCTGCCTCTTTGAATCAAAAGCGCAAAGAGGAGAGAGCACAGACAGTTAGACACTCTCGTTTCTCTGGAGCTCTAGCCTCTATGTTCAAAGGTGCATATCTCCAGTACCAATAGAGCTAGAAACATGGTTCAAAAGGCAAAAATTATCAGCATAAAATTCTGCACATTTTTCTATTTTCAGATTTCCAATTACCCGAAGAAGTATCTTCCAAGTTTGAAAAATCTTCTTCTTTTTTCAGCTCAAAGCCAAATTCGAAGCCCTCCCCGATGCTGACAAGACTGCTCTCAAGAACATGGCTAAAGTTTACGGAAAACAAATCAAGGCTCTGGTTATGCCACTCCTTCCGGAGAACTGTAAGCCAGCCACCGATGCTGCCACCGATGCAGGAAAGCAAGCTCAAGCTGGTGGATTTGATACGGTAGGCTTCCGGGTTTTGAAATAGGGAGATTCGAATTCAGGGGGCGGAGAGCTTCAAAATGAACCCGATGTTGACTATATTTGGTAAAGAATGAGTTTTGAGGACACGTGACGCACGACCGCGACGCGTCTGAAAAACTAGAAAACGGGCGAAATTGAGCGAAACTAGGCAATGTGGGGCTCATTTTAAATTTCAAAGCTCGAGGATTTCAAAAATACCACCTTGGAGGGCGGAAGCTTAAGCTGCAGTTAGCCAAAAGACACGCGACGCACGACCGCGACGCACTCGAAAATTTTAAAAACTCCAATTTTGACATAAGTTCGCTGATATTGGGCTCATTTTGAAGCTCTCAACCTCCCCGAATGAAAAATCTAATTTTCAGCCCGACTACATGTCCCGCAAGAAGCGTGAGCTCGTTTTCATCGACAACTTGACTGCCGCTTTCAGAGCCTACAGAGAGCAACGTGGATTTTAATTTAGTAGTCTCCAAATGAATAAAATCGTTAAAATGAGCAGTTTTTTGTGATTTTTACATCATTTTTATCAATTTTTCACACAAAAACGGTCAGAATGCACCATTTTCCTCCTTTTTTTTTCCAATTTTTACCTAAAAAAAAGCAAAACTCACCCTTGGTTCTCCACGAGTCCTTGAGTCTGTTGGACGTATTGCTCGGCCGCCGATTTGTCGGAATAGATTCCCAATGGGGAGTTGTATTGCATGTGTTTGACACGTTGATCGGTCTCGAACGGAAGAGCCGAGTTGTTGAAGCCTTGTGGTGGGCGGGACTGAAAATGGAATGGGTTGGGGTTACGGTAGGATACTGTATTTTAAGCCTGGGTACTGTAGGATCTGCCCAATGAGAATAGCGGTAGGTACAGTAATCTAGAAAGTTTGCAATCGAAGCTACTGTAAATCAATTTGGCTTACTTTATCTCGGAAACAGTAATAAAATTTTGTACAGTATTCTACTTTCACACTGGAAACCAGTAGATTAGTGCAGGATTACTGTAGAAAAATTTCCCATTTCAAGACAGACTTTTTTTTTATTCAGAATCATTTATTCAGAATTAGTGTGACTGAACTAACCGCATTACTTTAGCAACTCCCTGACTAGCCTACAGTGGTGAGAGGATACTGTGGGATTACTGTAGTTCAAAAAAATAAGTTTTCATCTAAGTAAGTTTTCGGTTCCAATGGAATGGTTTATCTGTTGTCAAATTAAAATTAAGATTTATAGTTCTTGCAACACCGTTCATTCACAGTAGCTTACAGTAATCTTAGCGAGATTACTTTAGCCTAGGTACTGTAGTCATACAGTAGATTTTTTGAAGAATCTGGAGAAAAAAAATCGGTTTCAAATAACGTTTACGTTCAGAACTAAAAATTGAATCGTAGTCATTATATAAAACAGCTTTTAGTAACAGTAACCTACAGTAAACCGCTAAAATCGATGAATGTTAGTCCACTACAGTATCCTACAGTAGTCTACCATAACACAGAAGTACAACAATTACCAAAAAATTCAACAAACAAAAAAAAATTTTCAGTTTCAGAAAAATTGTAAGTATGGGATCAAAAATTGTGTGATAGTCATTTAAAGAGTTGATGACGTCAATCTACACAAATCTACAAATTTCCAGAAGCTATAGAAGTTTCCGTTAGTCAGTTCTGGATTTCTGTGGGATTACTGTATCCCTGTCTAGGTACTGTAGTCGTACTATAGAAATAGGGAAAATACCGAAAAACGTTCGGTTTCAGAAAAATGATAGATACAGAACCAAAAATTGAGTCTTAGTCGTGTCGTCCGATGACCTCCATCTACATCCGCAAGGATCAAAAATTATGGTGGTAGTCACCTACAGTATTCCACAGTAATCTACCAAGAATACAAAAAATTACCAAAAACTCTGAAGAACGAGAAAAAAAAGTTCCCGTTTCAGAACAATTGGACGCATGTAGCCAAAAATTGAAAGATATTATAAAGTTATCACTTTAATCCAAAATAATCTAAAAATTTCTAGAAGCTTTAGAAGGTCCTTCAGCCCTTTCTGGATTACTGTAGAACTACTGTATCTCAAAAAAACTACAGACTAAAAGACCGTTTCAGAAATTTTACTTGATTGGAATCAGTTTCTGATTCCTATTCCCATAATTGAAAACACTAGAACTAGTCTAGAATTTCTCTGAATACTCTACAGTAGTTCAAAGGGTACTGTAAGATTACTGTAGTTGGAAAATTTTTTATTCTTGAAATCTGCCATTTTTTCAGTTTCAGAAAAAGGAATTATTTTATATCGAACTATGAACCACAGTGGTCTCATAGTATTTGATCAAAGTAATCTGAAGCAATTTTCATGAGGTTATTGCAGCTTAGAGGTAATGTAGGCATAATGTAAGTTTTCGAAAAAATTCAAAAAAAACGGTTTCACAAACATTGTAAGTACAGAAACAAAAATTGACGAATAGTTCCAAAAGGTTTTCACCATTTTCATCTACAGTAATCTACAGTAATCCGCAAAAATAAAAACTTATGGTGATAGTCACCTACAGTATACTACAGTAATCCATAACAACCCAAAGTATAGAAAATTACCGAATGGTAACAAAAAAATGTTTCCGTTTCGTCATAATTTTAAGAACAGAAACGTTGTTTCTGTACTGTAAGTACAGAAACAAAATTAGAAAATTATTTCCATCAACTCCTTATCAACTTTATCTAAAGTAATCTACAGTAATCCGCATAAATCACAACATTATGGAGGTATTCACCTACACTATCCTACAGTTACCCAAAACAACCTAAACTACCGAAAACTTCCAAATGGCGACAAAAAATGTTTCCGTTTCATCATAATTGTAAGAACAGAAGTGAAAATTGAAACATAGTGACATATAGGACAGTTGTATTAACATACAGTAATCTAGAAAAAAAGCTCATAAAGTACGGTAGTGAGTATCCACAGTACCCTACAGTAACCTAACCTGGCCAAAAAATGAAAAAAAAAACGGAAAAATTCGGTTTCAGACAAACTATAAATTTCTAATGGATTATGAAACCACTGATGCCAACATCGAATGACTTTTTACAGTATGTAGTCTAAAAATGTTGAAGTTCACTTTCGGTTCTCTACTGTAGCCAGTTTCAGACTACTGTATGGTTACCAGACATGAGCGGAAGAGAAAATTTTGAATCCGGAAGACGGAAGACGGAAGTCGGAACAGTTTTTAAAAACTCGGAAGACGGAAGACGGAAGGCGGAAAAAATTTCAAAAACCCGGAAGACGGAAGGAAGAAAACGGAAGGAACAAAAAATGCTCAAAACTGCTCCAGCTAGAAAAAAAATTCAAATTTGTGCCATGAAATTGAAATTTTTGGAACAAAACGTAGTTTTATGGTTAACCAAGTACGTTGAAAAGCGCTCCAATCAAGTTGAAAAGTTAAAATTTTTGAAAAATTTCTCCCGATTTCCGTTTTCTCAGTACTCCAAATCGTCTGAAAACTCGGAAGACGGAAGCCGGAAGACGGAACAAATTTTGAAAATCCGGAAGTCGGAAGACGGAAGACGGAAGAGAAAAAAGGCCGGAAGACGGAAGGCGGAAGACGGAAGACGGAATTCCGCTCATGTCTGATGGTTACTGTACCGAAAAATATAATTTTTGAACAAAAAAAGCAGTTTCAAAAAAAAAGGCTTGTCTGAGATCAACTTTTGAGCCCCAGTATTCATAGGAAGTTTCTTCAACCACAGTATACTACAGTAATCTTTCATAATCTGAAGAAAAACCATAGCCGACGGAGCTTCTGTAGCCCCAATTTTCATTAAAAACGGGAAAAAATTCGGTTTCAGAAAACTTTTATATCTGGGATTCAGTTTTAGTCCACAGTGATTTCAATACACAGACGCCTGCTGTATTTCACAGTAAACAGCATCAGATTACTGTAGTACTTATCCAGTTTCTATGGGATTACTGTAGAGTTACTGTAAACTGTGACTGAGTTGAGATGTATAGTTCGTTGTTTGAATTGCTTTTTGCCCGTTATAGTAAGTGAGTTACCCAGTTACTGTAATCTTACTGTCTCTTTTTTCCGAGAAATTGAAAAAAAAATTGGAGAAAATTTCAGTTTCAGAAAAGTTGTAAGGGCAGAATCGAATTTCAAGCTATAGTGTATTAGGAGCTTTTATTCTTTAACCAAATCAGTCGGAAAGAAGACAAGGAGTAGGGCCGTAGGCATCTACAGCAGACAAGAGCAGAAGAGAAAAGTTTGAATCCGGAAGACGGAAGTCGGAACAGTTTTCAAAAACTCGGAAGACGGAAGACGGAAGGCGGAAGAAATTTCAAAAGTCCGGAAGACGGAAGGAAGGAAACGGAAGGGGCAGAAAGTGCTCTAAACTTCTCCAGCTAGGAAAAACACTTTTTTTGTGGCATGATATTGAAATTTTTTGAACAAAAACGTAGTTTGATGATTTATCAAGTATTTTGAAAAGCGCTAAAACCGACTTGAACAGTTGAAAAATTTGAAAATTTTCTCCCGAATTCCCGTCTTCTCAAAGTTCCTTGCCGTCTAGAAACACGGAAGACGGAACAATTTTTTGGAAATCCGGAAGTCGGAAGACGGAAGACGGAATTCCGCTCATGTCTGATATACAGTACTGTACAGTAAACTAGACTGGTCAGAAAATACGCAAATGTGACCAAAAAAAGTTTTCGGTTTCGAAAAAATATTAGTGCAGGACCAAAACTTATGATTTAGTTGATTTACTGCTGGTTATATTTTCCGATTTTCGTCTACAGTAATCTATGTAAACGAGGACTGCGATTATATGTATCGACTGAATTCTACAGTAATCTACCATAATATACGAGTCCAAAAAATTGTGTTCAGAGAGGTGATAAAAAAAAGTTCGGTTCCAGAAAAATTGTAAGTAAAGGATCAAAACTTGAGCCATAGTCTCATCATGAATAAGTGGTTTCTAAATCACAGTAATCTTTGAAAAAATTCCAAGAATACGGTAGTCAGCATTCACAGTAATAACCCTCCACTATCCGAAAGAAAATAAAAAGAAAAAGTTCGGGTTTCATAAAAAACGTAAGTACAGTACCAAAACTTATGACATAGTATTTTCGAAACATATAGCCGTGTCTACAGTAATCTACATAGTATAAATCCACAGAGTTTCATAGTTATCTACCATAATCTAGATTTACGAAAAATTGTGTTCAGAGAGGTGATAAAGAATAGTCGGTTTCAAAAATATTGCAAGTAAAGGACCAAAAATTGAGTTATATTTCCTTTTGCATATCTGGACTTTTGTCTAAGAGGACCAGAAATAAGTTCAAGGAGTACGGTAGTAACCTTCGCAGTAACCTACAGTAGCGTGAAATAATCTGAAAGCATAAAAGCGAAAAAGTTCCGAAAAAGGAAACAAAAAACTCGGTTTCAGAAAAATTGTAAGGGTAGAATCGAAAATTGAGTCATGTTCGCACGAGTGGATAATTTTCTTTAAACTACAGTAATCTTTCGAAACTAGAAAAAAAACAGAGTACGGTAGTAACTGTCAACAATATTCATTTCAGAAGGCCTAAGATGGTCTGAACATACAAAAAAAAACGGAAATTTTCGAACAAAAAAATTCGGTTTCAGTAAACTTGTAAGAACATGACCAAATGCTGGCTAGTGATCAATAGTAATATCTCATATCTACAGTATCCTAAAATAAATGGTGTTCAGAAGCCAACATTGACATTTTCCCACAGTAATCTACCGTCAACTAGACAAACAAATTTTTTCCCAAAAATGTGAATAAATGTTCGGTTTCAGGCTATTTGAAAGTGAGGAATCAAAAATTGATCGATAATCTCGTAGCCGATATTTTTTTCAAACTACAGTACTCTGAAAAAGAAAATTCTAAAAGAAAAACCGCAAGTACAGCACCAAAACTTATGATTCAGTTCTATACGCTCGTCATCTTCGTCTACAGTAATTTATGTGAACGAGAATGACCATGGCCTCGTCAATGCTATGAATCTACAGTATTCTACAGTAATCATAGTTATTCTAAAAGCATAGAAAAACGAGAAATTTCGAAAAGAAATTTGGTTCTACAAAAATTATGAATATAGCAATGAAAATTGAGCCTTAGTAATATTGCGAAACCGTTGATCTACAGTGATCCACAAGGAATAAGGAATACGGTACTTGAATACATCAATTAGTCAAAATCAGGCCAATTCAAAATCAATAAAAAGTTTTTAAAAAAAGAGAAAAAAATCACTGTTTCAGGAATTTTGTGAAAATATAATCCAAATTTGTATTTCAATGAGACTACGGCTTTTCTAGATTTACCTACAATAATCTACAAAAATCAAGGATTACGGTATCATTTATCAATAGTAACCTACAGGAAACTGAAATGATCTTAAAATTACAAAAAAAACCGAAATATCAAAAAAAAACCGAAATACTTTTATTCTCAAGTGCAGTTTCAGGAGAAATGTAAGTATAAAACCGAAATTCAAATCTTAATGACACGACGATTATTTGATTTTTTTCTACAGTAATCTACAAGAATCAAGTGTTACGGTAGATGAATACACCAGGTATTCTGGATTGGATCTCTCCAAAATCAAACAAAAAAAAAGCCCAGTTTCAAAAAATATGTGATTGGAGGGTTAAAATTAGAAAGATAGTGCCATTTGGATATCGAGTTTATTATCCACAGAAATCTATAGAAGTTAGAAAGAAACTTAAGGTTACTGCAACCATTTTTGAATTACTGTATGTAAAATATTTTAGCTCGAAAAAAAATTAGTTTCAGAAATATGGTTTAACTGTGACCAATTTTTGTGCTCTAGTAATTGATCTTATTTGGTGACTACAGTAATCCACAGTAACCCACAATAGATTACTGTAGATTTTTTGGGTTGCTGTTGAGCGACTTTATTGAAAATGTTGTGCGAAAAAATATCAGTTTCAGAAAAACTGTAAATGTGTGAAAAGGTGTTTTGGGGCGATTCTTCATCGTTATATGGAAGAATTTACTTAGATTAAGCTAAGTAATCTACCGTAAACCAGAGTATTCTGTACCCTAAAATTTAATCATACCAGTATTACTGTAGCCAAGAGAAGTCTCTAGGAAAATTTCGGTTTCATGAAAACTGTGAGCGGTTGATCGAGTTCCTGGACATAATCTCATGAAAACTGATCGTGCATCACTGCAGATTTTTGTAGATAATTAGCTACAGTAAACAATGAACCGTAGTAGTACAGTACGATTTTCCGTAATCCAGAGACAGTAATTGGAGATCCAACAAAAAAAAACTGTGTTAAAAATACTCGGTTTCAGGAAAGTTAACAGTTTGGCTTAAAAATTCCAGTTGTAATTCGAGTTTAATACCAAAAAAACCAAATTCAATTGATAGAAAATTACTATTTTGCAGCAAATCACTGTAGGTACAGTACCCCGGGATACTGTAGGATGACTGTGCTTTTCAAAAAACTAGATTTTGAATGTTTTTCTGTTTCAAGAACATTGCTTGGTTCCGTTAGTGATAACGGTAGTATTGAATGATTTGTTCTAAGTTCAAAAGATCTAACAAATTAGACTATAGTAATCCAATTAAGATACTGTACCCCATGGAATTTTTGGGGTACTCTAGGCAAAAGATTGGGAACATTTTCGGTTTCAAAAATCACCTCTGAATGAGAGAAAACCCATCTGAGCAATTTACTCAAAATACGTTTCATTCAAATTACTGTAGAATATTCCAGATTACTATAGCCACAGTAACCAGGGATACTGTAGAATTACTGTCCCTACAAAAATGTTATTGGAAATTTTTCTGTATCAAAAACTTATTTTTCTTGTTTCGTTAGTGATTTCGGTAGTTATACCGTTGAACCTGACTTTGGCTTAAAAAAAATACCGTAGTAGCATACAGTAATCCAATTGAGATACTGTGCCCTCAAATTTTTTGGGTTACTGTAGTCAAAAAAGTGCGGGAAAATTTTCAGTTTCCAAAAAATCAGTTTTGTGGGACTACGTGTTCAAGAAGTGATAAGGTCGACTCAACGTGGACTCAAAATTCGAGGTAATTATTCTATGATTACTGTACCTACAGTAACCTCAGAATTACCGTGCCCTGAGTCTTTTCATCTACAGTAACCCCACTACCATAACCCAACAAAAAACTTACATCACTAGAATGCTGCAAATTGACCCTGTATGGTGTGTGCTCTTGGCCTGCTCCAGTGTTTTCAGTGACTTCTGGACGCCAGATTCGAGTGGGGGCGGAGCCAGATGATTGCCTGAAAATATGGGGGATTAGGGACTGAAAATTGGGTTTCTAGGCTTAGAAATTGTCTAAAATGCCATTTTCCTGGGATTTTTTTTTGAAAATATTGAAAAAAAAGTTTCTGTTTCAGTGTTTTCTTATTTTTCAGAGTCAATCTGGGATTTTATTGGATTCCTATTGTTTCAAACTTTCATAAATTACCATGGTTTTGGAGTCGTTGTGATTCTCACCATTGTCTGTCTCTATCACTCTTCGGTGGGTTTCAGTACTTTAAAAAAAATAGAGGATGATTTGAGAGGAAAAAGAGCGAAAGGAAGGAAAAAAGTTGGAAAATAGCAAAAAGAAGTAGAAAAAATTGAAAATCTGCGATGAAACAAATGACAATCAACCTAAATTAGATTTGAGAAAGAAAAAAGGATTCAAAAAAGTTAAAAAATGGCTCAATTTCAGCTCAAAAGTTATTAACGAGAGCGAATTGATTTCCAGAGAAGTAACACAAAATTCAAAATTTAGTGCTGCTAGGATTCCAATTAGTTCATTTTTTGATATATGGATTAAAAACAGCTGAAAAAATATCGGATTTGTAATCAGTAAACTTTGAAAAGTATCCAAAACTGTAAAAATTGGCTGAAGAAGTTGGAGTTTTTTATAGAAAATATCTGATATCTGATGACACTTTTGCTGAAATTTTTCAATGTTTCAATAATTTCATATAAATTTGTTCGGCTTTGAAAGTTCGTGATTCGTTTTGCGCAAAATATGAAATTTCGGAAATTAAGCTGAAAATAATCGTATTCATTATCAGGAAGTATTAGACTGTACGAGTAAAAATTACCTTAAAATTAAATATAGGATTTTAATAGGCTTTCAAACGAAATTTCAGGTTCTTAGGATTCAAAAGAGTCACAAGTAGGGTAACTAGAGACAAATCAGATAAATTGAACGTATTTTTGATTGGAAATCCTTGAAATGGTCATAAAAGTAGTTCAAAAATCTGGTTGAGTTGTGAATCTAGATCAAAATATTTTTGAAATTATCAAAATGCTTTCAAATCTTGTTGAAAAAGTGAAAAATTCGTAAAAAACTAGTCTAAAAACGCTGAAAATGAATTCAAATTAGCGTGAGAAAAATATTTTCTCAAAATAACTAAAGTTTCCAATAAATCTGATGAAGATTGAATGTAGTTAGAAAAATGTTAGAAAACGGAGGTTCGCTTCAAAAAGCTGAGAGGAAGTTAGAAATATCAAAATAGCGGCTTTAACCCAAAATGTATTGCTAATAGGATTTCGGAAATTCAAATTTTGGAAATTCAGAATCAAAAAAGATTTCTGAATGCTCAGAAAAAAAATTATTTGATAACTGACGAGATTGAACTGAAATGTAGTTTCATTCTAGATTTTTTCGCTATGAGTGTTTGATGTTTCAAATAAGTCAGTTAGAGTTTGAATGTAATTAAATTAATAATGTGAAAGTGAAAATAGGCATTAAAAAACCAAAATACGCCAGAAAGCTGGAAAAAAATTCGTTTTCACACTAAAACTTTCAATTTTGGAAACTAGACTTCAAATCGGCTGAAAATAATAGGTATTCTTGTCAGAACACTTCAAAATGTGCCAAAAAACCGCAAATTTGGCTGAAAAAAGTAGCTAAAACTAGAGCTTTAATCCGAAAAACCTGATAACGGGTGAAAATGGGCCTACAATTTGCTTCGCTAAAATTCTTCAACGTTTAAAAAAAAGTCAAAAAAAGTTTGAATGACTATAGTGATGTTCCTAACGCTGGTAATCGATTCGTTTTATCACAAAAACACAGTGACAGCAAGTTTTCGAAAATTCAATTTTTTGAAAACCCAGTTCAAATCGTCTAAATTTTTTGAATTTCGCATCAGAATTTTTCATGCCAGAAAAGTAGACCTGAAAAATCTTTCCAATATCCATCAAAAAGTGGCCAAGAGAATCATCAAAACTGGCCTTCATATGGCCTCAAAAGAGCCTGATAAGCCTGAAGATCATAAGAAAAATAGATGGCGAATGGAAATGAACCCAAATTTCGGGTTTGAATGGTTTTTTTTTGCGAAAAAATTTCGACGTTTCAAAAGATTGATTTAAAATTTGAGCATGACTAAAAAAGCGTTAGTCAGATAGAATGCGATTCACGAAAAAACAAAAATGCCTTTTGAAATGCTCAAATATATAAGTTGACTATTAAAAACCGCATTTCGGAAAAATGAACCCAACCGACGGTCAACAGTAAACTTTTTGAAAAATGATTTCATGTGAAAATTTTTCAAAGTTGCGAAAAAGTCAGAAAAATCAGTTAGTCTGAAATTTGCTTATCCACACGTATCGAAAAATCAAAAAAAAAATCAAAAAATCAAAAAGAAATGGGGAATTAAAAATTTTTCTGCCTATTTCGAGCAAAAGTTCTTGATAGAGGGAGTTAAAAAATATTTGAAAATTGGGTAAAACCTGGATTTTTCATAAAATAATTGTGAAAATCAGCCAAAAAAGTATCAAAAAGGACCAAAACGGACCAAAAACACCCTCTAAATAACAATAGAACGAAGGAAGTATGGTCTATGAACAAAAAAAAAAGAGTGGTTTGGAAAAGAGAGAAAAAGAGCAATTGTCCCGTTTTCACCCCTTTTTATTTGTGGGAAAATGATAGAGAATAGACAGAAAAGAGAAAAAAATGGGAATAAATTGTCGGAGAACACCTCATATGAACTAACATATTCATATGTTTGGAAAAATGAGAGGATTAAAATGATGACTAATGGGGGAAAAAGTTTTGTTTTTTATCAGTTTGGAATTTTTTTAATTTTTTTGTACCGGAAAATAAATTAGTTAATTAAACAAGACATTCACAAACAATTACTAAACTTTTAGAGAAAGATATAATATGAATTCGTTGAAACTGAAAAAAAATCCTACAGAATTGATCAAAATATGAGCCATTATTCTAAATACAGAACAGTAGCCCAACTTCATAACAATAGGTAAAATGCAGCTTTTTCAATGAGTGAATATTGTCCGAAAAGCCCAAATTTTCAAATAAGCCCAAACCTCAATTTTTATAATCAAAACTAATAATAATGACACAAATGTCGTAACAAAAAAGTGCGAAATGGAAAATATTTAAACTTTTCTCGAAACAGTGAAAGCTTTAGTTGCAAATAGTAGGCTGAAAAAATTTAGTCTTTCGAAAATTAACCTAATTTACAAATGACGCATGACAAAAAATTACATTAAAATGAATAAAAAGCTGTCGATTAAGTTATAAGAAGATTAAAATGATGAGCAATAAGGAAAATTAATTTGTTTTTTTTTTCGAAAAAGTGTTATACAACGACCGACTGAATGTTCAGAATACACAATGATAATTTCAACTTGCTGAAACTGAAAAAAGTTATATGAATTTGATCAAAATAGGAGCCATTTTTCTACGTCTAGAACAGGAACCTAAACTCCCAAATATGGTAAGTTTGCAGATTTTTCAATCTGAGTATTGTTTCAAAATAAGTAAATTTTCCCAATGAATACTATCCATAATGATTTCGGACGTGGTCTACATCACAACAAAAAAGTATGAAAGAAGAAAATATTTTAAAACTTCTTGAAATAGTGACAAATTTTAGCTGAATCTAGTCAGTTTCAAAAAATCGTTGTCTTTCGAAAACCAATCTAACTTCCAAATGGAGCATGGAAAAATTTAATAAAAATGGGTAAATCCCAAAAAAAAGCTAAAAAATGATAGCTTTAAGGCTTTATATTCTGAAAAAATTAGGTTATAAAGAGATTGAAATAAAGAGCAATGGTGAAAAACTTTTTCGAAACATTTTCATAAATTGTTGAAACTGAAAAAAAATAGCAAAAATTTGATCAGAATGTTAGGCTTAGAACAGGAATCTAACTTCCTAACAATACTAAATTTGCAGATTCTTCAATCTGAATATGGTTCAAAGCACCCAAATTTCCGAACAAACCCAAACTCCAAAATTCCCACTCAAAACTAATAGTAAAAAAAATCTTTATCTACGCAAGTGAGAACAAAAAAGCATGAAATGAGAAAATATTCAAGATTCCTTGAAACAGTGAAAGATTTGCATTAAAATGAATAAATCCCAATATAATGAGCTCGAAAAAGACAGGTAAAAGGATCAGTTCTCAGAAAAAAACCGGTTATAGGGAGGTTGAAAAGAGCAATGGGCATAAAGGTAGTAATGTTTTACAACGACTGAGTGTTCAGAATACTAATTGAAAATTTGAAATTGTTGAAACTGAAAAAAAAGTATCAAAAAATGGTAAGGACGCGTATTTTCGATCACATGAGGGTTTATCTCTGATAAATTCACAGATTTTCCATTCAAAACAGGTCTGGATTTTAACAAATTCTAGGCTGAAAAATCGGTGGGTTTCGAGAAATTTAGTGATATGAAAGACCTCCGCATAGCGAAATTTATTTTAGCGAGAAAATTATATGAATTTTCTGAAATAGTGAAAAATTTTGACTGAAAATAGTTAATTGAAAGTATATTTTTCTCGAAAATGTTCTCAAAAAACGATGAATCATGATAAAACAAGCTCAAAATGTCAATGGAGAGGTTCAAATTCCAGAAAAAAAGGCACACATGTCAATTAGGTAATAAGGAGGAAAAGACACCGATAGAAATGGTGGTTCAGTAAAAAAGAGGACTAATTAATATAGGTCGTTTTCTATCTGAACTGTTTTTGGCACATTTTTGAAGTTCTTTTCAGAAAATTGTGAAAACGTCTTTTTTTTTAATTTTCGCCTGGCTATCAATAATTTTTTGATGCGCCTAAATTCCAGAAAAAAAGGCACTTGTCAATTAGATAATAAGAAGATTAGAATGATGACTCGTCAGTCAAACTGAAAAAAACTAACTAGCTTTTTTTTCCTAAAAAAAAGGAGCATACGATAACCGAAACTGATTTGGGTCATTTCTAATCTTCTTATCAAAAACTTGTGAAAACGACTTTTTTTTCAAATCTTTGGTGAAATTTGAACTTTTGAGGTGGTTGATCCATGCTTATTTCTAGAAGCCTTGTTAAGCTTAGAGAAAACCTGAAAACGACCAAAGAAATTTGAAAATGTCGTAATAAACACAATCGAGTTGGAGAAAGTTTATTAGTCGCAGGGAAAATTTAGCGAAAATATAGAAAATTCAAAAAGGATAAAAGCTGTCCGAAACAGCAGTTATTCTTTTTGACACGCCTAAATTCCAGAAAATTTGAACTTTGGAGGTATTTGAACCATCTAAGTTTTTGAAATCTCGCCTTATTTTAATTTCCGCATGGGTATGTTTTTTTTTTTGAAACATCTCAATTCCAGAAAAAAGACATCTTTCTATTAGGTGATAAAAAGTTAAAAATGATGACTGAGTCAAACAAAAAATAGATTTTTTTTTCGTAATGAAATGGGATTCACATATCAAAGTTGGTTCATTTTTCAAGTTCATAGTTGAAACTATTGAAAACGACTTTATTTTTCAAAATGTTCGGTAGGAATTTGAAATTTGGGTGTGGTTGGTCCAACTAAGTTCTAAAAGCCCCAATAAGATCAAGGAAAACCTGAAACCTGAGGAAGGCTAAAAAAGTATTTTCAAAGTCTGAAATACCTATGAAAAGCCTGAAAATGTATGGAAGGATTGAGGACACATGTAGCAAAAAATGTAAAAAATAGGCAGAAAATGAGAACTTTATGAAACAGTAATAGTTCATAGCTACACTTTCGTGACTAAATATTAGAAAGCTCGATACCTATACCATTTATCTGGAACAGTTAGCTAGATTTTCGATTTGTACAGAAAATAAGTTTGAAAAAAAGATTTTTAATGAAGAAAAAAAAACTATATAATTGGGAAACCTCGGTTCATGACTTCTAAAAAACATTTAAACTAGTGAAGACCTATGGAAGCTCCGAAAATAATAAAAAGTGTCTGAAACACTAATTTTTCAGCATATTCCTAACGAAAAAAATTTATCAGAGAACCTTAAGATTTTTACCCACAAAAAGACGGATTGTCAAATAGCATCTATCTAACTCAGACTTCTCCACTAAAAGACGTTGTGAAAGTGCAAAAAAGGTTTTTCGGAGAAAGTTGGAAAATCTCAGTCCAATTGTGGAAAAACTGCACAGCAATCCTGGTTTGACAACCCACAGGAAACTTCGGAAAAGCTCCGAAATTTTCAATAAACGCTATCAGAATTGAACGGAATTCCGGATTCCAAATTCCGGAACTGAGAAAGCCCATTCCGTACACTCTATGTGAGAAGAAATCATAGGAAAAAGATGGAGCGAAATCAAACAGTTTCTTGAATGAGCAAAAACTCATGTAATCTTCGAAACTAATCAAAATTGTTTGGAACAGTAAAATACTTATTTTAAATGGCTATTTTTTCCGGAGCCCAGAAATCTCTACAAATGCTGGAATAAAGTAAACTAAGATTTGGGATCTATATAACAGATAATCTATTCAAAACAGTCGCCGTGTAAACAAAACGGGAGAAAATTAAGAAAATATTAGGTTTTCTTGAAACTGTAATAATGAGTCAACCAGCCGGTTATGAGGTAACATGAAGTAAAATATATAGGTTTTTGGGAAATTCGAGAAAGACCGGGATAAAAAAAGACGTAGAGCCATTAGGATAGCTAACCAGAACTTATTTAGTTGATCTCGCTTTGAAACATTAGGAAAATGGAGAACATTTCGGTTTTAGGGAGCCGAAAGTAAAACCAGACAATAACGGATAATTTCCAGTATGTTCCTATCAGAACTATCAGAAGTGATACCGAATTGAGGGGGAGATGGCCGAAAAAAAGGTTCCGGAAATGAAAAAAATCGGAAGAATCTGAAAATTTTGTGGATTTGGAGTCTAATATTCTCAAAAAAAAATCAGAAAAAAGCTCTAAATTTCCAACCGAAATAATAAATTCATAATAGTACCAGAATGAAAAGAAGAAAACAGTACCAGAATGAAAAAATCTGAGTAATCTAGGATACCTGAAACATACATTTTCTATCCATAAACCCCACAACGTCCCGGTAAAAACCCCGAAATTCACCATCGAAGCTACCAATAACGAATAGAGGAAAAGTGAATGAAAAATGACTCCCAATTTTGAAAAATACTGCAAAAAAGTCTGCAAAACTCGATCTAAGGAAGCCTAAATCCTACAAAAAACCCTAGAAAACCCCCTAAAATTCCCCAAATCAAAACTATCAATAATGATATCACCAATGATTATGACCCCGTCATCTGTCTGTCTTCACCCGAACCGAACACAACAACAATAATATACACAAAAGGAGAGGAGGAGAGAAGGATGAATAAATAATAAGGAATCCAAAAGGAAAAGAGGGGAAGGGAACAGTTTCCGAAAAGAATGTTGCCGTCCTAGGATTTGGAAAAGGAAAGAGAAAAGAAGGCGAAAAGAGAAAATGAGAAGAGATGAGGGATTGGCCTGATTCTTATCTGTTTAGTATGCAGTGGGTGGCTGCCTGGAGGGTGTTCGGATAGTTTCGAATTTGGATTTCAAATGGGAAATTTTCGAATTTCATATCTTTCACGATGTAATAATAGAGAAAGGGGTCAACCTATATTACAAGGGCACCTCTAATAGAATGACACCTTTGTTAAACCGACACCTTTAATAAAATGGCACCTCTATTACACCGACATCCCCAAAAGAACGGGACCTTTATTATAAAGAAACCTCTAATTGAACAGCGCCTTTATTTAACCGGCATCTTCAACAGAACAGAACCTCTGTTATACAGGAACCTCTAATAGAACGGCACCTCTATTATATCGGCACCTCTAGTAGTAAGGCACCCTCATTGAACCGACGTCTTCAATAGAACAGAACCTTTATTATACAGGAACCTCTAATAAAACGGCACCTTCAATTAACCAACATCTCTAATAGAACGGAACCTCTATTACATCGGCACCTCTAATTGAACGGCACCCGAACCTAGAAAGGTTTTTCGAAAAATTTCAAATTCAAAGGATTTCAAACGAAATTTTGCAAACTTCATATCTTTTCGGAAATATAATGGGGAAGGGAGGTCAACTTCTATTAAACAGGAACCTCTATAAGAATGGCACCTCTATTAAGCCGGCAGTCAGAAAAAATATAGCTGCATGCCGGTCTATTAGAGTTCTTACTGTATAATTTGGAAAGTTTTGAACAATATCAAAAAAAATTTTTCTGATAAAACGGAAATGATAAAGATCAAGGAACACTGGTTTGTTTACTGTTAAAGAAAGAAGGTAACCTATTTTTTGATATGGTTTTATCATCAATTGATAGGATTAGGTAGATATCACTGATAATATCACTTAGTAGTTAGACCAACAGGAAGTAATGATACCAGGAAGCGCACCGACAATTATCGAATCGAAATTGAATAATCGATTCAGAATCTCAAAATTGTGTGGAACAGAAAAAATTTCACTAAAAACCTCTATTACAGCGGCATTTAATTTCGAAATTTTCTCGTGAAGTTAAAGATACGGTTCTATTAGGGTGTCGGCCCATCAGAGGTGCCGGTGTAATAGATGTTTCGCGATATTGTTCAGGTTGGAATGGTCAAAAAAGCTTCCAGAATCAGGCCAATATGCCGATCATTCAGGAGTGCCGTTTTACTAGGGTTGTAGGTATATTAGAGTTTGTATGGTAGCTATAAACATTAAAACCTCTATTACACCGTCACCCCTATCAAAAAGGCATTTTCAATAGACCAAAAAAGATGCAAATAAAGACCAAAATTGTGATGTTTTCGGTCACCATTTTTGAAAAAAACATTTTTACTGAATGTATAGCGGCAGCCTCTAATAGAACGGCACCACTATTAAACCGGCTCAGAAACATTGAACAACTTAGCGGTATGCCAGTGTAATAGGGGTTTTTAATGCTTTATATGAAAAGGAAACCCTTCAGAAGATAAGAAATTCTAAAATTTTCTTTAAAAAAATAGTGTGAGCAAGTGAGAGACGTAGAGATTTTTTGCCCTAATGTCACCTTACAACCGATCGGGTAAGAATCTATGATAAGAAGAATCACTACAAAAACAGAAACCTTTAAAAAAAATTTTAAGACTACATATCCCCTTAACCCTAATGCTCAGCCAATTACTTCCCCCCAAAAAAGCTTACCTGGTAACAATCAACTCGATTTTCTCATGTGCGGTCACCAGAAGTCTATCAACTGCATTGATATCCAAGTTATCCAAATCCTCCAACTTGTCAACCACATCCCCGTTTCGGAGACCAGCACGATCAGCCAAACTTCCACCGATAACCTGTAATTTATAGACTGTTTCAGAATATTTTTAAAGAAATTAGGGATTAAAATTGAAATATTGACAAAAACGTTATCGATTTTTTCGATTTTTGGAGAAATATATTCTCTAGTTTCGAAACAGGGAGTAGATTCATAAGGACCAAGGAAGTGTTTCTCGTGGTCTACAACCTTCGAAGAGCCAAAACTAGCTTTCGGTGGTCTTGGAAAGTTTTTTATTTTATTGCTTTAAAACCAGTGTGCGCAGACGAGAATTTTTTTCTCGAGAAACGATGTTTTTCTCGAGAAAAAATTCTCGAGAAATTCTCGAATAATGTTTCTCGAGAATTTCTCGAGAATTCTCGAGAATTTTTCGAGAATTTCTCGAGAATTCTCGAGAATTTTCTCGAGAAATTCTCGACCCCGTTCTCGAGAATTTCTCGAGAAAAATTTCTCGCCTGCACACACTGTTTAAAACCAAAGCTTATCACCCAAAAACTCTCTTAATTCAAAGTTTGGAACATTCGCGGAGATCCAACGTTTCAATAAGCTTAATAAAATTGCAATGAAATTCTCTATGTTTTGAAACAGAAGGTTCAGTTCTGATTGAACTTTTGGAAACCAACAAAAAACTTGATTTCATTCACTGTTCCAAACGTTGGTTCAATTTCACTTTCAGACAATGATGTTAGTAGGTGCCATTAGAAAAATTGAATTCAACTGTCGAAAGTACTCGAGGCGGAGATTTAGAAAGGACCAAGGAAGGCTTTCATGTATTCTTTAAAAAAAATGATCCAAATTTGAAGTACAAGGTTAGCGTTCCATACTTTGAGAATTTTTTGGAACAGCTTTTCCATTGTTGAAACGAAACTTTTTGAAACGAAACAAAACACGTTTCACAATGAACTTCACAGAATTGAGTTCTAATTTTGTATTTTTTGAAACAGAATATTTTTTCTTGTAGAACTGAATGATAAATGGAAGTTATTTTTTCACTGTTCCAAATGTTTTTCATGAGTTGGTTGCAAAGTATTGATACGTTATCATTTTGAATATATGGGTTTCCAATGAACATTAAATGAAAATCATACTTTCAAGCAAGTTATAGGAACATTTTGTGACAGGAATTTTTCGAAAAAGTGAAAGAGGTTCGGAAATTCTTGAAAACGGTTTCACTGAACTATTTCAGTGTTAATGTTTTAATTGATAATTGATGCTTGGTCGATGGCACAATTCAATTTCAAGTCAAGCTTTCAAACTAAATCAATAAAACGGCAGATTAAAAGACCACAGTGCTTTTCGTAGTTTTGCAAGAAATAGCAAATGAAGAATTAATAAAATTGTTGAGTTAGGACTGTTAAACATATTTTGAAGCAGGCTTTTTTGACCCAAACATACCTGAAGTGATCTTAGAACTAGCCTCAACTAGTCAGTTCTTTCCCACATTTTTTATCGTACTGTTTCAAAATTGTTTTTATTCTCCAATCTAGAGCCGTAACTCGCTAGTTGTCGTCTGATTTTGTAATCATTCTTACCAGTCGGTTCACGCCGCCTACGGCGGCTAAACCTCCTGGCATTGCTTTGAATAGGCAAATTCTAATGGGATGTAGGTAGTCACAATTTCTTCTGAAAAGACTTTATTTTAGAGAAACAATAAAATAGAATAATTATGGAACGATTTGAAGGTGATGCGATAACCGGGATGGGGTATAATCATGGGGAAAAGGCCCGAGAAAGGAAAAGGTAAACCTGATTGTGGAAATGGGTTATGTGGGGAAATGGTATATCTGGGGCATCTGGAGAATCTGGGGAATCAAGGGAATCAGGGAAAAAGTGGGAAGACGTGGGGGGAGTATTTAATGGAGTGAAACTGAAGTTGACACGTTCCTCTTCAAAGCAGGACCTCCTTATAGACAATGTTGTTGACTGTTCCAGAAGTTGACTCAATTCGAATTCCCTCTTTTGTTGTAGATCTTGAGCCACATAAAATTGGCCGTGGGAGAAAATTGGCTCTTCTTACTTCAATCCGATTTTGTCAAAGGTTTGTCCTTGCGACTTGTTGATCGTCATCGCGAATGACAGACGAATGGGAAACTGGAGACGGCTCATCGTGAATGGTAAATTCTGGTCGTAATGGAGCTTCACGATTTCCAGAAGCCAATCAAAGTTAAACATTACTTTTTTCTTGTCCCGTTTCCTCACATATCCTTGAGACATGAGCTGCGTCGATTCGATACCATCAATGGATCCAGTTTCCATGACGACATCATCCTCTTCCTCTTGTTTGACATCATGGATATCCATGGATTCTTGTGTCATCAGTTGTGTTGCTTCGATGCCAAGACTTCCAATTTGAGTGTCGCATTGGGTGTCCATGACAACTTCGTCCTGTCCTTGCTTCACATCACCGATATCCATTGATCCTTGAGTCATCAATTGTGTCGCTTCGATCCCATCGATGGCATTCGGATCGTATGAACCGTCAGAATCGGAGTCAGGTGGATGAGCAGACGTAGATGGGCGCATTGGTTATAGCAGTAGAATATAATAGAAAACAGAATAAGATGAAAATGATAATAGAATGCTTCTGGCTGATTTCAGCTTCTTTTATACCCGATAATCTCTGATTCCAGAAACTTCTAAAGCTTCTGGAGCTTGATCAAACTTCAAATTTCTCTTCCCTGTCCCCTTTTCAATAATCTCTACTCTGTAATCTGGAGGCTTCAAGCTTCTCCAGAAAATCAAAGAACTTTCTGGACAAAAGCTCATACTATAATTGTTTCCCGTTCCATTCCCTTTTCAATTTCATTCTTTCCCTTCCTTTCGCACTGCGATGTCCGCCAGTCGGCAGCGGCGAGGGTGTTTCAATGCAGCAGCCGACATCTGACGGGTTCCGCGCGCCGCTATGGGTTCTATTACGAAGCTCCGCCCACTCCCGTCGCGCAATTTTGCGCTGGAACTACACTATTTTTGCTCCAGAAGGCTTCAAAATTTGAATTTTGAGATGCAGAAAAGACGGGCATCATCGCGTCATCCATCTCTATCGATCAGTTCAAATTTCATAAAAATCGGTTCACTAAGAGCCTAGCTATGGCATCCGACGGACGAACAAACACACACACGGAATTTGTGTGGTAATAATAGTAAAGATATATAAAAAGCCAGAGGCGTATGTCTGTTCCTCTGTCCGGATGTGCGCACTTTTTGGGCAAGAAGAAAGAGAGACTTGGCCCCAAAAGGGATTGAACCTCACCCTTTGCGAGCGACCGCCGCGCGCTCACCCACTGCGCCACCGGACCACGAAAACCAGTAGGCCAGTTTGCCTATAGGTTTCAGCGGTTTAGAGGAGCGCAGCGACGATCTGTGCGCCGCAGGCGCGTCGGGCAGGCTGGTCTATTATAAAAATAGAAATCTCAATGAAATCTCAAAGAAAAAAAACAGTTCAGCAGTGTAAATACGACAAAAGAATTACTGCTCACATGTATTTTTTGAAAATATTCCAAAACGTTTTGAAACAGACTATTTTTGCGCATAAGCTTAAAATTTTCGTTCAGAACAAGCTGACGGGAAAAAAGTTTTTTTTAACCGTTTCACAGCCAATTCTTCCTTAATTTCCAGTTCAAAAGTCGATAGTTCAATTGATAATTCAATCCATATTAGTGAAAACTCAAAAACGGATTCGGCCAACCAATTCAGCTTTTTTTTTTCCATTTGATATTCCGTTAGAAAACTTCTCATCGAGACTGAAGAAATGAAGTTGCTTTCATGAGAGTGTTGAAACACGAAAAAATTCAATTATAGTAGGGAAAAATCGTCAAAAAAAAAGTCTGGAAAAGTTTTTCTATTCCATTTTCCGTTAAAAAAAACACTCAAAACAATACGATAAAATCAAAAGTTTTTTGCTGTTCCAACATTCTTTCTTTCTTACAGCAACAAGATTGAAAGTCAATCTTGTATGAAAGGGACTCGGTTCTATCAAATTCAAATATTGAGATTGAAAGAGAAAAACGATAGCTCTATAGTGAACGCACGCGTCACAATATTCGCTCCACTGCAACCCCGCCCACCTCGTAAAAATAGTTCTCACTTTGGAGAGAGCGTCCAGACACACAAACAGTTCACTATAACAATTTCGACAAAAATGATTCTAGCATGTCAGTCGCAGTAGAAATTTATATCGTTCCGTATTTTGAGAATATTATGGAACAGTTACTTTTCCACAGTCGAAGGTGCTCGAGGGGCGATTTTATAAGGGCCAGGGACGCATTTTTCTCTAGCTTAAAACGAGCCTAAACTTGTCCTGTCAGTAGTCTTGGAAAATGTTTTTTTTCACTGCTTTAAAACCATCATTTTTCACCCAAAAACTGTCTCCATTTTAGTTTTGGAAACTTTACGTCTAGTCAACACAATGAGCCTCATAGAATTGGAATAAAATTTACTATGTTTCGAAACAGAACTTTTTTAAATGAACTACTTATAAATATCAAAAAAAAAACATGATTTTTTTCACTGTTTCACATGCTTTATGGCTGGAATGCTGAACAATGGTGCGCTTTTTTTTACTCTGTGTGTCTCTAAAAATAATGAATTGTTAGTGAAAATTAAAGTTCCGAGCTAAGTATCTGGACGATTTGTGACAGGAACTTTTTATTTTGAAAAATGTTATGTTCCAAAATAGGGTTTCCATTCGGGCGGCGTTTCCCCGCCGCCCGCTCGTGCCCCCTGTCTTCATTTAATTGGCGTGAAAAAAAAACGAATTATTTTTCATTAAAAATAATTTTTCCAATATATTCCGCGTCAACCGAGAGGCACGGGCGGGGCCGGGCGGGCAACTTCACGGGCGGGCGGCGGGCCCCCGGTTTTTCCCCGCCCGAAATGGAAAGCCTATTCCAAAATTATTTTAAAAAACTGTTTCACGGAGTTTTTTTTTTCTGATAATGCAGAACGTGATAGATTATTGGTACGGAACAAACATTACTATTAATTGCTAACTATAAGGATATAAATATTTGAAAACTGTTTTATGGAATTTTCTTGTGATAATAGCAAAAGTGGTATGCAATGAGCGGTAATTCTCTTAAATTTCAAGCCAGGCATTCACGAAAATTGGTTTTCAATGTATTTCCCAGTTGTTTTTTTTTCAATTACAACATAACAATTTTTTCATAGAGGAAATAATATTGAAGGTGTTGGGTTAGGGTTTGTACAAATGTTTTGGAGCAGACATGTTTTTTGTCCCTAATAAGCCTGAATTGACCTAACGTTTAGCTAACCGTATTCCGTTTTGTTCACATTTTTTCCATCTAATGTGAGAAAATAGTTTCTTTTAAATACTAAGATGGTATCATAAATCTTAAATACACGAAAAGACTAGTAAAGTATAAAAATTCAGAAAAATTTTCATGAGGTTCAGTAACAGCAATCAATTAAACTATGATCTTTGAAGTTCGCGGGTTATGTTCAAAAATTTTAATCGAAAATCAAGAATTAGTGCACACACCTTATTTTACGGCAATTACCTAGATTCCATGTAAAATTAGGACTTTTTACACCATTTTTTTCTTTTCTGGACTGTTCATTGTCTGTTGAAAAGTGAATACTGTAACTTTGGGTTTTGTTCAAGCGATATTTTGATTTATTTCATATCATTAAAGTTGGTCCAAAAGAGAGTCTCATCAACTTTCACAACTTTTTGGAAATATTTCTCCATGTTTCGAAATCGAATAATTTGTTGCAAAAGTTCAACATTTTCATTCAAAAGAGCTGACAAAAAATGAGTGTTTTTAACAGTTAGTTTTTCCTAATTTTCAGTTTGAAAGTCGTTAGTTACACCGACAAATAATTTACACTAATCTTTTAATGAAAACAGAGATGGATTCGGCCAACTAATTTTCCTATTTTTTCCAATTGAAATAGGAAAGCTCATCCGAAAGTCGAGTGACTGACAATCAGAAAATCGATTTGCCTTCATGGGAGTGTTGAAACAGAAAAATTAGGATTTGATTTGCCTGAATTATGTGAAAATAACAGAACTAAAACAGTAAGAGCCATTCAGTTGTGCGATTTAAAAAAAAAACGTTCAAAAAATCCTCAAAACCTCGGCTATTTTTTTAACCGTTTCTTGGAGCTTTCTTTCTATGAAAACCAAAATTATTGACAATGTTTCTGTATTCGCTTCAAATTCAAATAAAAAGTTGGGGAAAAAACTAAAAAAAAAGACTATAATAGGTTTAGTAGCTTCCATGAAGTAAATTTTGCATCACATTTTTGCAGCTATTGAAACAATATTAAAATCGGACTCTTACATATTCTGAAAACATCTTGAAGCAGAAGTTTTTTTTTTCAAAACGAAACTAGACTGAACTAGCCTGAAGCAGCCCGGACAAGCTTAAGCCTGTCCCAGTCCGCGTATACCCGCCTTCAACAATTTCTAGTTCCAGTATTCAGAAAAGTTTCTTCTTTTCATACATAGTCAGAGATCGTTAGTGTCTGTCACGTTTTATAAGTTTATGACAAAAGCAATGCAAATCACAAACTAGAGTCGCCTTTTATAAACTTTGGTAACAGTAGTCAAGTGATCTAAACTTTTTTTGGATTGGAACTGTCAATTGTAAAGATTTGACAGAACTATGTTCAACGAAAATGGCATGCAATCTAATTAGTGTGAAACTGATTTTTTTTAAAGTTCTGGTTGGTATATAAAAGCTAAGGCAATATTTCTCGTGTTCTTTAACCCTTGATGAACCCAAACTAGCCTTCAGTAGTCTTGGAAAGTTCGTTTTTTTACTTTACAATCATAAATTTTTGACCAGAAACTACTTCAAAATCATTTTTAGAAAATAATGATGATGCTATCGGGAATCGAGCTTCGTAAAAGGGACCGAAATCAAATTCTGTATACTTTGAGACAGACAATTTTGTTTCTAATTGAACTGAACCCAACTAGAAGATAAAGTTGTTATTTTTCAATGTTTCAATTGCTTACTTTGCTCAGATCGGGAAATTTTTGTTCGCTACGTTTTTTCAACGACTTGTTACAGGAAATTTTCGGAAATGTAAGAAGGATCCGCATTTCTCGAAAACTGTTTCACATCATTTTTCTCTGATAATTTCAAAAGTGATAGTTATTTTCGATATAATTATTAATTCAATTTTATAGTCACATTGAAAAACCACAATAAGAGAAGAATTACGTTGATTTCTGATTTGTGAATTGAAAGTTTTAAAAACAGCTTTTTTCACGCATCTTTCACTTGAGCCTCGTTTTCGAATTTTTTATTTCAATTCTAAGCGAAAACTAAAAAAAGTGAATTTTTCTATATTTTTGTGAAAGGTTTGGAACAGTTATTCTTTCATTGTGAGCAGAGTTGTACGGAATGGATATCCTCGATTCCGGAATTCGGAATCCGGAATCCGGAGCTCGGAAGAATCTCTTTTTTCTTGGAATACGGAATTCGGAAATAATGGATTTGCAAGATTCAAAGCGTAAAAATAGCGATTGAGCTCGAAAAGTAGCTTAGCTCCGTTTTTCATTGCATTTTGGGAGCCATTTCATGCTAGAAGCATTGAATACCGGAATATCGCTCAAATATTCTCCATAATTCTGCTATGTTTCTTGACTTGAGACTTTTGAGTTGTGACGGAATGAAATTTCATTTTGCGGAATCCGGAAAAAGGGAATCCGGAATGAAATCCAAATTTTCGGAATCCGGAATCCGGAATACGAAATGAAAAAAATCCCGGAATACGGAATTCGGAATCCGGAATTCCGTACAACTCTGATTGTGAGGCGTGAGTTTACAAAAACCAAAGATGAATTTTTTTTCCAGAGAGTAATGAAAACTGGTTAATGAACTTCATAGGGTTGAAATCAATTTCTGTATAATTTGAAGCAGATTTTTTTTTTCAAACCGGGAATAACAAAAAAAACCAGCAGATTTTTTCACTGTTCCAAATGTTTTTCATAATTCTGCTGCAAATCATTAGTATACTTGAGTGATCCCTTCATAATGATATATTTGAGAAAAAAACGTTTAAAACTGACTTTTTTATTTTTTATTTCAACGACTTGTAACAGTAATTGTTTTTTGAAAATGTGATAGCTTAAAAAACTCTTGGAAATACTGTTTCACGAAATTTTCTTATATAATATCCAAAGTGATATGTAATTTTGTTTCAATATATGTACATTAAAATTGGCCACAAACAAACGATTACGGTCCTCACAGGTAATGATTTTTTTGTGGAAAGGACCTATCCGAATTCCAGTTGTTATCTTTTTTTATTAAAAATTTTCAGAATGTTTTGGAACAGTTTTTTTTTGTTTCATTAATAGTCTTAGTCAGCCAGTAAGCCTTAGTACATTTTCGTTCTTTCTGGAAAAAATTAGGAAGTACCTAATAAAAATCTAACTTTCTACTAATTTTTTTTCAAAATTTTGTAACAGGAATTTTTTTGAAAATCTGAGAGGGCTCTGAAATAGTTGAAAACTGTTTCACTGAATTTGTTTCTGATAGTGTGCAAGATGATAGATAATTGTAAATCAATAGGTTCGCGTTCATATCGAAAATTTGTTAAAGGTGGGAGGACATGAAAGCTTTGTAGACTTTTTTGTAGACTTTGTATGCATTTTGTCGTAAAATTTTTCAATTTTGATTATTTACAAAAAAAAAACAAAAACCATTATAATCCAAGGGGTCGAAATAAGCTACCGTCCCGGTTGGGGGTCAAACGCATTACCGGCTGAGCCACAGGGTCCAAAACGCGGTGGCCCTTTCTTGGCGCCTATGAACCTGCCGATAAGTAACTACAAATTCAGTTTTTTTCATGTCCCGCCACTTTTAAGAAAAAAATCACGGCGATCACAGGCTTTTAAATTAATGGCTGAGAAACAAATAACAAAGATTGTGCTCCCACCCTTTGCAAATGTTGTGGAACCGTTTTTTTTTCAAGAATGCCGAGTTAACTTAAGCCAGCCTCACCAAGCCTATTCCAGCCTAAGCTAACCTAATCCCTTTTCCAGCTCAATTCTCCTTAATTTTCACCTTCCCCCGACATAAATTTCCCCCCTTACCTCTGTTTTTTTTTTCATCTTTACGACTTATTTCTCACAACATATACACCTTCTCTTCCGGATCACTTTCTCTAAGCTTTCTCTTCACTTTTTTTTCACATTCGAAAAAAAGAGAAGAGTTGTAATAAGTTGTGTCTCCTCTCTCTTCTCTTCTTTTCCTTTTGGCATGCCCATGGCTCTTATTTATGAGAGAAAAGTGGAGAAAAAGAGTGTGTAAATCAGTTTTTGTGGTGACACATTTTGAAAAAAAAAAGAGGAGAGGAGGAAGAGAAAAAAGATAAAGGTGGGATGTGTGGAACATTAGAACAGAAAATTAGCGGGCGCCGGCCAAGCTTGATTTTTGATGTGTAACAGGTTAAGCTGGGTTGGAGCAGGTCTAAGCCAGCCTAAGCAAGCCTGAGACAGCCTAAGCCAGCCTAAGCCAGCCTAAGCCAGCCTAAACCAGCCCGAGACAGCCTAAGCCAGCCTGAGTCGGCCCGAAAAGACCAGGAGCCTAGTACGGTCTGAGAGGGCCTGTTTAAGTCCTAACTCTGTCAGAAACAAACTTAAATTAGACTAATCTAGTTTAGATAGGAAAATTACTAAAACGTCTATATTAGTGTCAGAAAAATGAATCTAAAATAAGAACGTTTGTTGAAAATGCAAATTTGTTCTCCAAAAAAAAAACTATAAAAAGGCTCAGAATTTTTCTGTTTTCCAATGTTTTCATATTCATGCTAGAAAATGTAATGTACTAGAAGCATCTATTTTATTGAAATCAACGTTTTAACAGCTTATCAGGACCCTATTTCAGAAATGATATACAAAAATGGTTCCAAAATAACATATTTTTCTAATTGGGGGGCGAAATAATTATCAAATTGTGTGATAAATCGTTATTAAACTGAAACTATTTACTTGCTTTTCAATATATTTTCAATAAAACCGTGGTCCAAATTTGTTATCAATAATATCAAAATGATAGTAGATTGATTAAGGGTTGGAGAAGGCCTAAGATGGCCACTAGTATAGGAAAAACTGACTCAAATCAAGAAACTTTTCTGAAAATGCAGTTTCGTTCCAAAAAATCTCTCTAAAACTTCAAAATTTCTCTGTTTCTAATTGTTTTCATTCTGATAAAAGAAATAAACCGATAATATTGTATGGTTAGAAATACTACAATAAAAAGTTAGATGTGCAAGGCATTGCTACTGTTTTTCATTTTCTAAAATGGTGTGAAACGGTTGAAGACATGCTACAATGGTCTAAAAGAGAAACTTTTTTTAATTAGTGACTAATTTCATTAAACATGTCCGAAAATGAAAAAGAAATAAAACAGTAAACTTTTTCTATGATTGAGTCATCAAATTGAAACTATTCTCTTGCTTTTTAACGCATTTGTTGAAACTGTGACCAAAATTTAATTAGTTAAATATAATCAGAAAAATAGTAGAGTTATTCGAAGGTAGTTCTAGATAGCTCAAGATAGCCTAAGACAAGCCCAAACTAGCAATAATCTAGTCCGAGCCGAAAATTCATGAAGTCTTGCACCTAGCAGTCCAGGAAAACTAACTCAAACCAAAAAACTTTACTGAAAATGCAATTTTATTTAAAAAAAAAAACCTTTGAAGACATGAACATTTTACTTTTTCCAAATATTTTTATACTGATATCAGAAATGAAGGTATGATTCTTTTGGATTGTCACGGAAGCAACCTAAAAATGCCAATAACAAGGAATTGAGCAAGTAGTTTTCATATAAAAAATAATCGGTGATTAATTTCATCAGATTTAATTAAACATGATAGAAAGCTGGAACAGTGAAAATTACTTACAGAAAATGGAATAAATGGAGACAATGTCTAGCTTTTCAGTGATTTTGTTAGAACCGTAATCTGAACTTCGGGTGTAAAAATTTGGGCCCAAGCCTAAGTCAAGGGAAAATCATAAAAAGCACAAAGTGAAAGAAAATATTCTTGACATTTTTCAAAATTCGGGCAATCTCTAAAAACGTCTAAATTAGCATACATTACACAACTGTTAATGAATTGAATAATTCCTAGAAAAAAATCAAAAAGTCCTGAAATAGTAAATTTTTCTGAAGAAAAGTTGGTTAAAAATACAAAAAAAAATCCCCCGGTTTCAGAACGTTCACATTATTTCTTCAAGTCTAACATGGTTGATGTTTCAGGGCGCCCTAAGTTAAAAACGATCAAAATGAAAGCTTGAAATTCATCGGATATTTTTAATATTAGCTGTACTTTAACTGTACGATCCACATAGCAACGACCTAATAGTTCCCAAAATAGATTAGCAAGATTTAATGATTTTTTGACACAGAAAAGATTTGGAATAAAATTAATAAAAAAACGGTTTAAGGAGTTTTACATAGCCTTGTCTAATCTACAAACCTCAATTAGTAGCCCGGTTTCAGTAAATAGAAAAAGCCAGAAAAAAGCATTAAATAATTCCAAAAATGGGATAGAAAAGTCTAAAGCTCTTTTTTTTGAATGATCTAACTATGACCTCACATTCAAATCATTCATTTAATATTGCGTTTCATTTAATCAAAAATCGGAAACCGTGAAATCTCTATCGAAAAAGTTTTCCAAAATAATGAAAAATACGGTTTCCGAAAGCCTATAAATAATTTATGATATTTTACACGTTTGTTTTCAAGGGTTGATCAACATTCATTTTCAGATTCTCAGGACTCCAAAAACGGATATAAAAATTCAAGATTGCCAAAAACACATAGTTTCGATAGAAATTTTAGTAGAATTCGAACAAAAACTAAAAACTTCCGGGAAACAGTGAAAATTCGTAAAATTACTGTCTAAAAATGACAAAAAAAAGCCTGCAGCAAGCCTAAAATTAAATGAGTGTTATCTAGTCCAAAGCTGGCCTAAGCCTAAGACAGAATATTCTAGGACGTCTTAATGACTCAAGAAAAAATCACAGAAATAACCTAGCCAAGCAAATCGAAAGTTGTTCAAAACCCTCGTCTCAAAGCGTCCAAACGATTACTCCCATCTTGAAACATTTCTATGAATCAGGGAAATGTTGCAAATATTCATACGCAAATGTGAAAAAAATTTCGGTTTCTAATCTATCAGTTAATTGATTCATTAGGATAGTTGACATTCTGTAAGCATCTGTCTCTGTACAAAACTAGCTTTGATTGCCTGTGTGTTATTATTCTGGAAACGTGAGAATATAGTTCTCAACTGGGCTATGAAAGGCCTGAAAAGGCCTAAAATGACTTATATTTTTCGTGAAAAAAGTTGAAAGGCCTGAACTAGACTTCGAAAGGCCTAAAAAGGCCTGAAAAGTCTTGACTAATTTGAATTGTTCCGTGCCTGAATCTTATTAAACATACATGGAGTCAAATGAAGAAATAAAGTAATAGAAATCGTAAAGGCTTTTATTTAAAAAAAACCCGGTTTCTCAAAATTTTCATTTTTGAGATGAAGTTCAAGGATGTTAATTCTATCGAACTAAAGATCTCTTTTCCAGCTACCGTAACACAAGTAAGATGTGCAGGTTAGAATGAATGTGTCAATTTGCAACCTCATCGTTCCAATTATCCTTGTATTAACTAATACAGAGAACATGAGGAATTTGTGAAATAGTAAAAAAAAGTGTGTCTATTTCTGAACTTTCCACAATTTTGTTTGGCCTGTGCGGGTTCGAAGCAGGTACCGTAGCACATGTAAGATATGCAGGTTACAATAATTTTTCAGTTTTCAACTATGTTGTGCCAAGCATCTTTGAAATAACTAATGCAAAGAATATGAGAAAATTGTGAAGTAGTGTAAAAAAATTAGTCTATATTTGAATTTTTCACAATTTTCGGTCATAATTCGGTCTGTGAGAACCTGAGGAGGCCTAAGAAAGGTTGCAAAAGTCAATATAGTATAACACTTAACGATTACCAAACTGACCGAATAAAAAAATGAAGTTTTTGAAATCGTAAAAATGTTTTTGAAAAACATAGTCCGGTTTCTCAGAAATTTCATATTTGAAGATAAAGTTCAAGGACGATGAAAAAATATCTTGATAGCCACCATAGGAAAAAAATTGAACGTACGAGAATTCCACGAACGATTATAAAATTGTTCGAATGCAAAAATAAAGTTCTTGAAATTGTGAATTTTTTCGAAAAAAAAATTAACCCGGTTTCTCGAACATTTCATTTTAGAAGTAAAGTTCAAAGGGTAATGCTTGGATAGAACGAGACGAAACTTTCGCAGCCACCGTAACACATTTAAGATGTGCAGGTTGGGAAATAATAACAAACTTTCGGACAAGCATTGAGATAACTAACATAAGAATCATGACGATTTCAAGAAATAGTAAAAAAAATTGTTTATATTTGAATTTTTCCACAAAAAAGGGAAATTCAATTAAAGATCATCAAATTGTACGAATGAAAAATGAACTTTTGAAATGGTAACGTTTTTCAAAAAAAAAAAGGTACCCGGTTTCTCAAAAGTGTTATATTTGGAGATAAAGTTCAAGAGTGTTGATGTAGTTGCACAGTCACCATAACATACAGAACATTAGATGCGCAGGCTAGAATACCGTATTTAATAAATTGCAGAACAATTCAAGTAGCAATGAGATAAATAACACAGAGAATATGAAAATTTCACGAACCAGTGAAACAATTTTGTCCATTTTTTGAAAATTTATCACAGTTTCGGGCCTAGTTTGGCCATAGATCAGCCTGAGAGGACCTGATAAGTTAAAGTTCGATGGGGTTGATTGTATATAGCTACCGTAACCTATGCAGGATAAGCAGGTTAGAATACTGTAACTTTCTTTCTAGCATTGCAATAACTAAAATAGCGCTCAAAAGGATTCTGTGAAATAATGAAAAAATGTTATCAATTTTTCACAATTCTTTTGTACATTTTCAGCTCAAAAACTCACATTAACAATCAGCACGGCTCCATCGGGTGCCTCGGTGACACCGAACCCCCACGGGGTTCGGCGGTCCGAACGAGCCATTCGGACGGTGACACGTTCCATTATTGGCCGGTGTTTTACCTGGAATGAGAAGAAAATAATCAGGAATTTATGTATAGCCACGAAGTAATAAAGTAAGAAATCGAGAATGGTTTTCATATATATGTGAAACATAAAAATATGTGTGTTTTCATCAATAAACATAAAAATAAATAAATATACTATATGCGGGGGTAGAAAAGAGAGAGAGAGAGAGAGAGAGAGAGAGAGAGAGAGAGAGAGAGAGAGAGAGAGAGAGAGAGACAGGTAGAGAGCAATAAAGGGATCAAACGGAAAGGATTTCGAAAGAGGGGGAAAGTTGTGTTGAATAGAGAGGTAGGGGAGGACACGGGGGAGAAATATTGTTCCTTTTTTTTTTTTGAAAATAACTACGCTACAATTTTGAGAAACAAAAATTGATTAAAAAAAACAATGTTTCAAAACTGCCATAATAACTGAAAATTATTTAGGAATATATTAATCCCATTAGAAACTTTTCGAAGGTATTTCATTTTTTTAGGCCTTCTTTAGGCTTTCCAGCTAGCTTTCAGGCTGGGCAAGACAGTACAGCAATAAATTCGGTAAAAAACAATGTTTCGAAATTCCCATAACCACGTAAGAATTGGTAGAAATATAATCTTTGGATGAAATAATACATCGTTTCGAACTGGAAAAATTGTCTGGTTTTTATAGGTATTTTAGGCTTGATGTCCCTTTCAGGCTGTACAAACCACAGAAACGTTCTAACTAACCTGCGCATCTAGCCAGGCAGAATACGAAATATCCAAGTTTGTGTTGACGAATAAAAAAGGTGAAATTTCATGTAAATATTTTGTTCGTTTATCACTTTTTGATGTCATTCATTCTAGCTAGGATGTGGTAGCACAGTCCATTTCACAAAATGGAAGTGTAAATAATAGAGGAACTAGCCGAAAAAAATTAACTCAAAAATATATTGATTTTGAAATTGAAATCTTTTGTTCAATTATTGGAACATTTCCAGGCTTTTACAGAAAAAATAAGAAAATTTTACGGTTACAAAGACTCATAAAAAACTTTGTTCGATTGAGAAAGCTGGTGATTTATAAATTAACTCAAAAAAAATGGGTGGATCCATGATCCATTGGTGGTGACAGATATATTTTTTAAAATATTTTCGTAAAACCACTTACTGATACCTTTTACCATAACTTACTGATAAAATGCTGATAAAGAGCTTGCTGACAAGAATAAATTTTCCCAGGGTCTTAAAAGGGTCGGTACCGCGGTTTTGCTAGCTGAAAAGCAGCCCCACAGATCAGAGTTGTACGGAATTCCGGATTCCGGATTCCGGCTTCCGAATTCCAGAATAAAAAAAATCCATTCCGTACAACTCTGCCACAGACTCTGCCACATTACTAATTTTATAAAGTGATGTCAAAAAGTTCTCGAAAAATCCCGAAAAAAAAGAAGGTTCCTCTTATCATCCAAACACTACTGATTATCTCTCTCTCTCTCACTCTTCCCCTCTCTCATCATTCGAAGAGGCGGGGGGATGGGTGTACGGCGGCGCGGGCGTGATCGCAGAGCACAAGCCTCCCTCCCTTTTCTCCCAATAGAAACTCTCAAATATTCCGAACTCTGACATCCCTTCTTTCTATCTCTCTCTTCTCTTCTCGCACTTCATGAGGGACGCACCCTTGAGCAGCGCCTCCCGCCGAAATCCCAGGCGGAGATAGTACTGGGATCAGAGAGACGCAGACATATTCGTGTGTTGTAGTAAAGCTCTCCTACGGGCGGGAGCTCTCTCCCTATCTCTTATCAGTTAGTGATTAGGGATAAGACGGAGGGAGTAGGGGAAATATTTTGGGGGAGAGAAAGAGAGAGAGAAGGAAAAATAATGGAACAAAAGTGCGGGGTGGTGGACATCAATTGGAAACATTAGGAACATGGGGTCAGGATGGAGGAAAATAGGCCTGGAAAGCCCTAAAATGAGGGCCTGAACTACCTAACAGGCCTAAGCTAGGTACAAGAGGGCCTATGGGTAGAGGAAGGCCTCCTTGCAGGGTCTGAAAGCCAAGAAAAGTGCCTAAATAAGTGTGAAACACCTGAAATGGGACAAAATCACTAAAAATATTGCTCTGGGAAGCCTAAAATAAGCCTGAATCACCTAAAAAAAACCTAAACTAGTTAGAAAGAGGCTTGAAGTGTGGGGAAGGCCTTCTGGCAAACCTCAAAAGCCTAAAATGGGTCTAAAATGGGCCTTAAAATAGGCCCTAAAATACCTATATGGCCCAAAAAGGCCCAATATGGCTTGCTTAAGCCAAACTCCACTTCTAGAACCTTTTTTTTCTCACAAAATTTCAAAAAAAAATTGGTATATTTGCCAACAATAAAAATAGAAGATCTACAGATCTTCCTCCCACCCATCTCCCGACGGGAATATCAAATTTCACAATTCAAAAACCTTTTCTTTTCTTTTCGAATCGTTTTTTTTTCTTAATCCGTCTGCGTTTCTTCTAAACAATTTTAGTTGGTTCTCAAGGGGGAAAACCTGGAAATGAAGGTTTACTGTACCTACAGTAGCTACAGTAGGACTACAATTGGCCGGAAAATTAAAAAAAAAACCCTAAGAATCTGACATTTTCTGTCCTGGTACCAAAAGGCATGGTTTCAAAAGTAAAAAGATAATTTTCCAACAGTACTATTAGACATTATATTGAGTTCTGAAGTTTAGAAATTGTCTGAAATGATGAACTTTTAAAGAAAAAAAAACAATTTTTAAACAAGTATCAATTTTAGTGAATTAGTTTCGTTGCATATGATCGGAACCACATTTGATTCTAAAAGTTTTCAGATAGTTTCGAAACAGTGACATTTTATTCAAATGTTCGGAAAAGTGGGCGTGGTCTATGATATTTCAAAAAACGAAAATAGGCGATTAAACAAAATCAACAAGAGCCTTCAACTTCGTTTTTATTTGGTAAATTCGTAACCGTAACTTTTTTTTTTCTAAATTTTCATTTTGATGAGTTTTTGAAAATTTTTCAAGACCGTTCAGATCGAATAAACTATATTCCATCAAACTGGAAGGATAATTCTGAAAACTGGGCGTAGTTTAAAAGAAAAGATTTTGGTTTGTCAATCGTCGTTCCTATCAGACGTCGTTCAGAGTTTTCTAGTTTGAAAATTGTTTGAAATGGTAATTTCTGGGAAAAAAGTTTTTTTTTCAGTTTTGGTGGATTTGTTCCGATTTCAAAGATCAATCGAAACCCCAGCCGATGCTGAAAATTTTCAAATAAGTTTGAAACAGTTTCACAAAATTTTCCGGACATCCGATAGAAAAGTGGGCGTGGCCTAGAAAGTTAACGGTCGGAACTACATATCAAAAAGAGTCTTCCATTAAATTCTTATCCGGTATACACGTAGCGGTAAAAAAATATTCTTTAACTTTTCGTTTGGTTGAGCTTTGAAATAGTTCTCAAGACTTTTCAGACCAAACAGCCGTAAAGTGGGCGTCGCTTATGGCATAAGTTCGATAGGTGCAACAATCGAATCGGAGCTAAAGTGTTGCTGAATTTGAAACTTTCTGCCCCTTTCTTCTTAATATGCAGGTTATGCATTTGCGCGAATGGAATGTGGGCGGAGTCAGGGTTTGTAGAAAAAAAAATGGAGAAAAAAACGGAGAAAAAAGTGTCCCAAATCACTTTGAACGCTCATAACTCGGCTCAAAATTAACTTTTTGATGTGGTCTTTTTTTTGATCGATAGGTAATCTTCTTGGCTATGAGGGTTTTCATTGGCGAAGCCCAGAGTCCGAGCTACGTTACAGTCTCTGAGTTCACTTTCAAAATCTCAATTTTCCGCAATTTTCCGGATTTTTCCGGACTTTTTTTCACTCTACCTCTTATATCTCGGCTTCTAAAAGACCGATTTGTTTGAAACTTGGGCTCCCTCTACAGTTTTTGATGCTGAACAAGATTTTTTAGTTTGTTTAATTGATTTTCGAACTCACTTTTCTGCAAAAGCTGGGAAAAGTGCAAAAAATGCGAAAAAAAACCGTCTATCCCCCTTTTTCCGCCACCACTTATTTTGACCTTTTAGGGTCGAATTTTTTTGGAAAACTGAAAATATTATGAGACGTTTCTGTAGAGGAAAAAATTCCCTACAATCTGATATAAAATTCATCTCAGGTTTCTGTAGAAAATTTTGGAGAAAAACGCGAAAAACTGATTTTGAAATACTGGCGGGGCCACTTTGCCTCGGTTTTCCGAAAATTTTTCCACTTAAAAACTTTTTTAATCATGTTTATATATCTTAGAAAAGCCATATTTAATAGAATGCCAAATATTAGCCCAAACGGAGCACTCTCCGCAAAGCTGGCTCATTGAACGGAGCCACAATGTGAGTTTGTCAAATTTCGACTTTTTGCTAATTTTTTAAATTGAATCAATAGAGAATTTTCTGCTGATTCGAATGATATGAATACTTCCTGAGGTTTCTACCAAAACCAGGCTCAAAACAGGCACCAAGGGGATGAACATCTTCTATTCATTAGCGGCCGCCGGTGTTTTCGGAACAGGCTGTGGGCAAGTCAGGCGATGATTATGCCGAACAATGGGCATGACAAGCTATGGTTATGCCGAACAATGGGCAAGCTAAGCTATGGTTGTGCCAGACGATAAGCAAGCCAAGCTATGGTTATGCCAAACAATGGGCATGACAAGCTATGGCTATGCCAGATAATGGGCAAGCCAAACTATGGTTATGCCAGACAATGGGCAAGCCAAACTATGGTTATGCCAGATAATGGGCAACTCAAGCTATGGCTATGCCAGATAATGGGCATGTCAAGCTATGGCTAAGCCGAACAATGGGCATGTCAAGCTATGGTTATGCCGAACAATGGGCAACTCAAACTATGGCTATGCCAGAGTTTGGGCATGTCAAGCTATGGCCATGCCAGATAATGGGCAACTCAAGCTATGGTTATGCCAAACAATGAGCATGTCAACCTATGGTTATGCCAGACAATGGGCACGCCAAGCTATGGTTGTGCCAGACAATGGGCGAGCCAAGCTATGGCTATGCCAGACAATGGGCATGTCAAACTATGGTTATGCCAGACAATGGGCATGTGAAGCTATGGCTATGCCAGACAATGGGCATGTCAAGCTATGGTTATGTCAAACAATGGGCATGTCAAGCTATGGCTATGCCAGACAATGGGCAAGTCAAACTATGGCTATGCCAGATAATGGGCATGTGAAGCTATGGTTATGTCAAACAATGGGCATGTGAAGCTATGGTTATGCCAGATAATGGGCAAGCCAAGCTTTGGTCATGCCAGATATTGGGCAAGCCAGGCTATGGCTATGCCAGATAATGGGCATGTGAAGCTATGGTTATGCCAGATAATGGGCATGTCAGGCTATGGCTATGCCAGATAATGGGCAAGCCAAGCTTTGGTCATGCCAGATATTGGGCAAGCCAGGCTATGGTTATGCAAGATATTGGGCAAGCCAAGCTATGGTTATGCCAGACAATGGGCAAGTCAGGCTCTGGTTATGCCAGATATTGGGCAAGCCAAGCTATGGTTATGCCAAATATTGGGCATGTCAAGCTATGGCTTTGCCAGATAATGGGCATGTCAAGCTATGGTTATGCCGAACAATGGGCATGTAAAGCTATGGCTATGCCAGACAATGAGCATGTCAGGCTATGGCTATGCCAGACAATGAGCATGTCAGGCTATGGCTATGCCAGACAATGGGCAAGCCAAACTATGGTTATGCCAGACAATGGGCAAGCCAAGCTTTGGTCATGCCAGATATTGGGCAAGCCAGGCTATGGTTATGCCAGATATTGGGCAAGCCAAGCTATGGTTATGCCAGATAATGGGCATGTCAAGCTATGGTTATGCCGAACAATGGGCATGTAAAGCTATGGCTATGCCAGACAATGGGCATGTCAGGCTACGGCTATGCCAGATATTGGGCAAGCCAAGCTTTGGTCATGCCAGATATTGGGCAAGCCAGGCTATGGTTATGCCAGATATTGGGCAAGCCAAGCTATGGTTATGCCAGATAATGGGCATGTCAAGCTATGGTTATGCCGAACAATGGGCATGTAAAGCTATGGCTATGCCAGACAATGGGCATGTCAGGCTATGGTTATGCCAGATATTGGGCAAGCCAAGCTATGGCTATGCCAGACAATGGGCATGTCAGGCTATGGTTATGCCAGATATTGGGCAAGCCAAGCTATGGTTATGCCAGATGTTGGGCAAGCCAAGCTATGGTTTTGCCAGATGTTGGGCAAGTCAGGCTCTGGTTATGCCAGATGTTGGGCAAGTCAGGCTCTGGTTATGCCAGATGTTGGGCAAGCCAAGCTATGGTTATGCCAGATAATGGGCATGTCAAGCTATGGTTATGGCAGATGTTGGGCAAGCCAAGCTATGGTTATGCCAGATGTTGGGCAAGCCAAGCTATGGTTTTGCCAGACAATGGGCAAGTCAGGCTCTGGTTATGCCAGATATTGGGCAAGTCAGGCTCTGGTTATGCCAGATATTGGGCAAGCCAAGCTATGGTTATGCCAGATGTTGGGCAAGCCAAGCTATGGTTATGCCAGATATTGGGCAAGCCAAGCTATGGTCATGCCAGATATTGGGCAAGCCAAGCTATGGTTTTGCCAGACAATGGGCAAGCCAAGCAATGCCGAAGGTCTTGATTAGGCAAGTGCAGCAAGCCAGTATCTTAGTAACACAAGGGCCGGTGGCCCTTGACCAGTCGGGCAAGACGAGCGAGCGAGGCTGGCCAGGCCGACACATGGAAATTTTACCCACGCGAGGCATTGCCGAGCCTAGCTTTTTGGTCCGTTAGGACCAAAGTCATTATATTGAAATTCCAAAAAGTGGGCGTGGATTAGTTTTTTTTTTTTGAAGTACAGACAGAGCATTCTGATAGCGTGTTCAAATTGCCGTTTTTTGGTCTTGAAGGTCTGAATATTACAGTGTTGTGAGAAGCAATTGTTTTAAAAAGTTGATTGATTTGGAAACTTTTCGAAATAGTGAATTTTTTTCTGAAATTGTATTAATTTTCCGAATTCTGAAGCGAAAAAACAATTTTTTTAAAAATGCTAAAAACTGAAAGCTTGTGGGCGTGGCCTAAAATTGTGTTTGAAGTGGGCGTGGCGAGAAGAATGGAACATTGAAAACGTATTTAGCTAAAATTCTGAAAGAAAAATTTTGAAACAGCAACCATTTGAACCGATTTTTATCTGCGAGAAACAAATGGAAAATTAAACATCAGCTAAATTCTTAGCTAAAATTCCAAGATAAAAAATCGAAAAATGTTTCAATCAGTGAAGAAAGTGAGCGTGGCTTCTAAGATTCGGTTTTTTCAAAGAGATGGAAACGGAAAACGTATCAAACTGAAATTCTATGACAACGTTTTGAAACGCTGGATTTTACCAGAGAAGGTGAGGTTTTAGGTCCTCAAGGTCCGAAGAATACTGAACTGAGGATTACGAATGCAGTGAAAATGTGATAAATTTTGAAGCTGTGAATTTTTTATGTTTAGAAAATTTGGTTGATTTACCGAACTCTAAAGCGCAAAAACATTTAAAAAAAAGCAAGCAAAAAACAAAAATTTCAAAAAAGTGGGCGTGGGCTAAATTTTTTTTTTGTGCAGCACAGGAGTCATTAACTGAATTTGAACAACAGTTACTTACTTTCATGAATTTATGAAAAAGTGAAAATAATTCAATTTTGTGAAATTTCAAACTGATTTTTAAAATTGGGCGTCAGAGTTGTACGGAATGGCTTTTTTTGGTTCCGGGAATAGGAATCCGGAATACGGAATGATCTTCAAAACTACGGAATCCGGAATTCGGAATAAACTCTTTTTTCCCGGAATCCGGAATCCGGAATTCCGCACAACTCTGTTGGGGGTGGCTTCAGATTTGGATTTTTAACGACAAAAAAATTTCATTGGAAACATTTTCAATTGGAATTTGGAAAAAAATTTTTCGAAACGGAAAAATTTTGGTTTGGAAAATCTAATTTAGCCAAAATTTTTGTTTTGCGATAACTATAGATTCCCAAAAAAAGTGGGCGTGGCTTAAACGATAGCAATTCTCGTACATTGGAAATAATCAACACAATTCTGGAACCGAATTTGATCTAGTTTTATTTTCACTTTGAAACAGTTTAGAAAAGTTTGGAAATTTGTGAAAAAAAACTATTTTTAAAGGATCACATAACTGGAGATGATACCAAAATCTTGGAGAAAAAGGCAATAAGTTAGGCCCAAAAAAAAAGAAATGACGTGCCAAAAACCAAAAAGTACTTTCTCTGCCAATATTTTCTTTCTCCCTCTACCTGCGTCTCTCTATCCCTTGGCTCCCTACCCTGGGCTCCCAGGAGAGGGTTAAGAGGTTAAAAATGAACAAACAAATGAGAAAATGCTTCTTCTTCCTCCTCCTTCTTCTCTCTGTCCGATTATTATTAACACTAGTGAGAGAGAGAGAGAGAGAGAGAGAGAGAGAGAGAGAGAGAGAGAGAGAGAGAGAGAGAGAAAGAGAGAGAGAGAGAGAGAGAGAGAGGCTTGTGGCATTGTTAACTCAAGTGTTAGTAGGAGGTGGAGAGGAAGAAGAAAAGGAACACATATGTAATACAAATATACATTTGTGGCACCAACACTAGAAAAACTGTTCCAGGGATAGGTTTCGGTCCGTTTTTACCAAAAATAACCCACGAATCAATAGAAATTAAGAGAAAAAAGTATACTCTATCAAAGAGATCACTTATTAAAACAAGATGAAATACCAAAAAGAGAATCTTGTTTTGAAACTGAAAAAATTTACAATTTCTAGGATCTGAAAACTGTTCCACGGATGATTTAGTCAACTGAAAATAGCTTGAGTCAGTCTAAAAGTCATACAGTAAATCAAAAAAAGTGTTGATTATCTGAGCCAATTATTACCAAAAACGAGCAGTGAGAAATTTTTAAAAAAATCTTTGAAACTGACCAATTTTATTTCTAAAATCTGAAAAATGTCTCACAGATAGTGCTTTTCAGTTGAAAATAGCTTGAGCCGGGCGGAAAAAAGCCTTCAAAAAATAGAAAAAAAAGTTTAAAATAGCGGAAATGATCCTAACAAAATCAACACGAATTACAAAAAGAAAAGCTTGATTTGAAACTGAAAAAAATTAACTTCTAGAATCTGAAAACTGTTTCAGCGATGAGCTTGTTATCTGAAAATAGTTTTCACTAATAGTAAGCGAATAATCGCTATGCAATACTAAAAACTGGAAACTACGTAGCTTTTATTCCTATTATAATCAAGATACGAGAATATGAGAAAAAAAAAAAAGAATCAAGCTTTGAAACTGTTATAAAAGTTCAAGTTTTTTTTTGAGTAAAAACTTGAGGAAGGCTTGAAACAAAAAGAACAAAAGTGCCGGATTGGTTCCCCGTGTCTGATAATCATTTTGAGCTTTTTCTAGTTTAGATCATCAAAAAAGGAGTTCAAAGTTTTTTTTTCGGTTTCTGAAATTTTTTTTCAACATGCCGAAAATAATGCAAAATTGATGGTATGGATTAAGGGAATTTATTAAACAATAACTTTGGAACAGAAAAAAAACATTTGAACCAGAATGATATTATAGTAAATCAAGTACCATTTGACACAATAACATTATATTTTATCATCAAATCACAAAAATCAGCATTTCTAAAAACGGGTTAGACACGGAAAAGCGCGAGTTTCGAAAATGACATAAACATTCAGAAAAAAAACCTTTTAGGAAAGCTGAAATCATTCTTATATATAAAACGCCAGAGGGATTTGTCTGTACGTCAGGATGTTCGCACTTTTTGGGGAATAAGAAAGAGAGACTTAACCCCAAAAGGGTTCGAACCTCTCCCCTTGCGAGCGACAGCCGCGCGCTCAGCCACTGCGCCACCGGACCACAAAATCTTCGAGGACTGTTTACCTACAGATTTCAGCGGCTGTGAGGAGCGCAGCGACGAACTGTGCGCCGCAGGCGCGACAACCATGCTGGTATGTAAGAAAAAATTACTGAAAGTAGCTTAAAAGTTCTCAGAAGTTGTTAGAACAGTGAATATTGACTAGAAATAAGAGATTCAAGAGGGTATTCGGCAGTAATAACTTGTACAGAGGACTGACATTATCGATTGACTTGAAACAGTGAAATATTTTTCATCCAGGTTGATTCAAAACTATTCAACGATCATGTGTGAAGAAAAAGTTACGAAAAAAACTGAATTTCATCACTGCGACGTTCCCGAACCAGACATTCCGCAATTCGTTGATAATGCAAGTAGTCTTTGAAACACAACTAACCGAAACTAGTAGAAAAACTCTAGAAGTAAAATTTGTGAAACAGTAAACTTTTTTATGGTTCCAGCTTGTTTAGAATATTTTTGAACCAATTTGGCTTCCAATTGACAAGAACTAAGTACGTTCTATTCCGAAACGATCATCGAAAAGTTGAAACGAAAGAAATATAAATATTGTGACACAAGGTTCTAGTTTTTGTGAAGAGTTTAAATTTATTAATTGTTTCTTCAACTCTTTGAAACGGGAAGGGATGAATGAAATGCAGTGTAGCACGCGGATATTTGGAAATTTTTGGAACAATGAAAATTTGTTGAAAATAAGATGTCAAAGAAACTCAGAAGGAAACTCGAAGGAACGTTTATTTCAGTTTGCAGCGACAATAATGATTGGTTTGAAACAGAGAGTATTTTTAATTGAAGTAAACATTTTTCCATTAGGATATTGAGTATTTAGATTATTCAAAAATACGAGATTCCGTCACTGCGACGTTCCATAAAGAGACATTTCACCACTCGTAGATACCGCAACTGGCCTTGTTCAAAGGTTTTTGAAATAGAAAAATCGTTATTGATGTAAGATGAATTTGAATCATTCTGAAACAAATCGGATTATTTTTGAAAAATTGGAAAAGTTCAGCGAATACAGAATGAACAATTAGAATGTGGAAACAACTTATGGGATTTCTGAAACATAATTTTTACCTTTTGAGAAAACTTTACTTTTGTTCACTGTTTCATTAACTTCATGAAACTTGGAGAGATACATAGTTTCCAATTTTTGCAGTATGCAGGAAACATTTTATCTAGAAATTAGGCCGATTTCATATTTAAGCTTCAATAAATTCATCACATAACTCATTGATATGATAATGAAACATTGGAATTTTGGTATAATTCTGAAATCCCCTTCACATATTCTGAAAATTTTTTAGGATCGAATAAGATAAGTTGACACATATGATAAATACAGTATGCGCTCATCAGTACAAGTCCATAAAAATACACACCAAAATGTCAAAATGGGAAGAAGATTGTGAAACAGTTTCGATTGTAAACCTTCCAGGGGCATTCACAAATAATCCACGCTTTCGGAAACTTTGTTGAATTAACGGGACTGACCACGTTAGTGAAGGAGTTTATCAACTGATACCAAAAGTGAAGTATTTGGAAAGCGAAAAGGTATTGTGAATCAGTTTCTAATTAACACAGTAATATCACCCTTTTTCAGTAAATCACAAAGTTTAGAATTATGAACTGGAGTTCATCAGCTTCTTCCTCTGTCAACTGCTAATTTAACGTTATTATAATGTTCAGATTACTGGTATAGTAAATTTGAAACAGTAAATTTGAGTGAAATCCGCTTCAGAATTGGGATACTGTAACCAAGTTTTTTCTTCTTTTCAAGTTTTTTTAACGAAAAAAACGGTTATGTGAGAAAACACTCGACAATATTGGGAATAACACTGACATTGAGTAGAAAATACTTTTTTTTTAGGAAATCCCAAACGTAGAACTTAGAATTTTCATTATTTTCACAGAATTTCTTGCAGTAATAACATATAGAGGATTGACATTCTTCCACAAGTTAAAACTATTCAACGCCAATTTGTAACAAAAAAACTTTAAAAAATACGGCATTTTGTCACTGTAAAACTCCGCGACCAGTAAGTTCGCACCTCGTTAATATCGCGACTATAATTACGGAATTTTCCCATTCCAGTCAGTAGTTGCTTCATTTCACGTATTCAAACGTTCAATACTAACCAAAACCAGAACTTTAATTCTTGTTCAAAGGTTCGTGGAACAGGTGGATTTTTAATGGTTCTAGACCATTTACAGGTATTCTGAAACAGCTTAGATTCTTTTCAATAAACTGGAACATTTCAATTCATCAATGGATCCCCAAAGTTTAGAAAATAAATTATAGAAACTGTGCAACATGATTTTTTCTTTCAAATTTAACTTTTTAGTTTTTTCACTGTTTCAGTGTTACCATAAAAACCAAAGGGATAAATGGACTTCAGTTTGGCTTTTCTAATCAGTTTTCTAATAAATAAGCAGTTTCTTGCCAACAGAAGTAGAAAAAAGATCGTAAGATGCGTTTTCGAACAGTTCTGTTTGCACCAGGAATCTCATAACTAGAACCAGAATCGGAGCACCCTATTAAAGGAGCATTTCACCAGGTTTTACCAATCCACTGCACTGTTTTTCAGTATTTTTTGAAAGTGTCAGAATCATTTTCATACTATAAGTAGAGAAATTAGCAGAAAAAAAGGAAAAAAGATGTGAATCGCCTGATATTTGGAGAAGAAAATGATGAGAAAACTGTGAGACATTGTTTTATTTTTGTGGAAGTTAGTATATTCTCTCAGGACTCCCAAAATTCGTTGATTGACATAATATTGACAAACTGTTTTACATTATACACGTGAAACAGTGAATAAACTTTATTTGGAAAATACTGAAAGAACCACTAAAAAATTGTCAATATTTGAAAAAAATTACAATCTAGGCCAGAGTGTAACTGTACCAGACATGAGCGGAACTCCGTCTTCCGTCTTCCGTCTTCCGTCTTCCGTCTTCCGTGCTTTCGGACGGTAAGAAACTTTGAGAAAACGGAAATTCGGGGGAAATTTTCCAAAATTCTCAACTTTTCAACATGGTTTTAGCGCTTTTCAAGATACTTGTTTAATCATAAAGCTACGTTTTTGTTTCAAAAAATTCAATTTAGTGCCACAAAGTGTTTTTTTTAGTTTTTTTTATCTCGCAGGAGCAGTTTTGAGCACTTTTATTCCTTCCGTTTCCTTCCTTCCGTCATCCGGCATTTTAAAATTTCTTCCGCCTTCCGTCTTCCGTCTTCCGAGTTTTTAAAAACTGTTCTGAATTCCGTCTTCCGGATTCAAAATTTTCTCTTCCGCTCATGTCTGAACTGTACAGACTCCAGTCTTATTATGAAAACAACATGAAGCAAGAAAAAACAATAAAAATTTTTAAATGGGAAGGTCGAAGTCTACAAAAAACGGTATTTGGGTAAATGATAATGCAATCCTGGAATCATCAAATCATTGGATTCAGTATCAAACTTTTGCAAAGTTCTTGGAACAGTAAAGATTGTCAAAACATGTTTTGTTTTTTTTTATGTTCTATATTGTCAAGTTGAAACATTCAAATATCCGAAAGTCTGAAAAACTGAGTTCGGATAGAAATTCGATTATCCGAATTATCGAAAATGAATTTCGGATGATTTTTTTTTAGGTTTCCGAAGATTCGAAAATTTAGCTGGAATCAATGAATTGGCTTTAGTTTCCACATTTTCAAAGCTCCTGGAACGGCGAAAACTTGTCCAAATATGGAGAATTCCGAACTTTGGACAATGTTTTTGAAACCATTTATCCTCGTTTCAAATGTTCTACATTTTCAAATCGAAAAATTCAATGACGGCTGGTCAGAGAGTGTCCTTTTAGCTAGTACAATTTAAATGTATTTTTCCTCAAAAACTGTGTTTTTTCACAGTTTCAAAATTTCAAGTTACGAATATAGCCAAATTTCTAAGTAATATGTTATTAACTCTTGTGAATAAATGAATCTAGATTTACATTTTCGAATCCTTCGACAAATTTTTCCAAACAAATTTTTCCAGACCCAAACGTATCAACTGGATAATCAAAAGTTGAGAAAAATTAGAAACTTTGAAACGCGATTTTAGTTTTTTGCATATTCTGTCAAAAAAAAAAATAGCGTCAAAAGTCGAAAAAAACGTGAAGCGTGACAGAATTTTGGAGAAATTGACAACCTCGTGTACAGTGTGTGCAGTCGAGAATTCTCGAGGAATTCTCGAGAAAAAATAAAAATTCTCGAGAATTCTTCGAGAATTTTTCTCTTTTTTAAACTACCGTGAAACCGGCAAAAATGTGCAAATTAATGCTAATAGTGAGTTAATGCTAACTGGAGTGTATTCAGACAGAGATAGCAATTTCAAAACAAATTTGTTGACGAAATGAGATAAAATTCTCAAAAAAAAAAGAAATGAGATAAAATTCTCAAAAAAAAAATTTTCTCGAGAAAACGAGAATTCTCGAGAAACCTCTTGCATATTCACTATTAATAACATACATAAAATATTGACATTCATGATTGACCTGAAACAGTGAAAGATTGTTCATTCAGTATAATCAAAAAAAAAACTTTCAACGACCTTTGGTAGCAATTGATGAGTAGATAAAATTGGTAGGTAAAAAATACAACCTGCAATTGTTCATGGAAATCAGGTTTGGGTTTTTACAAAGGTTTGGAACGGCCAAGAGTAATGAATATTGTTAGCAGTAATTGTTCATACAGACGACATTTATTAACAGTATGAAACTGTGAAAAATTTTTTTTAAAAACAAGTGAAAACTGCGCAGTTAGGAATATTGGGTATTGAAACCGCTTTCATAAAAAATCGGGACAATAAATCTAAATTAAATGATTTGTGAGTGCTACCCCTGGACGAACCAGAACTGACTCTTATAAGAACCGACTGTTTAAGAATTGCCCCGGATAAGAGCTTTTCAAATGCAAGTATTTGGGCACCTTTCACTGCTTACAAGCCTTTGCAACAAAGTGGTGTCAGTTCTGATTCGCCCAGTTCTGATTAGGGGTAGCACCGTTCTGTGACCCATTGATATTTCACCTAGGTTTCTGCCAAAATCGCCACAGTCAAACAGAGCCTTTTTCCGGTATAACGAAGAGTCAAAGAAGAACTCATCTCATTAACAGTTTTGTGAAACAGAAAAATCATTCGAATCGATTTGAAGCATTCTAAAGCAGTTCAGAGTCTTTTCAAAAACATTTCGATAACTAAAAAGCTAGAAGATCGCTTCGATCCTCGAAAATTTGGAACGGAGGATGTATAGGAATTGTGAAACATGAAGCTAACTTTTGTTGAAACATTATGTTTTTCCACTGTTTCAGGGGCTTTTCTTAAAAGGAACCTGAAGGGATAAATAAAATACAATCCAGGTTTCCCAAACTTTTTTTTTTTAATTTCTAGAAACAACAAAAGTTCGATGAAAATAAGATTTTTAAGGTAAAGGAAGAGACCAATTATTATTATGTTTCGCAGGGTGCTTTTTAAAAATGCCTGAATAATGGAACAGCAAACACCGGCCGAGGCTCCGATTTTTCCAGCTTCTTTTCTCGGTCATATCGATGAGTTATCCGTGGAGCGCACTTGAGGCATTTTTTACGCCCACAATAATATACTAGTCGGATTGTATTGCATAAGCGAAAGTTTTCATTTTGAAAGAGATTGTCATCGTTTATTCAAATCAGCTCCAAAGCTTTCAAATGTTCTTGGAACAGTAAAGATCGGCCGAAAATATGATGTTGAAAAACGTGAAGAAGTTATTAATAAACGTTATTTTCAGTTGTTGAAAAACATTCATGATTAGTTTGAAACAGAAAAATCTGGAAAATTCCAGAATATTCCAGAACGTTTCATCTATGTGAATTTCTGCAACTAGAGTCCAAGATAAAGCAGAAAGTCAACATAAAACTGTGATAAATTGTTCTGCTTTTTATGAAAAATAGATTTTTTTTTTGCATTTACTGAAAGCTTTTCATGAATATTATCTTTTCACTATAATCTGTGGATTGTCTAAAGTCCAAAAACGGAAAGTTTCAATATAACTGAGAAGTATTGTTTTATTTTTGTGAAAATTTATTCATTTTTCTCATTTTTTCAGTGTTTCCCTAAACTTTTCTCACATGAGAAATCGCTAAATTATTGATATTTCAATAGTGACAAAATCAGAAAATAAGCAGCAGGGCGATTTATTCGAACTGCAAATTTAAACATTGAAGAGCTTGCCAGATTATTTATTTTATAAACTTGGAACAGTGAAAAACAAATTATGTGGGGTCTACTATCATTGAAAAATTGTCAATATTTGGGAAAATTAGAATCTAGCCTGAGCTAGTTCCAGTTTTAGAGTGAAAAAAACAAACCTGAAAAAAATAAGGTTAGAAATTTCGGATGCGAAGATAAGAGTCAACAAAAAAAACAGTATTTAGGCAGGAGAGGAAGAAATGTTAAAACTGTTTATTGGAATCGGCTTAAACATTATCATAATTCATTGGAACAGTAGAGTCTGCCCAGATATGGAGAATGGACAATGATTGTTGATTGTGAATAATTTTATCACTATTTCAAATGTTCCACCTTTTGAATTCAAAAAATTCAATTAGTTAGTGTGAGTTTTTCAAAAGCTTCTTTCACGGTTTCAAAGCTCCAATTTTTTGAACACATCTCCGATTCAAAGTGATCCGTTGTGGGTTCCTGTATGTCTACTGTAATGTGCTCAGGGTTACTGTAGCCCTATGTCAGTTGAACAATAATCCGTGTGGTAAAAGTTATACACTGTATTAGAAAAGGTAATCAAAGAACACTTACCAAAAAAATACCAAAGTTGAAAAAAGGGAATTGAAATGAATTGACTAACCCTGCTCTAAAATGAAACTTTTGAAACAAAACGAAAAACTGAAACTTAACTCGAAAAATAATAAAAATCAGGTACCATTTGACACACTAGTATCATTTTTTGATCACTATAAAGATCAAAAAAACAAAGAGAATATTCACTTTTAGAGTGAGACTTTTCGTAGAATAGAGTCAATGTTAACATATTTGTCAGCTTACTAATATTAAGTTCTTGGAACAGTAAATTCAGATCAGACACTACTGAGAGGCACAGGTAAACCAAATATATATTAGATTTGGAACACTCTAATGAACCTGGTTCCAGATTTGAGATAGAAACGGGTCGGCTATGGCAGGGCCCAATAGGAAAAATTATACGAAGAATGGCAAGATCGTTTATTGAAATCGACATCAAACTTATCAAAAATTCTCGGAACAGCAATTATTGGAGTAGTCGAAAGAAAAATCATTCAGCAATAGACTTTTTTTAATTGCAGGAGCACAAGTAATGGGTTTGAATCTGTAATAACCAAGTACGAGTCGTAGAGTAACTAAAGCAAAAACAATTCTCGTTCAAAAGTTTCGTGAAACAGAGAAATATTAAATGATCCTAGATCAATTTTAAGCATTGTGGAACAAGTCAAACTTTTTCAATGATTTTGTACGCTTTTGAAAAAATTTTGTAAATAAAAAGCTTTGATCATCGATTCTCAAAGTTTGGAAACAAAGATAACAAAATTATGAAACATGATTCTAACTTTTGTGAAATTTTTTAATTTTTTTTACTGTTTCATGAACTTTATGAATTTGAAGACATAAATATTTTTGGATTCTGGTTTTCTCGCGAACAAAACATTTAGAACGACTTCTAGGCGAATTTCATATTTCAGCTTCAGAAGCTTTGTAAAAGTTTACCATTCTGGAAACTAACCAGTGTGATATTCGAATATTGGAGACCTTGGTACATTTCTAAAACCGGCTTGAAACTAGATTTTTTAGAGTCGCAAAATAATGGACTGGTTTGTGCAGGAAATATGAGACATGGAGCGATTCGAAACTTATACCATGGAAATTTATAACTGGCATGAAACATAAAAAAAATGAAGTTCGGATTTGAATTTATTCACCATATCAGGTATTTATTATTGAAATTTCATGAAAATATTTTTATAAAAATTTTTTGTGAACTCTTCCGAGTAAAGATGCTGTGAGCAAAATTTGTATACTCTATTTCAAAAGTCTCTAATGTCTAACCCCTTCTAAAGTAGAAAAACATATTAAAATGATTTTGAAACAGTTTTGCTCCCAGACAATTCTGAGGGCGCCTGAAATTTTTTCAAATCTACCGAAGACCAAGGAAAGAGTGAAGGAACTGCCTAACCGATTTGAAAAATGAAAAATTCAAAACAGCAAAAAATTAACTGGAATTGAACCCGAAAGATATTGTAAGCTAGATTACATTTGACACAATAATATGCTTTCTTATTGCTAAATATTGCTAAACTAGACAATACCCACTCGAATACAGGGTGGGGAATAAATATGGAGCCGCGTTCACGCTCATGAAAAAAATTCAAATCGAAAGATTTTTTTCTGAAACTTTGACAATTTGTTATTGGTATGTTATCAACAAAAACGGCTTTTACAGTTTTTGAAGAGCTTCTTCCTTTTTTGAATGGCATCGCAAAGTTTCTCAGTAAAAAATCTGTTGTGGCACGCACCTTCTGACATTCGTTGCGAAAAACGATTTTTCGGCCCCTTGACAAGTACAAAAGCAACCAGAGCGTCAAGAATTATTTAATAGGCATCATTAATGTTTTCAGTAAGAAAACAATTTCTGATAAAAGTTCTGAAAAAAACGGAGACAAGACGATAACTGTAAGTGTTGCAGAAATTCAGTAACTCTGTGTTTTCCTTCAGTCTGAGACCGAATCGAGTCGAAACAACTCCACCAGCAATCTTTTCGTGTGGTTATCTATCTTATTTTGCTAGCCATGTTGACAAAATATGGATTGCGTTTCTTACAAATAACGACTTCTGTGGAAACAAAAAAGTTCCATCTGAAGCCAATTTAGTCGTAAAAATACTTGCACTTCTAGAAGGTATTCCGGCCCGGGTTCAAATCTAGCAGGTTTCTCTTTAAAAAAGAAATTCACACCATACATGCCTCTAAATAACTGGCACACTAAAAAACCCGTAACATTTCCTATAATCGAGACACGACCCATCTTGCCGCAAAACACCTGCGTGCCTGTGTGCGCCAATCGGCATCGTTTCTTTTGGAAGCTGCCAGGTGCCATTCAATGAGAAGGAATTTATTTTAGAAACTGTAAGAGCCATTTTCATTGATATAAACCCATGAACAATTCGTGCAAATTTCAGAAAAAAATCTTAAAAATTAAAGTTTTTTCAAAAGGATGAATGATGCTTTGAGGCGGCTCCATATTTATTCCCCACCCTGTAGTAAGTTATGTGCTTCAGCTCCTTGAAAACGATCGATAAATGCGCTTTAATGATGGTATAATTGTCAGATTACTGATATAATGAACTTGGAACAGTGAATTCTAGTGAGATATCATACAAATATATTAGAAGATACGTAGAATTCAGAGAAAAATATAAGATGAATGAATCTCAGTTTTAAAAACCCGAACCGCATATTGAAATCAACTTTTCATTGGGTAATGAGATGCTAAAAAATGCGACTGTCATTTTCGCATTTTTTACATAGCTTTTTTGTTCCGAAAGAAGCCATAATCAAAACTAACCAAAACAAGAACAAATAAAAAAATTTAAAAAATGTGAAACAGAAAAATAGCCAATGTCTCTGGATTAAATGGAAGCATTTTGAAATTGTTTCTGAAAAATTTCAAACATTTTTTGCCAGTTTTGAGAGCTCTAGGTGCCCAGTTACCTAATATCTCAAAATTCGAAAGTGAAAAATATACTAAAGTTGTGAAACATAATTCTAATATTCTTGAAAACTGTAGTTTTTTCACTGTTTCATTAACTTTATGAAAATCGAAGGGATAAATGAAATACAGTCAAGTATCATTACATTATTGCACCAAACTATCATTGCACCAAACAGGGAAATATTCAAGAATTTTAGATCCATTTGAATCATTTTAAAATTGTTCTTATTCTTTCTGACAAACTTTTTTGAAATAAAAAACCAGTCTTGGTTGAAGCCGATAAATTTGAAAGAGCAAAATATGTGGAAGTTGCGAAACATGGTTCTTTTTTCAGTGAAAACTTTAAGTTTTTTCACTGTTTCATGAACCTTATGAAAATTGAAGAGATAAATGAAATACAGTCAATTGTCATTGTCGAGAAAGAGAAAAATATTATTCAGAACATTTTCCAGGCCAGTTTCATTTCCAACTAAGAGGGATAGATAGAATCCAATTCTGCGAAGCTCCAGCCTCTGATGTAAGTTGACAAGGTTGACAAGGAGAACAATTGATGAAGAAACATGATCTTTGGAAAAAAATTGCACATTTTTTACAACTGAAATTACTGTGAAATCACATTCAAATTTTTCAAAAGTTCCTGAAACTCAAAGATTTTCTGGAGAATAGATTTTTTTTAAATAAAAAAATAGGACATTTTCAAAGAGAACAGTGTTTTATTTTGTAAAGAAAGAGAGCTAAACGTTTTTAACTGAAATGTAATGAAGAAAAGGAAACGAGCAGCAATTATGTTATTGAGAATATTGAACATAAAAACGGGATATACCTCCTTCCGCATTAGCATCCCTCGTAGATATCGCGATGAACGTTGGCTTTTGCAATTTTTTTGCTTCAATTTTCTTTCTAATCCTGAGAATACTAACCGAAACTACAACAAATCTTCTTAAAAGGGTTGACAAACCAGAAAATAACTGTTGCTCTTTCGAAATCTTTAATGGTTCAGGATCGGTTTGAAACATTGCCAGACACTGAAAACCGAACCTTTCCTATGCCTTTGGAGAACCAAAATTTCGGAATTTTGCCTGCCAAAATGGTTGATCCTTGAAGATTTGGAACGAAGGAATTATAGAAGTTATGAAACATGATCCTTAATTTTGTGTAAACTTCACTTCACTGTTTCATTGATTGTATAGAAACTGAAGGGATATAAAAAGAGCAATCATGACGCCGTTCTAGCATGTTTTCTGAACTGAGATGGAAAGAAAAACTGTGGTAATTGATAACGTTTTTCAGAGTAGTTTTTTTTTTGAAAATTTTGAACAAATTTATGGTCCGTTTTTAACTGTAACAATTTCTTCCAATCGATGTCAAAACCGATTATTTAGATGGATCGATAGAAATCCGAAACGCAAAATATATTTTCGGAGAATCCTGTTCCTCCAAGCAGTCTGGAAACTAGGACAGATTGAAAATCATTATTAGTGGCACAACAAAAAAAATATGGGCTCTAGTGAACAAACCTGTACGACTGAAACAATTGAGATCTTGAACAAAATGAAAATGCTATGCAACAGAGAAGAAAGCAGTTAAACTGAATAATAAAAACTGATAAAGCTGCTCCACAAAATGTTAGTTTTGAAACGGTTAAAAAAATCAAATGCACATGAAGCCCCTGTCCAAGACGAGCTGACTACAGTAATCCTAGACTGGGGGTACTGTAGGCTGCTTGTTTACAGCTTCAAATAAACGAATTTTAGACAAAATTGGATCAGAATGTTTAAAGATTTCGAATGCCCTTACAATGTTACAAAGTTGTGATAATAAATTCTTGAAACAGCTGAGAAAATCAAACTTGAAAAGATATACCACTGATAATCACTGATAGCAGATCAGCTAGCTACATCATTTTTGAAATTAGGCTATCGTAGTTTGGTTGGGACCGAGCTCAGGTTAAAATAATACTACAAAAATGCACCAAAAATGTTCCTATTAGTTATTAAATTTTTCTAGAGTTTTCTAATAGCCTTCTCAATGTTCTGATAAAAAGAGCCATAGGTTTGTATAATTTCTGTTTCAGAATTCTAGTAAATTCATTCATATTGGCAACAATATGTGTACAATCTCTTGCGCTTACAGTAATTACTTTCGTGACGGGACCTGATGAATGTATGTCTTGTTGCTCCTTTAATTGGAGATAACGCAAGTTTTCCAGAATTTTTATGAATAATCGAGTTCGAACACGAAAAAACCGACTGGCGAAATTCGATGGAAACTGTCGGATATTAATAGAGTGAAACAGAAAAAAGCTGTATTTTTTCCTAATCAGTTATGATTTTAGACCCTATCAGAGCATTATGAGACGATACAAACTTTATTTTATAATTTTCAAATAAATCGATTCTATTGGGTTTTTCTGAAATACCTACGCTAAAACAACAAAACAGATCGAGATGTTTGAAAATAATATGCTTGAAACAGTAAAAACAAGTCGATGGAAACAAAGTGTACCCGTTGCACCAATCGGAAACGGTAATACTACAATGTTTTGAAAAATTCTAAAAGAATTAAAAGTGCAAATTCCTATGAGACGGACAAAACTAAAAAAAATGGTTTGCAGAATAATAGAGTTTAAACGGAAAAATATTTCAAATTAAGAACAGATAGCACTGAATTTTTTTTTAATAATTGAAGTTTGCGAAATTTTTTTCAAATTGATTCTCTGTTTCAGCAGCATGACTGAATCTGAAAAAAACTAGTAGCTAAAGTACTGTTTCGAGAATACTGGTTATCAAAATCACTAATAGTAATCCTAACCGTTCTTTCAATTTGCGAAAAAATCTAGCTTAAAATATTTTGTGATTTTTCGAAAATTCACGATTTCCAGAGCGAAATGAGTTATATTCCCGGAAAAAGTTTACTACACTATTCTGAGAACATACGATCAATAAAAACAAAATTTGATCAATTTATTAACGAAGCTTTTGAAACAGTGATGAAACTTGGAAAGCAATCAAAATGATTTGGACCAGACTTGTCACGGGCCGGGCCGGGCCGGGCCGGGCCGCTGCAGGAATTTCTACCGGCCCGGCCCGGCCCGGCCCGGCCCGGCCCGGTCTATTTTTTTTCTATTTTTGAGTAAAAAGACCCAGGAAAAGTTTCGAAATAGTGCTGAAAATCGCGAAAAACGTGCTTCAAAATTCAAAAATTTTCAAACCCGGGCCGACCGGGCTTTTGCGGGCCGGCCCGGATTTTGACAAGTCTGATTTGGACTGTTTCAAAATTGCTGAATTCTAGAATTTTCCAGAATTCTCTGAAAATTCGAGCCTAAACAATAGATATTTCTTGTTTCAGCATTAATACTTGACGAAAGTTTTCAAGTTGATTAGTAATTAAATTCATAAAAACAATAGTGAAACAGTTTTCAGAGTTAGTTGATCCTTGAAAACTGGAAAATGAAGGTTTATAAACATTCTGAAACATAGCGTCACTGGCGCTGCGGCAATTTTTTCCTGTACTCGAGGCTAGAGTCAATGTTAATATATTTGCCCTCTTACTGATACAAGTACTTGAAACAGTAAATTTAAATTAGATACGACTGAAAGGCACAGGTAAACTCATGTTTACGTTTGGAATACGGTAACATACATTGTTCCATGTTTCAGAAAGAAACGGGTTAGGTACGGAAAAGCCCAACAACACTGGAAGCGACAGGAACATTCAAGAAAAAAAAAGATTTAAGACTACTTTTCCTTACGGCTGGAGGAACAGGCTGTTGGCCACTGTACAGTTTAAAATAAGTATAGTCCATATGAGTTGACATTGTGTCTGGTGGACACCCAAACATTTCTAAGACCTATGGCACATGTCTCATCAGGCTCCGCCCCCTACCTACAGTAACCCAACTTCGGTGTGTAGAAAAAAAATTTTTTTGCCGATAGAGATAATGACAAAATCTCTTCGGGAATCGATTTGAGGTACTAATTGAAGAATTTTTTACTAACGAAAATTTTTTCCAAATGCTCATCTTCAGGCAGAAAAATTTATTTTTCTCGGAAATTCACCAGTTTCCGTCAGTTTTTTGACTCTGGTGCCTCGGACAGGCCGAATTAATAACCGATCTCTCCGGATTATTAATCCTGATAAAATTTGCCACCGATTTGCTATATTCAGAAAAAATTTCGTTGGTACCATGTTCGAGATATTTTCGGTTTTTTGTAAAATTTTTCCTCCATTACAATTAACGGAACTAGAATCTTAGGAAAATATTCATGTCAGGGAATTGCCACGTATTCAGTTCTGACCGAGATGAGCTAAAATTCTGAGAATAGTATATTGAGGTCTAGTGCAACTCAAAAAACAAATATGAGCAAGATTTGAGACTTTGAGTTTTTCATCATGTATCCCTGTACGTTGAATTTTCAAAAAATTTTACAAAAAACCGAAAATATCTCGAACATGGTACCAACGAAATTTTTTCTGAATATAGCAAATCGGTGGCAAATTTCATGAGGATTCATAATCCGGAGAGATCGATCATTAATTCGGCCTGTCCGAGGCACCAGAGTCAAAAAACTGACGGAAACTGGTGAATTTCCGAGAAAAATACATTTTTCTACCTGAAGATGAACATTTGGAAAAAATTATCGTTAGTAAAAAATTCTTTAATTAGTACCTCAAATCGATTCCCGAAGAGATTTCGTCATTATCTCTGAGGACAAAAAAAATTTTTTTCTACACACCGAAGTTGGGTTACTGTAGGTAGGGGGCGGAGCCTGATGAAACATGTACCATAGGTCTTAGAAGTGTTTGGGTATCTACCAGACACAATGCCAACTCATATGGACCATACTTTTTTTAAACTGTACAGTGCTTTCCTCGCTCCGGGAGGAGAGTGTGTCTTAAGGCGCCACAGGAAAAATGGAATCGCTTATCAAAATCGACATCAAACCTTTCAGAACTTCTCGGAACAGCAATCATTAGAGTAGTCGAACAAGGCAAAAGATCAATATGTTTTTTTTTTCTAATTGCAGGAACACATGTATTCAGTTCGAAACTGCAAAAGCTTCCAATACGGGACAAAAAGTAACCAAAACAAGAACAGTTCTTGTTCAAAAGTTTTGTGAAACAGAGAAATATTCAATGATTCTAGATGAATTTGAAGCATTGTAAAACAATTCAAACTCTTTCAATTGTATTGTAAGCTTCTGAAAAAATTTCGTAAAGTTATAGTCTCGATCATCGATCCTCAAAGTCTAGAAAGAACAATATCAAAATTATGAAACATGTTTCTGACTATTGTGAACATTTTACTTTTGCTCACTGTTTCATGAACTTTATTAACTTGAAGGCGTAAATATCTTCCAATTATGTTTGGCGAAACAAGGGCAAAATATAATTTAGAATGACATTGGGCCAGTTTCATATTTTAGTTTCAATGGATTTTCGAGAAACTAGTCTTTTTGATCTACAACACACTGGCTTGATCATAGAACTTGGGAGATATGATTTCATTCTGAAATCGACTTCAAGTTGGAAATTATTCAGGATTGCAAAACTTACACGGATGTATGTAGAGGGACTGAAAGAGGCAAACCAGAACAATTCCTACGCATGGAACATTTATAATTGGCTTGAAACATGAAAAAATGAAGTTCGGATAAATTCATTTTTCACCGCTAAATCTTAGAAATTAGAAGTTTAAATTTGAAAATACCCACTCGGATAGTAAGTTATCTGCTTACTACTCCAAATTTTCATGGGCTCTCGGAACAATAAGTATTGTTTGGGTTTTGTACAGCAAAATATTTTCATAAAAGGAGCATTTATGATCGACTTGAAACGGGGAAACTTTTCAAGATGAATCAGAACTATTCAAAAAGTCAATATGCAAACCAGGTGTCAGAAATGAATGGGTGCTTGATTATATTGGAAACGACAGCAATATTCAGGAAAAAAAGAAAAACGATAGAATCGACTTCAAAATTTTCAGATGTTCCTGGAAAAGCAGAGGTTGACTTGAAATGGGATATTTGAAAGAACTGCGGTTAAACATTCTAGGATATACTCTTCATTAATAATTTATACAAAGGGTTGACATTCATAAGACGTGAGCTTGAAATATTGAAAACTGTTTCTTCAAGGATGAGTTCAGGTTCAGGTCCTAGTCCAGTCCTAGTCCTAGCAACTATTCAACGATATCGTGACAAAAAGTTTCAAAAATTCCAAATCAGAGTTGTACGGAATGAATATCTTCGGTTCCGGAATTCGGAATCCGGAATCCGGAATTCGGAATAAACTCATTTTTCCCGGAACACGGAATTCGGAATTCGGAATGATTAGCTTTGCGAGATTCGAAGCTTAAAACAGCGATTGAGCTCGAAAATAAGATTTGCACCGGTTTTCAGTGCATTTTAGTACCCATTTCATGCTTGAAGCATTGAATACCGAAATATCGCTCAAATATTTTCCATAATTCTGCTATTTTTCTTGACTTGAAAGCATTGAGTTGTAACGGAATGAAATTTCATTTGGCGGAATCCGGAAAACGGAGTCCGGAATAAAATCCAGTTTTTCGGAATTCGGAATCCGGAATTCGGAATTCCGTACAGCTCTGTTCCAAATCCCGTTACTGCGACGCTCTCCAACGAGACATTCCGCAACTCGTGATAACTACAAAGCTGAACAAAACTAATCGAAACAAGAAAAACTTTAAAACAAAAGTTTGCGAAACAGAGAAGATTTTTTTATTTCAATTTGACGCATTCTGAAAAAACTGAGGTTTTTTTTGAATGTCAATGGGCTTTTGTAAATCTGAAAAGTGAATTGCAACAGTATCGACCCGCAACTTTCAAAAATAAATATATCAAAAGTATGAAACTTGTTTCCAGATTTTGTGAAAACGTAGCCATCTGAAACATTTCGAAAAAAAAGGAATGAGAGATAAGAAAGAGAAATATGCCCATACGCCCAGGCCCCAAGGAACACGGATGATCAATATCGATAATGGCCCCATGACCACTCACAAACTAGACATTATCATTTTTCTAAGTTCCGCAAGTATGAATTGCAAACCCAGAAGCATTACAACTAGCATTTTCGCATCTTTTCTATAAATTTTTATATCCGGGATATGAAAACACAACACTAACCAGAACAATAACAAACAAATAACAAAACATTTGTGAAACAGGAAATATTCGATGATTTTAAATCGATTTGAAGCATTTTGAAACTGTTTCTGTAAAAGTTCAAACACTTTTCGCCAGTTTTTAGAGCTGTAGTTTTCCAGTTTTGCCAAGTATCTCAAAATTCAAAAGTGAAAAAGATAAGAAATTTGTGAAACTGAAAATGATTCGTACTTCAGTGAAAACTTCACATTTGTTGACTGTTTCATTAACTTTATGAAAATTGAAGGGATAAATGAAATACAGTAGCATAACTGTCGAAGAAGGGACGAAAACTATATTGAGAACATCTTCTATGCCAGTTTTATTGATAACCAGGAGGGATTAGACAGAATCCAATTCTGGGAAGCTCCAGTCTCCGAAGAGAGCTGACAAGAAGAAAAATTGATGAAGAAATGTGTTCTTTGAAGAAAAATTTGAAAATTTTGAACAACTGAAATTACTTTTTGAAATCGCATTCAAAATTTTCAAAAGTTCCTGAAACAGCAAAGATTTTCAGGAGAATAGGTTTTTTAAATTAAAAAAAATAGGACATTTTCAAATAGAACAGTGCTCTGTTATGTGAAGACAGAGAGCTAAACGTTTTTATTTGAACTCGTAACGAAGAAAAAGAGAAGGAGCAGAATTATTGTTCAATTAAGAATATTGAATATAGCAACTAGCTCCACCATCTTCCGTATAATCATACAAGCGCTCGTCGATATCGAAGTTAAGCTTTTCTATATCTGGAAAACTAACCGAAACAAAAAAAATTCTTGTCCTAAGGTTCGTGAAACAGAAAAATAACTGCTGTTCATTCGAGATTGTGGATGTCACCAGATCGGTTTAAAGTAATGCCACACACTTCAGAATCTTTTCGACACCTTTTGAAAATTTCAGTGTTCGAACCTGACGCATATCCTCGAAAATTTGGGAAGAAGAATATATAAATATTATGAAATACGAAACGAACATTGGCGAAAACTTTAAATTTGTTCACTGCTTCATCAATTTAAGAAAGCTGAAGCACAAGATGAAAACCAGTCCAACCGTGCATTCTACGCATTTTTCTGAACTGAGCTGGAAAGAAAAACCGTGGTTATTGATTACAATCTTCAAAGTCCTTTTTTGTTTAGAATTTCTATCGAAAAATTCAATCAAGTTTGAGCGATGTCAAAAGCACAGTTTGAAGTGCAGAGCTTTTTTATGGTAGGTTTGAAACTGTTAAAAAATTCTTCCAATCCACGTCAAAACCTATTATTTTTGATGATTGAAATGTTGGTACTAGGTGTTTTCTGAAAAAAAAAGATCAATATAAATCCGAAACGCAGAATAAACTCTCCAAGAATTATCAAGGCTATCAAAATCTCTAAAATTAATAATAGAATCGTAGTTGTTGTCTTTTAGATTGACCCATTTAAATTATGGAAACTAGCCAAAATCAAGAACAAATATTTTCCAAAAGCTTATGAAACAGGGAAATTTCAAATGATTCCAGATAAGTTTGGAACATTGCCAAACACTTCAGAAACTCTCAGAAACCTAATGAGAAATGAAGTATTGGAAAATTGCCCAAAAATTGAAATAATGGATAGATCCTCAAAAATTTGGAACAAAGGATATATCAAAATACTGAAACAAGAATGTTTTGTGAATAACATGTATTACTCCCCAAGTGTCACCCTTAGATTCCAACGGGACTAGGGGCAAAAGTCAGAGATTTTCACAAAGTAAAAAAATGAAAATGTAGAACAAAATAAGATCTTATTTTTGTTCAACTAGCCGTTTGAGCCAAAAAACGCTAAAAGGACCAAAATGACCCTCAAAGGAGCATCGAGAAAAAAAATTTGGTCATTTTTTTCTGCATTTTATTTTATTCGATTCTACGTTCAAAATGAGGCAGAACCTCACTTTTCCTTTCTCCAAGTTATCGTCATCTAAGAGAGAAAAAATGTATTTTTTAGTTGAGGGTGGCTTTTTTGGCTTGGATTAGGGGGTTTAGGCCGATTTTTGATCGAACCAAGGGCTAATATGGTCAGAAAATATCTGTTTTGTCGCTCTAGCAACATTTTATAACGTTCCCCATCGAAATTTTTGAGTTTTGAAATTTTGATTTTTTTGCCAAACTGAGTTTACGAATTTTTTTGAAAAAAATCAAAATTTCAAAACTCAAAAATTTCGATGGGGAACGTTATAAAATGTTGCTAGAGCAACAAAAAAGATAATTTCTGATCATATTAGCCCTTGGTTCGATCAAAAATCGGCCTAAACCCCCTAATCCAAGCCAAAAAAGCCACTTTCAACTAAAAAATCAATTTTTTCTCTCTTAGATGACGATAACTTGAAGAAAGGAAAAATGAGGTTCTGCCTCATTTTGAACGTAGAATCGAATGAAATAAAATTCAGAAAAAAATGACCAAATTTTTTTTCTCGATGCTCCTTTGAGGGTCATTTTGGTCCTTTTAGCGTTTTTTGGCTCAAGCGGTTAGTTGCACAAAAAATAAGATCTTATTTTGTTCTACATTTTCATTTTTTAACTTTGTGAAAATCTTTAAATTTGACCGAGTTACGGTTGAAAAACCCAAAATTTTCAGAAAATTGAAAAACATCTGAAAATCTGAAAATAGGCCGCTTTTCAAAAAACGAAGTGTGGCAAAGTTTTACTCCTCGGAGGGCCTAACTTTTGCCCCTACTCCCGTTGGAATCTAAGGGTGACACTTGGGGAGTAATACATGTAAGTTATGTTTGTTCACTGTTTCAGTGATTGCATAGAGCCTCAAGAGGTAGATGCAGTTCGATAGTGACCGTGTTTTGGGAGATTCTCAAACTGAATTGGAGAAAAAAAAGATTTTTTCAAAATTATTTCGGAAAATTTTCAAACAGTCCTAATAATTTCGTAAAAAGCAATATCAATTTATACCGACCGGGTTCATAATCAGTTGGAAACTGTGAAAAAAAGTTATTTCATTCTGTATAAAAACGTGTTATTATGATGAAATTTTGGTTCAAAAAAATAAGAACGCCGTAGTGAAAAAAAAAAAACTGTTCTTCTTTTTCCGAGCTGGGACAAATTGAGAATTATTATTAGGGATATTACCAAAATAAATAAGCAAATTCTGACTTACTATATAAAAAGGTTCACGTCATGAATAGAATAAAAGTGCTACGAAACAGAGAAAAAGATTTTCTTGAGATGAGAGCATCTTAGGGAATCCAAGCATCATAGTTGTTCTGCGGATAATTATACTTGAAACAGGTAAAAAAGTCAAAGAAAAGCTTACTACAGTAATCCTAGACTAGGAATACTGTACGCAGTCTGTTGGAGTGTTAGATATGGTTACGGGCTGGTATCCAAACAGCTATCGCTAACAACGTTTAATTCATGAAAGTTTTGAAACAGGGATGAAATTTTAATTCTGAAATGCTCAGCGATGTTTCAAAATAGCTCAAAACATTCTGGAATCCTTCAAAGTTTTCTGAAAAGCCAATCCTAAACAATAGATATTTCCCGTTTCAGCATTATGACAAAAGAGATTCACCAAAATTGGTAAGTTGGTTTTGTGTTTCAATACTTCAAACGGGAGTCGATAATAAAGTTCAAAGTAACTAGATTTTAATAGATTTTAAAAGCGGACAATAGTGAAACTTTTTACAACAAAAAGTCAGTTTTTATTCTCGAAACTAGGTAAGGAAACGTTGATAAAAATTCTGAAACATGAAAATAACTTTAGGGAAAACTTTACGTTCGTTACCTGTTTCATAAATTTCATAAAATCTGAACGAATACATAGAATTCAGTGGCGTTGTTGTCAGACAAGGTTGAATAAAAGTTGACCTAATTGTAAGTAGTTATATAATCAGAAAAATAAAGATAAAGGCGAACTTCATACAGAACAATTATCGTTAATGGAAATCGGGTTCGATTTCTTCAAAAAATCTTGGAACAGCAAAGATTGGCAAGAAATGGCAGCAATATCTGCTGTTCCAAAGAGGAAGTTTCGAAAAACCAGTAGCTTTTCATCTGGTACTTCTATAGTTTAAGACTCATGAAAGCACTAACAGAAACAAAAATCATTATTGATGAAAGGACCATGAAACAGAAATAAAAAGGACATTACAGACTCCAGTCGATGAGCTTTTGAGAATCGTCCAATTCCGTATGAATCCCTAAAAATTGGAGAAGAAAATTATATAGAAATCGTGAAACATTAGTCTAAATTTTCTGAAACCTGTATGTTTGTTCCCTGTTTCATTAACTTTGCTTATTTTGGAAGGATTCATAGTTTCCAATTCTGAATCATCAATAGACAACAAACGAAAATATTGATTGGATCTTCTTCTAGTCCAATTACAACACATCAGGAATTTCCCGACACCTTTTGAGGACTGAAAATTTGAAATATCGGACGAAACTTCGAAAATTTGGAAAAAAAGGACGTATAAAGATTATGAAACATGTTTCTGAATTTTACGTTTGTTCACTGTTTCTTTGAATGTATAGAGCCTGAAACAACAGGAAAAATCCAATTTGACTGATTTTTGAGATATTATCAAACCAGATATTGGCGGAGATCCGTGCTTCCGTCTTCCAAGTTTCCGCCCAATTTGGAGTTTTGAGAGAAAATTTCCAAACATTTCAAATAGAATTTATCGATTTTCATCACACTGTGGGAATGGTACAAAATAGGTTTTAATGCTAAAGTTTTCAATTTCATTCCACAAAAACAGTTTTTTTCCTAGCTAGAGCAGTTTTTTTGTTTAAAAATACATATCGCGTCTTGGAGAGAGAATAGCATTTTTTCTGCTTCATAGCATTTTTATTTGAGTCAAAATTGCAGTCTTTTCTAGTAAATAAGGAAAGAATTTCTGGTAGACTCACAATCAATGATATCCGTTCAGTCCTAGTTTCTAGACTGCTTGGAGAAACAGAAATATTTGAAAGTTTGTTATGCGTTTTGGGAATTCGAAAAACAAGAAGTTTTTCGAACGAAAAGTATCCAGAAAAAAAAGACGGCTAACTAAAACTGGAACCATGAAACAAGGCCTCTCTGGTCTACCGACTAAACTCGGAACAGGAATAGCACCAGTTTTGCAGCACAAACATCTTTACTATTATTACTGGACAAATTCTGTGTGTGTGTCTGTGTGTCGCCGGCTCTAGCGAGCTTCTCACTGAACCGATTTTTGTGGGACCTAAACAGATCGGTAGAGAATCGCGACGCAATGATGCCCGTCTATTTCAATTTTCGAAATAGGAAAAAATGAGGTCACCAGGCTTAAAAAACCACGTTTTCAGGCTTTTTTGAAATTTCCATTGGTGAGAGAGACGCACAGGGGGGCACGTGAATTTAATAAACCCCGTGAAACTTTTCACAATTTTTTCATTTCTAAGAGAAAAGTGAAGCCAGGCGGTAGGAGGCGCGAAGCGCCGATGACCGACTGGTGTATATGTATTCATGAAATCAATTAAAGAAACAAGAAAATGTTTTCGAAAAACAAGACAGCGAAACAGGAAAAAGGTTGCTCTTTTTCCAGTTCGATTGATTGCTATGGCTTCATCTTGGAAATTGTAAGAATGAAAATGGGGATACTGTAAAACTACGGTAGAATCACAATGAGCAGATGGTAATACCCGGGAAAATATGAACTCAAGATTATGGATTTTCGAAACAGGGAACTTTGTTCCAGTTATTCTCTAAATACAACCCTGGGCTAGGAGTACTGTAACTCGTCCAGCTCACGAATAAAAACCTACAACTATTCTGAAAAGCTCCGGAATCGCTCAAAGTCTTCCTTAAAGAAAAAACATTCTCAAATATAAATTCACTCTGTTTCACAACAATCATAAAACATGAAAACAACTTTTTGACTCATTGCTGTATTTGTTGTAATAAATTATTATAAATCACTATAGATTTTTGAACACAACCAACTTCTTCCATTCCAGAATCAGTTAAATTGGTTTAAAATAACAACACTTGAAGCAAAAAAAATACATTTAAGATCAGACGCAACTGAAAATGAGGTTCCAACAGGACTTTTAGGTAAAAACAAAGCTTCTAAAGGCTTTTCATAGGTTACAGATTGCTTCAAAATGGCTCCAAACATTCTTGAGAGATGATCATTGAAAGAAATTTCATTTTCTGTTTCTGCACGATGACAAAGCTTGTAGACTATTTTTCGATCATTACTCAAGAAGTATGTCACCTTTGATAATTTTAAAAATTTTGAGTTCCGTCCCATTTCAAAAAGTTTGTTGCTTCAAATAATCGTTGGATATTATTCGTTGAAATCGGCTTCGAAATTTCCAAATTTCTTGAAACAGCGAATATTGACTAGAAATAGTTTTTTCAGACGGGTGTTTAGCATACAACAATATCAGATTCTACACAAAATAATGGTTTGGAACTGTAAAAACATTTTGTTCAGACCAAAATTATCAGAAAAAAAAGTGAAAGTCAACTAAAAATTGGAATCAAGAAATAAATAATGTAGGTTCCGAAGTGGTTTTCCGGTTTCTCTACTCTACCAAAGAAATACGAAGCAGGAATAGAACCGATTCCAGTAGCTTTTTCGTACGATTATATTCACCTACACTTCAACGGGGACTAAATGTCTGACTATCGAGGTAGTGAAGTAAAAAAGCGGATTCTCACAAAAAAAGTACGTGTAGCAGAGAAAATTTTTCCCGAAATGGTTTATAATTCTAGATCTTTCTGATTCTAAATCATTCTAAAACAAACAAATTCGTTCTCCGCAGAGGCCTTGAAGAAAAAAATCCAGAGTTGCTCTGTTTCAGAATGGTATAATATTTAAGCTATATTTCTATCGTTAATTGGGCTCTGTTCCAGAATAGGGGTCCCTTCATTTTCTGGGGGTCCCATAAAATGTCCAAGGGTCCCATGGATTCTCCAAGGGTCCCATGAAAACCCCAGGGGTCCCATGCCCTCCTTGAAAAAAGTGAAGGGTCCCATGGAATCGTCAGGGGCCCCATGATTTTTTTGGAGGTCCCATGATTTTTTTGGGGGTCCCATGATTTTTTTGGGGGTCTCATAATGAACCTGGTACCATCAATAATTGAGTTTTTGACATCGAGTTTTCATAGAAGCGTAATGAGGGCTCTATTTTTAGGGATCAGTAGACTTTCATACAGCCTAGCATCTTAACAGCTCATTTTGAGCTCCTTTTTGTTTCTTGGAATTCGGACGGCAAGTTTTGCGAGTTGTTGATCATCTCCTGGTTGTCACATGTGACCCAAAACTCCTCCAAACCTGCTTCACAAAGTGTCAAATATGAGAAAAAAGCTAAAAAAAAGACATAACGAAACAATAGCAATTTATGAGATTTCTGAAAGCTTGGTTGTGAAACTTTCGTTTTGCTTCCCAGAAACTTATGAAACTTCACTATTTTGATGGCATCCTTGTCAACTGCATGGGACCCCTGATGATTTTATTGGACCCTTCAATTTTTTCATGGAGGGTATGGGACCCCTGGGGTTTTCATGGGACCCTTGGAGAATCCATGGGGCCCCTGGACATTTTATGGGACCCCTGGAAATTCAAGGGACCCCTATTCTGGAACAGAGCCGTTAGTTGTTTCAGAGTGTACTATTGAAATAATTGCGCAATTTTTTAAACAGCATTTTTGAAACAGAAAAAGTACTGTCAGATAAAACGGAAAATGATGTTCCAGCAGAAGCTTTAGGTATTGATGAAGCTTCGAAAAGCTTCTCATGGGTTTCGTGTCTTTTAGAGTTTTATTTGAAAAGTATCTTCAAAAAAAGAACTCTGTTTTACCAAAATGACAGAAGATAACTTTTCAATTAATGATTGTTTTAATTTTCTCTCGACTTCTGAAATAACATATTTGGAACGGAAAAAATGGCAGTTTTTTAAATAAAACACAACAAAAAGAGGTTCCAACAGAACTTCTAGGTAGAAAAGAAGCTTCAAAAAGCTTTTCATAGCTCTCAGAATGCTTTGAATGGGTCAGAATGCTCTGGAGGAACGAGCCCCGGAAGTAGCTTCATTTTCTGGTTCAACCCTATGCGAAAACTGCAAGATTACTTCTCAATCGTTCTCGAATTGATCCTGTTTGCTCTCATATATACTTTTTGAAACATTCTGAAGCTTGGAAATCCGTGTAGAATATTCTAGAAGGATCTAGGAAAATAGTGGCTTATTGATATCAAAAATCGATTCATTCTCTGAAATTTTTCTGAAAATTCTGAATATGCCTGAAAATTATGCTAATAATTATTGATGGCCATGGAGTTTGGTTAACATATGTAATTATCCAGTGCAAATTTTTTTGATATCCTTGAAATAGTAAAAAATTGGTGTAAATATTATTGAACTCTTGGTTTTGTTCGAATTAAAATGAATGTTCTTTTGATACTTCAATCAAGTTTAACTGTTATTCTCAAACTCTTTCTAGTGAAACTACCTGCGTGAAGCAGTGGAAAAATTCCTTATTTTTTCAAAAGTTAGTTTTGATTTTATATTTTCCTTGTTAGGGATTATTGAAACAATTCATACTTTTCAGAACGTTTTTTATCGTAAAAATTCGTGAAACTAACTAAAACAAGACTGAATCTAGAACTAAGGTTTTTGTAACAGAGAAATCATTCCACAACTTTTTATTGTTCAATTTCTTCATATTTTAACGTCCCAATTCCACTTTTATTATGAATTAACTCAGAAATTATTCCGAATGGTGAAAAACGGCGTTTGGAATTTCTTTTTTTCGAAAATGATCGGGACTTAATAATAACAATTTTTACTTAACCCTAATGGCTACACCGTCTGAACTGTGTTAAAAAATGGTACTCCTGGAACAGTAATGAAAGACAGAAAGTTGAAAACATCTATGAAAAAAAAACGGATTTATATGGTATATAGATTCCAAGTGAGTCAACTACAGTAATCCTGGGCTACTGTCACTCGCTCACTATCAGCATGAAACAAGAAAAAAACAAAAGGTTTCTGGAAGGTTTCAGTGTTTCATGCTTTCCATAAAAGATTCCTAAAAAAATTTACCCTGTTTCAGTACAATGGGAACCTTTAAAGACAAAATTCCAATCGTTACTACTTGGCTTTCGACATTTGAAAAAAAATAGATTTTTTTAAATTTATTTTCTCATCAGTTATAAGTAAATCAGTAACACTGAGTTTGACAATTTTTGAAACAACATTTTTGAAACGGAAAAAGAGCATAATTTTAGATCAAAAATAACAAAAAATGAGGTTCCAACAGGACTTAGAGGAAGAATGAAAGCTCCCCAAGGCTTCTTGCAAATTTCAGAATGGTTCCGATTGACTCAGACAGTGCTGATGAAACAAGCACTAGAAAAAGTATAACTTTCTGTTTTAGCACAATGATAAAACTTGAAGATTACTTGTTCATCGTTTCCAGTGTGATTCTGACCCTTTTTCATAGAAATCTTCAGTACCGTGTAGATAGTTCTGGAAGGGCTTATATTTAGAAAAATAATATTAGTTTATATCCAGAATCCGAGTGAAATTCCTTCATTCTCTGAAACTTTTCTGAAAGTTCTTGGAACAGCCGAAAATTAGGTGTATAGTTAACCGAATGGATTTTTTTTAATACATGAACTTAAGCAGTGAAAGTTTTATGGATGGCTTGAAATAGTGAAAAATTGATGTAAATATTATTGATTTGTTTGGTTTTGATTGAATTGAAAATGAACAATTTCATTGCCACGTTTTTGGCTGTTTGAGTTTTAAAAACTTTTTTTTACAATATCATCCTAGGGGCTTTTGAAATAATTCAGATTTCTCCGTACATCTTTGAAGCGTATAAAACTATTTGAAACAAAAACAAATTTAGAACAAAGGTTGGTGAAAAAGAGAAATCACAATTACTTCACTCAAAAATCACTCTAAACGTTTCTAAGTTTTATGTTTTTTCACATGTTTCACTGTTTCATTAACTGTATAGAGCCTGAAACAATATGTAAAAGCCAGTTAGACTATTGCTAAATGAGGTTTTCAAACGGAGCTGATAAGACGAAAATATGCTTATTGAAAGTTGTTTTGGAAGTTTTCTATCCATCCTACACCAACAATACCAGTATTAACTTATAGCGAACAAACCCATGGTAAGTTTGAAAATGCGTCTCGGAAAGGGATTAGCACTTTTTCTGTTTCATAGAATTTCCATTTGATTCAAAATTTCAAAAAAAAAAAACTGTGAACACGTTCTGTTCAAACAAGACAGCCAACTAAAATAGGAACCAGGGGTGGGAATTACCGTTTACCGTTTTACCGGTTTTACCGATTTACCGAACTTTTTTCGGTAAAACTTTACCGAACCGGTAAACGATAAACTGTTTCAAGTTTACCGGTGTGCACCGGTAAAAATTTTCTCGATTTTTCGGTAAATTCGGTAAATTTTTTAGACAAAAACATCCTAAAAATGAAGCTCAGGTGATATTTTGAAAAACGATTTTTCGAGAAAACTACTTTTTTTGAACTTAAACTCATATAATTGGAAATTATGAAGTTAAAAATAACCTTTTATGACTTAAAATAACGAAAATTTTCATTTTTGACAACAGCATAGCTCATTTTCAGAAGATTTTCAGATTTTTCCGATTTTACCGGTTTTACCGGTCTAAGAAAAAACATATTTACCGTTTTACCGTTTCGGTAAATTTTTTGTGATTTGGTTTTACCGATTTACCGAAACGGTAAAAGTTTTTGTCTATGCACAGGCCTGATAGGAACCATGAAATACGGTTCCTCTGCTTTTCCGACGAAATTCGAAACAAGAATAGGGTTTGTGAAACAGAGAAATCACAATTAATTCACTCAAAAATCACTCTAAACAGTACAAAACGGCGTTTGAAGGCATGGCCGAGTACAGATTGATGGCCTAGAATTCGAGTAGCGACCGTTTTTTAATCTCCTAGGTATCAATCTGTACGCGGAGTTCTCATTTGAAACACAGTTTTTCTATTTTTGAGTGAATTCACAATGAAATATGGAATTAGGATGAGAAAATAAGTGAGTACGAAGGCTCCCATATGCTACATGAAGACCTAAAAAGATAGGCGTTGATTTTGTTGATATCAGTTTTTTTGAATATGAAAAAAGAGGAAAAAGAGAAAAAATGTTATATGGTAATTCAGCGAACTTCTTTGAGCACTCATTCTCACTTTAATACTATTTCTTGAAACCGGCTTCAAATTCTCCAACATTTTGGAAACAGCAAAGATTGGCTTTTCATCAAAAATGCATCTTGTGAACCGTTGTTGCAATTTAGACATTACATGTTTGCAACAGTGCAAAAATTTTCTTAATTTGAAACGAATTTTCCAAAAAAAAGTTCTTAACGGAATTTTATCATTTAAAAATGCTAACCAGGACAGACTGAAAATACAGTAGCTTTTTGTTTCTATCAGATTTTATCAATAAACTTCATCATGTTCCAGTGTTACGGGAACAAAGTCTATGAAATTGCTCCTGGATTTTCTAAATACTTGTAGGGACAGTTTTTTTTACAGCGGTTGTAAAAAGATAGAAAAAAAAAGCATCTTAGGCGAATTCCGAACACAAGAAAACAACAATTTATAAAAGAATTAAGAAACAAGGAAAATAATTCAAGCTTTCGGGAAAGATTTTCTAGATATTCCGAACACATTGCAAAATCAATTAGCTCGTTTCTTTTTCATAAATTTAAGGCAAAACATTTCAAAATCGGGAGATTTTTCAATTCTAAAGATATAACAAAGGTAATATTCATTATTTGCTTATTACTTCTTGAAATCAGACGAAATTTTGCAATATTTTGCAAGGACGGTTCGAAACTATCAATTTCGAATGGAATCAAATTTTTCAAAAACTAGTCCTGTTATTCAAAGAGACGTGTGCAGTGTGTGCAGACGAGAATTTTTTTCTCGAGAAATGATGTTTTTCTCGAGAAAAAATTCTCGAGAAATTCTCGAAAAATATTTCTCGAGAAATTATCGAAAATTCTCGAGAATTTTTCGAGAATTTCTCGAGAATTCTCGAGAATTTTCTCGAGAAATTCTCGAGAATTCTCGTTTTCTCGAGAAAAATTTCGAGAAATTCATCTTATTTCGTGAACAAGGTTGTTTTGAAAATGATATTTCTGTCTGAATACACTCTAGAGCACACAAGTAGCAATAATTTGCAAATTTTTGCCGGTTTTACGGTAGTTTGGAAAATAAAATTTTTTAAAAAATTCTCGGAAAATTCTCGAAAAAATTCTCGAGAAATTCTCGAGAATTCTCGAGAATTTTTATTTTTTCTCGAGAATTTCTCGAGAATTCTCGAGAAATTCTCGAGAAATTCTCGAACCCGTTCTCGAGAAATTCTCGAGAAAAATTTCTCGACTGCACACACTGGACGTGTGGTTGAAATTCGAGTTTTCAAACAAAAATAATGGACGAAAATTCTATATGGAAATTATACACATTTCATTAATTTGTGTATTTATCATTTTTTGGAATCGCCATCAAATTTTCAAACATTCTAGAAAAGGCAAAAATTTGACAGAAAAAAATATTCCAAAGGAACGAGGACCAATGATTGCTCTTTCTCGCAAAGGCATTTGTGATTGACTTGAAACTGGGAAAATTTTGTTTGAAACCAACTTTTCCGAAAATTACTAGGACAAACTGAAAATACAATAGCCTCTTAATAGTTTCCACTGATAAATCCTGTCGTATTACAGTGATACGGGAAGAAAGCCTATGGAATTGTTTCTTATTTTTCTCAGAAAGTTGAAGAAACTCTGCTAAAATCGTACTGAGAGCAACTTATGAGAAGTGCCAATCCGAAGAATTATAAAACAGGAAAACAATAATTTTCATTTCAAAACGGTTTACAATTATTGAAAACTATGGAAAATACATTAAAAGATTGGAGAGTCAACTAAAAAATAGAATGATTGAAACAGTGGAAAAAGATATATTTCCAACCTATTCAGTTGGTTTTTTTCTCTGAAAATTTTTGATACGGCGAAAAATTCCATATCGGGGATATTTTTGAACTTGAAGCTGAAAGTTGTGTAGTTATCGTATTGATAGCCTGGTTAGTTGATTTATGAAATATCACACTCGAAACAGTGAAAAAGTGAATTTCAAACAAGTACTGCTGAAACCTGAGTAACAGCAGAAGATTATTACAGTGATTTTTAAACCAGCTTCTTTTTACAGGGCTGTTGTTCAGAAATGCTTTGAAAATGACATCGAATGTATCGATTTAAACGGATGGTTTAGAAAATTCCAGAACTTTCAAGAAAGTTCAAATGACTATGGAACCAGGTGAGAACAAATTTCAACGAAAAAAAAAGATTGTGAAACATTGAAAAAGGATTTTTCTTAAAGAAATACAAAGCTTCGGGACGCTTCTCGAAATGGTCCAGAACGCTACAATCTAGAATGCTCTAGAATGCTTTTTTAGCTTGGTTTTTTTTTAGCACACTTCTCCATGGCTATATTGAATATTTTCAATTTTTTTCTGTTTTAGCATCATCATGAAACCCGAACAAATTTTGCAAGGTGATTATATCTAGACAGGTTCAACCAAAGAAAAATTACCGTAGAGCCTCTAATACACCGACACTCCAGATACAACGGCAATTGTAATAGACCGACACCTAAAAACGCACTTTTTAAAATAAACTGATAGTCTCAAATCGAAAGGAACTCAACAATAGAGCGGCATGCCGGGTAAATTTTTTTCAGTTTTCACCATAAACAATTTGAATTCTTTATAAGTCCCGCCATCTTATTATAAGCAACCAACTTGACCGGACTGATTCATTGAATAACGTTCTTAAAATAGTGAAAGATTAAAATTTATATCAAATATTACTGCAGTTAAAACTAGATTGCAGTTGAACGGAAACGGGAAACTGCTAGTCTAGAATCCGACAATCCAAAATTAATTAGGAATGTGTTGATATAATCAACGATAAGAAATAGTTCCAAGTGACCAGTAACTCAATTGGCTGACCAACTAATTTATGACATTTTTGGACCAGTAAATAAAAGTTTTTTAAATTACCTCAGATTACGGCTTCTATCGATGGCACAATTTCAATTTGGGGGGTGGCAAAATTAACCGTTATTTATATAAATTTTGTTAGAAATAGTTTTTCGGAATTTCCGAAAGAATGTTTCCAATTTTGGAAAAAAAAGTAGAAAGTTCAGTTCAGTTTCAGAATGCTTCAAAATATTCTGAGAAAGCGAGTCTGAAGTGAGATTCTTGACTGTTTCAGCATTATGAATTTAACCTGAAAACAACTTTGAAAATAATAATAGAATCAAAGAAAACAACTGTAATTTTTTTTCAGACATCGTTAAAAAATATGTGCAAACTAGAACCTATCTTCACAGATTGATGAAGTGTATTATTTGAAACAGGAAAATCAAAATGAAAACTTGAAATCAGCTATTATGAAAAGTGAATCTTCAAATGCGCAGAAATTTTCTAATATTCATTTAGAAAAGTGTTTTTCGTGATGACTCTACTTTCAACTGTGAATCTACAAGGAGTTAAATTAAAGTAGATAAATTTAATATTTTTAGGCGGAATTTTTGGTCCGATTCGATTGAAATAAGCTAAGCACGCTGTCAACAGAATCAGTTGTCAGTATTTATTGATGCAGATTGAAAACAGGATGAAACAGTAGAAATGTACTGTAAATATGTTTTTTTTTCCGACTTCAACTTACCTTTTCATGTAATTAAGTAAATAACATATTTTGGTTCCAGATTCATGAAATGAGAATTTTGAAACTTAGAAAAAACTGAAATCGAATGCAAAATAATTTATAAGGAAAAAAACTCGAAAATTCCAGGGCTTTTCAGATTTTCTTGAGATACTGGCTTAAAGCGCAAAATGTAAGATTTTTTTTCACACACAAACGTCGTTCAATTAGAATATATTTACACACATCGATGAAACGTATTATTTGAAACAGGAAAATACAGTTCGATTGGAATAAGCAGAAAAAAATTGGTTTAATAACCTGAACTTCACGCTATCACATGTTATTCATGCAGTATGCATACATGATGGGCTTAAAACAGTGAAAACTTACAGAAAGTATAATTTCTTCAACGTATTCCAGAAACTTCACAGTAGCCAGGTTTTTTTTCTATAGAACAAAGTCCTGCATGAGCTGATAAAGCGCTCAACGAAACCATTGACGCATGAATTAACATAATAAGGTTCCAGGTTCAGGGAATGGAAGGTTTGAAACAGTGGAATAAAAATTTGAAAATCAATTTCGCATGTCAAAACGGAACATACCTTTGTGTTTCAGAATTATGAAGAAACATGAAAACAAATTTTTGATTGTTCATGCCTTTCTTCCGTAATCTTGCACACTCAAAAAACAATGAATAAATCACAAAATATGTGAAATTAAGTTTGAGCTTCACATACTGACAAATCATACCAATTGAAACTGATACTTTCATTAGTTGTTAACTGAGATTCAAATTCTTGTAAACGTTCTGATTTTGTTTTAAACCACAACTCTAAATGATGTAAGTTGGAGAGTGACCTGAATAACAATCTGCTGGCCTAGAATCCGAAACAAGTTTTGAAATTTTTTGTATCGCTGAGATTGGAGAGATACTATAATAGTTACTGATCAGACTGATGTGAAGAATAGGGAAGCTGGAACAGTAAAAATAACTAGACTTTTGATCTGAATCTGTTGGAAATCAGATTCCATATAAAACGAGCTAACTACAGTACTACTAAGCTAGGGTTACTGTAGTTTGCTGGATTTCGGAGTCGTAGATTGCGACAAAAAACGAAAGTTCCTAGAACTTTCCTGACTTTTTCCATTTTCTTTTTTCACTTCTCTAATTTACATTACTCCAGAGTTTTCGTAGTCAAATGAAACGTCATTAATCGCCTGGCCAAAAATTTTCAGAACATGGGAAAGTTATGAAACAGAAAAAATGTGATCCATAAGTAATTCCGGACAAGATAGTCTGAAACAAGTAGACGAAAGTTTTTGGATTTTTTTTTCGAATTTCATCAAATGATTTCAGTGATTGAATTAATTAAGAATGTTAGAAATGAAGAATCTGAAACAGTGAAAAAAGATCAAAATGAAACTCGAGTTCCAGGAAAGGCTTCCACAGTAATCTTGGAATCCGGTTACTGTAGATTGCTGTAGCCTGGCTCCAATGAGCTTGGAGCGCCGCATTGCTTCTAAAATGTTGTTCAACCCTACAGAATACTGAAACCCCGGCCTCCCAAATGAAAATAGTTTCTGCTTCATTATTATAAAAAATGCTAGATTCAATTTTTTAATTGTTTAACTGAAGTTCTGTGAAAAACGCGAGCATCCGGTGGCACAATCTTTTCAAGTTGGTTTTTTTTCGACCATTGTTCTATTTTATAACTACCCTGGGTACCCTAAGTACATTACATATGATATGGATAGGCTCCGCCCCTTTCCTACTGTAGCTCACATATCCTGGATCAAAAAATGAAAATTTTTGCCGAAAGAGATAATGACTCAAACTCAACGGGGATCAATTTAGAGTACCATTTTAAACATTTTTTACTAAAACAAAAAAATTCTAAATCCTCATCTTCATAGGGGAAAAATTGATTTTTTGTCAAAAGGGCCGTTTTTCAAAGTTTGAACTCGGACCCTGGAAAATTTTTTCAGTAGCTCCTGGCTATCGATTTCAAATTTTGATAGCCCTACTACGTGTTGTTTTGCCCTAGAAATATCTTCTCCCATATCCGTGGTCTCCATATCGAAAAAGCTCAATGTTTGAGATCAGTTCCTCGAAAATCCACGTATAGGGATACATGGTGAAAAAAATGAAGGTCAGGATATTGGATGATACTGTTTTTGGGAGTTGTACAACTCATAATCTATACGTTACCAACACTTAAGCTCATCACAATATCTACTTTCATCGTTTGAAACAGTTCTGTGAAGCATGTTCGGTTAATCTACTAGTCAACTTTGGAAAGTTTTCTCCAATCATTTTTTCACTGAATCCAAAGTTTTTCATTCATAACTAGCAACCGCTGACCCATGTTGTTCTTCTGTGAAAACATAGTGTTCATAATCCGTGGTCTTTAAGTCATTCTGATGAAAAGTCCTAGGCGACCGCACACTAACTCTTAATGGTCCTCATCTCCCTATACATGGTCAAAAATTTCAAGATCACCAAACTTTTTGAGTTTTTGTTTGTGTATAGTACCCTGTTTAATAAAACGCTACACAAAATTTCAGCCTTATCTTTTTTCGTTTTTCGGACAGGCAGCACTTTTAATTTATCAAGTAGATTAACCGAACATGCTTCACAGAACTGTTTCAAACGATGAAAGTAGATATTGTGATGAGCTTAAGTGTTGGTAACGTATAGATTATGAGTTGTACAACTCCCAAAAACAGTATCATCCAATATCCTGACCTTCATTTTTAAAACCATGTATAGGTATACATGGATTTTCGAGGAACTGATCTCAAACATTGAGCTTTTTCGATATGGAGACCACGGATATGGGAGAAGATATTTCTAGGGCAAAACAACACGTAGTAGGGCTATCAAAATTTGAAATCGATAGCCAGGAGCTAGTGAAAAAATTTTCCAGGGTCCGAGTTCAAACTTTGAAAAACGGCCCTTTTGACAAAAAATCAATTTTTTCCCTATGAAGATGAGGATTTAGAATTTTTTTGTTTTAGTAAAAAATGTTCAAAATGATACTCTAAATTGATCCCCGTTGAGTTTGAGTCATTATCTCTTTCGGCAAAAATTTTCATTTTTTGATCCAGGATATGTGAGCTACAGTAGGAAAGGGGCGGAGCCTATCCATATCATATGTAATGTACTTAGGGTACCCAGGGTAGTTATAAAATAGAACAATGGCCGAAAAAAAACCAACTTGAAAAGATTGTGCCAACTGATAGGAAGGCTTGCTAAATTTTATCGCAGAATGCCAGTTAATTCGTAACCATCTGCTTTTTGCTTTTATAAAACTACAGGTTTTTTAGAGACAATTGCAAACGCGATATTAACCAAGTTGAAAATTTCAGTATATAAGTAAATTTGGGAACAGCGAAAAATGCTTTTTGTATGTAGTTCTGGAAAAGAAGAAGTGAAACTGAATGTGTTATGAAGCAGAAAAACAATTTGACGACAATTGGGGGCGAAGTTATTGGATTCATTGACCAATTTTCAGGATTTATGAGCTGATGAGTGATTTGAATTTTACGGACACAAAGCAATACAATTGAGTAGCCCAATAATGAAAAAAAGATGCGAAACAGTTAAAAAAAACTGAAAATGAACCACGTGTAGCTCAGAAGGACTTTGGACATCCCCAACAGTATACTTCCTGTTTCAGAATAATGACAAGATCTGAAAAAAAATTCGCTATTTGATTAATATCCGTTTCTTTTATGAAAAGAACTGGCAGAAAAATATGCAGAGTTGTTTTCAGCTTACATTCATTTTATTACGTATATGTTTCTCTTTAAACAAAGACAGTATAACTATGCCGAGCTTCCAAACTTTATTCTGTACTTTTCCCGTTGAGAAATTTGTTTCACCCTAGTATTACTAGCCGAGTTAAAACAACTTTTAGAAAAGAAAATTGTGAAACACTGATTAATTGTTTTTTTTTAAATAAGTAATCTACAGGTTAATGTTGCTCGCTAAGCAGAGAAAAAAAATAATAAAAATTGTTGGGGAAGAAAAATGAAGTTTCAATGTAATCAAAAATTTTTCCAAACGCTTCCGAATGTTCTAAAGTGCGAACCTACTCATATTTTTTCTGTTTCAGGTTTTGAAGAAAATCTGAAGGCAAATTTACGATTCTGATCGCTCAATTCTGAATCGTTGTCCACTAGAATAAAATAAAAGCAATTTAGTTTTACCAACATTAGCCAAGATCAAATTGAACTTTTATTCACATACTGACGAAGTAAATTAACTGAAACTGAAAATAAAACATAAAAAACTTAGTAATAATTGAATTAGATTATCGACTGCTTAGAAACGGCCGGATTCTCAATTGCAACTCTAATGGTAAGTGATGCAAAAGTGAAAAGTAGCCTCGTCTACAGCTTGATGGAATAGAATCCGGACAAGTTTTGCAGTAACATTCAGAAGAAAAGAAGAAATGTTAACCGATTTGCTTCATTTATGAAATAGCAAAACCGAAACAGTAAAAGTGACAAGACTTTTGATCAGAGTTCATTGAAAACAAGGTTTCCGATGAGCTAACTACAGTAATCCTAGATTTGATTTAATGTATCTTGTTGCAAGAACGCTTTACTAACCAAGCAATATAATCGCAAAATATGAGACAATTGCAAAACAATGGAGAAACTCCAGTAGTAGTTTTACACAAGACAGTCTGAAAACGATTAGACAATTTTGAAAGTAGAAAAGTTTTAATGTCCATATTGCAAAGTGACTGGAGTGATTAACCAATTTTAAAAATAAAATAATTGGAACAGTGAAAAAAATTGAAAAAAAAAACTCAAACTTTCCAAAAAAGTATTCGCCGGAATGACAGATTGGATGAAAACAAAACGAAGAAGATAGAAATTAGTCAATGATTTAGCTGATTCCCAAGAAAAATTGAGATCAGTTTGAAACTGTTAAAAATACTTCTTCATTTGAAAATATTCATTTTGTGTTTCAGTATTCTAAAGCTGAACCAATTATTCGAGTATATTATTTTGATAAGTTGTGTTCTTTAGGATAGAAATTGCAAGGTTTTCAAGATGAAGTTGTTGGAAAACAAATTATCTCAAGGATTTGGAAAACATCGCCATCGAATTAGCTTACAACACTAGCCACTAGTAATTTTCAGCACATAAAAAATTTGTAAAACAGGGTAAAATGTTATTCAGTAGTAATTTAAAAGAATATAGTCTGACACAAATTAGCATATACTTGATGTAGGTTTCTGGAAAAATTTATGACGAACTTAATCAACAAAGCAACTGAATTGATTAACAAGTTTTTAGAGTGAAATGTTTTTGAAACAGTAAAAAAATAAATATTAAACTCAAGTTTAAAAAATGTATCTACAGAAATCCTAGGATACTGTATCTCGGCTGACTCTAAACTTAAGCTTAATACTTTTTGTAAATCTTCCTAGATAATTTTTAAAAAAGTTAAACAAACGCTCCCCAAAAATGATGTATTGTCTGATTCAGGATTGTGAAAAAATCTGAAGATGTTGAGAATTTTCCAATAATATCAAGAAATGTAATTAAAGTTCACCGATTTCAATACTACAAAGACAGACTTATTACTTTTAACATGCTTCATTCATAATGTTGTGTACTTGAAATAGTGAAAAAATCTGTTTTCATGAAACGTAATCTAAATCGAACGAATCTTATCAACATCTGACTGAATGCATCGGCCGATTCGAGGAAATAAATACTTGAAGCCACGAAATTTCAAAATTAGGCACCAGTTCAGACACCTAGAGGGATCCTAAGCGAGGGTTTTTGTAGCCTGCTTTTGATAGTTTGATAGATAGAGTATTTCAATATCGATTTCTGAAAACTTATACAATGCACATGAATCGTTAAGTGGCTAAATCGACTAAGCAAACATCTTGTGTTTGAAAAACAAAAAAAAACAACAAAAATGTTCAGAATTCAACACCATTCATAAGGTTCCAGCTAAACTTTTTGAAACGGCTCAAAATGTATCTGGAAAAATAGCATCAAACAGGAGTTTTTTTTACTGTTCCTACTTTTTACTGTTCCTTTTTACTGTTTTACTGTTTTTTTTTACTGTTCCATCAATTTAACAAACCTCCAAAACAGCGCTTCTCAATCATTGTAAATAGCATAGAATTTATGTGGTTTTGAAATGAAAGAAAAATCATTTGAAAAAATAAAATTATAAAATTTCTGAATCAGATATTCAAAATCTCGGAAACCGTCTAACTTTACAAATTTAAGTTTTTCAACAACTCTGGTTAATTTATTATTCCGAAGATCAGAAGTTTTTATTGTTTATGATGCACCAAGTGTCTGGAATAAATAGCCAGCTCATGAAGTGAGAGATTGAACATCCAAAATCGAAATAGACATCCGTTTTAGCAGTATGATAAATTCTCGGAACAACTTTTCAATCGTTATATTAAAGTCATCGGAATCGAAAAAAGCAAAAAAAGTTCTATGATATCTGCTATTTTTCGGCCCTTTCGTATTTCTCCAATCAAAAATGCAACGAATACTATTCACAATCAAAATCGATACTTTCTGTTTCATCTTTATGACAAATCCTGGGGATAACTGTTCAATCGTTACTGGTGTCACATAAAAAAGATCGGAGCCGAGAAACGCAGAAAGGTTCTAAGATATTCGTTATTTTTTGGTCATTGTCTTATATTACCGAACAGTACTTTATTGAAACTGTTTTCACTGTCGCTTCAAATACATTTTCATTGAAACTGAAATAAATATGAAAAAAATTGTTCCGATTTCGACATGTTTCTGCATGCTGATTCTATTTTTCACCATAAGTCGACTCAGAAATCTTTCTAACTGGCAGAAAATCGCGTTAGAAAACATCATCGATGACAGTTTGATAGCCTAGATTACGGCGAATTCATTTTCCTCGGCTTTTTAGACCGAAGTATTTGAAAATGGTATGAAATCAGTGTAGAAACATTGTGAATGTTCTAGGCAGGTGCAACATGAAACGATCAACAATAAAACCAAGTTTCATGTAAATGAAAACCTTGAAACATTATCGATTTTCGAATTTTTTCCCAACTTTTTTCAGTGTTTCTGGAACTTCACATAGTTAGGATCATAAATTTTAGAATCAGTGTGAATTGTGCTTCTATTCTTGTTTTTTCATATGAATCTATTCCAAAATGACTCTAATTGGTACAAAACTAACTTAGAAAGCAGGTTGGATGATGCAGTTTGATGGCCTAGGAGAATCTGCTGGCCTAGAATACGACAAGTTTGTTTTTCCCGGCCATTTAGTCTAAAAATTTTCGAAATCAAACAAAATTCAGTCCGAATGACAAATCCGCTCCTATCAATGATAAAGTCAATACAAGTATATAAATGAAAATGATGAAACATTATCATTTTTTAGAAAGTTTTTCGGTTTTTTGCAGGATTTTTTATTAGAATTTTGTTTCTGGAATCCTAGAAAACTCGGTAATCCATTTTTCGAATCAACGTGAATTCCTGTTCTTCAAAAATCAAAAACCGAATTTATTAATTTTTTCACCGTAAAAGTCGCTATAAAAATCACATTTAAAAACCAGAAAAAAAGTACATTAATTATAACCAATACGCTTCCAGAATAGTATAAAAATGACATTACAACGAGATTACGGTAAAACTACCGTATTCCCATAAAGGATTACTGTATCCAGATCAATAAGATCCGTTGTCGTCCGTATCGATTACGGTATCAGTAGGAGATGATGATGATGGATGCTTGGAGAAATAGACAACTCGAGAGGAGGTTGAATCGCTTCGAAGTAGGCTGAAAATTGGGTACTGTAGGTTATGATAGGCTTTACTGTATGTACGATAGTAGGCGATACTGTAGCAATATGACAATTACAACGATCAGTTATGTACGTTATTGTAGGTACAGTAGGATTATCACACGGGTTTCTGTAGAACCAAAAAAATACAGTTATCAAATTGGTTTAACAGCGGGGTTATTTCTCTCATCGCATATCGTTTTGAAATTGTTTACTTATGAAAGTTTGATATCCGAAATTTTTTTGAAGATATTTTTGAATTTTGGAGCACTTCTTTGAATTTCAGTATTTGAAGTGACTTGCCCAAAAAAGTCGGAGAATCGAGAATCATGTATTTGAAGTGGAAGTTGAGAAATGTTTGAAACAGTAATCAACTCTTCGAAATTGTACATATCTCGAAGAATACATAGTGGGCTTAGAGAGTCTTCAGTAAATGTTGAAGCTCCGCCTTCTTTTTTGTGTTCCTGTACTTACAAGTATAATCAGACATGATAAGAATGATTGAAAAAAGGTAATCGATTTATCGAAAATCTTCATATGCAATGAAACTTTATAAACTTTTGAAACAGGAATATCATTTTCGAAATGTAGGCGGCAGACATGAGCGGAAGAGAAAATTTTGAATCCGGAAGACGGAAGACGGAATTCCGCTCATGTCTGGTAGGCGGCAGTCTACAGCAGTCTAGGAGCATTCTGATTACGTTGATTCAGTTACAGTATTCTGATTTTATGGAGGCATTTTGTGACCAGAAAATACACCTACAGTAGTCTAAAATGACATTCCAAGAATCATGAATCAATTTTGATAAGGATTTTAATGAAACCATTGAAACATTAAAAAAAATATTCAAGATTTTTAGGACTACGGTATCTGTAGTTTGCCAGAAATATGCCGATTACAATGAAAGGAAGATCAATCACTACATTATTTTCACATCAGATTAAGGAAAAGTTTAGAAAGAGTGATTTTTTAAGGATTGTTTTGACTCATAGTAATTTACAAAGATATACAGTAATCCAAGATTCGCTTTAACCGAAAAATCGATTATATTCCCAGAAAAATCACTACAGTGGATTACTGTACTTTCAATTCACTGTAGGGAACGCAGAGTCGATCCTATTACCATTAGTTCATTGTGTTGGGCATCATGAAAAGTTTGGAACGGCAAAATTATGTTCTAGCCCTACCGTAGCTATAGGATTAGCAACAGTAATCCTTTGAGATTTTGGTATAGTTGGTTACAACTTCAATACGGAACAAACTCATTTTATTCATTAAATTGATTCTAGAAGTTTTTATTATCAGAAAAGTGTGAAACAGGAATTTTATTCAACTTTTCAAATCTTTAACATTACTGTATTGTCAAAGAATAAAGAGCCGACCCCGCAAATTGGACTGAATTCAAACAAGTGGGGTCCTTAGGCCCCGCCCAACGTGTGCAAGTTCGCCGCGCATAGTTTTGTAAGCAATACAGTTGCAAGCGAGAAGGAAACTACGCGCGGCGAACTTGCACACGTTGGGCGGGGCCTAAGGACCTTTTTGACAATAAGTGTAGTATTCAATCAATAGTAGAGAAATTACCAAATAGGGGGATTTCAGTAAATTTTGAAACATAATTTTTTCACAAGATTGCAGAGCACTTTTCTAAGAATACAGTATTCCTACAGCAAACTACAGTATCCAAATACAGTAAAAACAAAAATAAAAGTGTTCAACCCAAATATCAGATATTTTCTATTCTCGGTGCCTTTTATGAAATTTATGACAAATCTACGAAAATTTTTCAAATTCTTACTGTAGATTACTGTCTTGATGGTATTCAAAGACGTTAGCTGCGGAAAACCGAGATTATTATTGCAAGTTAATCGTATTCGTTCGTACTAGTTTTCTGAAACCGAATATTCTACTTTGTAAAGTTTTCAGGTTACTGTAATTATGGTATGAAGTATCCTACAGTCCTACTATGGCAGTGAATTGGTGTTAGCGGTGTTTATTATCCGAAAATCCTGAGACAGAAAATATTTTTTCAGGAAGTTACAAAATTTTTAGAATAAAAAGGGTTTGTGTAGTGCTGAACTACAATATCCAAAAAAAACCGGACAGTAATTCCTAATGAATACAGTATCGAGGAACAGTAACCGCAATGACAATGGATGTCTGATTACAAACACCAGCCAGCTACCCTTTTCACTCATATTTTGAAACCGCAAAAAATTTTTTATTTTTTACCGAAATTTTTGAAAAATTCTTACTGTAATTTCTTACAGTAATCCTTCCCTCAAAAAACTACAGTAAACTTACTTTTCAATCGAAAAAAAGAGACGAATCGTGTTGTCCTGTAGATGTTTACAGTACCTTGCATCGTGTTCTTCAGCAGATCCAGGACAAGAACAAGAGGCTGTTCGACACGCTTTTGCCACTATTTCTCCTGTTTCAGCGTATCTGAAAATTTGGGTTACTGTGTTGGGGAAGTTGGGTACAGTAATCTGGAAGAATAAATTTTCGGTTTCATAAATTATGTTAAGGATTTTGAACCTATCGTTTGGAGATTACAGATGTGTATAGTTTGAGTTACTGTAGATTACTGTAGCATAGGCGCACAGTTCTCTGAAATTTGGGTTACTGTAGGCGTTGGAGTTCGGTGTACAGTAATCTTCAAAAATATTTCTTTCTGTTTCGAAGTTTTCATAACTACTTCCATAGTCAGTTCCTATTGCTCCCTCGAATACATGGATTAATTCCGCATTCTTGCAGATTACTGTAGGTGTACGGTTTCTAGAGTTTAGGGTTAATGTAGCTCGAAATCTATTCACTTTTGAATTTTTCCTGTTTCAAAATGTATTGAAAGTTTCAGTTCAAAAATTGGAATTCAGTTACATATATGGAAGCATTGACCATGGAAACTTCTCAAGATTACTGTTGGTTACTGTAGATGAGCTGTACCTACAGTAATCCCTCTTTCCAATGGAGATCCCTATGCTCGTAAAAGAGATCGCTTCTGGGACCTCATTCCTAGCCTTCGGAGGTTATTGTACGAGCTACTGTACTTACAGTAATCTCTAGAGACACTCTAGGCTACCGTATCTTTGATACCTGTTCTCAGGATGATGAAAACAACAGTAACCCAAAACATTCACAAAAAAAAAATCCTGTTCCACAACAATTTTATCAAAATTTTCTGAATTTTGATTCCAATGGGCATATTGAGAAACTTACAGTCATTCTTGAAATTTGGTAAAGGTTTACTGTAACCAATATCAAGAGTACAGTAATCTAACAGAATTTTGGAATACTTTTTCAGTTTCAAAAAATTTAATTTCTTAATTCCTGAAGTTAGTCCTCGATAAATTTGCAACTGCATAAAGCACTAATGTAGGCCTACTGTATGCAAGAGTATTCATTTACAAAGATTACTGTACCTACAGTAATCCTAAAAATGTGAAAAATACAGTAATTTCAAAATTTTGATCAACTTTCCTTCAAGTGTTACTGTAGCTTACTGTAGTTTGTTTTTTTCACAGTAGCTACTTGATACATACAGGTACTGTAGAAATACTGTTGTTATAAATGTAAAATTTCAAAGAATTTGAGGAACTTTTCACGTAAATTGAATATACAATCTATGTTCAGGTGTTGGACAATTGGTTGTTCGCATCATTCATTGAAACCTGCTTGAGATTACTGTAGCCAAATGCCTTTTTTGCTGTGAGGACAGTAATCCGTATTGAAAAATTAGACATAAAAATTCACCGGTTCAAAATTTCTAGTTTTTCGAACTCACTCTTATTTTTCCACTCATTGCTGGGCTTAAGCCTTCCATGGAGGCGAGGGAAGGGCCGCCCCGCCTCGCCCTACGCCTCGCCCGCCTCACGCCTCGCCCTCAATTTCGCCTCTTTTATTTCGCGTAAAATTTTTTTTTACTAGTTTCATTTATTTTTTTCATTGAAAAATATCACTTTTAAATAAACTATTAAAAAAAACAACAGAAATAAAAATCACGTTAAAATTGAGAGGCGAAGAGGCGAACGTGAGGCGGTCGAGGCGTGAGGCGAAATTAAGGGCATTCATTTACCCTCGCCTCCATGGAAGGCTTAGCTGGGCTATTAATGCATGTTAATCCTACAGCACCCCTACAGTACCCCTGACATTGCGGTTTTGGTATTAGTTCATTTATTATCATGACTACTGGCTCAAGGTTTTTCAAGATGCATTTCAGGATTACTACAGAGCCCTACAGTAAAATTGTTTCACTTCTAGAGAAAATGTAAAGTATCGAAAAAGATTTCAGTTTCGAAAACGCTTTAGATTCCATAAACATAATTTTAGTTAATAATTTCAGTTAAGGCCAGACATGAGCGGAAGAGAAAACTTTGAATCCGGGAGACGGAAGACGGAAGTCGGAACAGTTTCTGAAAACTCGGAAGACGGAAGACGGAAGTCGGAACAGTTTTTGAAAACTCGGAAGACGGAAGACGGAAGGCGGAAGAAATTTCAAAAACCCAGAAGACGGAAGGAAGGAAACAGAAGGGACAAAAAGTGCTCAACACTGCTCCGGCGAGAAAAAAACTAAAATTTTTGCAATGAAATTGAAATTTTGGGAACAAAAACGTAGTTCGATGATTGAGCAAGTATGTTGAAAAGAGAAAAAACCGTGTTGAAAAGTTGAAAATTTTGACAAATTTCCGCCGAATTCCCGTTTTCTCAAGGCTTCTTACCGTTCGGAAACTCGGAAGACGGAAGACGGAAGAGAAAAAAGCCCGGAAGACGGAAGTCGGAAGACGGAAGACGGAATTCCGCTCATATCTGGTTAAGACCGATTCTTTTGATATTTTTTTTATTTTCAAGATTACTGCAGTACTGTAGCTCAAAAACTAATCGCTTTGCATTCGGCTAGAACTCTTCAATTTTCTACCGATTTTCTCCATAAAAAACTGATCTAATGCAAAATTTTTTCTGGTTTCAAAATTAAAACTTTATCATGAGTGTAGATTGAGTTTTCAATACTTCGTCTTCAAAGTCTAGACTGTAGATGACTGTAGATATAGACGACTTTGATTTACTACGGAAAACCCTGGAGGAAACAAAAAACGCTTTTTTTCCGTTTCATCAAGCTTTGATCACCACAAATTTCACTAGTTGTATAATAACTCTTCTTTGGTAATTTGACAGTAACTCTTGATAGTAACTACAGTAATCAGAGGGGGAAAAACTGACTGAAAATTGAGTTTTTCTTGTGTTTCAAAGTTTCTAAATTTTCGAATGCGCAAAGTTCTGAGAATTATTTCAAGTATAGACGTCTCATGACAAGTAGTAACGCTACAGTAATCCTTGTTTACAGTGTACAATATACGAAAAAAAAGTTTCAGTTTCCAAAATTCTTCATACCTTTTCTGAAACTATCAACTAGGCTGCTACGTTGGCTGTCAATGTTGTAGTAAACCCCAACTTCTCAAATTGTACTATTGTAGGGCTACTGTAGTTTCTTAATGGAAAACTGTAGCCTCAGAAATCCTAATCTAAAAGACGTGATAATTTCTTGAAACCAATCTTGTCCGCTTCAAATTCTAATTATCGAGAGGACTACTAGATTGTTCCTAGTTCATCCACCATTGACAAGACCTGATGACAAGAAATCGCGACAGTTTGATGGTCTAGATTACGACAAGTTCATTTTCCTCGACTTTTTAGCCCGAATTATTTAAAAATTCTATGAAATCAGTGGAACTTTGATAATGAATGATGTATATAATGAATGATGTATACACTATCAAAAAACCAAGCTTCATATAAATAAAAACTATTATCAATTTTCAAAAAAACCTTCGAGATTTTCGAAAATTTTCTCTGTTTCTGAAATTTCTTTATTTAGGACCATAGTTTTTGAAATCAGTGCCAATTTCCTTTAGTGCTTCTATTCTAGTTTCCTCTAAGAATTCACTCCAGGATGATCAAAATCGGTTCGAAACCATCATTGAAAGACTCAATGTTACAGTTTGATGGCCTAGAATACGACAAGTTTATGTTTCTTGTTTATTTTTTTATGTTTCTTGTTTATTTGTTTTTTTTAGTTTATGTTTCATTTTTTTCAGAAATTTTTTTTTCGCTGTTTCTGGAACTTCTCAAATTTAGAATAACGATTTTCCAAAACGATTCGCATTCCTTTTTTTTCAAAATCCAAAAAAAAATTAAACCGAATTTATTAACTTTTACACCGTGAAAATCGCAAAAAAATCACATTAAAAAACCAGAAAAAAGTACATAAATTATAACCATTACGCTTCCAGGATATTGTATTTAAAAAAAATATAAAAATTAAAACAGGATTACGATAGGTACCGTAATCCAATAGGGGATTACTGTATCCAGATCAATAGGATCCGGTGTCGTCCGTATCGATTACGGTATCTGTAGGAGATGATGATGACGAAGGCTTGGAGAAATAGACAACTCGAGAGGAGATTGAATCGCTTCGGAGTAGGCTGAAAAATGATTACTGTAAGTCCGAGAGGGCTACGGTAGACGTTACTGTAGCTACAGTAGGATTATCACACGGGTTACTGTAGAACCACGAAAATACAGCAATCAAAATGATGTAAAAGCGGGGTTATTTTTATCATTGGATATTGTTTTGAAATTGTTTATTTATGAAAGTTTGGCATCCGAAATTTTTTAAAAAACTATTTTCTGAATTTGTGGATTTGTGATCAAAAATTATTTCCCGCAGATAAAATTTTTGAAAAATGTGATACAGTAAAATATGTTTTAAACAAAAATGTTGCTACGATATTACTGTGCTTATTGAACCTATAATAATAATTGAAGCTCCACCCACTTTTTAGTTTACAGTTTTTTATTACAGCGATGAGAGTATTTGGTTTCATAAAACTATCGAAAATTGTTTTTCCTCGAAGAGAAATTACGTGCATTTTGAAACTGAAAATGTTGTTTTTTTTCAGGTTCATTGCAGTCTACAGCAGACATGAGCGGAATTCCGTCTTCCGCCTTCCGCCTTCCGGGCTTTTTTCTATTCCGTTTTCCGTCTTCCGACTTCCGGATTTTCAAAAATTGTTCCGTCTTCCGGCTTCCGTCTTCCGAGATTCCGGACGACAACTAACTTTGAGAAAACGGAAATTCGGAGGCAATTTCTCAAATTTTTCGACTTTCAAAACGGTTTTAGCGCTTCTCAACATACTTGGTTAATCATTAAACTACGTTCTTGTACAAAAATTTCAATTTCATTGCAAAAATTTTAGTTGTTTTCTAGCTGGAGCAGTTTAGAGCACTTTTTGTCCCATCCGTTTCTTTGCTTCCGTCTTCCGAATTTTTTATATTTTTTCCGCCTTCCGTCTTCCGGCTTCCGGATTCACAATTTTCTTTTCCGCTCATGTCTGGTCTACAGTAGTATAGGAGCGTAGCATTAGAAGGTCAATTATCAGTTTTTCATTCACTTCTCATTTTTACTGATATCTTGGAACCGCAATTTTTTTCGAACCTGGGCTTTCCGCCCGAAATTCAGGAAAATTTTATTGTACCCATTTTACAGTAATCCTCAGAAAACTACAGTAAACTCACTTTTCAATCGAAAAAAAGAGTCGAATCGTGTTGTCCTGTAGATGCTTACAGTACCTCGCATCATGTTCTTCAGCTGATCCAGGACAAGAACAGGAGGCTGTTCGACATGCTTTTGCAACTATTTCCCCAGTTTCAGCGTATCTGAAATTCGATTTACTGTATTGGGGAATTTGAGGTACAGTAATCTGGAAAAATAAATTTTCGGTTTCAAAAATTTAATAGAAGGTTTTGAATTGAGATTCAAATGATCTTTGGAATATATTATTACAATGCAATTCTAGTTACTGTAGGCTACTGTAGAATAGGTGCACAGTTTCCTCAAATTTGGGTTACTGTAGGTTCGGGTACAGTAATATTTGAAAATATTTATTTCTGTTTTAAGGATTTTATAACTACTTCAAAATCGGACTCGTTGCTCCTTCGAACACTTCCCTTGGGTAGATTTTTCACTCCTGTAGATTACTGTAGGTATACACTTCCTTGGAGTTTTGGATTACTGTAGCTCAAAATCTATTCACTTTTGAAATGTTTCCCTGTTTCACATTTTCTTGAAAGGTTTGGTTCTAAAGTGGAAATTCAGTTAAATTGTTACAATTATGGACTATACAGTGGCGGGCAATGGTGAGTGTACCTCTGATCTTTTGTCAATATCTCATCAGAAACAACTCCGATTGGTCTAAAAAAATTTTTGGGAACTCCTGAGTGACCCTGGAGTACTCCCAGATGTTTTTTGAAAAGATAAATTCTCTTCGGATTCTAAAGTTTTTCGACGAATTCTGAATTCGAAAAATCCAGAATAAAAATATTTTTTGGCTCTTTCAGAACTTTTTCTAGTTGTGTCCAAAACATTGCTAGGGATCCTTATGAACAATTTTTGACGTTAGATCGAAAAATGATTTTGTGATTCCGACGTCAGAACTCCAGAAGTCCGAATGTTGATCTTCACTCGGGACATCATAACGTGGTTGGTAGTGATTGGATCGAGATAAAAAATCATCCCTATACAGCTTTTAAGTTGTTTAACAAAATGCAATCAAATTTGAAAGTTTTGGGAAAAATTAATTTTCCACATTTTACCAAGATTCGTCATTTCAAGAGAAGTTAGTAAAATGTGGAAAATTAATTTTTCCCAAAACTTTCAAATTTGATTGCATTTTGTTAAACAACTTAAAAGCTGTATAGGAATGATTTTTTATCTCGATCCGATCACTTCTAGCCACGTTATGATGTCCCACACAAAGATCACCATTCGGACATCTGGAGTTCTGACGTCGGAATCACAAAATCAACTTTCGATCTAACGTCAAAAATTGTTCATAAGGATCCCTAGCAATGTTTTGGACACAACTAGAAAAAGTTCTGAAAGAGCCAAAAAATATTTTTATTCTGGATTTTTCGAATTCAGAATTCGTCGAAAAACTTTAGAATCCGAAGAGAATTTATCTTTTCAAAAAACATCTGGGAGTACTCCAGTGTCACTCAGGAGTCCCCAAAAACATTTTTAGATCAATCGGAGTTGTTTCTGATGAGATATTGACGAAAGATCAGAGGTACACTCACCATTGCCCGCCACTGTAGATACAAATTTCTATTGTTGGTTACTGTAGATGAGCTGTACCTACAGTAATCCCTTTTTCCAATGGAGACCCCTATGCCCATAATATGGAGCACTTCTGGGACCCCAGTAATAGCCTTCAGTTGTCATTATACGGGCTGCTGTACGTACAGTAATTCTTAGAGTTACTCCAGTTTACCAGGTTACCGTCTTTGATACCTGTGCTCACGATGGTGGAAACTACAGTAACCGAAGGTTTTTGCTGGGAAAAAAATTTCTGTCTCGCAACAATTTTTTTCAAATTCGAGAAACTTTAATGCCAATAAGTCATATTCTTGGTTTTTTTACAGTCATTCTCGTAAGTTCGTAGAGGCTTACTGTAACCAAGGTCTAGGGTACAGTAATCTAAGAGAATTTTCAAATAATTTTTCCGTTTTAAGAAAGTTTCATCCATAAGTTCCTAGAATGGAACTTCAATAGGATTCTGTTGCCTGTCTTATCACTGTATGTTCACTGTTTTCCAAAGTACTCATTTACCAAGATTACTGTACCTACAGTAACCCCGAAAATGCGAAAAGTACAGGAGTATTAAGATTTTCAGAGAAAATAAGCCGATTTCAAAATTTCCATTTCTATTAGGTTGGCAAGTATGAAATGCGCGTTTTGAGCTTTCATTAGTTTGAACAAAAAACCGGAACGAAACGTTATTAACCCAAACGGTTTTTTGCATCAATATTGGCCTATTATGTGCCGAATGTGTTCAAAGAATCGAAGCCTCAATTGGAAGACTGGCACATTTGCAGCACGCGAAAGATTGGCAACCAGATTGGGCCATCTCCAAAGTTTTTGAACGTTTTCTCGAACGAGAAAGATTGAATTGTTTGAAGCTATTGTGGATTAAACAGTCCTATTTGTAGGCTGTTTGGCGGCAAAAAACTAGCTTTCAAACCAACATTCTTGGTTCACAGTATTCAGGTTTGTGCCATGCTCACATTTGCGTTTTTGCATAGATATTTTTTGGGCAAAACGTGAATATTTTAAAGTGCCGCAGATTGGATAAGGTTGTTGAAATTTTACTTTCGGGTCATTAATCTACGCGTTCGACCAAAATCCTGAGACATCTAATGTCATCTAGCTTCGCCTGTAGCACCAGAAATAACATAAGCATTCTTTCGGTTCGATGTTGTTTCTGGCACTTTGCCATTATTTCATTTGGCTCAAAAGAGTTTTTTGAAGTTGTATAAAATGCATTATTGCTATCTCAAAAAATCAGGACAAAATAAACGCATTCCTTAAATCTGTAGTTTGAAGTACCGGCAGTGGAAGTGTTCTGGCTTTTGTTCCGCGAGAAGAGCTTTCTACTCGCTCATTTTTTGGCTCTGGTTTATTTTTCCATGGCCTGAAAAAGATACTGGATAATCATCAGACAGTTCAAAATACGGTTCAATCCATTTCGATGGCAACTGAATTCAATAGCATATCTCGTTTCATTGGTTTCGTGACTTTTGGGGTAATTCAGGGTACATCGTCTCAAATCAGCTCCCTCTCATTTTAGAGGAGCTCACATCGTTGTACACATTTAGCAGCGGAAAGAACAACACACCCTAATACAAAAAATCAAATAAAAAAGTCTAAATTTCCCTATCGCCTATATTGAAATCATATCAACATTGAGTGCGCTAGTCACCGTTCAGACTGAAAATTTTTGAACGTGATTTTCTCAACGAAAAATGACACTAATATGGACAGTATTTATATCAAACTGACCCTTAAAAGACCCTCTTTCAGACGGACAAAACAGATTTGAGAAGTAACGTCATTTAAGCAAGCGGCGCACCGACAAAGAGAGCGCGCATTTCATAATTGCCAACCTAATAAATATCCGCATAGTTTTCTATCCATAACTGTTTGAAAAATGCATCGCTCTCACCCGTGCTCATATTTTGACAAACATTCTTTTAGGGGTTACTGTAGCTTACTGTGTTTTTTTCTCACTGTAGGTATCTAATACTGACAGGAAATGTAGAAATACTGTTGTTATGAATGTATAATTTTTGAAAATTTGGAAATCTTTTTACTGTTTCGTAAATTCAATTTACAAACCATTTTCAGGTTTTGGATAATGCATCGCATGCTTTGAAATTAAGCTCATGGTTACTGTAGTCAGATGCAATTTTCGCTACTCCAGGATTACTGTAGATTACTGTACCACCAGACCCCTCTATCCCCTTCTTAATCCCTCCAATTTCCTCCGTTTCCTTCTATTTCTACATCAAAAACGCCACATAAATCATCAATTTTTTGTTAGTTTTTTTTTTTCAATTCCTCCTAAAATACAAAAGGCGGCTAATGTTAATCTACAAATCTGATCTTTTTCCGGTCGGAAATGGGCATGAATACCATAAATCATCACATTTTTAAGAGGAGAAAAGAGTGTTTAGATGGGTATCTTGATGTAGTTCTGGAGGTCAAAAAAGAGGGAAATGGCGCCGGAGGATTAAGGAGGATTAGGCGGGAAAATCTAATTTTCGGGAGGAACGGTTTATGATAGTTTTGATGTTAATCGAGGTTAATTGGGGGTTCTCAAGGGGTACTGTAGATGGTTTGGGTTACTGTAGTTAGGGTAGACTTACTGTAGTTATAGTTACTGTAGCTACCTATGCTTAGGTGGTGTAACTGTAGCTATTGTACTGCAGCACTTATTAGATCTGGTAAATTCAGGATTACTGTAGTCAAGGGTTACTGTAGCTATCTAAAACACGCTTGGGAAACAGTGGGGTTACTGTAGCTACGGTACCATAGCCATGTGATAATGTAATGAACTATTGTAAGGCTACTTTAGTAACCGGCAAAACTGGGTACTGTAGTTTCAGTGGATGAAACAGTAATTGGTCACTAGGCTACCGTAATTGGGTTACTGTAGTTGGAACTTTGGATACCATAGTACCACTGAAAACTGCTAGATTACGGTACAGATAACAGAATTCTATTGAACTATCAAAATCCAGATTCTTTCAAAATAATTCATCGAAAATGTAATTTTAAAAAAAAGTATAATATCTCTCGATTACGGTAGGCATACCATATGGACAACTGTAGTTCGGATAATATGATGATACTGTAGCCATACCGTAGAAGAAATTCTTCAAATTGAACTATGCCAATCAGGATTTTTCTAAAGTTGAGATGTGGAAACTGTAGATTTTTGGATCTAAATAAGAAAAACTACTTATAGAACTAGGATTACTGTAGCTATTCTTTTGAATTATAGGATACTGTAATTTGGGAGGATACGGTAGGGATACGGTAGAGAAAGAAATAGGCCTAAAAATATTAAGGAATAACAAGAGCCGGCTCATCAAAACGTTTGTATTTAGTGTTAATCAAACGGGAGTCTTGAAACTGTAATTTTTCGGCGTTTTCACCATTTTGATACTGTAGGGTTACTGTAGATAAACTAGAGCATAATAGGATTACGGTAGGGTGTGCCAAATGGATTTTCAGTTACTGTAGGTTTGGTGATATTTGAGATTAACAAACCGTTCCTTTTTGCGAATACGTACTCAAAAAGACTGTCTGAAACGGAAATTTTTTTTCTCGGAGACGTAACCTTGATTACTTTGGGGATTACTGTATAGATACTGTAGTATTTTGGAAATTTTGACAGGGTTACTGTAACTAGTTAGGATCGATAACTTGATAGGAAAGGGCAAAACTAATTAACTTCAAACCAAAAAATTTTTTAAATTCAACTTTTGAAACTGATATTTTTGTAAGGATTAGCACAAAATCGTTGAATCAAAGTAGGACTACTGTAGGAGTACTGCAGACCTACTGTAGTTGTCCAAATTTCTATGGTAGGTCGAATATGCAGAACAATAAAAAATTCGAAAAACGTGTTTTGAAATCAATTTTTTGAAACCGCAATTTTTTTTGACTTACTGTACTTGAAATCAAAGTTGGAGTACTGTAACTACAGTAAACTGTCCCTATTTTAGACTTGTTTTGACCATTTTAGCCTTTCCCAGGCCCTTTCCAGGCTTTTTTTTAAGCCCGTTTTTCTCACAAACTAGCCTCCTCAAAACCTTGCTAACACAACTGTGTGTAATCCCCAATTGCTTCGCGATATGTATCTTTTTCATTCCTTTTTTGTAGCATTCCACTATTTTTTGACGGTCACAAGTGAGCAGAGGACGTCCGGAAATGTAGGGACGACCGTATCGATTTCGGGATGGGACCACGTTGGACACTGAAAAAAAAAATAGATGGAAGTAGGGCTGAAAATGAAAGGGCCCGTAGGACCTGGATTGAGCCCAGTGGGATCTGTAACGAACTTAAAGAGGCTTAAAATAGGTCTGAACTAAAAAGGCCTGAGAAAGCCTAACTTGAGCCTGAAAAGGGCTTCAAGACCTTCAAATGTCCAAAAAAGGACCTGAAAGTAGCCCAAGTTCAGCTATGTTTATTTTTTTATTTGGATGAAAAATAAAAAATCAGAAATTTTTTTTTACAATTTTGCAATTATTTCATGAAAATACTATCATTTTCCGGGATAGTTCACCGAGACGCAACCAAAAAATTAAGAAGGCCTGAATCAATTTTTATAATAAGTTTGATAAATTATCACTGTTCCACAGATGTATCATAAAATTATGCATTTTTTTAGGGTATTGGTGTCGTGAACACGTATAGATTGTACCTAAAATGCCTGATCCAAAGTGGTATATGATAATCAAAAAAAACTATGAAAAATGCGTGAATTCTGCCGGAATTTTAGTGAAATTCTTAGGTAAATAGGCAACACGTTCACTGTATCATGATGATTCCAAGAAAGTTATGTGCTCTTTGAAACAGTTTCAAAAACATAGAGGATTATGACCTTCAGAAAAGCCTAAAATTTTACTGAAACGTGCAGAAATGCAGGAAAATCACTTCACTATTTCAAATTAGTTTCAAAGAAAACTATGCATTTTCGAAACAGTCCGTAAGGAAAATTCTACAAAAAAATGATGAAAAAAACCAAACGCAGCTTTAAACTACCAGTTGAAAACTAAATAAATGCAGATTGAAACCGCTTTTTGTTCGGAACTTTTATTGAAAAGTTTGAAAATATTTTCACTACTTCACAGACTTATTATTGGAAAATGATGTTGTGACAGCGATATTATTTGATTCTACGCCAAATTTTGTTGCCTGTTCCACAATTATTTCAGAAAGATACAATGTTTTTAGGGATAGTGGTTACACGATTTGTGGAAGTTCAGAATGATTATGAAAAAAAAGGCAGAGGTAAAATGAGAATGCCGGGAGGTCACATAAATGGCTACCAAATCTTAGGCCCTAATTGATTAATTGACTACGAAAAACTTCAAATTCTACAAAAAAATTACTGAAATTTATCGAACTTCTAGAAAAAAAATGTAGTGTTTCATGAATGTTTTATAGAAATCTCTGTGCTTTTTGAAACAGTTAAATAGCAAATTTGACCGCCGATCAGTTGTGAGTTTTATTATTAGAGCCGAAATATAATCTGTTCGGAAATTGTATTGATATTTTCCAAAAATTTCACTATTTCACAGAATTGTTTTCAAAAATAGTGTTCTCGGGCGTCGTTTATAATTTGTTAGATGTATTTATCAAACTTTATAGAACTTTGAATTCTTGAAAAGCCAAAATAACCGTCCTGAAAGGCCTAAATTGAAAATTTGTGGAAAAGTATTTTTTCGGAAACAGCGTTTGAAAAAGCCTGAAAAAGCTTGAAAACCACCATGAATTTCACAAAATTCCAAGAAATTAGCACTGTTTCACAGTGATTTCGTTATTGTTCAAGGTTTTTTTCACAATCGATTCCACTTTTGACGTACGATCTGCTTGAAAAAAGGCCTAAACTGAGCAAAATCAACCTGATAAGCTTACGTTTCAAACAAAACCGGCTCTAATTAAAATACGAGGCCTACAACTGGTCTAAAGTTACCATGAACTTCACTATCCAATGCATAAGTTCCACTAACTGTTTCACAGTGATTTCATGAAAAGTTATGTTTTTTATGAAAAAGTGTATTTCTAGAGGCAAAGACTAGAAATAAGTGCGAAAAGGTGAGAAAAAACTATCTAAACTAGAGGAAGTGAATGTTTCTTCGAACTCCGGACTTACTGTTTTGCAAGAAACGTTAAACAATTTGGGTAGTTCCTGAAACACTAAATATTTGTGCCATATTCAAAGAAAAATGGAAATGCTGAATACGTCAACGTAGGGCCTCAACCAGACCTAACAAGGCCCTAATATTGTATGAGGGCTCCCAAGAAAGCCCGGAACGAACAGAGATAGTTTAAAGTAGTTGGGCTCATGATCTAAGCTCAAGAAATATGAAAATGTTTCACTTTTGTCGCAAAAAAAAACTCAACGATATTATCCTAGTTCTAGAAATCACCACTGTATTCCGATGAACTCGGAAATAACCACCATCTGGATCAGGCAGGCCTATAATCTGGCCTAAGTCAGCTATAAATCAGAAACAGAAGCTTTCAAAATGGTCTAAATTTACCATAGAGTTCGCTATCAGATACGCAAGTTAATTTGAAGAATAAGATAGTTTCACTGTTTCACAATGACTTTACAAAAAAATTTATGTTTTTCTTGAAACAGTAGATTTGTAAGTAGGTAGGAAAATCTGAAAAAAGTTAAAAATTAGGCCAAAGAGGGGCCTAAATCGTCAAGAACAGCCTAAACTAGAGGAACTAAAAGTTTCCTTGTACTCGAGACCTACTGTTTCGCAACAAACCTAAAGAAATGTTTTTTATTTTCTGAATTAGTAGTTCGATTGTGTGTAAACCGGACGGTTATTTCACTGTGTTTATATAGTTTCATAAAACACTTGTTGAATTTTGGGGAAAGCCCCGAAAAAGCCCCAAAAAGCCCAAATTCAGGCTCAAACCAATCGAAACAAAGATAAACTTCTCAAATAAAAAAAGAAAGGATTTAGTGTTCAAAAATTTTGAAAAACCCCGGTTCGAGGTATTTTTGCAATTAGTGGCATCTCGACAAAAAAATCTTGAAAAGGGCCTAAAAAGACCTAACTGACCTCAGAAAGACCTAAAACAGACAAAATCCAAATCCGTTTTTAGCAAAAAAAAAGTTGAAAAAAAAATTAATGTTCCAAAACCTTTTCATAGAAAACCGTTCGGATTCTTAGAAAATGCACAAACCGCTCCTATGATCTATCTTGACAATAAATCTAAAAAAGCCTGAATCCGCACCTAAAACCCAATAAAAACAAGAAAGTGCTCAAAATTCAGAATAATAGTTGAAAAATTTTTCACAGTTTCGAAATTATTTCATATGAACGTTCTCTGATATTGGCGCACTAACCATATGACATAAAATGCCTTGAAATAAAAGAAATGGCCTAAAAAGCCTAAATCCATACTTTAAAAAACCTAATTCTAGGTAAAATCTACACATTCAGTTCAAAATTTGAAAAATTGTTCACTATTTCAAACTTATTTGGAAATGAAACTATCCGGAATGTTGGATGCTACGTTCAATTTTTGTTAAGTGAATAAAAAATGACCTAAAAGTGCCTGAAAGACCTGAAAAGGCCCAAGCCCATACCTAAAACAGTCGTTTTTTTTAAAACGTTTTCATAAGCATATGTTCCGGTTTTATTGTATTGCGTGTTGAGAACGTATAATAAAAAATATAAGAAGACCCTAAAAACCAATTTTTACACCAAAAACAACCTAAAATCATGGAAAGCCCTCAAATTAATTTTGAAAAAATATTCAACGTTTCAAAAAAGTTTCATAAAAAACAGTTCGGATTCTAAAGTGTTGTTCCGTTAATCGTCGTTAAAAAAACTGAAATGACCAAGTAGCCTAATTTCAGACCTAGAACAGCTTAAATATAGGGTAAAATCTCGAATTAAGAAAAAAATTTAACTTTTTCAAAATTATTTGATAAGGGATTATTAGAATTGTTGGACGCTAGTTGACATCTATTAATACAATTTAACAAGAAAGCCTAAAAAGGCGGGGTCTGAAAAAAGTGTCTAAAAGGCCCAAAAACTGCCTGAGTAAGGCTTCAAAAAACTCACTTTTCATGTCCTTTTGCTTATCGATACATGAAGAAGCCAGTTTTTCAATATGTATTTCCGGTCGTCGGAAAGCTTTCGATAGTTTTTCAAGGGCGGCTAGGGATGAGCCTGAAAATAGGAAAGTAGGCTCAATTAGGTTGGCTTCAGACCTGAAATGAGGCCTTTTTAGAGATTTTTGGATCAAAAACTGGCTGAATTCAAGATTTTTAGGCCAAAAACTGTCAATTTTCACCATTTTTAGTGAAAAATTCAGGTTTTTAGGTAAAATTTCAGCCAAAAACCCCAAATTTCCGCCCCAAAACCCCTGACACTCACCCGATGGATGCCCATTAGAAAGCGCCTTTTGAGCAGCATAACTCGTCAAGAGGGCGGAGTTTTGTATCAAAAAATTGATAGGGGGAAATATCGATTGGGACATCATAAAGGGACCGAAAATCCGGGACAATGGGCTTGAAATGGACCAAAATAGACCAAAAACGGACCAAAACAGACTAGAAATAGGCTCCGCCCCTTTTCTTTCCCGGTTCAAAACCGTTAAGGTAATTATCGGGAGGTAATAGTGTCCACAAGTGTTTTCAGGCTCCGCCCCTTTTTTCTTTCTTTTTTGATGAGAGGCTACCCGAGGGGGATGGGTTCAAAACCACCTGAACTAGGTTCCGCCCCTTTTTTTTTGTTCATTGAAAAAAGGACTACGGTAGATCAAAAAGGGGGGGATGATGATGATGTGAAGCGTGTGTTCTTCTTCAATTCAACACAAGATGATATCTTTAGAGAAAAGAGAGAGAGAGAAAGAGCGTGTCCGTTCCCTTTGTACTTTTGCCGCCTCAGCCGTCTTCCCCCTACCGACGGAAGCGCCTCGCTTTGCGTGAAGAGGTGACAAATGATGATTAGCGGTTCGTGTCTTCTTTTTGTTGTTATGCGCCAGATGGAAAGGTGAGAAGATGATTTGAGAGATGTGATGAAGAAATTAATTGGTGATAGTTGTGATATTGTGATAGGGGTGATAGCGAGGGTATGAACAGAATCACAAATGATTGGAACGCTTAGAAAAGTCGAATCCTGAGCCATTTCTAGGAGTTTGTAGGAGCCTTTTTCGGGTCAGAAACGCTTTTTTTCCATCCCCAACAACTTATTTTTTGACTGTAACGGTCTTTTTTTTACCCGAAACTACCTTTTTTAAGTCTGTAAACCATTTTTTTTTACAAGAACCGCGTTTTGCAAGTATTCAATGCTTTTTTCAGTTACTAACCACATTTTTTAACTGCTCGTAACCGTCTATTTTTTCAGCACATAATTGTTATTTTGTGTCTGTGGTCTTTTTTTCAGTCTGTTACAGTTCTTTCTTCAGCTTTTTTCAAACGGGAAGCAACTAAGCCCCGCCCACTTTTCTGTCTGTACCCAGCATTTTGGAATAAACACGAATTTTTTGTTGGATTATCGTTTGTTAACACACTGAAACGATATAAAATTGGGGTCCATTTTGGTCTTTTTTTCAGCCTCATTATCACTGAATTAGCCCTGAATTACTTTCTTAAGCCCACAAACGCTCACGCATTTTTTTCAACATGTAACCAACATGTTTTCAACATGTTTTTTTTGATAAGAAGCCATTAAGCCCCGCTCAATTTTCTGTGCAATATCAACTGCGCCCAAAATTTTGAAATTACCACGATTTTTTATTGCTGTCAATAATTCGTATGAATTGACAATTGATATTAAGAAATCGTTTGATAACGCACTGAAACTGTATTCTTTCTTTTTTGCAATTTTAACTGTGTTCCAAATTTTGAGGCTACCGTCGGTTTTCTAATTATTCTATTTTTCTAAGTACATCGATCATCGAATCATTGTGCAAAGTTCAACTAGTGTTTGATTCTACAATGAAACAGTATACAATTTGGGCCCATTTCTGTCTTTTTTTTAGCATCTCAATCACTTTCTCAATCAATTTCATAATTTTCCAATCAAGAATGTTATGATGGTCTTACTGATAAGTTGTGATAAGTGATCAGTGATAACTACTTACCAAAAATCTGTATCACAAGCACCTCTTCAATGAAAGTAAACCTCTAATAATACTGCCCCCGGACAAATTTGTTGCATAATAGTGGTGCATGCACCACTAATACAGGTTTCACGGATCTTGTTTTTCATCTGAATATCCAATCAACTAACACTGTTTCAAAGTTTTCATTTCATCGAGGGCATAACTTCTCAATTCAATGCGTAATCCGATAGCAGTATCAATGTATTGATTTATTCCTTAGAGTGTAGAAAATGGTCATGATAAAGACATTATATCACAGAACACTTTTCACTTCTCATTTTCAGAGTTCCTAGAAGCTGTAATTTTCGGAAACCATTGTTAAATGAGTATGGGATTCATCCCTTTTTTCAGCGAATTCTGATGAACAGCATTCCTTTCCTGAATTGTTTTAGCGAAAATCGTAAATTGATATGGTTCTTACTGGTAACAGTATTATTTTTGATGAATTGCTACATAAATTTTTAATTTGAGAGCTTTGAGTTAATTTTGAACATTCATTTCCTGAGAGCCTGAAAATGGCTATTTGGTTTGGTGAACGAACAAAATGAACTAATGATCAGTTATTATTTGAAGATTTATATCAGTGGCACTAGAAACAGTTTTTGTTTACAAAAAATTGAAAACATTTTATTGTAATTATCTCTGTTCCAAGCTTGATATGAGATTTGAAATTTACAAAACAGTTTTCTTTTTTTTCTTTCGGGTTAGCCAAGCAGAATACAACATTTTCCAGATGAGTTTTTAGAGAGAGAGAGAGAGTTATCATTTGGAAACAAATTTTTCCTAGATATTATTCGTGTTACAAAGTTTCATGAAACAGACATCATCTTGCATGGCATACTCCTGAACTTTTTGAAGGCATTTCGACTTGATCTTGTCCAATATAACTAGTAAGATTAAATTATTGATAGTTCATCTCTAGTTGGCTTACTACCATTTTGACTACTGAAACCATACTTATACTTATGTTTAAAAACTGGAAATGTTCGTAATTTGTTGGAAAATTGGATGGTTAATGTTGAGCCATCCATTCTAACATTTTATCAGACTTTCTAGAAACCGTAAATATTCACATGTAGCTTATTTTCAAATAACAGTTTTGAAGCTTGTTTTCACAACTATTGTTGAAGAAAATTGCCTATTTTTTTATAATTGATTACCGAAACTAAATCTTCCAATATTTTTCCGATTTCAATAAAACATTAATTTTTCCGAGGTTTCATAAGAATATTATTCATAATTTTTGCTGTTTTCATAATACTACAATCGTACTATCCAAAAACAATTAGTCCTTTCGGTATCGAAATGTATTAAACTGCCAAAACAAAATCTATTTCAAGACGGATTTGAAACGAGGCGGAGCTTGGAATTTGATATTTTGAAATTATTAGTTTATTCTACTGATCTTTGAGAAAAATCGGAAAAATTTTCTCGATTACAAAATTTCCATAACTAGTTTTGAAAATGCATTTTCCTTAATGCAAGTGCTATTTCCTCATTTTTCGTGTCTAAAGACTCTAATTCAAAAAAATGTTGAAAATTTTTATATTTCAGTGATACTGGATCACAAAAATAACTCCATCTGTTGATCATTTTTCTACTTTTACCGGCGGAAAATAAGAATTGCAAATGTAAAAAGCTGTAAATTGCAGTGATTCTGTTGTAATCTATAAATATCACTGTGCCCCCCCCCCCCCTACATACAAAAAAAAATTCCACTTTCAAATTTTCCAAATTTTGACTGAATAAATTTTAGACCAATACAACATTGTCAATTAGTACTGTCACTCCTAAACTTTTCTAGTCATTCTAGTCACACCCATTCTCCATTCTACCCAGCTGTCACTTAAAATCACCACTCTAATCAATCAATTTAACACACTTCTTTGTGAGAATGTCGCGCTTTTTATCATTGATAACCTTATCAAAACTTCTTTATTGCCATCTTCGAAATAAATGTGATTACCGTTTCAAAAATCACTGATAAGATTGTGTATGAGTTGGGGATTTTCAGTCATATATTCCTCATATAAATGGGTACCGCAAAACAATGCTCTATAACCAGTTCTCATGGAACGAAAGGTTCGTTTTTTGTTGTTTACCTGGCTGTCACCGAGAAATATCACCAAGAAAGTTGGAACTTGCACCTATTCCCACACCGAAACAGTATAAAAAATAGGAAAATTGCTCCATCCTTAGGCCCAAGTTTCTAATTAAGAATGTGATAATTGTCTAATTGATAGTTGTTCACTTGTTTTTCAGATCAATATTTGATCCATTCCATTTTTTTTACTCAAACGGTAAATACTCTTTTTTTCAAAATCTTTCTTCCATTCAAGATAATACACGCTAGTTTAATTCAATAGCAATCCCTTGAGCATTTCAGTTTGAAAAGAAGTGTATTGCCCAAAATGAGCTTGAAAATAGCTATTTGGTTTGATGAGACAAGACTTTAAACGAACTATTGGTTAGGTATTATTTGGAAAATCTTATCAATGACCTCCGGAAACAGTAATTGTTCAAAAAAAAATAATTTCAGAACAACTCTAGATATTTTCGGTTTCAAACTTACTGTACATTTGAGTCTTACTCAACTATTATTAGTTCTTCTCTTTGTTGGAGCAGCCAAGCCGAACACAAAGTTTTTTAGTAAAGGCTACCAAATTACGTATGAGAACAGAAAAACTGAGAACATTTACGGAGTTGAGAATATTTTGAAAACGCAATTTTTTTTCTCAAAACTTTGTTGGATTTGGAACTTTTTTTGTTTCAAAGCTTTGTGAGTTAGATATCAGTTTTCGTATAGTATTGGATAACTATTAGACATGAGCAAAAGAGAGAAATTAGAATCCGGAAGACGGAAGGAAGGAAACAGAATGCGCAATGACGTTTTTTGTGTTTCTATTAAAGTTTTCCGGGAGTTACAGATAGTGAACTCCTTATGATTTGTACTACTAAAAACATACATATAACCGTTTTATACATATTTTTGGTCTTTGCCAAAACTAACGTAGAAATAATGTTGAGCTGTCCATGCGAATATTTCATCAGTGCTTCTGAAAACAGTATTTCTTTCAATCAGTTCAATCAAACTTGAAAATGAAGTACTGTTTCAAAGAAAACGTATACTTTCTGGAAATCAGATTGCCAAACTAATTTCATCTGTTGATAACGTGCCGGCTGAATTAAAGCTTTTAAAACGAGGTGAAGCCTATATTTCCAATTATCAAAGAAGTCGAAGGTTTTTGAAAATATATTTTCTGTTTCAGAAAATAGAAAAATGCTATACTGTATTTTCCGGAATGATGGTTGTCCTTTTTTGATTTCAACTTTCATATCTCAAAACCTTTCAATTAACACAGTCACACCCCTTTCCTTTCTACCCATCTGTCACTTTGAATCATCACTCAAATCAATCAATTTCACACACTTCTTTGTGGGCTTGTTGCGCTTTTTATCCTTATCAATAGCCTTATCAATCCATTCCATTTTTTTCGGCGAAATGATATGTGATTACCGTTTCAAAAATCACTGATGATTGTGTATGGGTTAGGGATCTTCAGTTTCTTATTTTTTAAACTAATTGGTAATTGCTACATCAAAGCACAAGTTTACAGCCAGGAATTGTGGAAAATAGTAGGAAACGTTTCAATTTTCCAATTAAATTCGAGCATTTCGGCATGGCTTTAAAAGCTAGCATTTACCTACAAAATGACTACTTGGATGGGTTAAGAAATACAGGAATTAGTAATTCAGTATTGAACAGAGGCTCATATCAGAATTACGAAAAACAGTAAATGTTCAAAAAAATCAATCACACTCAAATTTTGATTAAAAAAACATTGTTCCAAACTTCTTCTGGATTTCACACGATGGTTTTCAGTTCAATTTGTGAACTGTGAGCCTAGCACAATCCAAAGTTTTTTAGGAATGCCAAACATTTGTTTACGAATAAGTGATTAGGTATTTTTCCGAAAATGATATCAGTATAACTAGAAACATTATTTCTTAAAAATACCATTTTGAACCAAAAATAGATAAAACTAACACTGTTTCAGACTCACTATAAATTATTGAATTTGTTGAAAAGAGTTGGTAGAGAAGAAATGGCAATTTTTTCCGAAAAAGCAAAAACGACATCAAACTAAAAAAGTGGAACGCAGTTACGGCTTTTAGATTATCTTAACAAAGCAATTTTTAGAAAACTTTTGTTCTTTAATTTATCTGATGCAATCTTGTGGGAATTGATAGTTAGATATTTTTCAGAAAACCATATCAGAATCACTAGAAACAGTTTTTGAACAAAGATGCTCTCATAAAATTTGCCCTGTTTCAGACTAACTATCACTTTTTGAGTTTTTTCAGAAGTTGATATTTATGCTTCTCCCAGAACAATTCGAAATTTTCCAGAAAAGCCAACAGAGTCGCGTTTGATTCAAAAATTGAACACAGTTTTGGTTTTTAGAGCATTTTGAGAGCGGAATTTTTTTTCAAAAATTTATTGGTTTCCAAAGTTTTTCGGTTGCAAAAGCTTTGTGAATTGGGTATCGATTTTCATGTGTTATTGCGTTACATTTCTGCGCATACACATATTTTTCGGAATTTTCTGTTCGGAAATTCCGAATCGGAATCACCATTTGCACTAGCAAAAACATATTGATAACCATTTTCGGAAACTGCAATTGTATTTCTCGGAAAATAAAATTTGAGTTCAAATTAATGTTGAGCAGTCCATTCAAAAACTTTATCAGTCCTTCTGGAAACAGTAATCATTTCATTCAGTTAATGTTTAAAAAAAAAAGACGGTTTCCAACGAAAAATTAATGTTTTCCGAAATTTGGTAAATCTAATACTTCTGTTTTACATGTTTCTCAAAATTTGATTCATACAATTCTTGAACCAATTGGTACCAGAAATGAGCGGAGAAATTTCAAAATTCCGTAAGACGGAAAACGGAAGTCGGAACAGTTTTTGAAAACTCGAAAGACGGAAGGAAGGAAACGGAAGGAATAAAAAGTGCTCAAAACTGCTCCAGCTAGGAAAAAAAAACTAAATTTTGTGGCATGAAAATGAAATTTTTGAAACAAAAACCTAGTTTAATTATCAACCAAGTATGTTGAAAAGCGCTAAACTCGTTTTGAAAAGTTGAAAAATTTGGTAAATTTCCCCCCAAATTCCCGTTTTCTCAAAGCTCCTTACCGTCCGGAACAACGGAAATCGGAAGACGGAAGACGGAATTTCGCACTTGTCTGATGGTATATCTTTAGCTCAACTATTGAAGAGATTCAATTTCTTGAAAGAATCTTGGAAACTTATTATATTACCAAAATTAGATCTTTAAATTTTTTCCCGTTTTTAGTGAAACTTTGAACTTTCTACTTAGGTGTCACATTTCGAATTCTTCCTGTTGCAATAATATTATAAGAAATGGAATATACAACAATAATAGTTCCAAGTTTATATTGTATAGGTTAGCTGCGTGCCGCCCGAATTCTCAATATTCTTACCACAAACACGTTTTTTCCTTATTTTTCGTGTCTAAAATCTCGAATTCAAAAAAATATAGAAAATTTTTATGCTTCACCGATACTGTATCACTATAATAGCGCCATCTGTTGATAATTGTTGAGTTCCTGCAAACGGAAAAAACCAAAGCATAAAAAAATAAGATGCCGAGCCGATTCTTCCAATAATTCAGCAAGTCGAATGTTTCTGAAAATATATTTTCGGTTTCAGCAGTTGGTTGAGAACTGATTCTTGTTAGAAAGATGCATTGTCATTCTCTACACAAGAAAAGGAACCGACCAAGTATGGACGGTAGCAGAGGTTGTATACAGATTCGTTATCAGAGAGTTCCGGGAGCTGGTCTTTACATGGAAAATGCTAGAATCTGTTTGACGTCAACAAAGGCTACATGACTGCTGGGGTATGACATCTCAATGAGGATTCAGACCTGAATATATTTTCAGTTTCCATGTCTTGTGAAATTGTAACTAGATAGTAATGAATTTGCTGAGTCGATAAGTCTAATATCGTGTTAACTTCGTAGATAAAAATTGCATACATTATCTATCAGTGTTACGGAAGCCATGTAATGAAATTTCTTGTTTGTCAAATTGATTCTGAAACTTTAGAAACCCACTTTTTTCAAAAATAGTTTCCTGCCCAGTGATTATCAATAACTCGAACCCAACTTTTCTGTTACAAGAATTTTTGAAGATAAATTTATAATTGAAAACCGTCGATGGTAGTTCGGGATTTTGCAATCAAATTGAAACACTATTATTATTTTGGTTTTGTTAAAATTTTGCACTTTTTATCACTAATTCTTTTATCAATCCTTTTTCTAGTGATTATCTCACGATTACCATTTCAAAGAGTAGACTTATGTGTGACGCTATTACGGCGCGTCAATGAATTAACCAAAAGGTTTTGAATTTTAGAAAGTTGTAAATTCAAAAATTTGAAAAACTTCGTTTTAAAATAAGTAGATCGGAATAAACTCAATAGAAAGATAGCTTTTCGGAATTAAATTAGTACGGAACCATCCTTTACTATCAATTATCAAGTTTTACACACAACCACTTTCAACTAACCGGAAACAGTGATTCTAAAATTTTAGGTGATAATTTATCTATGTTTCATATATTCCTCAACTCCGCTCATTGTTTGTCTCCATATTGAGCTTCAAATATTCACAGCGTTTGTGGAAGAATACTAAACAGTTGACAAGGCATTGTTCACTTGGAAAGTATTTTTTTCAAGAATAGGCTGTAAGCTTCTTTTTGGGGTATTTTAGGATTTTAGGGGTTTTAGGGTGTTTTTAAAGTGCAATCTGAGTAAGCTTGAAAAATCCTTTAAAAAATTTGAAGGCCGAACGGACCAAACTGGCTTTGAAAACGGATTCAGTGTGGTCGATATAGTCTTTTCCGAAACTTCCAGCCCATTTTTGAGTGGCATCCTCAAACACTTTAATAATTAGTTAATTCTCCCTATATCTTCACGATTAATATACTTTTTGTCTGTAACTGTTACTACTTCCCGAAAAAAGTTTATGATCCGATGGACTTGGACAGAATGCTTTGTAACATTTAAAAATTAATATACTCTTTGTCTGAAACAGTTGCAAGATTATCCGAAAAAATTTTCAAGTTTTGAAAAGGTTGTTTAGTTTTACTTTAAGAGTTATGATTTTTATAAGCTTGGTTAAAAAAACATTTTAGAGAAATTTAAAAAAAAAACAGTTTCTGTTTCAATATACTGTGAACTCGAAGTTCGAGAGCATTGATTTTGATGAGAATTCAGGTTTTTAAATAAACGAATCCCATAATAATAAACCAACAAAGAATCGAATACATTAACATTGTCAAAAAACAATTTCAGATTATCTTGAAACTGAAACTTTTTCAGAAAACATTCTTTCTTCCGGAACTGTAGATCAAACATATTAAAATTTTAGCCTGTTTCATAATTTATCCTAGAGGAACACTATTTCTATTAAACCAATAATTCGAAACCTGACTATTCGGTTTTTTTCTTCAAATCTTGAAAAAAAACCGTCATAAAATTCCACTTTCAGTATAGTGGAATACTCAAACAGATGAAGTGATATGTGATTATTATAAGTTTGTAACCAATGGAAACCAATGAAAATCACGAATTATTCATTTGGTTTCTGACCAATTTGAAACAGAACTGTTTTGGAGTTAATTATTGCATGACAATTACCAAGAATCTCTTCAAAACAATTCTAATAAAGTTTCAATTGGTCCTTAACCCAACCATTTCCAACACTTCGCAGGTTTAAAACAGTTATATTACATCAATTTCGAAAAACTATTATTTATGTTCCATACATTTCCCATAGTATTCTGTTTTCCGTCATTTTTTGATTACAATCATCCAATTTGTTCAGGAATACTAGCTGACACTTAAAACTTGTATAGCATTCTTATACGATTTTTAAATTACCAGTGAGTTTTGTTTCACAATTCATATACTTTTTGTTTGTAACAGTTTTTTAGTTTACTGAAAGAATCTGAATATTTCAACGCTGTTTCTTGGTTTAATCTTGAAACTCAATATCATGATAAACTTGATTTAGATGCGTTTCAAAAAAATCAAAAAAAAAATTATTTTGTGTTTCAATGTAATGTGAAGTTGAAATTTGATAGTATTGAGTTCGATAAGTGACGATCCTTTTATCTTGTGGATAAAAATGGCACCTGTAATATAGTGGCAGTGACTTCCTGCAGAATAGTTTTTTAAACTTGTAGGGTAGCTTGGTCAATATAATCCGCGGTTTTATTAAAGTTTTTGGAGCTGCCAATTGATTTATGAAAATAATGAAACGTAAAAAAAGTTTTCAGTTATGCTATTTTCTTTTAAAAATTTTTTGCTCTTTTCATCATTTCATCGTTTCCCATCACCACCTTAATCAATCAGTTCCAGACACTTCTTTGTGAAAATATTGCGCCTTGTATCATTGATAATCTTATCACATCTTTTTTTATTTCATTTTAAGGAAAATGTGATTACCGTTTCAAAGGTTACTTATCTGTTGGTAGGTTTTGGGGGTCTCAGTCGTTGGATGGAAACATTAAGAAAAGTTCTCTCTCCGGGGCGAGGTGCCGCCTCTTGGGCGGTGTACAGTTTTCAGTCGAAGTGCTTCGGTTCGATTGGTATTTCATATAGTGAATACATAACAACTTCTAAGACATTTGGTATACATTTCATTAGGCTCCGCCCACTTCCTACAGTAATCCTTCCAGAAATTTCGAAATTTTCCTGTAAATGATAGGGCCCAATTTTGGACGGGAATCGATAGAGGGTACTTTTTTAAGTATTTTTCACCGTTTATCGGAATTCTAAATCCTCGTGATTATAGAATAAAATTTCATTTTTTCGAAAACTTGCTCATTTTTTATAGTTTTTTGGCTCTAGCGCTCCACACAGGACCAAGTCCGGAAAGAGAACGCCGGATTCTTGTTCTACGCATAATTTGCCACCGATATGTTAAACTTCAAAAAAAATTGGAGGGGGTAATGTTCGAGATATTTTTGATTTTCTCATAAAATTTCGCTCTTTTTGTCGTACCCCTATACATGGCAAAAATAATCATGGTCACCGATTTCAAAAATTTTTGTGTCACGAGTTGGGCTACAGGTACCTATTACGCTCATAAATTTTCAGCTCAATCTGATTCGAAATATTGGCGTGGCGCCACCACAAAAAAAGCACTGATCCTACAGTGTGAACAACAAGTCATTTTACATGATAGCGCTACGCCAATATTTCGAATCAGATTGAGCTGAAAATTTGTGAGCGTAATAGGTACCTGTAGCCCAACTCGTGACACAAAAATTTTTGGAATCGGTGACCATGATTATTTTTGCCATGTATAGGGGTACGACGAAAAGAGCGAAATTTTACGAGAAAATCAAAAATATCTCGAACATTACCCCCTCCAATTTTTTTTGAAGTATAACATATCGGTGGCAAATTATGCGTAGAACAAGAATCCGGCGTTCTCTTTCCGGACTTGGTCCTGTGTGGAGCGCTAGAGCCAAAAAACTATAAAAAATGAGCAAGTTTTCGAAAAAATGAAATTTTATTCTATAATCACGAGGATTTAGAATTCCGATAAACGGTGAAAAATACTTAAAAAAGTACCCTCTATCGATTCCCGTCCAAAATTGGGCCCTATCATTTACAGGAAAATTTCGAAATTTCTGGAAGGATTACTGTAGGAAGTGGGCGGAGCCTAATGAAATGTATACCAAATGTCTTAGAAGTTGTTATGTATTCACTATATGAAATACCAATCAAATCGAAGCACTTTGACTGAAAACCGTACAGTACTATACTCGCGTAGGATGGAAAATTTGTCTTAACAACTTTACTCAACGAGCTGCAATTATATCAATTTTATCACAGTTTCATGTTGTTCGAAGGATTCGAAGAAGCATTACAATCACTTGTTAATTACGCTTGAGAATTTCTTTTAAAAATTTTCCACATTTATAATTTTTGTACGAGCATATTCACTGAATTACTAGTGATTCTTCACTGTCTTCAAAGTATTATTTTGCATTTTGGAAACAGTAAACCAATCTTTTTCGGGTATGATGGAATCTTCGGTTTCAAATGCCACTAATTGTCGAATACAACAAAACGGATACGTTTTTCCATCAACTAACACATGTGAATCCTAAAATTCGAGTCTTTCACCAATGGTATTTTCTGTCACAGCTTTCTTGAAAATTGACTTTTGAGTGTTTTTTTTTTCATTTTATTAGCGTCAAACACTGGTACCATAGAAAAAGTAGAAACATTTCTCAGGATCTTGAAACACAATTTTATTTTTTTCTGTTCCAAAATTTGAACAATTTTTGACGATATTAGCCCTAATCAATGAGTTTCGCACCATTCTGCTAGCTGACTTTGCGCTTTTTTTCACTCATCGTATTAACTCATTTCTCCATTCTTACTTTCAGATAATATGTGACTTTCGTTTCAAAGTGTTCTCATCATTTGGAACGTGTTAGAGACAAGAGTATACATCGGAATCCAATGAAAAAATGAAATTAAGATATATTGGGGAGATATATTGTATATTGGAGATTGGGGAGATATTTCTCATCAGAACTACTTTTCGAGCCTGAAAAAATCAATATTGTGAAATGGCAAATGTTTTCTGTTTCTGTTTCTAATTTTCTCTAATTTTTCTTATAAAAAGCAGTAAGGTTTGAACGTCTTTTCTTCTTAATATTTTTTGGGCGAAAGATTTAGCCTTTATCACTGATAATATTATCAAAATTCTCTTGGAATGATATGTACCGGATTCTGGATTCCGAATTCCGAAATCAAAAAAATCCATTCCGTACAACTCTGAAATGCACCACAATCAAATATAGTAAAATTATCATCCAAGGAGGCCAGATTGTAACAGTTTTTTCTTTTAATTTTCATAACTTCTTTATTACGTTATGAAATAGTAATTGGTCGCCCAAGAATATCAGCAGGACAATGTAAATTTATTGTTCTGACCACGTTATTCAGCTTTTTGACAACAGTAAACCAGATATGTAACGATAAAAAATGTCGGTTTCAAAGACAAAGTTTGGGTGGTCTGAATTACAAGAAAATAGTATTCTACTGATTGCCGTATCGATTATCTGCGGAGGACCAAGTTTTTTCTTATTGATGAGGCTCTAGCCGTTTCAAAGTTCCAGAAATTTAATATTTTCTGGAATCGCATAGACATTTACTATCAACTTCGCATTATTCCTCCAACGAAGCAAACAAACTTAAAAGCTTCTTGAAACACGATTTTGTTATCTTCTGTTACAAAATTCAGCCTTAGCAGCTCACACCACAAATTTTTTATTACTGATTTCCAGAACTGTCACTTTGGATAACCACCCTAACCAATTCGTTTGACACAATATGTTGTTCGATCCAGTGAGAATTTTTCGGTTCTTATCACTGATCGTGTCAACTCATTTCTGCATTCTTACCTTCAAATGACAAGTGATTACTGTTTCAAAAACTTCTCATTTTTTGATAGGCCCTAGGGATTTTCAATACTTTTATTTCACCCAATGTTCAAGTATTTGATGTTTGAATGATATTCAATATTTGTGTCGGAAAGTTGTATATGGATCATTATGACGATCCCAGTGCTTTGCAATTCTTTTTCTGTTTAAAACAGAAACTAAAAAATACTAGAACTTTTGGTCAAGTAACTGGACAGTTTTTTGTTTTTTTACTTCTTTGTGAAAATATCTCGGATATTATCACTGATAATATTATCAAAGTGTTTTCTCTTAAAATGATAAGTGGTCACCGTTTCAAAGACTCTTGATAGGTTCTTGAAATTCTCAATAACCGAACAGAAGATCTCATCGCTTTATGATTCAATTTCTGTTTGAAACAGTAAAAATTATCAGAACTTTTGGTGAAGTAACTGGATAGTTCTTGGTTTATCAATTCGTTGTAAAAAAATTTCGGCTTTATCACTGATAATCTGACCAAAGTATTGTTTTTCCATCTGGGAAGGATATGTGATTACCGTTTCAAAGATAACTAATCCGTTGGCAGATGTTAAAGATTGGCAATTGTTTCTGTGTGTTGACTGTGAAATTGATATTGAAAAAGTTGAAGAAATTCCATCTTGTTGGATTCCAAATTAACTAACTACTGAAGCTTCAATGGTTTCAAAATATTATTTAGCATTTCGGAAACAATAAACCATGTTTTCCGGTGAGCGATGAAATTTCCAGTTTCAATAGTCTCTGATTTTGAAATACAACAAGACGGATACGTTTAATCCTCATTTCGCTGTCTTGGAAACTGTATTCGAGTTTTTCACCAATGGGATTTTAGCTGTCACAGCTTTCTTGAAAATTGACTTTTGATGAGTTTTTTGTTCACAATGTCGTTGAAAAACAACTGGTACTTCAGAAAAAGAAAAAAAACATTTAACAGGATCTTGAAACACAATTTTATTTTTTTCTGTTCCAAAATTTGAACAAGTTTGGACCAGACTTGTCAAAACCCGGGCCGGCCCGCAAAAGCCCGGCGGGCCGGGCCGGGCCGGGCAGGGCCGGGCCGGGCCGGGCAGGGCCGGGCCGGGCCGGGCCGGGCCGGGCCGGGCCGGGCCGGGCCGATGAAAAATTCTCCGGCCCGGCCCGGCCCGGTCGGCCCGGGTTTGAAAATTTTTGAATTTTGAAGCACGTTTTTCGCGATTTTCAGCCCTATTTCGAAACTTTACCTGGGTATTTTTACTCAAAAATAGATCAGAATTGCCTCTCTGAAAACATAGGCCAAAAAACTGGAAAAAAACCGCGAAAAAAAATTTTTCAAAAAAAAAACTTGAAAAAAAACATGTTTTGCCTTGAACCCCGGGCCGACCGGGCCGGGCCGGGCCGGGCCAGGCCGGGCCGGGCCGGGCCGGGCCGGGCCGGGCCGGTAGAAATTCCTCCAGCGGCCCGGCCCGGCCCGGCCCGGCCCGGCCCGTGACAAGTCTGGTTTGGACGATATTAGCCCTAATCAATGAATTCAACCACCTTTTTTGTGCTGATTTCGCGCTTCCTATCACTGATTGTATCAATTCATTAGTAAATTCTTACCTTTAGATGATATGTGACTACCGTTTCAAAGAGTCTTCATCCTTTGAAAAGTGTTGGAGACCACAGTGCTTCGAAATACTTTTAAAAGATAAAACAAAGATATAAATTGGGGTGAAATTCTCCATCAAAACTACTCCTTGAGACTGAAATAATCAATCATGTGGAATGGCAAATGTTTTCTGTTTCTATATCTAATCTTCTCTAATTTTTCTTATAAAAAGCAGTAACGTTTTTACGTCTTCTCCTCTTAATTTTTTTGGGCTCTGAGGTTAACATGATGCAGGAGGACTTTTTATACGAAAAAATAATTCATATCCTTTCTCGAGAGTCAATTTTATTCATTCATGTTACCAATCGTTTTTGGGTTTGTCTATTGGTTTTTGCAAAAAACTCAAAATTGTATTTTTTTAAAGATAACGCATTTCTCAACGATTTGAAAACGTAGTTCATCAATTCAGTTTGGTTTGAGACAGTTTTTTTTGTTTCATTTCTTCGATGTTTTCAAGTTCCAGAGCACTGATAATGCTATTTTACGAATATCGATAATGGCATGTACAAATGATTGTTTGAAAAGATGAAGTAAATAATAACAACATATCAGTCTGCTTAGGTTAAAAGCCACCCTATTTATCGTATTCTACTGGTTAAGACGTTTCGAAAACATCTTTAGAGCTGCCTTGACATACCATACCACTCGAAAATTGCTTTCGGAAGGGTGGTCCGTTTAAAAAATTTCAAAAAAACCTTTTTGAAAAAAAACAATAACTCCTAGAAAACCCTAATTTCGAAATGTGAAAACATCAAAATCATGATTCACAAAAAAAAAACAGAAAAAGACTCTCCATATTTTGAATACTTGCAGATTTCCAAGCCGGGCCGGTCGGCCGGATCTGAAAAATTTTGAAATTCTCAGGTCATCTCCTCATATTTTTCTTACAAAATTAGTGAAAATTTTGACTTTTCCAGAATGAAAAGTCTAAAATCTTCTTTGGAAGAAGATGCCCCCTTTGCTGAAAAAAAGTATTTTTCATTGTAAGGGGTTTTGCCCCCTGCGGGACTCGGCCGAAAATCAATCCTCAACTCGGCCAGCCCGTTGCAAATTAGCATTTTTGTTTTGTAATCTTCCAGGTTTTTTTCACAACTTGTTTTTCGAATCACAAAACATGCGAGAGACTTCTCAAAACCTACAGCACTTTAATAATAGAAATTCACTACTAAAGTTATCAAACTGTCTTTTTCTAGACGATTGCATGAAACAGTCTTAAAATATTGAAACTATTTTGATAAACTAGCAAACCGCTTCAAAAAAAGTATATTGATTGTGAAGCTTAACGAAACCATAACTAGCTCGTAGCCCGTCAATTTTCGAGTACCTTGAAACCTCTAACATCGTTGCAACAATATTTTATCACGTAGCTGAACGTCAGGATGCAATATGGAGACGATTTTCCAGGGTACTTGAGGGATGTATGAAACATAGATAAATTATTGTGGAATATTTCGAGAAAATTGTTTCAAATTCATCCAAAAACATGTGTTTTGTCTAAAAAATGGGAAAAATTGATTGATAATACCCATTAAGGCAATATGCAGAAAGATCTCTAGAAAATTCAAGGAATGTGTGAAACGGATTTCCCGTTAAATCAGCCGCTGTTTCAGGCAGAACTTATAGTGATTATGAGTCGTTAAGGACCAATCATCAATGGGAATCATCAATGTATTCCGCGCTCGTTTTCCACCACCTTATCAAGTTCCAAGTGACAGTCTAAAAAAAATAATCGATGGGTTTTTTCCCAAAATTCTTTTTTTTTTTAATTCTAATACTTAGTGGTGCCTGCGTATTGACTACCGGTCACACTGTTCCAACCAAAAGTAATCATTGAAACAGTAAACTTAAAAAAAGGATTGATGATATCAGTGATAAAAAGGGCGAAATTCTCATGGAAACAAAAAAGGGCGTGCAAAAATAATTGATTGGAGTGGTACAGATTTGAAAAAACAGTTGAAAAACGATAAGAACTTGTGAAAAGAGACAAGATTGAAAACTTGATATTTACCGGAAGTTTTTGACAAAAAAGCTTATGAAAATGATAATTCTTAAACTAAAACTAAGAAATCGTCTTTAACTTTTGAATTTTCCGGTAATGTTTTCAACTGTTTCAGACAAAGAGTATATTAATTTTTAAATGTTACAAAGCATTCTATCCAAGTCCATCGGATCATAAACTTTTTTTGAGAAGTGGTAACAGTTACAGACAAAAATTATATTAATTGTGAAGATACAGGGAGAATTAACTAATTATTAATGTGTTTGAGGAATCCGAGGCCACAAAAAGGCCGAACAGACCAAACTGACTTCAGAATTGGATTCAGGAGGGTCGATATAGTCTGTTCACAAATTACCAGCAAATTCTCAAGTGGTCTCGTCAAACACTCCCCTAGTCAGACACTGCAAAAATTTCAAAGAACTCAATATGGAGACAGTCTTTTAGGGTACTTGTGGAATATATGAAACGTAAACAAATTATTCCTTAAAAATATAAAATCACTGCTGCCGGTTAGTTACAAGTGGTTGTGTAAAAAGCTTGATAATTGATAGTAAAGATGGTTCCGTGTTATTATAATTCAGAGAAGCTACCGTTCAATTGAAATTATTTTAATCTATTTTCTATAACGAATTATTTTGAAATATTTTAATTTAACATATAATCTTTCTGATGAATGCATTGACGCGCCGTAACACCGTCCCAAGTAAGACTAATGACTAGTAAGACTTAAAAATGTCGTGTCAACTGTCTAGTGATTTTCCACAGATATTGCAAACGTTTGAAACAAAACATGGAGACAAACAATGAAGGTACTTGTGGAATACATGAAACACAAATTATTACCAAAAAAGTTTAAAATCACCGCTTCAGGTTGGTAGGAAGTAGTTGTACCCAAAGCTTGAAAACTGATAATGATGAATAGGCCTGTTCTGTGTTATTAATATTCAGAAAAGCTATCTTTTTGTTGCATTTATTTTGATCTACTATTTTTATAACGAATTCTTTCAAATTTTGAATTTACAACTTGCTAAAATTCAAAACTCTTTGGTTAATTTATTGACGCGCCGTAATAGCGTCACACATAAGTCTACTCTTTGAAATGGTAATCGTGAGATGATAACTTGAAAAAAGGGATTGATAAAAGAATCAGTGATAAAAAGTGCAAAATTTTAACAAAAACAAAATAATAGTGTTTTAACTTGATTGCAAAATCCCGAACTACCATCGACAGTTTCCAGCTATGAAATTTTTTCCGAAAATTCTTGTAACAGAAAAGTTGTGTTCGAGAAATTGATAATTCCTGGGCAGGAAATGTTTTGTGAAAAAAGTGTGTTTCTAAAGTTTCAGAAATAAATTTGACAGACAAAAAATGTCATTACATGGCTTCCGTGAGATTGATAGGTACTGTATGCAATTTCTATCAACGAAGTTAAGACAACCTAGACTTACCGACTCAGCAAATTCAATACTATCTAGTTACAATTTCACAAGACATGGAAAATATATTCAGGTCTAAATTTCAATTGAGAGTTACGTATGCACTGAAGCTGTCAAAATGAATATTTATTAATGTTTCGAAACAGTTAGAAAATGCCCGGGTTTTCCGTTTTATCAACCACTGTTTCAGAGAAGACCCATACTTAAGTTGAGACGTTAAGGTACGGTAATTTTATAGAGATTCAATGGATGACATCATAAGTGGTCAAAAGAACAGTCAATTTTTTTTCAGAGTCAAAATTACATGCCTATGCGAAAAAAAAACCCTGCTTCAAATTACCCAGAAATTGATAGACAACTCCAATAATGTCAATCTCACTTTTGAATACAGAATGACTAATCAAGCCTAATATTTCGGAGAAAGTTCTTCTATGTGCAACTTTATTACAGGTGCCATTTGTACCCACAAAAAAGAAAAACGTCCACAAATCCACAAATTCGGCTCTTATCAAAATCAATACTGTCAAGTTTTTCAAGTTTTCTTTGTCAGGAAATTGAAAATAATTTTTTTTTAATTTCTATGAAACGTTTGTGGAACAAACTCATCAAAAAGATAAATCTCATACTGAAACTAGGAAACAGCCTTAAAACTTTAAGAATTTTTCAGTTGACTAGAGAACTGTTTCGAAGAAAAAGTAAAGTAATTGTGAACTATTACAAAGCTATACACGTGTTATACACGTGTTATCGAATGGTCGAGCCAAAGGTGTTATAGAAAATATACGGAATTCCAGAAGCCTGGGGGACTTATGAAACATAAAAATTATCTTACAAGTTTGATGTATTTACTGTTTCATGATGGTCAGAAGTCCGAGTCGCATGTGGGGAAAACGGTTAGAGTCGAGAAAAAACATAATGCTATATTAGAATGATTTCGGGTAGGTTCTTGAAAATTGTTTAGCACCAAACTATTTGGAAAAAAAATTCCAGTTCCAAATTTATCAGAAGTTAAAGAGAGATGACACAATTTTCAGTGTAGATCTTCATTATGTTTTTGATGCTTTAAGAGAGAATAAAGGGAAAATTATCAATGAACCAAATTTCTTCAGAAACTGAATCACCGAAAATATTTGTTCTTTAGATGAATCTTTGTAACATGGGGAATTTTTGAATTGAAAAAAAGGCTCGTATCAAAAATTCTCGACACTATTTTTGATACGAGCTTTAATGGAAAATTTAATGGAAAAAATTAAATTTTTTTCCATTATTTTAATGTAAAAATAATGGAAATGGAAAAAAAAAACTTTCATGGTATTGGAAAAAATCCCAGTACCATGAAAGTTTTCCAAATTGGATCCCCGTGAGAATGACGTCACGAGGGGACAATTCATTTGAAATCAATAATGTCTAAAATGTACCAATACCAAAGTTATCAAAAATTTTCGTTTTCACAACAAAACTACGGAACAGTGTGAAAATTTTTCAGTTTTTTTAAGTAAACTGTTTCAAACAAAAGGTATATCACTTGTGAATTTTTAATTAACAATGACTTGATTCTGGTCCTCATATTTAATCATCCTACTGTTCCAGTTCGAAGTGTTAATTTGTACTTTTATGGCATTATTACTTGGTAGCAAAAAAAATCGAATTCGACAGTTTTTTTTAAAGTTCATGAAACACGAATTCACAATTTTGTCGGAATTTTGTGTAATAACTGTTCATTATAGTCAGAAGTCCATGTGTAGAAAAAAGAATGAAATAGGAACAATAGAAGGTTTGTTAGTATGGTTTTGTTAGATTTTGATATTTGTCATGCGATAAAATACTCCAAAAAAGTTCTATTACAAATTTATCATAAACAAAATGGAGATTTCATTGGTACAATAGCATCATTATAATGACCAAAGGGATATCTGCCTTGATTTAAAATAAATAATTCGAACATCTTTACTATTAACAATCACCAAATTCTGTGTGTTTGTTTGTGGGTCCGGTGTCTCACAGCCATTCCTACTGAACCAATTTTTCTGAAACAAAAACAGAACGATAGAGAATTCCCCCGCGATGATGCCCGTCCACTTTCTGTTTCGATTGGAGCTCTGTGAAGCTCTGTGCACTCTAAGCACAAAGCCTAAGCCCCGCCCACCTGCACGCAAAGTATAGTGGTCATCGCGAGCCTGGATTGGTGTCGGCTGCGCGCTTTGGTTAGGTTGCCGCGCCTCCACCGCTGCCCGGTTCAATTACCCCAGTTTGAGGTAAGAGGGTCGATTTCCCTAACCGATTTTTATTCTTGAAAGCTCATTTTGTTCGTCTCGGTCTCGAGAAACAAAAAAGCTTCTCAAAATGAAAATCGGTCTTACAGTTGTAGAGAAAAACTCATTTGAACTTTGAATCTTGAAGCAGCGTGGTGTGGTGGTGAACACGTATGTCCGATAAATACACGTCCAGGGTTCAATTCCATCATAGTGCAGATGTTTTTTATTTTTTTCTTTGAGTCATAGAACACTCGACAAAATGGATTCTTCGGTAGATATTTCAATTTTTTTCAAAATTACGGTGAATTTCTATTATTAAAGTGCTGTAGGTTTTGAGAAGTCTCTCGCATGTTTTGTGATTCGAAAAACAAGTTGTGAAAAAAACCTGGAAGATTACAAAACAAAAGTGCTAATTTGCAACGGGCTGGCCGAGTTGAGGATTGATTTTCGGCCGAGTCCCGCAGGGGGCAAAACCCCTTTTGTAGAGGTTCCAAAAAATCACATTAATTGCATCTCAATTCAATTTTTTAACTTTTTGAAACACACTTTTTTTTAAACAAATGAGTTGCTGCTCAGTGATTATAAATAACTTTGAAAAAATTTTTCCGCTTCAAAGATTTTGAATGTATTTTTCATAATCAAAAGCATTGATATCCCCTTCATTTTGCGATCAATCAATTTCAAACACTGTTCTTTTTTTGTTTTCGTAGAAAGTTCACCATTTCATAGAATATTCTTATTTAAAACGGAGTTACAGATCGTCAATACTTCAGCCACAGAGTACATTTCATTACATTTAACTGGCATTCTGCGATAAAATTTAGCAAGCCTTCACATCAGTTGGCACAAACTTTTCAAGTTGATTTTTTTTCGGCCATTGACATATCTTAGTACCACCCTGGATCCCCTAAATACAAATCACACAATATGATTAGGCTCCGCCCCTTTCCTACTGTAGACGATGCTCGATGAGCAAAAAAATTTTTTTTTGAGCCGATGGAGATATTGACGAGATCTCAACGGGAATCGATAAATGGGCTCATATTGAGCATATAATGTCTCTTGGAGCAAATTCCAGCTCGACTCCTTCATGGGGGAAAATTTGATTTTTTCACCAATATGTCATTTTTTACACTTTGTACTCCCGTCCTGAAAAATTTTTGAACGGCGTACAGACTTTTCACCTCAAATATGAAAACCCCCACTATAGGTGGTCATACCATAAAAACATCTCCCCCTGTTTCCCCCTGCCACCATGCCGAAAAAGAGCAAAGTTTGTGCTCAGCACCCCGAATTTGCACGTATCCCTATACATGATAAAAATGGTCATGGTAACCGATTTTGAAAATATTTTTGTCACATGTTGCCCTACTCATATGTGATACATTCACAAATTTTCAGCTCATCTGAATCACTCCTGTAGTCGTGGCACGACTTCAAAAAGCCCATCTCCCGAAAAAATCAAAATTTTCAAAATTCGTTTTTTTCGAGCGGAATTTGTTGGATTGATGCTTCTTAAGTCCTAAATAGTCGTTTCAAACAAAAATCTGATGGTAATTATCTATTTCCAGTCAGATATTAGGACTATAGCAACTTTCTGAAGAAATTTCTGAAAATTTCATGCTTCAACAAGAAAAAAGAGATAATTCAGATCAGATTTTTGTCTAAAACGGCTATATAGGGTTTATGAAGCATCAATCCAACAAATTCCGCTCGAAAGAAACGAATTTTGAAAATTTTGATTTTTTCGGGAGATGGGCTTTTTGAAGTCGTGCCACGACTACAGGAGTGATTCAGATGAGCTGAAAATTTGTGAATGTATCACATATGAGTAGGGCAACATGTGACAAAAATATTTTCAAAATCGGTTACCATGACCATTTTTATCATGTATAGGGATACGTGCAAATTCGGGGTGCTGAGCACAAACTTTGCTCTTTTTCGGCATGGTGGCAGGGGGAAACAGGGGGAGATGTTTTTATGGTATGACCACCTATAGTGGGGGTTTTCATATTTGAGGTGAAAAGTCTGTACGCCGTTCAAAAATTTTTCAGGACGGGAGTACAAAGTGTAAAAAATGACATATTGGTGAAAAAATCAAATTTTCCTCCATGAAGGAGTCGAGCTGGAATTTGCTCCAAGAGACATTATATGCTCAATATGAGCCCATTTATCGATTCCCGTTGAGATCTCGTCAATATCTCCATCGGCTCAAAAAAAATTTTTTTTGCTCACCGAGCATCGTCTACAGTAGGAAAGGGGCGGAGCCTAATCATATTATGTGATTTGTATTTAGGGGACCCAGGGTGGTACTAAGATATGTCAATGGCCGAAAAGAAATCAACTTGAAAAGTTTGTGCCAACTGATGCTCGTGTTTATCGCAGAACTTCAGTTAATACATTTACAAAGAACGAAGTTCGTTACGAAAAGAGATAAACATTATTTCAACAGAACAATAGATTTTCTGAATTTTAACAAGACCAAAAAGGGCCATTCACTGTCCCTTATTAGGAAAAAGTTTCAACCAACTCAAAACAGCGATTTCAAATTTTTTTCGGTATCAATTTAATTATTTTTCTTTTCCTCAAAGTTCTTCAAAGTTCCTAAAAACCTTTCTGCATATTGATAATTTTCTTCTATTTTTAAACCAAATACACGTTTTTGGACTAATTTCGAACAATTATTTCGATAGATTCGTTAATAATTTATCGATGTTTCAAACATTCCACATGTACTTTCAAATTTTGTCTTCATATTATGTTTCTGGTATTCGTTAGGTAGAAATAAAAAACTCCATAATAGACCTTCGTTACATATCATAAAAATTGCCGTAAAACCTGTAATAGAGGGGCAATAACCCCTATTTTTCAGTTATGCCCCGTGGGTGTACTTTTATTAGAGGGTTTGTACTCCAGGCCTATTCTCCGTAAAAGTTCACGATCAAGAAACGTTTTGATTGAAACAGGTTGCTAGTTCACCAGAACAGTTCTTTTGTTCTCTTATCTTACGAATTCGAAATTCAATTTCATGGATTTCATTGAATTTGTAGATAAAAATTGCACTTGCAAGGTAGTGGCATATTCGGAGTTCTTCTAACGAAAAACATGAAAAATTCGGTGAACAACCAGAACCGACACAACGAGTTATTCGATAGCCCAAACTGATTTCACAGGGTTTTGATACAGAAATTTTTTCAGTTTTTTGAAACTAATTTCTGACTTGCAAGGTTCTAGAAAAACTTTCCTGTTGCACAATTTCGTCAAAAATTTTGAATGTTGAAAAAAGTTAATAGAAGGTGGGGTTTTTCAAAATTAACTTCGAATCACAATCCTGATCAATCAGTTTGAAGATCTTCTCCTCGATTTTTTGTGGATGTATATTGCGCTTTTTATCATTGGTGAGCTTATCAACTCACCTTATTATCATCTTGAAGTTGAAACTTACTACTGCCATTTGTTTTCAGCTTGAAACAGTTATCAATTCTCAGAACTGATTAACCCATACCTTCATACATTTTTTCAATATCAGTGTTCATACAATTACAATGAAGAGAAATCATCAATAAATACTTCCAACAATAAATAAACTTTTTGTGTGAAACAGTTACTATTGTGAGAAATCTCAATCCGATTCGAAATTGTTTCTGTTTCAATTATTTGTTTAATGCTAAATCCAAAAAATGATAATAATTTTGGATTATTTATTCTGGTTAGGAAATGTATTCATTAGGTATGACTGATTCAAAGTTTTTCAATTTTTCTGTCGAAAGTGTATCCACTGTAAACACTATTGTTTTAGAGAACCATTGAAATTTTCCGATCTTTTTGGAACAGTTATTTGTTTTCAATTTGAATTAAGTTGTTTCCTACCATAAGCTTCCCTTTGAATCGCTACTTTCTGAATTTTGTTCAACTTCGCCAAACTAGTTTTGAAAATCAAACTCTGTTTCAAAACATTATATTCAGAGAACGGAATCGGAATATGTAATATGATGTGCATCAAACGGTTTTATCTTCTTTAAAAATACTTCAAAATTGAAGTCATCTATGAAAATAAAGAAAGTTGCTCTTCTATTTCAACTTTTAAAGTTTTCTATAGGTAGAAAAAAGTTGCCTATTGCTCGCTGGATTGATCGGATGCCTATTGGCAATTTGGACATTCCAAATATATTCTAAACAGTTTTGAATCAGAAATTTTTTTTTCCAATCAATTTTTAGGTCGGCAAATTTCAAAAAGCCATTGTAAATTATTCAAATTAGGCAACAACTCCTACTTCCGAACATTTCACAAACTTGGCTTTCTTGTTTTTTTGAAACAGTTGTTAGATCAGAATATTAAAAAAATTAAAATTTATTAATGTTTCACAAGTGTCCCAAGTTTTCTCGGATCGCGTTTTATTTGATTCCACTTGTTAATTTCTTTCTTACTTCATTTTCTATAACTTTTGAAACCTGATTGTTATAGAAATTCTCAAATAGCGGGACCTTACTATTGAAAGGTGAATGTTTTGAAACGGTTCGTAATAAATATACATTTTGTTTGAAACAGTTTTCGAAAAACAGACTTTTAAATTTCTTTATTCCGATTTTCCATCCTAAAAAACCATCGTTTAGATGAAATTAGTGTGTATGCATTGTTTAGTTTAGGAAAAAAAGCTTTTTCCGTTTCAGTGCCCCGTAAACTTGTAACATGATAATGATGACTTTGATAAATAAGGAGCCAAGCTTTTCCCATTTCTTGGATAAAAAGAGCACCTGTATTATTGCGGCATATTCGAAGACTTTCTCAGAGAGAGGTAATATAAATTACGCCCATTTTGAGCCATCCAATCACGTATTAGGTTTTCCAAATTAGTTTCTAAGACTTTTGAAACATAGACTTTTAACAGAGTAACTCGTTGTCTGTAAGCATCAATTACTTTATTAAAACTTTTCTGTTACAAAAAGTTTACAATATACTTCATGGTTGAAAATTCACGATTCTTCTTCATTTGGACTTTCCTCTTCAACAAACAATATTTCTTGAACCCTGATATTTTTTTTATTAAAGTTTTCCAGAAAATCTTTCATTCTTCAAGACTTTCAATAATAATATGCTTCCAAATTCTTACCACTGCTATAATTCGTCCGTTTCACACGTTTTTTCCGTCATATATTCGTCAGATATCTAACAGTTTTCGCCATTTTTATCCCTAGCAAAGCAAATCTAAACAAAATTATCCACGGCAGCTAAGAAACTTCTCGTTAGAATAAATAAGCTAGTAGATTGGTACACCAACTACTCGTCTCCCTACCAACTTGCATCAGTGATTTTATATTTTTGAATAGTAATTTATCTATGTTTCGTATACATCCCAAGTACTCTGAAATTCTGTGTTCATATTTGATTTTGCATACAGAAGTTTATTTGAAAGTCTGAAGAATCTGAAACAACTACTCAAAAACTGAAGGGCCACGATTACAGTTTTTCGGAAGAATTTTTTGATTTGTATTCGAAATACAATAAGTACAATGAAGTTGAAATTTGGCAAAATTGATTTCAATAGTAAGTTTTACGTGCTTCTAGTTTGCGGATAAACCTGTAATCAGATACAAATAGTTTTTTTTTTTACAAAATAAGCTGGGCTAACACGAATTCAACGATAATATTGACATTTTTTGAGCTGTTGATCAATTTCTCGAAATTGAGAAACAGAAATATTTTGAATCTCGAACCATAAAAACAGTTTTCAGTTCTAATACTTTCTCAAAACATTTTTTGCTTTTTTTCTCACTAATGAACAAAAAGAGTAAGAACAATGCTTTTCTCCCAACGCTTCTAAAAGATTCATCTCTGGTCTCTGATTTGGTTGAAAACCTTATAAAAAAATTCTAAATATTCGCTTTTTTTTAATTTCCAAAATTAAAATAGCTGTTTCCAAACTTTCTCAAATCGAATAAAGGCCCACCAAGTTATTATTGTCGAAGTTAACGTTTCACAAAATCAAAACTAATAAAACACCATTTTGAAAAGAGTTGATAGGAGTGACGCATTATTAGGGGTGCCTTTGGTTAAATTCAATTAACCATGGCGATGGCTCCTTCCGGCTCCACTACATTGCTTCTTCTCAATATCCAGTTCCAAAAGTTATCCCATGTCAATCGTCTTCTCATCATTTGCACATTCCGTTTGTTACATAACCAGAAAATTGCGTCGCCTCCGGCGACTCCATTTTCTGTGGAATCGGGGTTCGTTCGTCTCCCTGGATTTTTGATGAAATACACAGTTAAAAAAAAACTTTATCTATGTGAAAGGCTGGAATCGATCCATTTCATTTGATATCAGTCTGCTTAGGTTCGAAGCCACCTCATTTATCGTATTCTACTGTTTCTAAAAGACGTTTCGAAAACATTCTAAGAGCTGCCTTGACATACCATACCAATCGAAAATTGCTTAGGGAAGCGCGATCCGTTCAAAAAATCAAAAAAAATGTTTTGAAACTTCATTAAGTCTGTTCGAAAATAAGTGTTCCAAAAGCTTCAGAGAAATTTTTTTGAAAAAGAGCAATAACTCTTAGAAAACCCTAATTTCGAAATGTGAAAACATCAAAATCATGATTCACAAAAAACAGAAAAATACTTCTCAAAACCTACAGCACTTTAATAATAGAATTTCACCGTAATTTTGAAAAAAATTGAAATATCTACCTAAGAATCTATTTTTTTCAAGTGTTTTATGACTCAAAAAAAAGTAAAAAAACATCTGCACTTTGATGGAATTGAACCCTGGATGTTTATTTACCGGACACTTGTGTCCACCACTACACCACGCTGCTTCAATATTCAAAGTTCAAATGGGTTTTTCTCGCAAACTGTAAGACCGATTTTCATTTTGAGAAGCTTTTTTGTTTCTCGAGGCCGAGACGAACAAAAAGAGCTATCAAACTCAAAAATCGGCTGGTTCAATCGACCCCCTTACCTCAAAGTGGGGTAATTGAACCGGGCGGCGGTGGAGGTGCGACAACCTAACCAATGCGCGCAGCCGACACCAATCCAGGCCCGCGATGACCACCATACTTTGCGTGCAGGTGGGCGGGGCTTAGGCTTTGTGCTTAGATAGCACAGAGCTTCAAAGAGCTCCAATCGAAACAGAAAGTGGACGGGCATCATCGCGGGGAAATTCTCTATCGTTCTGTCTTTGTTTCAGAAAAATTGGTTCAGTAGGAAGGACGGTGAGACACCGGACCCACAAACAAACACACAGAATTTGGTGATTGTTAATAGTAAAGATAAATAGGTCAATTGTATAATTAAAGGAACTGATATCACATCGAAAATCATCCAGATAGCCAACATGATCGACTTTGGGAAACCAACCCATACAGCAATCAAAGTGAATACTAAATGAACCAATTTGCATAAAAGTGTAAAAATAGTCTGATAAAGTATATATTTATGTGGCTTATTATCGATTGAAGATGATAAACCGGTGAGTTTTCGAATGCTCACCATAATTGGAATGTATAATACCGCAGAAATTAATAAAAGCAAGTTCAGAGTAATATAATAAAGTATATATGCATTCTGGGCTTCTTCCATCCGATATTCTTCAACTTTATTTCTCACGTCAATTCCGAACTTTACGATACTTATAAAAACGAACAAATAATAAAAGAAATAAATGATATATAATACTTTCCGCATAGTTTTCTCTTTCAAATTCACATATTCATTTGAAGACGGCACAAAGTATAATAAAAATCTTTGAATGGCCAATAGGAATATGATAAAGTGATGAACGTGTAGATAGACAATGGATATGAAAAAAAATATAGTAGAAGATATAGTGAACACAGAAATTCTGCAATTTTGACATCTTTTCCAGGACCCGAGTCATTTTTTGGAGCTTTTAAGAAACCTTCTTCTACAGTACTGGCCATAAAGAAGGCGCGTTTTGATTTTTTCAGTGGTAAATCGTGATTTTTTGCCTTTTTCGTGATCATGTCACGAAGAGAGGGATTGACATAGGCCTTAAAAATTTTTTGAGGGTATTCTACCACTCTAGAGCTCTATTTTTGTAGTTCATGACTTTCCTGAATAATTAACTTGAATACTTTTTACGGACCGTCAAAGAAAAAACACCAGAAAAAACAAGATTTTCGTGCGTTTTTTCTTTGACGGTCCGTGAAAAGTATTCAAGTTAATTATTCGGAAAGTCATGAACTACAAAAATAGAACTCTTAAGTGGTAGAATGCCCTCAAAAAATTTTGGAGCCCTGTGTCAATTCCATGCTTTGCAGCAAGATATCAAAAATGGCCATTTTCAACTGAAAACTGGCAAAAGCGCAATCTTTATGGCCAGTACTGTATGTTATTTTAATGAACTGCTGATAATTTCATCAAGATCTTACTCAGCATTTGGTTGTAGAAAAAGGGCCCAGAAAAAAAACGGGGCCAAACACGCCATCATGTAGAAAAGACACACCGCTTTATAAAAATGATTAGTTATTGGATAAACTGCCGTCTGAAAATCTCCTATTAAAAGAGCGTGCTCTTTTATTGGAAGATCATTGTCCCCAGCAACGTTATGAGAGCTCTTCTATTGAAGGGGCTCTTATAATAGAGGTTTTTTTTCTTATCTATCCAAGCTCAAATTTGCGAGAAATCTTCGCCAAATTAACTATTTTTCCTAAAGGTTGCAAAATATTTATAGAAGGAACTCTTCTATTAGAGGGAACTCTTCTATTAGAGGGAACTCTTCTATTAGAGGTGCTCTTCTAATACACTTTCGTAGGTATACGGCCTATGATTATGGAAAAAAAAACGCCTCCTACCTTACAATCTTTTTGTCGATTCTCTCTGAAAACTATAACATAGAATGGAAAGACCACTGTAAAAACCACCATTAAAAAGACCATTAAAATAACCAATGAAAAGTAAACAAAATAAAGAATAATTTTAATATGAACAGGCAAACTAGCTATAACAGGCATAAAATCATACATTGTGAAAATGAGAGGAAAAATGGGAAAAAAGCGAAGGAAACTTGTTAATTTTTTATTCGAATATATCACCTGTCAAAGTTATTTCTGAAGTCAGAATTTTATATCTCTTTTGCCACTCTCAGTTAATTTTTACCCTTTCAAACTCTCGACTTTTTTTAAAATCGCAATGAAATATTGATTTTTCTAATAACAAAGTTTGTATCACTTGTACCCCTTGACACCTTCACCGACACTTTGCAACAACTTTTTTCATTTGATATGCCGCCCAGTGTTGTAAGGAATTCCGGATTCCGAATTCCGAATTTCGTATTCCGGGGTTTTTTTCATTCCATATTCCGAATTCCGGATTCCGAAGAATTGGATTTTATTCCGGATTCGTTTTCCGGATTCCGCGAATTTAAATTTCATTCCGTTACAACTCAAAATTTTCAAGTCAAGAAAAATAGCAGAATTATGGAGAATGTTTGAGCGATGTTCCGGGTTTCAATGCTTCCAGCATGAAATGGCTTCTGAAATAGACTGAAAAACGGAGCCAAACTACTTTTCCAGCTCAATGGCTGTTTTTAAAATTTGAATCTCGCGAACCCAATCATTCCTGATTCCGAATTCCGTATTCCGTATTCCGGGAAAAAATAAATTATTCCGAACTCCGGATTCCGAATTCCGTAGTTTCGAAGCTCATTCCGAATTCCGGAATCGAAAATATCCATTCCGTACAACTCTGATGCCGCCGTCAGGTGTTTGTGTGTGACCAATTTGTCATTATCACTTCACACATATCTCTCTTTCTTTTCAGGTGATAACAAATGATATGAAAGGGACCAGTAGGTCAAAAGTAGTGGAGACCTGCGGTTCAGACTTGAGCGGAATTCCGTCTTTCGCCTTCCGTCTTCCGTGTTTCCGGACGATGAGAGAAAATGTACTCCTAGCGTAAACTAAGCAATATTGAATAGGCCTAAAAAGACTCTCAAAACCTGAAAAAGCTAACCAGATGTTTTATTTTCACTGCTTCCCCACATTTTTTCTGTTTTTCTCTAGTTACAGATAACGACACTGAATTTTGAAATATATTATAAAGTTATTTACTTTATAAGTGTTTCACAGAGAAAAGTCATATTTCAAAATGAAAAAAAATTCTGATTTTTCGAAACCCTCAATGTTATTTCCCCTCTAAATGAGTGTTACCTTGAAACATCACAACCGATCAAACGCTATTCTTAGCTTGTTTCCATGAGAATTTCGCGCTTTTCATCACTTACAATTAATTTTTTCCCATTTTTTTCCCAGCAAATGGAATGGGTTGACCGTTTCAATAACTACTTTTGCTTGTGATAGTGTTAAGATTCGTCAATCGGTCCTTCGGTGATTATCGCGACAACTACTCGAATATTTCAGAAAAACGGAATAGAAGGAATTCTAATAGAGCGCCACATATTAAAAAGTACTACACTTAGAACACTAGTTCAATTATTATCTGAACTGGTCACTCCAATTTGTGTCTAGCATGAAACAGTTATGAGCTTACAAATAAAAGTAATTGGTGTTCCACACATTTTTGAAGAATACTGTCAAAAGTATTTCTGGATTGCGTTCATCGACTAAAGTTATCGAACAGAGGCAAAACGAATTCTGGACTGCTGTAAACGTAAAGAAATGTAGTTTTAAGATTGGAGTTAACTTTGAAACGTTCCGCAGCCAATACATATGTTGTGTGAAACAGTTATTATCTGTAGATCTCTTAATCATATCTCTTAATCTCATCTCTTAATCTTAATCTCCTGATCATATGAAAAATGTTTCAACTAATCTTCTTATTTTTGATAGAAAATGATATTGATAGTGACATACTGGTTTTAGGATTTATTCAAAATGTGTTCTTGATTGGATAATTCGAATACTTGTTTTCAAGAAGTAGGTACTGATGTTTTTGAAAAATCAAAGCTTCCTGGAATAGAGATTTTATCACATTTTTTCTGTTTCAAACTCTTTTAAAATTTTGCATAATCCAATATCCTCAATATATGCGCGATACATAGAGTTTTTCTATGAACCCCAACCTGATAAACAGTTCCAGTCACCTACCTTTTATTCTATTTTTGCAAGGATTTTCTCAACTCCGTCATTGTTTCGGTTAAACAGATTCTGAAATAAAAACTGTTTCAATACTTACTTATCAATATTCGGGGGAACTATTAGGTGGGCAGATATGAAACCGGAATTTTCATGTAAAAAGAAATTTATTGCAAAACAGGCAATTCAGAATCTTAATCCAAAAGATATTCACCATCATTATCAATGACTTTATGCCAACGTTCACGCAGAGAATGAATGCCTCTCTTGAAGAACTCGGCCGGCTGCGATGCGAAGTACTCGCGCACCCATTTTTCGACCTCGTCGTGATCCTTGAAGTGTCTCTCGGCGAGCGAATGTTGCATCGACCGGAATAAATGGAAATCCGATGGAGCAGTGTCCGGGCTGTATGGCGCGTGAGGGAGAACTTCCCAGCCAAGTTCATCGATTTTCTGTGCAGTGATCTTTGCAACATGCGGACGTGCATTATCATGAAGCAGCTTGGTTGAGGTCGTGTCCACTCCTTGGCGACGCAGTGCTTCATCGACATGTTCCAGTTGACGTTGATAGAGGTCTGCCGTGACTGTTTGACGCAAATCCAGTAGCTCAAAATAGACTACACCCTTACTATTCCACCAGACACAGAGCATCACCTTTTTCCATGAATATCGGGTTTTGGGGTGGGTTTCGGAAGCTCACCGGCATCCAACCACTGTCGCTTTTTTGTAGTATTGTCGTAACAAATCCATTTCTCATCTCCAGTAACGATCGAGTCAAAAAATCCAGATTTCTTGGCACGGCGAAGAAGAATTCCTGCGGTCGCCGCCCTGGTAGATTTGTTGGCGTCACTTAATTCGTGCGGCGTCCATTTTCCACATCGAATCTTTTTCCCAATTGCGTGCGAGTGATCTTCGATGGTGGTATGAGAGCATCCAAACTGCTGAGCAAGTTCGCGAGTGGTTTGACTCGGATCCGATTCGATGACTCGCTTCAGAATATTATTATCAATCGTTTGAGGCGGATGTCCACGATCGTGGTCCTCAAGGCTTTCGTCGCCGTTTTTGAATCGTTTGAACCATTCATAGACCTGTGTCCGAGACAATGCTTCATCACCAAAAACTGTAGACAACGTGCGGAAAGATTCAGCAGCGGACTTGTGTTGTTTGAAATCGTACCACACACAAGCACGCATGAGCATTTTTCGATCGGCCATTTCTAGAGACAATTTTTTGAAAATAAACAAAGTAAAAACGAACAAAAATATATCAAACGACGCGTAAGAAAACGCTCTTTTAGATGAAATATAAAACACGCAAAAAAGTTTTCATTTATTGAAAATATGATGAAGCAAAGATGATTCCGGTTTCATACTTGCCAACCTAATAGTAAACAATTCTTCCATTGTAAGTGATCCGACTGCAACACCTGTAATAAAAGGGCACAACCTTTTTTTCGAGTCATCATTAAGTTTCAAGGGCCTTGTAGAAGTTTTCCATGAAAAAGAGAAAGACTGCTCTTCTATTCCAGGTGCATTTTTATCACAAGGTTTTACGAACGAACAACGATCTCATATTGTTCGCTAGGCTATTTGGTAAGATTCACAGAAACTTCTTGAAACAGTATTTTTTCTAAAATTCCCAAATTAAAAATTTCTGTTTCACAACAATTTCGAATTGGAAGGAATTTTCAATTTGTGTTCGTCCCTTATTTATCTCATCTTCAGGTTTTCCCCGAGCGTTTTCAAGCTATAAAGGAGATTTTTCTAGGCATTACTCGATGGTTTTTCATAAATTACACAATAGCTATTGTAATATTGTCCTTTTATGACGGAATCTACAGATAATATTCATCGTGCAATCACTTATTGCCTGTAAGCATATGGTAACAGTGTTTTTTAGACTCCCACTCATGGAAATCACTGTTACACAGCTTTTTCAAACGTGGTCGAGAATTTCTTCTAATATTCAAATTTTGTGGAAACATATTTGAAACATTGGACTTAAAAATAAACGGAGTCCGAGCTAACATTAATAACTTTTCCAGAATAGTTTGGAGATATGGACCAATCATTAGTTTATTGCACTTGATTCACAAGTGATATACAACTGAAAATTTATCTTTTTCATTTTTCAATTATTCATAACGGCACTGATCAGTTCAATAAAACATCATGTTGAAATTAATCTGAAACCGTGAGAATATATAGAACATCATGAATACAAGAAAACGTTTTTGAGGCGAACTAAGTTTCCAAGGTCATTCCGGATTCCGGATTCCGAATTCCGGAATCGAAAAAATCCGTTCCGAACAACTCTGGCACCTATCATGATATGGCGTGGTTTCTCGGAAGTTTGTTTGGGAATAGTAGCAGGAAATAGAATGAATACAAAAAGTGCAATGTGATTTTCCGAACTTTTTGAAACAGATATTGTTAAAACTTCGTTGCTTTTACCTGTAATAAAGCTGCATGTTTGAACAGATTCCAGAGATGGTGTTACCACATTTTTTAAAAAGATTTATATCACAGTTTCAAAGAAGTGTTTTGAAAAACGATGTCGATGTTTCAGATATTCACGTAAATTTTGGTGGTTCGAATAGTTCTTCATATTTTTCTTCTAGTTTTCAGCTGCATTTCAAGGCCAGTTTTTGAGTGAAACCACCAGTAGAGCTACACATTGACATATTATGAAAATAAAACGATAAATAATAATTAATGAACGGGAGAATCATTGTATTGAATTAATAGGAAAACTGTATGAAACGTTTTTGAAACAGAAGCTTTTAGAATTTTTAACTTCTGAAGATTGGAATGTGAGAACTTGTACTATACCAGAACTCATTTATTTCGATACTCAACAATGAAAAAGTACTGTCACATACCGTAAAATATTTGTTAGTAATTCATGCATCTCTATTTTTCAACTTCTTTCATATGGGGGAAGGGGCACTACTATAAGAGGGGCCCTATTAATGCAGGTTTTATGGTAAGTTTTGTTTCAAATTGTATGAAGTTGATGTGAACTGAAACTTTATCAAGATAAAGTAGCTAAAAAAAAGAACTTTCAGCAGATGCAATCCTTCTTTTAGGATGTCAGACCTTTCAATTCTATCAGAAACCATGAAAATTTAACCCCTAACGGATAGTAGGAAACGTTTTCAAAAGTTAAAAAATGAAAAATTGCAGCTTGAATTGTTTTGATACCATTCCAGCTGACTTATTCAAAAAGCTTGAAACAGTTTTTCTTATTCTGAAAATTTTACAAATTGAACCAAATTTTGACTGTTTCACAACGTTTCCAAATTCAAGTGATCTTCTTTAAGCCAATGATCGGAAACTAATAATAGAAACATTTTTTTTGATAATAGCCCCAAGGCCGAGCACATTTTTCCAACTGCTTATAGTTTTTCAGTGATTCCTATATTATATTGGCCTAGAATCTTTTCCTGCATTCATTCTAAGAATTAACCTGTTTCAAAGTAACATATCATCATACTTAATATATCATCATACTTAATTTTGATAAAGTTACAAAAATCGAAAAAAAAACGGGCGCTATAATCGAAAAGCTGACGGGAAATGGTAAACTTTGGAAAAAGTTGATTTTTTCGTCTGGAACACGTGGAGCTAAAATTTCAAAAAGTATTCAAAAATACTCAAAATAGTGCCCAAAGTTGATACCCGTTCAAGTTTCATTATTACCTCTCACAGGAAAAAAAAATTATTTTTCAACAGGATTACTGTAGTTAGGGGGCGGAGCCTAATGTAGTTTGTGCCATACGTCTTAGAAGTTGTTAGGTGTTATTACTATACCATCTCAGGCCTCAAAGACCATTTTGACTGAAAAGTGTACAGTGCTTTGCTCGGAAACAAATGAGAATTTGTCTTAACTTGTTTCAAAGTAACATTATGTTAATATGATCATACTTAATTTTGATTCCGTTTTCTTATATTTTATGCTACTGACCAGACATGAGCGGAATTCCGTCTTCCGTCTTCCATCTTCCGTCTTCCGAACGGTGAGGAACTTTGAGAAAATGGAAACTTGGGAGAAACTTTCCAAATCTTTCAACTTTTCAATGAGGTTTTAGCGTTTTTCAACATACTTAGTGAATCATTAAACCACGTTTCTTGTTCCAAAAATTTCAATTTCGTGCTACAAATTTCAGTTTTTTTCTCGCTGGAGCAGTTTTGAGCTCTTTTTTTTCCTTCCGTTTCTTTCCTTTCGTCTTCCGAGTTTTCAAAAACTCTTCCGACTTCCGACTTCCGTCTTCCGGGTTCAAAATTTTCTCTTCCGCTCATGTCTGCTACTGACCTTAACGCGCTTAATCTAAATTACTTTTTTTCTACACGATATTGCGCCTGTAGCGTCAGGATTAGCGAAGTATTTTTTTCACTTCTTGTTGAAACACAAAATTTCTCTTTCGGTTATTTTTTTTATTTGTTCTCATTGCTATTATTATTGGTCGTTGAACAGAAAACATGTAAACAGATTCTGCGAGTTAGATAGCGAGTTAGATAAAACCCGTGTGGGCTTAGAAATCCCATCAGAAATCAAATAATAAACGGAGGCTGACTTCAACACCGCCTTTCCGTTCTTGTCATACTGTAACGATCCATTCGTCCTGAAAATGAAAAAAAATACGGGGGAACATAAAAGAAGATCATAAACCATTCCTCCCCGATGGATCTCTGTCGTTTCTTCACCCACCCACGCTTTCTCCTCTTTCCCCCTCTCCGATTCCCTCAATTTTTTCTGTATTTTCTCATCAATGATTATTCACCCGATGTGTCCCTCTTCCTTTTCCATATTTCTTCATTCTATTCCAAAATGTACGGGTGTGTATAGGCAGCTCTTTGAATTGGGCAAGCCTCTTTTTTTCTGGATCCTCTTCGAATATTCCCTTTCTTTTTGTATTCCAGGTAGCCTTCTGTATTGAGCAATAATTTCTTTCAGGCCAGCCTGTCCATATTTCGTTTCATTCATTCTCCGAAACGAAATATGGGCAGGCTAGCCTGAAAGAAATTGCTTATAGAAATGGCCAAAGGGAGTTGAAGCCGATCGGCATTCCAATTAAAATCCAGAAGTTATCAAAAAAAAAACTAAAAATTATAAATTCAGCCACGCCCCTTTCAAACGCCGGACTAAATTTTTAAGCCCGCCTCCTTTTTTATTCGAAAAAAACTTTAAATTTCAGTGCAACAGTGGAGGAAATGGACTCTTACTTGGAAAGGAGACTATTATGCCCAATTACACAAATAGTTTTACACAAACAAAATGTCGGTTTCATAATATTTTATTCAATTGGTTAACTTGTTAATTCAATAATTCCAATTCGCAGTCACTTTCACACTATTCAAACTTTTTTACCGTTATCATTGATAGGTTTGAAAAAAAAATGAAAATTCAATTTCAAGCTTTCAATAATGCAAACTAAAAATTTTCGGAAATTGATAATATTTGTGTGTTGACGACTCAATACAAAGAAAAAAAAATGAATAATATAGCTGCCGTTGTAGAATTTGATTAAGGTACGAATTTCCAGCAAATGTGGTTCAAGGGTTCTGATAAGGCCCATAACTATCAGAGGTAAAAAAAAAATTGAAGAACCTGTAGGTGATTATAAATTTTTCGTTCGTCGTTAGCTCTGTGTTGTGAAAGTTATGCCTTCGCATGAACTTCCCCAACTTTGTACGTTATCATTCCCTCATATCTACTTCTCTGAGATCTTATCTTCCTGATAAGATCTTATCATGGCTTCATCTACCACGTGGAAAGGTCAACGATGCTCAACAGATTCTACTACGATCAGTCTTCCCTTGACGAGATGTGAGGAGCAACGCTCCTTGGGGGAGCTCTCCGGAAACAAGGACCGGATCCACCGAGGATTCCATGCTCCAATCGGGAGCTCGTCAAGCATACATAGTGCTCCAATCGGGAGCCTGAGAGAACTCTACTACCTTTGTATCCAATAAACGAGTTATATTCAAACTGTGGTTACTCTTCTCTCATAGGCTAGCTATCTCTGTCCATATTTATGGAGTTAAGGCTACAATCCCTAACCTTTCTCCACATGGTGCATCGACGGACCGTTAGAAAAGTGCATCCACCTTCCTAACTGAAAAGAACCCTGAGTAACAGAGAGAAAGCTAATAGCCTGAGAAAGAGTACCAATCGAGCTGGAACACATGTAACGGTTCAATCGGAACCTCAATGACGCAATGGAAGTGAATCTAGTGTGGGGTCGTCTGGATGACGATGTGGCAACACACTAGAGGTCGTTCGGACCTTGCTTGGATCGTTGAAAACGCTGAACCATCACACATCTCTATCTTCGATTCAAGCAAAGAACTTCTATTGGACAGCACATAGATGAACGATTTCACAAGGATGGCTCAAGGAGAATGGACACAAATTGGCATTCGGCCAAGAACATCGAATTCAAGAGTTGGAAGCTCAAATCATTGGCGATCGGCCATGAAATTCTACACAGTCAGAAGACGTAACATAAACTGGCGTTTGGCCAATGAAACATGAAGAAGTTTACCAAGACATCACAAAACTGAACGAACGCCAGAAAAGTGAGCTACATGAGGTGATCCGGTTGTTTTGCATGGACATCAGGATCGAACAACACGACAAGAGAAACACACACACATACAAACTCCGTGCGGACCAACAAATCATGCAAAAACACATACGAGGATCATAGGGAGTGACACTACGCCAGCCAACGGGAATCTATCTGCAACTGGCACGCTTCTATGATCGGTCGCACATTGGAGATGAGGGGAGTGATCGACAAATCCGGACCATCTTCCCTTCACTACAATAGGGCCCATTTGTCTTGAAGAAAGATTGGCGAGGTAGTCGTTTGCTGATCTGATGCTACAAAAGATGGGTTAACACATCAGCGTTGGATCCTTAGCCCAAGAGGTCGTTTCCACAAATCTGGTTCGGGGAGAGGAGAAGACGTTAAACACTCAGTCGCTATAGAGCCGGGTTGCAGACGGCACGGCTGGGCCGATGAGGAGCACGAGAAACATCAAACACATTGAGCACATCTACATCGAGATACAAACAAGAAGTCAACATCCGCTTCAAAACGAACGGAATCACGAAAAATGAGAATCCACGTCACGCCACATCTTTCGAGAAAAGATAAACATCTACAGATTAGATCAACGGATCTACTGATAACATCTACCGATGAGATTAAAATCTACTGATAAAAATCTAGAGATAACGATCTACGGTCCACATAAGAAGCTTATGCAAAAGACGATCAGTACCAGCGACAACAGCAACAAAAGGAGCATTGGCAATGGGCAAGAAGCACAAACGAAAAGGATCTCCAAAGGACGAGAGGCAGGGAAGTCGTCCCGCAATAAGTCTCTTGAAAACATACGTCACTAGGACGTTGAAAAGAGCAAGAAAGGTAGCCACGAGTGCGGAGGCTATCCTTAAAAGAAAAAGTTCACAACGGAAACAAAGCATAATCGATGCTTACATTACTGATACAAGACGCGAACTCGTCGCTATTCATAGGTTGCCCGACGAAGAGACAATTCAGAGTGACCCAACGATGAACACACCAGCCCAGACACTCCAGGAAAGCAGGGAGGTTATGAAAGAGCATTTGGAGTTAAGGGGTTTCCATGAGCTAAAGGAACAACTGGAATTCATCATGTAAGAGTTATGCATTGCGCAGGAAGAAGGAGACAAGCCGGCAATAGTTCAAGCCTAGCGTCAAACTCAAAAAACATCACCACGCAGCGAAGTTAGTGAAATGGATTCAGTGAAATCGTCATTGGTAAAGGATCATTCGGTGAGATCGTCGCTCCGATTCCGATTAACGCCACGTCTACAAACATGCAGTTGAAATCGTCAACCAACAGTCACAATATTTGGTCATTTGGACCATCATACTCTTCATCGAAAGTCAGAATGAAACGATAAACACTTCTGCATTCGGCAGACATCTACTCATTTCGGTCAATCAGTCTTCACTTTCACCTACGAGTCGAATCGCGACGTTGCATTCCGCTTTAGATTTGCTGACATTCGGTCATTTCTACACATCACACATACATCACAAATCAACTTCTGAAAACGAGTTTTCAGAAGTTCCCAGTTGCGCCCCGAGTGTTGTGAAAGTTATGCCTTCGCATGAACTTCCCCAACTTTGTACGTTATCATTCCCTCATATCTACTTCTCTGAGATCTTATCTTCCTGATAAGATCTTATCATGGCTTCATCTACCACGTGGAAAGGTCAACGATGCTCAACAGATTCTACTACGATCAGTCTTCCCTTGACGAGATGTGAGGAGCAACGCTCCTTGGGGGAGCTCTCCGGAAACAAGGACCGGATCCACCGAGGATTCCATGCTCCAATCGGGAGCTCGTCAAGCATACATAGTGCTCCAATCGGGAGCCTGAGAGAACTCTACTACCTTTGTATCCAATAAACGAGTTATATTCAAACTGTGGTTACTCTTCTCTCATAGGCTAGCTATCTCTGTCCATATTTATGGAGTTAAGGCTACAATCCCTAACCTTTCTCCACACTCTGCATGTATTGTTCAAAGTCATTTGAAGTGATTGGAACAGCTTGAAACAGTTCTCTTTTCTGAAATTTTCACACTTGAGTCATAATTACTGTTTTTTTACGAATCAAAGGGGCCAAAATGTTTTTTACTGGGTAACCTTTTAATGAATGAATGAAAACTTTTAGTGCGGATTGAGCCCGGTTACTCAACTGGTAACAGTTTTATAGTGCTTTTCATATTATTTGAGGATTATGTGATAATTTTTTTCACGAAAATTATCTGTTTCAAAAATACGTTTTATAAATGTGATCCCATTTGGGTTTGATTGTTTTTCATTTTACTTGGAATCTATTAAAATCAATAGGTTTCTAATTCCTTTATTCTTTTCATTGGTTTTGGAATAGCTAAGAAAGGGAATAGGCGGAGCTTACTTTTTGAGAATTGCTAGTTATTACATTCCTTTTTGAAACGCGCTGAACTTAACCTACTTTTTTCACAAGGGTGCGTACATAATAAGTGTACCATTATGGCAAATCTGTAATCTTATTTATTTTCCCGTTAAAACACAAAGTGTTTGAAAAAGTTAAATTGATTTCCTGTTTTGATGATTCTCTATTTTTTTTTGTTACTAGTGTATCTAATGCTCTTTCATTTGGTGTCATGTTTCTAGTAGTAAGCATGGAGTTTATAGAACTTTCAGAACTTCGTGTGAAAAACGTAAAGAAAAAAAATCGAAGTGGATTTCTGTTTTGGGATGCCAAATGTGAATCCGATAATACGGTTAAGGATCCGGCTTTGGCGAGATGCACACATTTGTGACAAACATACAAAACTTCATACTAAGGTAGTAGATCATAAATCTCATTCTCGGTTTCACAATCTATCCAAGATGTCCGCACAATCTTTACTATTTATCCAATATCGATCGCTGGAATCTATCAATTCAGAATGAAAAATGCTGAAAAATGGTTACAAAATAATTTCCTGTTTCTCTCTTTTTATAAGAAATATTGACTTCCATTTGTATTAATATTATTCTCTTCTTCATTTGACAATTTTTGATCGGAAGCTGGTTACCGTTTCCAAAATCATTGATCAGGAAATTTGTATAATGATATCTTCAGTTCTCGAAACAGTTGAAAATTTTCAAGTTTTTCGGGAAAAAATACTACCTCATGGGGCTGAAATATGAAAAAACCAAACTTTCCACTTTGTTACTGTTCAAACAGTATGTAAGCCTAACAAAATGAAAACTTGAAAGTACATTGTTCACAGTTTCAACATCAATGTATTATAAAAGACTACTGGCAAGAATGATAGTCTCAATAAAAATTTACAACCCTAATCTTTCAAGAAAGTTCACCTCCATTACAACGGCATGCCGCTCTATTGTTCTCAGTGCTCGTGGGAGGCGGTATCGATGTAAAAGAGGTTTAGGAATTTTTGCAACAAATACATCAAAAACAGTATGGCATGGTAAAGTTTGAAGATATTGTGAAACCGAGTTTTTAGAACTTTGAAATTCTAAACTTGCGAAAATATTTTCATAAGTTTCACCAGTTTGGCCATGCTTTTTAAGAGAAGTGTGACAATAAAACAAAATTCGAATCAATAAAACTGTTGCACTTGTAAATTTTGAATTATCTTATCTGCGGAACAGTGTTAAAGTGAACATCTCGGTTAACATTAAACTATTCTGCAATTTGCTTAAGATTTCATGTTTCTGGAGGAATATTCACTGTAGAGTATGAAGGTTTTAAGGAAAAGAATTTTACAAAACACACGACATAGATGACGGTACACGGTGTTTATAAAATGCTGAATTCGATCTTCAGAAACAACACAGTTATCTGAAAATGTCTTACTGAAACAGTATTGCAATCGAGAAAAAGAAGAGCATCAAAAAGTTTTACTTTTTCAGAAAGTGGCCGTAATTGGAGCTAAACTATGGTAGATAGTTTCATTCTCACAACGTTTGCGTTTCTGAAATTTAAATACAGTATGAACTAATATTCAAAAAAACTGAAAAGGTTTTCCCACCAATCAAGAATTCGAACTCCTAATTCTGAAAATTTTCTGTATCACTGAGTTACCAATTGCGTGATTGGTAACGAGGATTGTTAGGAGTTCTTCATGCATATTTATTGGAACATAATTTTTTTTTGTACTAATCTTGCAAAAAATATGGCATCTGGAAATTTCTGTTTTGAAATTCTGAAAAAATAATTTTATCAAACTAAAAAATAGTATTACCAATATCACCAAATTGCGATCAATACCTCGAAAAAAACTGAAAATAATTCACGGTTTCAAGAAGAGAGTATGATACCGAAATAGTTTCAAATTTAATTGAAGACCGTGAAGGACTACTAAAAAATAATCGTTGTCAGTTCTGATTTCAGACCTCCAGAACCAGTTTTTTTTTGTGAAATTAATTCAGGCCAGTTTTCCAAAAGGCATGATTCATGCCAGAATCAGATATTTCAGGCTTTCTCAGGATTGTTGAAGGCCGTGCCAAGCTGTGGCTCTTCGACTAATCAAAAGCCTGCATGGACCTATACGGTGCAATGAAATCGTTCCAACTTGTCAAAACCACATTTTCCACAACTTTTGATCTATGTGCCGCCCACTACAACATATATCTTAGAAACGAATGTGAGAATATAAACATTCCTATATCATCGACTCATCTTCAACAAACTAGAATTGTAATTAAAAAATTTTCTGAAACAGTATTGTAATCAAGTAACGGGAATACATAAAATTACTCTTTCAGCTAGTGGATGAAATGACTGAAAATGTTCTATTCTTCAATTGAATCGATAAAAACGCTTAAGAGAATGCCAAATTATTCTTCGAATCGATGAAAGTTTGAACTCTCAATTTTCGACAATTCTCTGAGTCAGTAAAATTTCATTCACGTTTTATATGAGTTCAAGTCAGTAACCAAGACTTTTGGTGTGTCTTTTTTGAAAGTATTTTTGAAACGATAGTTTAAAAACTTTGTGAAGAAATGCAAAGTATCGCAATTTGTGTTTCAAATTTCTGATAAAACTATATCATCTACTGACGCTATCCGAAACTAAATAAGTTCGATTTCAGAAAGTGAGTATAATACCAAAACAGTTTGAGAGGATTTTGAATTTTTCCAGTATGTCATTGTTAACGAAGAATGCGAACCTCCCATTACTGGATTATTCATTCTGAATACATGTTTAAAGCTACTGTATCTGAAATTTGTTTCGTTATTTGAAGTTCAAACTGAAAATATTCTCTGTTTCGAAATGACAATTTGATCGTTTAAATTCACTAAAATTCTGCTATCATATATATATATATATATTTTTTGAAATACTAGATATGAAAATTTTTGCATTTATAAAACTGTAACATTTTCTTTTTTTTTTTCAGAAAGACACACTTTTTTCCACATTTTCAGATTTATTCAATCATCAAGAGTTGCAACCAAAAAAGCTGCAGACAACATGTTGGACGACTTTTGATTCACTAATTCTATTCAGATTGTATATAATTAACTTTATTTCTTGATGTTGTTTGCTGCTCGAACTTGTTTTTTTTCGCATTCTCGTTCTCAGACTCTTTTTATAGATATTACGTTTTTGTTTGCCAAACTGAACTCAAAAGATTTTCGCTATCAATTGAATTCTTAATCAACTGGGGTAAGTATTCCAATCGAAACAGATAAATAAATGTTCGGTTACAAATTTTCATAAATTAATTTGAAATATATTAAAGACCGTTCTCTATTTCACTTGTACAGCAAAACTTAGGCTTTTTTTCGCGAAAAACTACAACTGAAAACAAAGGAAAATATTATTCTATTCTTTAGTATCTGAACGTTGAAATTTTTCCAAAAGTCAAGCAGTGAAAACAGAAAACAAATTATCGCGGATTTATCGTTTTTCCGTGCTTAGATTTATGTATGCTTTGAAATTCTTTAGGGGATGTTATTTTCTTTTTTTGTATCATTCTGATATTTTCTGAAATCAAGTAATGAAAACAAAAACTGCCATTCAACCATTATTCTGTGACAAAAAGACTAGCCGAATAGAAAAATAATCAATTTTTGTTATGTACAGTGTGCGGCATAAATACTGTTACACACCTTTATCGGTTCTTGCAGAAGGAACCAAGCAATTTCAATTTGTCAGAGCTAGTGAATTCAAGAAACTGATTCATTTTGAACATTTTTGGAAAGTTTCGATCCAATCGGAAAAGTTTCAAGCAAACTATGTGGTCGCGTCGGCACTTTGGTTTAAAAATGATCAAAATCAAGCCATTTTAATGCAACTTGGTGACGTTATAGTCCCGATGGCTTACTTATTTTTGACCAAGAAACGTTTGAAAACAGTAGAATAGTAACAAAACTGCGTATTTTTCTTATTTAGAAGAAAAGTGAAAGCCTTTCAATATCGTAGTAGCTCACGGCAGATCAGTCACCAACAGAGGCACGCGCTTCTGTGAAGTTTGGGAAACTTTCTGCTGAAGATTCTAAAGTCAGAAATAGGTGTGTCTAGGCCCCCAAAAGTTCTTCAAATTGTTTTTCGATTATTTAAGCACATAATTACGCACTCCGAAGCACATATTAGTTCATTAGGAATAGTTTGTGTTTAATGGAAAATAGTTCTCTGAATTCTGATGATTTGGTAGGAACATCCAGGAAATAAAGCAAAAACCGAAAATTCTCATCAAAGCTGTCCAAAATACTCAATTTAGAAGAAAAAACTATCAAAAATCCTGACTGATCGTGAAAACGCGGTCGGAACTGAAAATTTCACTCCAGCCACACATTTGAACCGTTTTACAGTTGTAACTAACGTTGGGAAGAGTTCGTATAATCTGAGTAAAATTTGATGCTTGATGTTTAGACCAAAAAAACAACTTGAAGCAATAGCTAAACTATATTTTCTTCCATTCTGGAGGCCCTTGACACAGTTCTACAGTCGTAGGAATTCTATACTTCTCGAAAATGCTTGCGTGTCTCTGAGAACTTCTACTCGGTGATTCATGAGAGCGCCATGGATTCAAAATATTTCCAATAGTTTTAAACTCTGTTCGTACTTCATCTACGGCATATATGGAACAAATTTGTCGAGTCTCATCTCTTTTGGATCTCTCGTTTGTGAAATATTCAAGTCTGAACGTGTAACAGTATTTATGCCGCACCCTGTAGTTGAAACAGGAAAAATCGGTACGGTTTTTGATATTTTGAAGAAAATAAGTTTCAACATTTATTAACTGAATTGTAATTTTTTTCTGGAAGTACGGTAGTAGAAACAAAAATTAGTGATTGTGATTTTATCAATTCTCCTTCTGGGGTTTGAATTCCTGAAATTCCCCACTCCATCTTATTTCTTCAGCAAATCTACGTTGGTCTATTATTTGAATTAAAAAAAATGCTTCGTAGTGAAAATATTTCCGCGATTTCATCAATTTTCTAGGAACAAATGTCTGAAAATTCGATTAAAGCTTCGGTTTTCATTTTAAAAACCATGCTTTCTGGAGAACTTTGTTCCAGTGATAGATTGATATGGATGTGAATCGAATTTTTAAAGTGCGGTAGTTGAAACTGAATCAGTTCTTGTTTTTTTTTTGTATGTTTTGTCGAGAATGGTGTCTGAAATCACATGAAAAAGCTCAACAAGTCACTATTACCTGAACGTGAAAATGTTCCCGAAAGTCCAGTGTTGAAAACAGAAAATAATTATCTACCGATTTTTTGTGCTCAGATTTCTGGAAGCTCCAAAAATACATCAGTAGGATCAGATTAATTTTTTTAAAATCTAAACTCAGAAGTGTTGTAGAGAAAAGGGTAAATATTGTTATGTTTTAATTCTTATTTGACACAAAACTCGTCTGAGAACAATCTGCGTTGAAAAATAGTCAATTTGACATATGTAGTGGGAACAGAAAAACAAATAGACAAATTCGATCTTGTTGCTGTTCTAATGTTCTTATGATGATGTCTGAGAAAAAAAAACCCTTAATTTCAAATATCATGGCTATTGGTATTGAAAAACTGTAGAACTCCTTTCGGGAAAACTGACGAATTGGAGGGAATGTCTTTTTTTTTGATTGATCCCACCTGAAGTTATTACTTTATTCATTTCATTTTCGGAACAATCAGTTTCCGTCAATGTACTGTCTGAATTCGTAAAGCACTAATTTTAGTGCTGTAGAAACATCAACAAATGACGAGATTTTCGTTTATTTTTTTCCGTTTCAAAAGTTTAAAATGAGGAGAGTAGTCTTCGAAGCTACTAAACCACTTTACAAACAACTAATTATAGAATAAATTAAAGCACAACTTTCTGGGTTTCTAAACATTTTTTAAAAAATTTGATTGAATCTATGCCACTGTTTTGAACTATTATCGCATTCTCGAAGTTATGTACTCGAAGCAGTAAAAAATATTCATTTTTCAAATAATTTCGAAGTGAGAATTGTTGATCACGCGAGAAAGCTTGTTAGCTTATCGTCTCAAGATTTATATCGCAACTGAAATTTTGGAATTAAAGCAGTAATGGTTTATCGAAAAAATTAAACAAGATGACTGAAACTGTAATGATTTTCAGTTTCCTAGACAAGAAAACAATTACTGTAACAACTCTAAAATAACTGTTTACGTTGAATTTCGTGATGCTTTCAGTGATAAAACTTCTTTTTTATGTTTGCTTTAAAATACCTGAAAAATTCTGAATTTTCTCTACATATCAATCAAAATTGACTAAAAATATCTGAAAAAGCAAGATGAACATCCGCCATTTTTACAGTAACTTAGTCTCGAAGTTCTGTTTTCAGTTGATCTTTTGACCCTCATATCAATACCGGATTGTCTGATGGGAAATAGTATTGAACTTAGTAATGTGTTGAATCAGAAAAAAAAACTAGAAGATTTCAGATTCATTTCAGTTTCATAACTTTCAGAAAACTTGATATTCCTTTTGAGCACTGAAGTGTTGTGCGTTTCGAATCGACACTAGGCGTCTGACAATAATCTTGCAAGATGTTTTCAAATTTACTCTGTGACAATAGCAAAAAAAAAATCTGAGCGCTTTTTTCGATGATTTTATATTACCCAAAGTTTGGAGTGCCTTCAATCATTAGAAGCTTTTTTTTTGTCACGGATTCTATCCAAACCGTTTCAACCACCACTGCAGCTGTAATGTTTTAAAGCCATAACAGTGATAAAATTTGGATTTTATCATTATTTTGAGCTTGAAATCTTCTGAAAAACACACTTTCGTTCTAGAATTTCAAACTAGATTTTACTTTGTTTATTGAAATACTGGAAAACTGTTTCCGTTACCTGAATACAACAATAAGGTAGGTCTTTAGGTTCGGAATGTTTTTTATTCGGATTTTAAGCTCATAGTGTCACTACTCAATCATATTCTCGAATTTTCATCATCTTTAGTGGAAGCAGTAGACAAGTTATTTTTGTCCAATATTTTAGACTTTCGTGGCTGAAAACATCTGAAATAATAGATTCAATCTTGTTGGTGTTTAATTTTTCTCATGATTTCTTATGGTTAATACGAAAAGGTCATCAACTTTCAAACTGTTTCAAAATCTCAAATGCTGTAATGGAAACTGTAAAAAAAAATTCATTTGTTTTCCGACCATTATTCCGTGATAAAGCTAGAAATAACTGAAAAATTCATGGAAATCGGCATTTTTTACGATTGATTCTTCCTGAAATGTTTGAATTCATATTTGTAGCAATTATTGTTCATGCATTGTCTCAACAACTAATGTTAGTACTAGAAACCACTAATGTTAGATGATAGAAACAGAAAAAATTAACGAGTTTTCCGTTTATTTTTCGGTTTCAAAAAGTTTATAAGAAAGGGAGTATCTTTGAAGCTACTTACCGAAACATAAACTACGTGTGTTTTCAATTGATAGCATTCCGTCTGAGGATTCTTTTATCTACAACTACAATTTTCAAGTTTTGTAATCGGAACGGTAATAAACCTTGTATTCTGTGTCTGTTCAATAAAACACAGTGCCTGGAAACAAGCGAAAAAGGCGTGTTTTTCCAGTCTAGGGGCCTTAATTTAACATCAAATTTCGAACTAGCGAAAATACCGTTGTTATTAACTGAAATAAACATTTTTCTTCAAAGAGCTGTAATAGGAACAGTGAATACTTATCACGATTTTCAGGTATTCCAGATATTAAAATTCTCAGAAAAAGCTTTTTGAACAATTATCGTCCATACTTAATTGGTCGGCCATACATGCTTCAGAGGCAACAGTAATATGTTATCCAATTTTTTAGTTTTGCCATCTAATAATTTTCAAAATCATCACACGCCATGAAAATTGGCGTTTTTGTCACTTTCTCTCCATATATTCCACAGTAAAAATTGGAACGTCTATTTATTTCCGCAAGACCTTATCAGTACAAATTATGATTAGAAATAATATCAAACATTTCACCATTTCGGAAAGGCTGTAAATCTATTCCGATCAGTCGAAGCATGATTCTTGTTTCGGAATTTCATGAAAAAGTTTGATTTTTTTCATCGATTATTTATCAAATTCAAAGAAAAGAGTTATTATGAGTGCTCTAGTTGAAACGGCTAAATACACCCAAGTTTTTGAACAGTCAGCATTCTGTCGATTTTCATAAACTATTACTATACTTTTCAGATAATGGACTTGAAACAGGGTTAAGTATCATTCTTATATATACTAACCGCCGGTGACTATGTTCGTTTGTCTGTCACGATGTTCGCAGCGTAAAAATTGGAATTTATTCTAAAGATGCCCGTAAACTACTCTTTCAGGAAAATCATTCTTTTGAAAACTTAGTTTCATTTTCAAAAACTGCGCCGTAGGCGCGCAGCCACGCTGGTCACAAATATGTTTTTTGATAGAAAGTTTGCTGAATTTTTGAATACATTAGAGGCAAGCTATTAACGTAGATTAAAATGAACCTTCCCGAAACAGAAATGAACTTGAATTTGTTGACTTTTCTGGCTGGGAAATCTTTTAAATGACGGAAACTCTATGAAAAGTCCTACTTTTGATCTAGAATAATTGTATTACTAAGCAATCAATACCTCAGCTCAAAACAATTATATTTTAATACTGTAGTTGAAGCAATAAAAAATTTTTTTTGACTCAAAGAAAAAGCTTCTCATTACCTGGGAAGTCTCGAAAAAGGACGGATATTTGTTGCATTAAGAAATAATAAATAGACTATTCAGTGGCCGAACGATTATTTTTTCAATTTGCATCGAAATGATAAAACAGTATTGTGGAAACTGTATTTTTTTTAAAAATAAGTTTGATAAAGGGAAGGTTCTAAAACCTGCATTGGAGTATTTGAGAGAATTGTTATTTTTACAATGAAAATTTTTCAATTGATTCAGTTTAGAACAAGAAAATTGTTGATTCGTGTGCGCCTTATGCCCATCATCTTCGCTGAAACGTGATAAATTGTTGTGATGTAGCTGAAACAGAAAAATAGATTTACTTTTCATAATCTTCTTTAGTTTTCAAAAAAAGTTGGAATAGGTCGGAAACACCTTGTTTTTCTTTTCAATTGCATGGCAATTTCGAAAACACCAGTTATCCAACTTTGTAACAAATTCAGCACATAAATTTGAAAAATATTAGTCGTGGAAAACAGTGAAACACCTATGATTTTCAATAATTTTTTGAAAATTTTCGGTTTGGTTAGAATAACTTGAAGTACTTTTAAACTTACATTGAATTTCATAGTTAACCGCGGTTTCAAAATGGCTTTTTTACAAGTATGATTTCACTTTCGATCAATCTCATTTTGCAAATTTCGGAATAAATATACTGTTTTTGAGAGTTCTTTTGAGAGAATGTTTATGAACTTCGGCCACTATTACTGTCCGAAAATAATTCGGAACAAGTTGAAAATCCTTTGATTTGTACTAGTTGTGAATTTGTTTCATTGAAAAAAATTGTAAACAGATTTTCGTTAGTTTTTGCTAGTTCAATCAGAAATCAATTATGATTAGCTCACTATTAACTTAGAAAAAACGGTCCAGCTTCTTTTCCCGATCACCTTTGCGGAAAAATGAATAATTTTTATGATGTTGTTGAAACAGGACAAAACTACTGAATTTTCTGATTAATTTCCGGTTTCAAAAAGGTAACAATGGTTGCAACTATGTTTACGTTTTTAGTTATATTATTCCGGCATTGTTTGCAGCAACTTAGTTCAACAGCTTATTACTTGAGTGATAAATTGATAAATGTTACTGTCTTAGTTAAACCTGTGAAAAACCAATGGCTATTTTCGATTATATATTGGTTTCTGAAAGTTTATAACGACTCAAAATGTTTTTTAATTTACTTCGTCTCTTCTCTTACCCTCTACTCAATTTTTATACAAACATAGACTTTTTTTTTACAAACAAAGAATTAGGAGTCTTCTGACATCGTTTTTGCAAAATTTGTGGTTCTATAGATGATTTTTCGAACTATGAATAATCTGAACCGAAAGCAATTTTTTGGAAACATTGTTATGGAAACAGTGAAAATAATCATGTTTTTCGAAAAAAAAATTCGAACAGTTTGAACTAAAACGTTTATTTAAAAAATACATTTGGTCTAGAAAAAGTGGATTCAAAGTCACTTTTGTACAACCAATCGACTATCCTATCGTCGGTCATGAAAACGAATAACTTCTGTGATGTAGTTGAAGCAGGAAAAAACTACTGATTTTTCCAACTTTCTACGGTTTCAAAAAGATTAGAATAGGTCTTAGGCACGTTGATATTACTACTTTTTTCCATTTTTGAATTTGAGAAACTCATCCCAAAGCTAAATTAAATGTATTAAAAATTGATGAAAGTTAGTTCTTTGGTTAAAACAGTAAAAAACCTACGACTATTTTCGATTATTTTTCGGTTTTCAAAAAGTTTAGAATAAGTAGGAATGCTTTTGAGTTTGCTGAATGTCTCTTGTCTTCTATCCAATTTCCATATTTTTTCTCAAACAACTTTTTAAACTAAAATCAAAAAGAAACAAGAAAAGAACCATAAAAGGTACATTAGTGTGATTTTGATCAAGTTTTAGCAAAGATCACAAGTCTAGTATTGCTCTCGAATCGTACCAAGTTCGTGAGATACTGTAGTAGAAACAGTTTGAAAAATCTGATAACTTCTGGTGATTTTGACGGAAAAATCTCACAAGCCAGCTTATTTCGGAATTTTTTAAAGCTAGAAGTTTGGTTTACTGTCCAGGTATTGAAATTTTCCTCCAACTGTCTAACCGAAAACAATTGTCTGAAAATGCTGTCTTAGAAACACCAAGATAATCAAGTTTGGAAAACAATTTTCAAAATGTTTGAAAAACTTTTTTTCTTCAAATTAAGTCTGCAAAAACGCACTGTTCAACTTACGATCATCGGTCATTGAATTCGGATACTTTTGCTATGTTTTTGAAGCAGAAAAAAAGACGGAATTTTTCCGGGTTCAATAAGGTTAGAAGATTTCTAAAAACGTGACGGTTTCTATTCCTCTTAATCTGCGACTTTTTTGAACAGACTATCCCAAGTTCCGAAAACCTGAGTTGAAAGATGATGTATGTTCAGATGATGTATCTCAGTTGAAACAGAGAAAAATGAATTGAAATTTTCGGTTTCGAAAAGTTCAGTTCAAATCAAAATGCAATCGTATTTGATGGATCTTTCTCATAAAGTCACTATCTTTTCAATTGCCACTGAAGAGTTCATAATGTCTGAAATCAAAAAGAAACACGAAAAAAACTTGTTTGAAACAGAAATAAGGTTGTGGTTTTAATCAAGATTCAGCTGTACCATTGGTTTCAAACTGTATCAAGCCGATCAAATACTGCAGTAGAAGCTGCAAAATTTCGTTAATTTCTGTTAATTTTGAAGATAAAAAGCATAACAGTCGGCTAGTTTTGAGATCTACCGAAGCTAGAGCTGTAGTTTTAAATTTGATTCACAAGTGTACGTTGAACAATTTCATCGAAAGCCGAATTTTAGAAAGACAATAGTAGAAACAGAAAAATATTTCTAGTTTTAAAAAACTTTTCGATTTCAAGAAACTTGGAAAAAATCGAAGGTTCTATGAAGTTATTACACCGAACGTGTTTGAATTATAGCTAAAACTGCATTAAAAGATCATGCTCTTCTAGAGTTCCGACCACAATTTCGAGGGGTTTTTTTTCAGTGAAAACATATCGGTCGTTCTGCTCTTCTATTAAAGGGACTCTTCTAATAGAGGTAATTTTTCCTTATTGTTCCAAAGAGCTACTCAAGGACTTTTTCAATACAGTAAGTATGTGACTTACTATTTATTTTACTGATGAAAACAATTAGAGCTGGATTATTGTTCAGAGTAAAAAATAAAATTGAAGTGCTGTAACTGAAACAGTGAGAAAGTTGTCTTTTGAATTTTTTTTTCAGGGAAAAAATATGAATACAACATGTTATTCTAATTTTGTTATTTTAGGGTCAATTGCCAGAAAACGGGAACTCAACAGACATGAGCGGAATTCCGTCTTCCGTCTTCCGGGCTTTTTTCTCTTCCGTCTTCCGACTTCCGGGTTTTCGAAAATTGTTCCTACCTCCGTCTTCCGTCTTCCGGATTCAAAATTTTCTCTTCCGCTCATGTCTCCAACGACTGACTTATTAGAATATAAATTTTCAATTGGTAGAAACAGAAAATGATTATATTTTCCTCTATTGAGTTTTCCGTTACAAGAAAGTTTTATTGTTAGTCGATAAATATCAGAAAATAATAACTTCGCAATAATTACACAAGTAGGAGAGTTCGACAAGTACTTTCAAAATTGAATAAATTCACCACTAATTACCTATGATACAGTGTCCTGATTGATTTGTTTGAAAAATATGTGAAAAAAAATACAAAGTCAACTCATATTAGCTGAACTCAAAAAAGTTTACTAAAACCACGTAAGAGAAACCGAAAAAAAAATCGTGATTTCCCTTTTTTTCATCGAAAAAAGGTGAGAAAAACAACTTATAAGTTCAGATGTGTTACTCATTTAAAGATATTTCGTTTTAAATTTATTATTGGTTTGAATCAACATCAAAGATGACTTAAAGCTGAAACTGGACCAAATTTTAATGAACTTTCGATTTAATATAGTCCTCATTGATTTTTCAATTTCACTCAAATTTCTCATTTCAATTTCACTTTTTCATGGAGGCAAAATTTGTTTCAAGCTAATTATTGTAAGGTCACGACCTACCTACCAGACATGAGCGGAATTCCGTCTTCCGTCTTCCGACTTCCGTCTTCGCGGACGGTAAGAAGCTTTGAGAAAATGGAAACTACCGAGGAATGTTTTCAAAATTTTCAAAACAAAACTTTTCAACACGGTTTTAGTGCTTTTCAACATCGGTAATCATCAAACTACTTTTTGTTCCAAAATATCAATTTCATGCTACAAAATTTAGTTTTTTTCTCTAGCTGGAGCAGTTTTGAGTACTTTATGTATCTTCCATTTTCTTCCTTCCGTCTTCCGTCTTTCGAATTCAAATTGCTACCTACCAATCATCTATGATAAAAGAAATAAGAAGTCGTGTCGTTAAAACAGTAAAAATCAAAAATGTGTTTTTTTTTCAGATTCAAAAATATTAGAAATATGTCGAAAATACGTTGAAACTACTACTCTCCTTTTACGACAAACTTCAATATTTTGTACCTGTCTTATTATCTGGATAGAAAATTGATGAATATGTAGTTAGTTCCTCAGTTATAATACTGAAAAAAGAACGACTTTTTTCGATTATTTCTCGGTTTCCAAAAGTTGAGAACATATCAAAACGCTTATGAATCTACTACCATGGTAATTCGCGCACCTTATACCCTATTTCCATAATTTACTTCAAAAATACTGCCACCCTAATCCAATTATCTAAAACCAAAATTGAACCAAAATAGTACCGTGTTTGAAGCAGGAAAAATATTGTGATTTTAATCAAGATTTTCCAGCAGCTCCACTGTTTTCCAGCTATACCAAGTTCATTAGATGATGTAATAGAAACTGTAAAAATTTGTTAATTTCTGGTAACTTTGACGCTAAAAGCATAAATATTAGCTTATTTTGAGATCGGTTCTAGCTAGAACTATGGGAACAGCAAAGAAAATGTCGAAGTTTTAAGGAACAATTGAATTTCTATGATTTAGGTCTATTTCTATGATAACCTGGGAATTGTTCAAATTTCTTATAGCATTTCTGAAGCAATATACTTGGAGCAGTAATTTGAAAGGTTGTTACAGAGAAAAATTGTTATCAATTGTTTTTGTGTCGATATTCGAGTTGTCGTTGTTGCATATTCTGGTTTTAAAATACTTCGCATAGTAGGAAAAGCTCGAAAGTAAGACTGATTCATACAAGTATTGTAATTGAAACAGCAACAAAAATATAATAATTTCCATTATTTTCTCGAACCAATAGACTTGAAAGCACAAAGAACTCAGTGGCTGTTTTCGTTCTTTTCTTGCATTCTAAAAGCACTATGAGAAACTGTTGTAAGGAGTATAATCAAGCATGATCAGTTTCAAGATTTTATCAAAAGTATAAAATAATAATATTGAAACTGTAATTTTTTAGAACCAATGTGGCCGAAAAATGTTTTTGAGAAGTGCCTTGGAGTAGTTGAGGGCAGTGTGTGTGTAAACTATCGAAATGTAGAATTCTTTTTGGTAAACGCAAAATTGTTGGGAAAGGCATATTTGTGATGACTTTCTTTTCGATTTAGTTTAGAAAGAAGGTTATTTTAAGCAATCGAACTATTTTAACTGAACAGAAAGTCGTTAAACGTCAGTAAAGGCAAAAATCAGCGACTTTTTTCGGTTTCTTTCCGGTTCCGAAGATTTTAGAACAAGTCAAAATGGTTTCGAATTGGCTGGCAATGGATTTCGCTACATTTTTCACACAATTTCCATATTATTTTTTTTAACACTAACAAGGTCAGATTATCATTCTAAAGAGGCAACAGCGTGTTCCTCAGCTTCTGAATCAAACTTTACATTTTTACGGATATTACGGAATTTTACGGATTTTCAATCCGTAAATTTTACGTTTTACGGATTCCGTAAAATAAAAATTTGACGCCCAGCTCTAATCGGTAGGAAATGATCATCTTTGCTGAAATTCGACAAAAGTTCTTTGTAATGTTGCGGAAAGAGAAAAAAACTTGGCTTTTCCTACTTTTTTCACAATTTCAAAAAGGTTAGAAAAGGCCGTTAATTCCGTTAATACGTTAATGTTACTTTCTTCGTCATTATAAATTTGTTTTGAGAAATTGAACTCGATTAACTGTAAATAGAGAAGATGAATGTTAGTACCGCTCAAACATGAGCGGAATTCCGTCTTCCGTCTTCCGGATTTTCAAAAATTGTTCCCTCTTCCGGCTTCCGTCTTCCGAGATTCCGGAGCTTTGAGAAAACGGAAACTCGAAGAAAAAACTTCCAAAATTTTCAACTTTCCAACTTTTTCAAAATACCTAGTTAATCGTAAAACCAATTTTTTGCTCGGAAAATTTCAATTTCATGCCACAAAACCTATTTTTTATCTAGCTGGAGCAGTTTAGAACAGTTTTTGTTCCTTCCGTTTCCTTCCTTCCGTCTTCCGGGATTTTGAAATTTCTTCCGCTTTCCGTCTTCCGGATTCCGAATTTTCTCTTCCGCTCATGTCTGGTACCGCTATTGTGATAGTGAAAAATCAACGACTGTTTTTGATTATTTTTTGAATTCAAAAATTTTAGAACAAGTCAAAATGGCAATGGATTTCGCTTCATTTTTACACAATTTCCATACTTTTTTTTAACACTAACAAAGTGAGATTATTTGAAATAAAAAGAGATCAGGAATCTACTACTCTTAAAGCAGGAAAAATAGTGGTGTCCTTATAATTTTTTTTGGAAATAGATCTTGGATAGAAGAATGGCATCGTTGTTTCCAAATCTTTATCATTTTCATACTGTAGTGGAAAGTGTAAAAGTTTGTTGATTTTTGTTATGGAAATCGTAACTTTTGTCGTCAACTTGATAAAATGAAGTTTCTAAATCTGCCTTGCTGTAGTTGAGTGAACTAGAGAGTAGAACTACATTCAAGATCATTTTCTTATTCACTCGGTCGGAAAAAAACGCATTCAGAAGTTCAGTTTTGTTGCAAAATGTAAACAATTCACCTATCGTTTTCAATGGAAAATGGATAATTTTTTAAATTTAGTTGATACAGGAAAAAATAAACAGATAAATTATGTTAGAGAAACTATTCTTGTCATTTTCGTACAATTTTGAACAGGAAATTCCCAGTATCTGAATAGAAAGCTGATAAACTTTAGGACCTCACTTGGAACTGTGAAAATCAACGACTATTTTCTATTATTTTACCGTTTCAAAATGTTTTGAAAATATCAAAGTTCTTTTGAATCTATTGCGAACCACGCTTTCCTACATAATTTTTATTTATTTTTTTTCTTAAATCAACTCCTTTAGCGCTCAGATTATCTGAAATCAAAACCAAATAAGAGAAGAACTATGTTTGAAATAGTTGAAAAATTGTGATTATAATCAAGTAATTTCGAATCATGAAGAAAGAATCCATTATTTTCAACCTATACCAAGTTTCTTAAGTACTGTGGTGGAAACAGCAACTGATCGGTAATTTCTGTTTATTTTTACGACAAAAGCATAAAAGTAGGTTCAGTTCCACATCCCAAACCATATGTATTGAAGTAATAAAACAGTAGGTTAGAAACGGAAAGTTTTTATAATAAATTTGAAAGAACGAACGTCCTGTCATGGAAAATGAATCTTTTGTATTGTAGTTGAAGCAGAAAAAACTTGAACTTTTTTGATTTTTTTTCGATTTGAAAAAAGTGAGAATGTGTTCCAAATTAGTTTACTTTTTAATCTAGAATCATTTTCAGCAATTAAACCGAACTTGCCATTATTTCAGTAGGAATCTGATGAATGTTAGTACTTTAGTTGGAACAGTGAAAAATCAATGACTATTTTCGATTGTTTTCCGATTTCGAAAAGTTTGCAATAAGTAAAGAAGCTTATGAATTTGTTGACAAAAATTCCCTACCTTTTACACAAGTACTTTTCACCCTTTGTTTCATTTTCATTGCATAAAATTACTTGAAACTGGAAAAATGCTGGTCTTCTTATCAATTTTTAGAAAATTCTAGTTTTTTTTTTCAATCAAAGGCATCATTGTTTTCAAATTGTACCAAGTTTATTAAATGCTGTAATAGAAACTGTAAAAATTCGTTAGCTTCCGTTAACTTTGATTGGAAAATCATACAAATTGGTTTCATTGTTTTGAGTTTGTTTCAAAGTAGAAACCTTCGTCCATTTCCGATTTATCAGTAATTAGAAGACAACTCTTTCAAAGAACTGTGGTGGAAACAGTAAAATATTCATATTAAAAAAGAACTTTTCGATTTCAAAAAGTATGTTTTTTTATTGGGAAATCCTTAAAGTCATTTGATCATCTTTTTATGGTCTTCCATTTAAAATTTATAAGAAGATTATGCACTTCTATAGTTCCAGATAGTTCCGGTCATAGTATGTAGAGTATTTTTCTGTGGTAACATGTTGGTCGAGCAGCTCTTCTATTAAAGGGGCTCATCTAATAACAGGAAGTTTTACTTTTTGTTCAAAGAGGACACAGTACTCACGGCTAATATTTGAATCAAAAATGAATTTTTTTCTGGACCTCTTGAACAAATGGCTTTAGAATCGTTCTGAGCCGATAGACATCATTGATTTTCTATAAATGAAACAGTGATGTGGTTTTTTTTTCCATGAACAAGAATTGCAGAGGAAAGAAGATTCCAGGGGACTCTCTTATTGGCTTGGGCTTAAAAATAGTTTGAAAATACATAATTTTTTCATATAGATCAACCTGTATTCAATAATGATCAATATTTGTGATTTAGTTGAAGCAGGAAAAAAAAAGGCTTTTCCGATTTTTTTTCCACTTTCGACTTCTCAAATTCCTGTATAAAATGTTGATAAAATCAAGTGTCTTAGTTGAAACAGTGAAAAATTAACGACCATTATCGATTTTTTCTCGGTCTCCAAAAGTTTAGAATGATTCAAATTGTTAATTAAAATCCAATTATGTTTGATTTGGATTCCTTGCATGATTTTATCAATGTTTATACTTTTTTTTCTCGAAACTTCCGTCTTTTCAATAATCTAAAATCGAAAACAAATTAGCAAAGACCCATGTCTGAAGCAGCAAAGAAGTATTAATTTTAATCAAATTGTTGAAAAGAATCTGAGTGCACTATTGTTTTCAAACTTTATAACATGCTTTAATGGAAACTGTGAAAAATTGAAAATTTCTGATGATTTTGACAGGAAAAGCATGAAAGGTGGCTTATTTTGATATTGATTCAAAATGGAAATGTAGTTTACTGTTTCTTCTTACAGCAGTTTGTTTATTTTCTGAACTGAAAACTAATGATTGAAAGGAGTGTAATGAAAATGGTTAAAAAAAATCATAGCTTTAGAAAAAAAATTTCGATTTCAATAAATTTTTAAAAGATCGGAAGTTGTTCGAGGTTATTCCGTTTGAAGAGTTTTTCTCACTAGAAGCATATCAGTTCAACATATCTTCTATAGAAGCGGATCTTCTAATAAAGGGAGTTTTTTTTTTTTGCTTCAATGGGCAACTCAAGGGAGCTTCTGAGACAGCGTTTCGTTTTCTGTTGCAATCCGTATATCAATCAAGCATTAGCGCCAACAAACAGCCTTGATGTGCTATAACTGAAACAGTAATCGAATTGTTTTCCATGAGAATTTAGAGTTGAAAACTATGAAATTTTGTTCTAGATGGGTTTTTTTTAATTGTGATTTTTTAAATTTTGGGACCTTGACAGTTCGATACAGAATTTTCTCGCGATGATACCATTTTTTTTATTTTTTGATTCGAGTTCTAGGAAGCTCTCTCCTTTCTAAGCACGGCACTTAAGCTCCGCCCTCTTGCACGGTAAACATAGTGATCTGCGGAACCCGGCAGATGTCAGCTGCTGCGTTTAGACTACGCCCAGCTGCCCGAGAAAGCCGCTTGAGAAAAGTTTGATTTCAATATGCAAAAAACGTTGGCATTGTTTAACGCCAACCAATATAATTGAAGTGATATAACTGAAACAGTAATAAACCTGTACCTTATGATTGTTTTGGTTGGAAAACCATGAAACTTCTTCTTATTTTTTGATGTTTTAGGTTCAGCATAACAAGAGGTCATCATCCGAATAAAAATAGACGCTTTGATAATAACTTGTTGAAACAGAAAATGATTTTGCACAAGTTTTCGCTCAGTTTTCGGTTTCAAAAGTTTATTTTGTCGATCAAAGTTGCTCCGATACCGATTGGACCATGTTTCAAATGTTTTGACAATCAATAATGATATGGAATTTCGGAACTGTTATTTCGTGGACAGCTTATCTTCGAGACAAATTGACTGCATTAGTTCCGTCCGGTCCACAGATTGAGGGTATTTTTCAATCTGTTGAACAGCCATTCTGTTGAAGGAGATCGTCTTATAAATTTTTTTTCAATTGTACCAAAGAGCCACTCGAAGGCTCTTCTAATACAGTTTTTACGGTGAATGTGAGACTTACCATTCTTTTTACTGGTACCTTCAAACTGCTACTCCCACTACTCGAGTATTGTTCAGCGCCAACAAACAGCATGAAAGTGCTAAAACTGAAACAGTAATCGAATTGTTTTTTAAGGAAAATTTCGACTGGAAAACTATGAAATTTTGTTTCTAGAATGGTTTTTTGAAAAGATTGATCAATGGATAGCAAATCTCGGATGAATCAGCTGGCAGGAAAATGAGTTCTCAAAAATAAATTGATGAAACCGAGAATAATTTTGCCCTCTATTGAGTTCTCCGTTCCAAGAAGTTTTATTATTCATCGATAAGTCTCCGAATATACTGCGTCTATAGCGATGAGTTTGCCTGACAATTTCTTTTTTATTTTCAATTATCATTACAAGTAGGAAATGTACCAATGGAAACAAGGATAAAATGGGGATTTCCTGTCTATATTTCGAAGATGGAATGACTCAAAAAGGTAAAGAAACGCCGAACTTTGTCTGATACAACTATTCGAACTGAAGTTAGTTACCCAACAATTTGCCCAAGGTAATAAGTGAACTAGAGAGATTTTCTTATAATAAGTCAAGAGAAACCGAGAAAAATTGTATTTCACCTTTTTTAAGAGGAACTATCCCTACGATGGAGACTTCCACTGGCACAAAAACAAAAACTTGTTTCGATCCAAATGATTGATTGATAGTTAGTACCCATAGGTAAAGTATTTCCAAAAAAGTTACCACCAAGTCCATGTGACGTCATCAGCCTGAGATAAAGCCCAAAGTAGGCTTCACAGTCCAAAAAGTGAATTTTTTTTCAACTTTGAGATAACTTTCTGAAATTTATAGGGTAACATTTGGTAGCTTTGGAGCATATTCACAACAATTTTCAGCCAGATACAACTACTGAAAACATGTTTTTCAACAAAATTTTAACGTTTTTTTAATTTTTCTCAAAAATTTCCCACAGAGTGGGTAGTCAGAAACAATTTTTTCGGATTCCCCATCAAATTTGCTACAAAAAAGTCTCTTGGACCATACCGAATTTCGAGGACTATTTTTTGCTATACGCGATTTTCTGAAAATCACATAAGGGTCCCCCCTTATGAAAACTTTTTTTCGGAAAAAAATCAAAAATTTTTTTTTCTTCGAAAAACCGATTTTCTTGAAGAATTGACCGTAAAAAACGGTCTGACAAAGTTTGAGACCTCAATTCCAAGTTTTAGTCGATTTTGAGTCCATCACCTAGAATCAGAGGATTTTCCCAATCATTTTTGAATGATTCGCCAGATTAGACTTTTTTGTAGCAAATTTGATGGGGAATCCGAAAAAATTGTTTCTGACTACCCACTCTGTGGGAAATTTTTGAGAAAAATTAAAAAAACGTAAAAAATTTTCTGAAAAACATGTTTCCAGTAGTTGTATCTGGCTGAAAATTGTTGTGAATATGCTCCAAAGCTACCAAATGTTACCCTATAAATTTCAGAAAGTTATCTCAAAGTTGAAAAAAAATTCACTTTTTGGACTGTGAAGCCTACTTTGGGCTTTATCTCAGGCTGATGACGTCACATGGACTTGGTGGTAACTTTTTTGGAAATACTTTACCTATGGGTACTAACTATCAATCAATCATTTAGATCGAAACAAGTTTTTGTTTTTGTGCCAAGGCCTAGCGCAAAAAGTCTCGTTCTTAGAGATTGTTCCTCTTAATTCAAAAAAATGAAATCAAAAATCTGCAAATGTCTGAAAGAAGCCTTTGGGAACTTCTATGATCATATCACCAATCATTTTTACAGCCAAGACGAATTTGGAATTACCTAAACTGCAGAAAACTTTAATGACGAGATGTATTTAAAACGGAGAAAAACCTAGGCGAAATAATCGTTACGTTTACGGCTACAAATTATTCCTATTCGATATATGATTTCAATAAGTTTGTTTGATTTCAATAAACTTGAAGAGTCCAAAGTCGGCAGAGCGTTCAAAAGTATATACAAGTTTTTGAAATTCTCTAGTGGAAACAGAAAAGGTATATTCTCACAGTTATGGTCATCAAGGTAGGCTACAAGAATATGAGAAAAACTCTGATTTCAACGTGAAGAAATTGTGTAGAAGCAAATCGTTATCCCGATCGCAATAGTTCTAAAAGAACTTTGGTTCTTTCCCCACTTTTGGAAACCGAAAAATAATCGAAAATAGTCGTTGATTTCCACTGTTCCAACTGAGGTCCTAAAGTTTATCAGCTTTCTATTTAGATACTGAGAATTCCCTGTCCAAAATTGTTCCAGAATGACAAGCATAGAATTTCTAACGTAATTTCGACTTGTTCCTAACTTTTTGAGATCGAGGTAAAATATTGGAAGATCTACTTATTTGTTTTTCTGTTTCAACTAACTAGTAAATTTTAACAATACTCCATTTTTCATTACAAATGATGGGTAGGTCCAACCTCAGTCAAATATGAAAAAAAAACTGAGCCTCTAAATGCCTTTTTTTTCTCAGACCGTATGAAGAAGGAGTTAATCTTGAATCTAGACCAGTCATCTACTCCAAGGCAGATTTAGGAACCTCAGTTTATCAAGTTGACGACAAAAAAATTTTCCATAACAAATTTCCATAACAAAACTTAACAAATTATGACAGTTTTACTAGAGTATGAACGGGGTAAAGATTCGAAAACAATGATGAGTTTCTTCCACAAGAGATATAACATCAATCATAATAGATTCAAAAGCCTTTCTATCGAATCTTGAGGTTTGGAAACGGTAGAATAATTGAAAACATTTGTTGGTTCTAAGGCTCTAACATTCATCAACTTTTTATACATATAATTTTGCTTTGGGATGCGTTTCATATTGAAAATAAAAGTATCAATAGAAACTTCTACTACAGTTCAATATTTTAATTTTTATTGAGTCAATCCTCGCTGCACGAAATACGGAGGTTTCTAGCTTACTCGCACTCTAAATCATATGCACGAAAATAGAAATATTTTTGTGAGCTTTTCGAAACTGAAATAATCTTTTTTTAGTATCTTGTAAATCAAATGCCAAAATAACAGCGATTTTCAAGTGGGTTATTATTTCAGTTGTTGTTTTAGGTACGTTTAGACTCATGATGCGTTATTCGATGAATCAGTAGCTTTTTTTTTGGGAAATTTTCTATTAGAGAAGCCTATCGTTCGGAAAATAAGTGTCAGTTTATTAAAAAAAAAGACGTTTTGTACTACTTCGAAGCGATATAATTACGGAACTGATACGAATTGTAAGTGATGAACTTTTATAAAACTATTGGAACTGAGAGTTGGCTGAAACTAAATTGTCTATGAAACAAATGAATTTTGATCGGCGGAGCTCATGATCAAGCCTTAAAATATAAATATTTCTCTGAATTTTCAGAAACTGAAATATATTTTAATTTCTACTTGGCTTGAACCTGGTTCCTACTTACATCGAATTAGAAAAAGAGGCGGGACTTGCGATTGAAATTACTGTATTTTGGATATTTCAGGATTAACTGATTTTCTTACATTATTATGGGGTCACATCATGCCTTCACATTACTGAACAAGACCAAGAATTGATGGGAACTGAAATGAAAAGATATCTCCAGGTTTTTTGAAACTGAAACTTTTTGCAATTTTGACTTGGCTGAAACCAGGCGCCTAGATAGATTTGATTGGAAAAAAAAGGCGGAGCTTGTGACTAATATTACTGGTTCATGTGTTCCGACAAACTTTAAAACTCATACTAAATTATCCAACTGAATCATGCTGAAAATTGTAAAGGTTTCGAAAAATTTTCTGATTCAAGGATAGATTTTGTCTCACATGTTTTGGAAAAATAACATTTTTCTTCTCCTCGGATATGAAGCAGTTTTATCCATTTTATTTTAGGTTTTCTGGCCTATTTTGGGTTGTTTCAAATATCAATACAAGAATCAAGTAATGAAAACTAGTCATTGTAAAAACTTTTAATGAACCAGTGATTTTTTTCCGGAAGTTTTTCTATTGGAAAACTCTATTGTTTGGAAAATAAGTGTCAGTTTATGGAAATACATTTTGGTCACCTTTATAACAAAACAAATTGTTATGAATTGGAAGTGATGAACTTTTCTGAAACTTTTGAAACTGAAAACTGGTTGAAATTAGACTAACTATGAAAAAAAAAATTTTTAATAGACGGAGCTTATTATGTTCACATTTTCGAATTAACAATAAACTTGTAGTTTGGGTTCATTAAACTGGAACAATTACTTTGTTGTGTACATGTTTTGCTTTCAATTTTGAACTGTCATATTTAAAACAAAAATAGTTTTTTTTAATATTTCCTTTACAAGTTGCTAGTTTTTACTGAAGTTTTCATTGCAAAAAGAATGCGTACGTTCAAAATTCGCAATATATTTTTCAAAATGGCAACTTCACCACTTTTAGTTCCTTTTGGCTTGAAAAAGGCTCTGCATTTGAAACACGTGCAAACAAGAATGAGGATGAGAACGGATTTGACTATAGAGATAGCCTGAAACTGCAATTTTATTAGAAGAACCATTCCCAAAAATCGTTGAATTTCGGTATATGATCCCGGAGCGTTATCAAAAGTTGAAACTATTATTACTGTAAAAGCTTTCTATGAAGCAGCAACTTTTTTCCGAAATATTTTCTATTAGAAAACTCTGTAGTTTGGAGAATAAGGTTCAGTTTTGTTAAAGGTATTTTATGCTGGTTTGAGTGTCTGGAAAAAACTGAGAGGAACTGAACGTGATAGGCTATTCTGAAAATCTTGAAACTGAAAACTGATTAGAACTAAACTAACTATGAAACAAGTGAGTTTTGATGGGCGAAGCTTATGATTTTCACATTCATGAGACAAACTATACACTTGTAGATTGGTTAGAGTATAAAGGATTATTGAAACTGATTTTTTAATGAAATATTTGTGTTACTGGAACCTCACGTTTTCGGAATAGATGTTGAAGGATTTTAGGAAAATCCAGACTGTTACTATCAATGTAGCGTGTCTGCCACTCATCGTTGAATTTTTCCTGTAGAGTTATTCAAAATGGAACTAAAATGGCATTTTTTTCGGAAACTTTTTTTTTGTTTCAAGTCACTTATTCTGATGTTTATACTGATTTGTTTTTACTATGAAAAATTCTGAAGCCAACACTTTCAAATGAGGATTTCGCAGACTTCAGTCCCGATCTTGATCGAAAACGGCGCTGAATAGTTAGCTTGCAATCTGCATCATGTTGCTTGATAACTGCTTTTGAAAGCAATCAGAATTGAATGAGAATCGACTCCGCTTTATAGATAGTCTGAAACTGCACCTTTCTTTTTTTTTTTTGAGAAATAGTCTTCAAAATTTCATAATTTTCTGAAGAAAACCTTGACGAGCTCCTGGTCAAAATTGCAACAGTTGCTTTTCTTGTAAGCATACACGACGATTGAATTAACGTAATAGTCTAAGATTGTAAAATGTATGAATCCAATTTTCACAGTAATCTGACGAAAATTGGTTTGACTATAAGGATAGTCTAAAACTGCAATCTTAGAAGGAGCATTTCCAAAAACCCTTGAATTTCGGAAAATGAAGACAACAATAGGAATTTTAAGTTTTGAGCCAGGCCAGCAATAGTTAATGTTGGTGTAAGGAGGGAAAAAGAACATTGAATCAACGTAAACACAAACTTGTAATGAAGCTGTAATTTTTTTTTGTGAAAGAAATTTGTTCTGTTTCAAAGATTTCATCAAACTAGCAGTTATTCCAGAAACAACACTTTTGGTGCTGATTTTATTTCTTGATGAACTCATCATACTAAGAGGGTGCAGCACAATTACAGGATTTTTGGTATTCTATGCTTCCGCGAGAAGCTTATTCCTACTTTTATCTGTTTTTTAGAGCTTTCAAAGATTTTTCATGTGAAAGATTTCAAATTAACTGATATGAATTAAAATTGATAAACATTATGGAATATTTGAAACTGAAATGGATCCTTCACTATTTACGTAATTTGGCTGGCAGGTTGCCCTAACTTGTAATGCTTCCGAAATGCCTCCCGGGGTTTCAAATGAGTGTAGTGCCAAAAGTTAGACCCTTCCTAGGTAAGAACTTTCCGCTAGTCAAAAGTTTGCCAAAACACTTATCCGCGGATTTATCGATCGATATTGATTCGGACGAAAAATGTCAGTTATTTGACCATATCTCACTCAATTTTTGAGATTTTTTGATGATAAAAAAACGAAATTGTAGAGAAAGATGTGATACAGCTTTTCGTCATTTGCATCAAAACGATTGGAAAACTTCTGAACTATGAAAAATGTCTCCAAAATCAAAGTTGAAAAAAAAAATGCCGCAAATTTTTGTTTTCTTTATCTCATTCGATTCTACGTCAAAAATAAGGCCTAGGTGCAAATTTTCAGGGTGGGTTGTCTGATTTTTGACGGAGCAAATATAAGCGCGCACTGAAGATTTCACTAGGCTTACGGTGGGCTATGGTCATTTAACACCTTTTTTGATGGATTCAAGGCGTTATTTTGTCTAAAAATAGGTTTTTATTACTTAAAATGAAGTTTCCAATCAATTCCAGATCAAAAATTTGAGTTTGGAAAATTTGAGTTTTTCATGAAAACTTTTTCTTCAATTTTTCGAAAATTTTGAAACTCTAATATTTCGACTGGAGTTGATCGGAAACTTTGTTTTAAGTGATAAAAACCTATTCTTAGACAAAATAACGCCTTGAATCCATCAAAAAAGATGTTAAATGACCATAGCCCACCGTAAGCCTAGTGAAATCTTCAGTGGGCGCTTATATTTGGGCTTGTAGCTCCGTCAAAAATCAGACAACCCACCCTGAAAATTTGCACCTACGCCTCATTTTTGACGTAGAATCCAATGAAATAAAGAAAACAAAAATTTGCGGTATTTTTTTTTCAACTTTGACTTTGGAGACATTTTTCATAGTTCAAAAATTTTTCATTCTTTTTGATGCAATTGACAAAAAGCTGTATCACATTTTTCTCTACAATTTCGTTTTTTTACCATCAAAAAATCTCAAAAATTGAGTGAGATATGGTCAAATAACTGACATTTTTCGTCCAAATCAATATCGATCGATAAATCCGCGGATAAGTGTTTTGGCAAACTTTTGACTAGCGGAAAGTTCTTACCTAGGAAGGGTCTAACTTTTGGCACTACACTCATTTGAAACCCCGGGAGGCATTTCGGAAGCATTACAAGTAATATTGCCAAAAAAAAGAGGGCGGAGCTTATTATGATGCAACAGTCTCGGAATCAATTCCTACATAAAAAGCGACTTATTATTCGAAATTTTTCTGTTCCTGTACTTGTATTTGGTATTTCGAGTTTTGGTTTGGTTCCTGCACAAATGTTTTTCTCTGACCACGAAGTTTAATATAGGAATCTGTTGGGATCACCTATAACATTTTTATTGAAACTGTAAGATTTTTATTCAAAAAAAAAGTATTTCGTTTTAAAACTTCCAATTAACTGACAATTTTTTTCCGTAACAATTATTTATACTTACCGTGTCGATTCACGAAAAAGGTGTAACTAGCTAGATTTCTCAGGCTTTTCTAGAAGTAACTATTGTCAAAATAAAAAAGTTGCGACGCGTGAACCCCACAAAGCTGTGAAAAAATCTCACGAATAAACTCCACCTTTTTTTTTGCAAGAGTGCGGCGCACTTTTACACTCGTTATCTTACGCCGTTTTCTAACCTTTTCAGAAGACCTTTCTGTAAGAACGAGACTTTATCCACTAGGCCTTGGCACAAAAACAAAAAGTGTTTCAGATCCAAATGATTTTTGGTGTTGGGTATCCATATGGGTAAGTATTCCCAAAAAGCATACCCCCACGTCCATGTGACGTCATCACCTGGAGTTAAAGCTCAGAGGTCCAATTACACATCTGAAAACTTAATTTTTTTCAACTTTGATATTTTTTTTCAAAATTTTTGGTAGGTTATTGGGAATGCTTAGAGCATATTTGAGTCAATTTTCAGATCTCTGTAATGTCTGAAAACAAAATTTTTCAAAAAATTTTGGGGTTTTTTTGGTTTTTCTCAAAAATTTTCTACACTTGTCGGGTATAATATTTTATTCCCAGATTCCCCATCCGATTTGCTACAAAAAAGTCGCTTAGACCCCCTTCGAAATCGTGGACCATTTTGAGATAATCGACTTTTTCTGAAAAACAGGTAAGGGTCCCCCCTTATGTGATTTTTTTCGAAGCCAAAAAAAAATTTTTTTGTGGGTCTAAAAAATTTTTCACAGATTCCTCATAAAATTTGGAGCAAAAAAATCTCTTGGAGTACCCCAAAAATCGTGGACCATTTTGAGAAATAACCGTTTTTCTGATTCAGCTCTTCGGCATGGCATGTAAAGGGATGATTTCAGAAAAACGGTTATTTCTCAAAATGGTCCACGATTTTTGGGGTACTCCAAGAGACTTTTTTGCTCCAAATTCAATGAGGAATCTGGGAAAAATTTTTTAGACCTCACAAAAAAATTTTTTTTGGCTTCGAAAAAAATCACATAAGGGGGGACCCTTACCTGTTTTTCAGAAAAAGTCGATTATCTCAAAATGGTCCACGATTTCGAAGGGGGTCTAAGCGACTTTTTTGTAGCAAATCGGATGGGGAATCTGGGAATAAAATATTATACCCGACAAGTGTAGAAAATTTTTGAGAAAAACCAAAAAAACCCCAAAATTTTTTGAAAAATTTTGTTTTCAGACATTGCAGAGATCTGAAAATTGACTCAAATATGCTCTAAGCATTCCCAATAACCTACCAAAAATTTTGAAAAAAAATATCAAAGTTGAAAAAAATTAAGTTTTCAGATGTGTAATTGGAGCTCTGAGCTTTAACTCCAGGTGATGACGTCACATGGACTTGGGGGTATGTTTTTTGGGAATACTTACCCATATGGATACCCAACACTAAAAATCATTTGGATCTGAAACACTTTTGGTTTTTGTGCCAGTGCAATTCTCGATGTTACAGAAAGGTCTTCTTCAAAGAGAAATCGACGGGAATTTATGATGTTAGGGACATTTTATTGCTATTTTAATCAAATACTCAACTTTTCAATTAATTAATTCGAGACTGACGCAAGGAATTTATGGTATTCAGAAAATCTGAAAAGTACGCCGCACTCTTGCAAAAAAAGGTGGAGTATATTCGAGAGAGTTTTTCACAGCTTTGTGAGGCTCACGCGTCGCAACTTTTTTACTTTGACAATAGCTGGAACTTAGGAGATTAGCTTGGAATGATTTGGATAAAGCACTAAAACAGCTGAAACAAATTGAAATTCTGATGATTTTTTGAAACTTAAAAATTTCATTTCGTTCAATTTTTACTGTCCAATAACTAGGCTGACTCCAAAAATGGGGGCGGAGCTTAGTGTTTTTTTCAACGATTTCTCTGGCTCAATAAGTGTTTCCCAATACTCACGAAATTTGGTCCTTCACTATAAAGCAAAACTTTAACTTTAAAAAAATCAAAATCGGAAATTATTTCTGTTTCTGGAATTGCACTTTCCATAATAAAACAATACAAAGCCACCTTTAAATCTAAATCCAAATGTATTTTTCACATAATAAGCAACTATTGCCAACTCAACCAGGAGCTCATGAAGGTTTTTTTTTGAAAATTTATAGACTTTTGGGAAGAAAACTTTTAGTAAAACTGCAGTTTCAGACTATTTTCATAGCAAAACCAGTTCTGTTCTCATTATTTTCAGTGATACATCATCCATGTTTAGAGCCTTTTTCGAACCAGATGGAAATAACTAACAGAGTTGTACGGAATGGATTCCGGAATTCGGAATCCGGAATCCGGAATAACCTTCAAAAATACGGAATCCGCAAGCCGGAATTCGGAATAAACTCTTTTTTTCCGGAATACGGAGTTTGGAATCCGGAATGATTGGCTTTGCGAGATTCAAAGCTTAAAACAGCGACTGAGATTGAAAAGTAGTTTGGCTCCGTTTTTCAGTGCATTTAGGGTTATGCTAAAAGTTAGAAGAATTGAATACCGGAATATTGCTGAAATATTCTCCTTAATTTTTCTATTTTTCTTGACTTGAAAATTTTGAGTTGTGAAGGAATGAAATTTCATTTTGCGGAATCCGGAAAACGGGATCTGGAATTCCGTACAACTCTGCTAACTAAGAGCTCACTAGTAAAGTCAATAAAATTCTCATTGTTACAAACTTGATTTTCCTATTATTTTTCCCAATGAAATCATCGGTAAAAACAAATGAATCGAAACAGCAGAATTTTTTCTGACATTTTTGAAACATCAAGTTTTTATTGTTTTTCCGGAACGTTGCAGATGTCATATTACACAATAGTTAAATTTTGAACTTTCAATTCGAACATGAAACAGTATTCGTTGAAAACTTGCCTATTTCAAAATTCTTTCTCTTGTCGATGTTTTTTTTTAGAAAAAATGATGTGAAAAGGGTTTTCTCTAACTTTCCCCGTCTTGAGTTCCATTTAGCGAAGACGTCTGAAATAAAAGGACTGTTATGAATTGAAAAATTTGCTCTTTTCTGAAATTTTTTTAACTGAGTAAGTTGCAAAAAAGGGCGGAGCTTATGAATTTCGTCATACCGATACCAGCTTAAAAAAACACTTGTAGACTGGTTCTAATGTGACATCATGCTGAAATCGAATTTATCTTTCGAAACTTTTCGGTTATTGGAATTTTAGTTCCTTAAAACCGGAACAATAATGATCACTTAATTCTAATCAGAACTTTATGCAAGTCTTGAATGATATTTGGCTGGTTCAGACTGTTATTATTTAAAAAAAAACAGCTCGGATAAAAACAGTCCTTCTTCAGAACACACTGCTGTATTTTCAATTCAGAATCATTCCGTTTGGAAGTGAAACAGAATTTTTTTCCAAAAACGTTTCTGTTTCAAATCCTTTGTTTTTACTGATGATTTCATTGGAAGAATAATGGGACAATTTGATTCGTCTGGAATGAGAATTTTACTGATTCTAGTTCCATTTGGTTCGAGAACGGCCTTTAGCCTGTGATGGGAATTAGGGTCTATAGTAATCAGATGAAAATTGGTTTCGCTTAAAAATTAGTCTGATACTGTTAGCTTTTTTGGAGCTATAGCCTTCAAAAGCGCAAAAATTTCTGAAGAAAACCTTGATCCTGGCCAGGATTGTTACTTTTCTGTGAGAATGCACGACAGTTGACATAAGGTAATAGTCTGAACTTGTAATGCGTTTGACTACAACTGCACCAGTATGTAGACGTGAATTGGTTGGACTATAAAGATAGTTTGAAAATGCAAATTTATCAAAAATTTTACTTCCAAAAATCCCTAAACTTCGGAGAATGAACGAAAAAATCTAAATTGATCCCACTACAATTTTTATTGAAACAGCAGATTTTTTCCTAAAGACTTTTCTTTTCAAAGTTTTCAATCTTCTGGTAACTGTAACACGATTATTCCAGTTAAATTCCAGTCTATCCGACTAAAGAGTGCAGTTGTATAAGGGGTTCCTTTTATGTATTCTGTATTGTCTCAACTGATAAAGTGAAGTTATTTGGGATTTCAGATTTAGTCAAGCTTTCAAAATAATACTAGAAAACTTAAAATCGATAGGGGCTGAACACCCCGAAAGCTTATTGCGAACTGATTAGCTAGAAAATTAATTGATTTTTTATCGAAATTGCTTTTTTTTCTGAACTTGTAACGCCTGAAGTGACTGTCCATCTTGCTTTGACTACTGTACTGAAGAGATCTCGCCGATCTCGCTGAATATATATATATATATATTGAAACCGTAGGAATATTTTCTTGAAAGAATAATAATTTCCGCAACAATGATCTTGTTTAACAAAAAGGTTTTCCCCAAGAACAATGATCGACTTTTTGAGAAGTGAGGCTTATAAATTTCATTGAACTCAGATTATTCAGGCCTTTCCAGACTTTAAGAAGTGCTCTAATGCTGATTGCGGTTAAACGACACTAACTAGGTTTGATCAGGGTTTATCGAACCGGACTGCGGAAAACTGGAACAAAAAAGTTGAGATAGTTATCTGAAAATTTTGAAACTGATGTGAGAGTTATTGCAACTACGAGTTGACTGGAGTTTTCGGCAAAAAAAAGGGCGGAACCTAATGTTTTTATCACATTTCATTTAACATGCGCTAAAAGAAACATTACACCTGAAAAATCATTTCATTATGAAATTATACTGAAACTGAAAAAAATAGTTGAATATTTGATATAAGTTCTACACATTTCGAAATCTGAAAAGCTAACCAGTAGTGCGAAGAAAAAACTCGTTATCGATTCCACCATTATTCACTCTGCGACCGTATCAAGCTGAACTGTTCGTCTTTTGTATTGAAAAAAAAACTATTTTCGTTTCAAATATGTTATAAATTGATACTGTTTTTTGAAAAAACGATTTGTCTCTCAGAGGTAAATTGTAGTTGACAATTTTCATTGATCTCTACAGTCATTCAACAAGTGTTCCAACATCCGCGTAAATGACGTTGTTTGATGCTTGAAATTGATTCTTCAAGATAGATGAAACTTTATTTGTTGAATTTGTTTATATTTTATATGTATATCCTTGATAGAAATTGTTAAAAATTGAAACACGGATGGTTTCCTGAAACTCTTGAAACTGAAATTACACAAATAGATTGGTTCCATTATAAAACTATATTGCAACTGGAGAGAATCACACGAAATTATTTCTGCTCCTGAAATTTCACTTTTCAAAATGTTAACTGGCATTCTGCGATAAAATTTAGCAAGCCTTCACATCAGTTGGCACAAACTTTTCAAGTTGATTTTTTTTCGGCCATTGACATATCTTAGTACCACCCTGGATCCCCTAAATACAAATCACACAATATGATTAGGCTCCGCCCCTTTCCTACTGTAGACGATGCTCGATGAGCAAAAAAATTTTTTTTTGAGCCGATGGAGATATTGACGAGATCTCAACGGGAATCGATAAATGGGCTCATATTGAGCATATAATGTCTCTTGGAGCAAATTCCAGCTCGACTCCTTCATGGGGGAAAATTTGATTTTTTCACCAATATGTCATTTTTTACACTTTGTACTCCCGTCCTGAAAAATTTTTGAACGGCGTACAGACTTTTCACCTCAAATATGAAAACCCCCACTATAGGTGGTCATACCATAAAAACATCTCCCCCTGTTTCCCCCTGCCACCATGCCGAAAAAGAGCAAAGTTTGTGCTCAGCACCCCGAATTTGCACGTATCCCTATACATGATAAAAATGGTCATGGTAACCGATTTTGAAAATATTTTTGTCACATGTTGCCCTACTCATATGTGATACATTCACAAATTTTCAGCTCATCTGAATCACTCCTGTAGTCGTGGCACGACTTCAAAAAGCCCATCTCCCGAAAAAATCAAAATTTTCAAAATTCGTTTTTTTCGAGCGGAATTTGTTGGATTGATGCTTCTTAAGTCCTAAATAGTCGTTTCAAACAAAAATCTGATGGTAATTATCTATTTCCAGTCAGATATTAGGACTATAGCAACTTTCTGAAGAAATTTCTGAAAATTTCATGCTTCAACAAGAAAAAAGAGATAATTCAGATCAGATTTTTGTCTAAAACGGCTATATAGGGTTTATGAAGCATCAATCCAACAAATTCCGCTCGAAAGAAACGAATTTTGAAAATTTTGATTTTTTCGGGAGATGGGCTTTTTGAAGTCGTGCCACGACTACAGGAGTGATTCAGATGAGCTGAAAATTTGTGAATGTATCACATATGAGTAGGGCAACATGTGACAAAAATATTTTCAAAATCGGTTACCATGACCATTTTTATCATGTATAGGGATACGTGCAAATTCGGGGTGCTGAGCACAAACTTTGCTCTTTTTCGGCATGGTGGCAGGGGGAAACAGGGGGAGATGTTTTTATGGTATGACCACCTATAGTGGGGGTTTTCATATTTGAGGTGAAAAGTCTGTACGCCGTTCAAAAATTTTTCAGGACGGGAGTACAAAGTGTAAAAAATGACATATTGGTGAAAAAATCAAATTTTCCTCCATGAAGGAGTCGAGCTGGAATTTGCTCCAAGAGACATTATATGCTCAATATGAGCCCATTTATCGATTCCCGTTGAGATCTCGTCAATATCTCCATCGGCTCAAAAAAAATTTTTTTTGCTCACCGAGCATCGTCTACAGTAGGAAAGGGGCGGAGCCTAATCATATTATGTGATTTGTATTTAGGGGACCCAGGGTGGTACTAAGATATGTCAATGGCCGAAAAGAAATCAACTTGAAAAGTTTGTGCCAACTGATGCTCGTGTTTATCGCAGAACTTCAGTTAAGTTACATGAATATTGTGGAGACCATTGGCTTTCTATTTTCGAATTGATCTACAGTTCTACTATCGTTGGAATTAAAGCTTGTGCACTTACGTTCAATTCGGAACGATAGTTCTAGATAAAAATTATGTTTAAAATTTCCGATTTTTAATCTTTCACAATTATTGAAACAATGTATGCTGATTTATCTCTCAAATCTATTCTAAAACCGTGGACTTGTCAAATTTAGCTTTTTTTTCAAAAATATTTCCGTGCAGTTTTCTATATTCAATTTTTTGAGACTTTTCTGGTTAGCTGAAATAATTCGTATTGGATTTGTGATTGTTGAAATACAAAATTAACAGAATTCGATTCGGAACCGAAACAGTATTATTTTGAAATATTTATGTTTCAAAGTCCTCCCTTTCATTGACACTTTTCCTAAGAAAAAATAATGGTAAGCTTGAAGATCATGAAAAAAAGAGCAGCTATGATTCATAATTCCGCTCACTTTAGTTTTATTTGGATCTAATTTCTTCGAAAGCTAGCTTTTAGCCAGTAAATTGGTTTTTTTGGCATATCAGTTAGGAAAAAACTGACACTCCTAGATTGAAACGGCGAGCGAAATTTTTTTCAGGAATCCCAAAACTGTTTCTTATTCTGTGAGTTCTAAGCTAAGAGAAGAAAGCTCAAGTAAGCCAAGCAAAACAGTTCTTTCATAACTCTCTTTGTAAACGTAGAAATCTAAACTGACTAGCATATACATTGAAATTGAAACTGAAATTTTGGAAAAAAAACTTCTGTGTCATAGTTTTCATTTGACGTATAGTTTCCACTAAAACAACGATCTGTCGTCAGGTATCTCCTGTATACGTTTTTTGAGAATTTCACGGTTTTCAGACTGAACCAATCATTCCAGTTTCTAGCTGATTATCTGTAACCAAACTGAAACTGGCTGTGATAAAACAAGCGAACTATTTGAAAATTGAAAACTTCTTGGCTTGAATTGCGAATTTTTGTAACTGCGAATGAGTTTTGCAACAATACAAAAGCATATACGATCATACATTTTGAGTCGATTCCACTAAGTTATCATGACGAAACTGTAAAAAACTAAAAACTAAAAACAAATCCCTAACAGATACTGAAATTTATTTCTTTACTGACAATTTCGATACTGTGCTCCAAAATTTCACAGTTTTGGGACGGTCTACAATTGATATCTGTATAGAATCGGTATAGAATTTTTCTGAAAATTTTTAGGCTTCTGAAAGCCTTTTTAAATGTTTCGAAGAAAAGCACACATACTAAAGAGTACTGCAAGCTGACTGACTAAGAATTGAAATTTGAAATTGATACTATTTATTTTTGAACTGGAACAGCAAATTTAGAAATTTTTTTAGAAAATGTCAGTGAATTGGAACGATCGTAAAGGTTTGAACTGATCGAATGATATACTGGTGGTGAAATAGTTATTTTTTGGGAGAAGCTCTTCTTCAAAGAAAAAGTAGGAAATATCTAAATTTTTTGGATTATAGGCTTAGCCTCGTGATTTTTTTTGGTTAGCTTCGTGCTAGACGTTTTTTGGACATTTTAGGCCACAGTCTGCTGTCTATAGCTTAAGGATGTTACTAGCCTCTTACCAATGTAAAGCGCTGCGCAGATCCTCACTGAATTCAGATTAAATTTGTCAGTTCTTTTTTTTTCTAGTGTTTTCCGTTTCAAAAGTTTTGCAATAATTAGTACGAACTAAAACTCAGATAGTTATCTGAAACTGTTAAAACTGAAACTTTTACATTTTCTATTTCTGTTTTCTTCCGTTCAGAAGTAAACTGACTCTGGAAAATGTTCGGATTCTTCTATTTTGCTCAAAATTGCTCATATTTAAATATTTCACCTAAGTGTCCAGTTTTTTGAAATGATACTGAAACTGAAAAAAAAATAGTTGTCAACTATAAGTTGGAAATTATTTCTGTTTTTCAAATGGCATTTTCCCAAATAAAGAATAACATAATCACTGCTCGCGTTAAATTGTATTTTTGAAGAAATCCAAACCCATAACGGTTTCAGGCTGGTTTAGGGTGTTGCAAGGTATTTTTCATTTTTTTCTGTCCATCGTTTGAATTTCTTATCATTACTATTTGGATCGTTTCTGAAACAGTAATTTCCGGAGAAATTTATGTTTCTTGTTGCTCATTTTGTATTAATATATTTCTTGAGACAACTGGCGGTAATTATAAACGTTTTTTTCATACTACAAACTTCAATGACTTTAGAACAGTGAGGCTTTGAATGTTCAGAGAATTACCCTTCTATTAACGAAAAGACAAATCAAGCTCATAGTACATCTATATTGAAACTGATTTTTTTAAATTTTGCTCTCTCTCTCTCAAGCTTCTTGTTTGACTGAACGTTTTCTTTGAAACAACGAGTCTCTTTTCTTTAAGGCAATGGGACAATTTTCGATGAATTTAGGGTTCTGGGGTACTGTAGGTTGCCTGATGGTAATGCCGCTATGTCAGTTCATTTTGTGTACTTTTTATTTTTTTCAATCTATCGTTGCGGGAAATGAAAGAAATTGAAATTGAAATGAAAGAAAATTCAAACAATTTAGTGATGTTTTCGAAACCGAAATTTTCATGGTCTTTTATCCATAATTCTGGTACTTGGTTGCAATTGCAATAGGTATCAAGAATCGGCGGAGTATTAGTTTTATTGAATCATACATCGAAAACAGTATCACATTGTGAATAGATCCGACTATAAAATTATACTGAAACTGAAGAGAACAATTGGATATTTTTTCTGTTTCTGAAGTTATACTTCCATAAAATAGAAAGGACAACAAAAAGTCGAAAACTATTTGGAAAAAACAAAACTTGTGAAGAGATTTTTTTTCTGTTTCAAATTACCCATTTCTATTGAAGTTTTACGGAAACATTGATAGGTCCGAATCAACTTGTGTGCTATCTTCAATGAATATGATGGAATGTATCCATTATTTCCTTTTCGGCAAGAATTAAAATTTACCTGAACTATAAAGTTTGGACGTGAATGTTGAACTGAACTTCTAAGTTCATCCCGGTAATTGGTTTGGAATTTTGCTGTTTCAAAAGACCTATTTTTCCGAATGTGTCTGGAAAAAAAAATAGTGGGAGCGCCGTTTTGATGATGCTCTCATTGCAAGATGTCTTGTTTTGTAAACAATTACTGTTCCGTAATTTGTACTTCACAGAATCTAAAGAAACACGAACACTTATCCGCTCAGAAAAAATTTTGAATTATTTCTTTCACTTTTCATCAAATCATCGTTCAAATTTGAGTGATTCATTTTGAACTAAAATAGCAGTTTTAAAAAATAGGAAAGGTTTCACTTCCAACGATCAATGTCAGAATTGATCGCAATACATCTTGTTAAAGGAGGACTATAGTCACATTTTTTTTATTTCCATTTCTTGTTTATTTTCCCATGCTGATTCCATTGCGCATGAAGAAATTGCTCAAAAATCGCTGTGAAGCGCACAAATTGCGCTCGAAATCGCGCGTTACAGTCTGGCGGCCGCGGCCATCTGGCCGAGAATCCGACAACGCGGGGCCAGTTCCTTCGTATTTTTTGCCTTTATTCCGTTCATTTCACATGTTTCTGTGAAGAAACATAAAAATTCTTTCATTTTAGCATGAAAAACGTAGAATAAAGGCGAAAAATACAGAGGAAAAGGCCACGCGTTGTCGGATACTCGGCCAGACGGCCGCGGCCGCCAGACTGTAACGCGCGATTTTGAGCGCAATTTGTGCACTTCACAGCGATTTTTGAGCAATTTCATCATGCGCAATGGAATCAGCATGGGACAATAAATAAGAAATGGAAATAAAAAAATGTGACTATAGTCCTCCTTTAAAATTTTTTTAGGTTAAATTGTTTTAAGCTACTGGAATAAAAACTTTGTCATTATAATTTGATTCTCTATACTCTTATAACAATATAGACATTTGAATCATGCAATGAGTTTACATTGAAACTGTGAACTTCTTTTTTTTTATATTGCCCGATTCGAACTTTTCCATTCAGGATTGTTTAACCTGGAGAAAATATTAGTCATTTAGTCATTTAGAGAATTACCCTCCAATTAACGAAAAGACAAGTTAAGCCAATGATACATCTATATTGAAACTGAAAGTTCTTTTTTCCTGAAAAGTGAATTTCCGTTTCAAAGTTTTTGTTTAACTGAACATTTCCCTTGAAACAACGTTTTTCTCAGGAAAATGAGCACTTTTTGATGAATTTAGAGTTCTAGGGTACTGTCGATTGCCTGATGTTAATGGAGCTATCTCAGTTGACTTTGAGTAGTTTTTTATGTTTACAATAAAACTCTTTCAGTGATTGAAATGAAAAGAAATTCAGAAATTTTAGTGATGTTTTTGTAACTGAAATGTCTATAGATTTTTATCCATAAGGCTGGAAATTGGTTGAAATTTTAAGTAACAAAAATGAGTGGAGTATTCTTTTTTATCTCGTCATATATCAAAGTAAACATTACATTTCGGTTCGATCCTGCCATAAAATTATACTGAGACTGGGAGAAAAAATGATGTTTTTTTGTTTCTGAAAGTTTACTTGCAAAAAATAGAAAGGACTGCAAAAAGTCATTTATCATACCACACATGGAAAAAACTTAAACTTTTGAAGCGTTTTACGCTGGTATAAGGCCCTCAAAGTTCATTCTGAAAGTTGCTAGATTTATCTCTACGAAAAGAACTCGTTAATAAACTGAAACTTAAGTTTGTTTTTTCGATAAATTTGTTCGTTTCAAAATGTCCATTTTCATTGAAATTTTTAAGGATCATTAATAGTTATTTTATTTTGTTTGCTAATTTTACTTACATCAATTGAAAGTATAGATTATTTCATTTTGACAAGAATTGAAATTAAATTAAACTATAAAGTTTGAGTGGGAATGGTGAACTGAACTTCTGGATTTTTTATGATATTTGGATAGGAAACTTGCTGTTTCCGAAGTGTTATTTTTCCAAATGGGTCTGGAAAAACATAATGGAAAGCCTTGTTGATGTTACTCTTATTGCAAGATGATTTTTTTCTAAATAATTACCGTTTCGTAATTTGTTTTTTTCAGAATCTGAAAAAACACGAACGTTTACTGATCCAACTTACATTTAAGCTAATTTGCCTTCCTCGAAGCGCTTCTGACTGGCTTTCCGTAAAACTTGTAATGGACCGAAAATTAGCAAAAAAATTATCAAAGACTCACGAATTTTTACCGCTGAAAACTCACACAATTGTTGAAAATATTTCTATTTTTCCACATGAAAAGGTGGAAATATCTATATTTGAGGACGCCGTTCTATTACAGATTTAAAGGTAAGTTCATTCAAAGAATTTTATCATGATCATCGTCCCAACAAAAATTTAGTAGAATTCAATCAAGAACTGAAACAGTAATATTTTTTTGAAACAGTAATATATAGTCAACGCAAGCGTTTGCATAAGCGCTCTAATCCGATGCCCGAAAATAGCGTTCAAAATGAAGAGACGCAAAGAAAAATTTCTCTGCGTCTCTTTATTTTAAACGCTATTTTTGGACATTAGAGCGCTTATGCAAACGCTTGCGTTGACTATAAACAGTAATATAAATAGAAACATGTTTCAAGGTACCCACTTTTTCTGATATTCTCAGGAAACAGTACTAACTTCGTGTTGATGCTATCTTTCTAGAACAAACTGATCTAGAAAGATGCCAGAACTATGAACAAAGTGAATTGTTCTTAAGCTATTTCAGACTTTGTTAGACTATTTAGGTTTCAAAAAAAATGAAGGAACGACTGTAAAAGCTTGAATATGGGACGCTTCAATACTTTTATTGTAATTTTATGATGAAACTGTAGGTTTTTTCTCGAAAACCAGAATGGTTGTCGCGCCTGCGGCGCACAGTTCGTCGCTGCGCTCCTCACAGCCGCTGAAAACTGTAGGCAAAAAGACACTCGGTTTTTTGTGGTCCGGTGGCGCAGTGGGTGAGCGCGCGGCTGTCGCTCGCAAAGAGTGAGGTTCATTCCCTTTTGGGGTCAAGTCTCTCTTTCCTCTTTCCCAAAAAGTGCGAACATCCGGACATACCCCGCTGGCTTTTTATATATAAGAATGATATTTTCTGTGCAGATTTCGTATTCACGTTTTTGAGGGTTTTGCGGCTGGCTGAGAACATTCGAATCGATGTAATTATTGAAATACATATTAAGTAGGCTTAAACTTGGAATCGGAACAGTAATATTTTGAAATATTCATGCTTCAACACTGAAAAGTCACGTAATTTCTCAAAAAAAAAACTTAATTTTGAAAGGAAGAAAATATCTATATTCGTGGACGCTGTTCTATTACAGATTTGACGGTAGGTGCATTAAAAGATCTTTTATTATTATGATCGTCCCAACAAAAATTTAGTAGGATTCAATTCAGAACTAAAACAGTGCTATTTTGAAATAGAAGCCTTTTTCTAATATTTTCTTGAAAAGTGCTCACATCGTGTTTAACTTGAGATTCTATTTTTTTTTCTGACTGGTAATTCTATATACTTCACCTTGCTACACCTGGCTTCAAATTATCGAGAGAAAGGGGCGGAGTTAACAATCGGTATTACTATCAATGAAATTATCAAGGTATACATCATAGTCATCAGACGGTTATTGGTTATGAAACTATCCTCAAACTGTCATTTTTTTTGAGTTTTAGAGGTTTTGCAAGGTTCAAAACGTTCTAAAAGTATGATAGAACTAGGATCAAAGTAAATTTAGACTTTTTAATCTTTTTTAGACTGCCGCAAGGGTTTCAAAGACTTCGTTATGTTCACTAAACTGATTTGCTGATCATAAAACTAATAGAAGACGAAATGAACTGAAATAAATTATTTTTGAAACCGAAATTTTTTTTGGAACAAGTTTTTTATAGCACCGAGTTCATCACTAGCCCAGTTGATTTGGAATGCAATTAATTAAAAATTATCTCTGTTCCTGAACTTTTATATTTTGAATGAAAAGAAACACAATACATTATCTTACGAAACCGGGTGGAAGAAAAGCTGAGTATTTCAAGCATTTCAAGTTGGGCTAGTTGGGCTGTTTCAAGTTCTATCCAATTGGCTGAAAATGCCGTTTCTGGAAAATAAATTCGAAAAATTTCCAACTATGACCTTATTCCATACATGTATTCAAGAAATCTCAGAAATTATCAAGAATTGAAACCATCACTGTTGCACAACGATCGTGGTTCTAAAAAAAACTAACAGTTGAATAAAAACTCTGGAACGGAAAATTTTTTTTCAAAAAAAAAATCCTAATACAGTTTCAAAACGAACTTATTGGGTGAAATGAACTCATTGCGTATTGATTTCAAATTGTATGTTTCAAATCAAGTAATTTCTCTGATAGTTCTCTAGAAACAGCAATCAGAAGAAAGGATGGTTCTGATGCGACTTATTAAACTAGTCAATTTCACCGAATTCAATTCCATTTGGATCTGATTTTTCTAAAAATGGGCGGAGATCAGAAGTTGTATTGCTGTAGATTATCGGATTTAATTGGAATAACATGGCAATGTTCCGGGTATAAGCTTGTTATGAAACAATTGATATTTTTCTAAAAAAAATTCTCAAATCTCAAATCTCAAGTGGCAAATCAGAATGGTTTTTCACTTCACGTTTTTTTGAAGTTTACGTTTTTAAAGTTTTTCTGACTGGCTGAAGAAATTTGAAATCTCTAATTGTTGAAATACATAGTTAGTAGGCTTAAACTCGTAATCGAAACAGTAATATTTCGATTTATTCATGCTTCAGCTTATTTATTTCCACTGTTTTTTTCTAAAAAAAAAACAATTTTAACAAGAAAGAAGGAAATTTCTTTGAAAAAGCTATTTCTAATCTGTAATTCTTTAGTTCCATTCATTTCTTATGAAAGCCAACATTGTTGGTTTGTAATTTGGCACGGTAATCGGTAATTGTAATTGGCACGGTAAATGGCAAAACAAAAATTAAAGCGGCGAATTTATTTTCAGAAATCATAAAGTTGTTTCTTATCCTGGGACTTCTAACCTATGTGAAGCCAGTTCAAGTAAGCCAAACAAAAACAGTTTTTGTATTGTAAAATACATATTAAACGTAGAGATCTAAACTGAACGGTACATAAAATGACATTGAAACTGAAATTTTGAAAAAAAAAAGTTTTACGTCTCACAGTTCTCGTTTAACAGATAGCTTTTCCTAAAACAACGATAGGTGAGTCGTATACTGTTTTTGACAAACTCAGGGTTTCCAGGCTGAAACAATCGCTTCAGTTCCAGGCTAATTACTTGTTATCAAACTGTACTGACTGTAATAAAATGATGAAACTCCTTAAAAATATTGATAAGAAACTTCTCTTCTTGTTTTCAAATTGGAATGACCCAATGTCTGAAAGTTCGAACTGGCTTGCATCAGACCCTCATAGCTAACTAAATGGGCGGGGCTTATTGACTTTGTCAGAGCTATTTACGCATTAGAAATTTTTGACTTTATTCCATGATGAAATTATAATGCTTAAAATAACTACCTGGAAACTAGTTTCTGTTTCTGAATTTTCTTAGTCGGTGCTTTTTTATCAGGCATACTGATAGCAACTCACAATTATGATCTTTTATAAAGTTTGAAACTGAATTATAAATTTCCAGAAATTTAGAAAAGTCTAATATTAATTACGTTGATCAATTATTCTGTAAGTTAGATATTTTTCGGCCTTGACCTATAATAGCAATTTTTGAACATTTTCATTACCAATTACATGCAGAGATCGTGGAGGTTAGTACTAATCGCATTATGCATTTGTGTTGAAATAGTTATTTTTTTGCGAGAAGCCCTTCTTCGTATAAAATTAGGGAATGTCTTTTGAGTTGTAGGATTTTTTAGCTAGTTTATGCTGTTTTAGGCCTATTTTAATCCACAGTTTTTTGCCCATTGTTTTAGGGTACTGCTAGGCTTGTTTAGACGTAGAGACCTGCCCTGATCCTCAAATAAACTTATTAAAACTCCTTTTTTTTTTGAAAAGAATGTTGTCCGTTACAATTTTTTGTTTATCTAACAAAGCATTTTAGAGAAATTATTAGCGTTTCTGGTAAAAAAAATAGTATTTGATGAGTTCAGAGTTATAGAATTTTGTAAGTGGTCTCATGTTGGCTGAAGCTATTTCGAATTGTTTTGGGTTATTCAACTAACGAACTAAAGGCACCATTATTACTGTTGGATTAAAAAAAATTGTTGCAACAGCAACTTTTTATTTCCTGTAATTTAGACTTTTCCAGAAGTAGACAGACTATTGAAAGAGGACAGAGTCCACCATTTTGGTCGCTAATATTCCAACATTTCACAAGTAGTTTGATTCCAATTTGAAATTATACTGAAACTGAAAAAAAACATAGCTGGAAATCATTTTTGTTTTCGAAATTTTAGTTTTCGAAGTGAGAAATAACAAAACCACTTGTTCGTGGAAAGTTACTATAAAACCCAAGTCTATAATGGTTTGAGGCTGGTTTACTGTGTTTTAAATTATTTTGTATTTGTTATCATTTATTCGCGAAAGTCTGACACCTCCGTTCAAATGAGAAACGCCAAACTTATAGCGGGTCCTGTCACGATTACAGTTCTTTTCAAGCGAGAAATTCGTTAATCGCGGCGGGAGCCAATATAAATATGTCGCCACTTTCGAGGATAAATCGAACCATCATTAAAATTCAATATGTCTACTATTCTGTTCGAATCTGAAAGAATAATTCCCGGTTGACTTTAGAACAGTATGGCCATGAACTACTCGAATTTCTTGCTGGATTGAAATGAAAAAAAATTCAGACGTTTTAGTGAAGTATTGGAAACTGAAATTTATATATTTCTTTATCCTTAGGCTGAAACTTCACTTCTGTTGCTTAATGTGTCGAAAATAGGCGAAGTATGAATTTGAACGATAATCAAACTAGATTGAACAAAACAGTGTCGACTGGGCTTTATTATATTATACTGAAACGGGAAAACCGATAATTGAAAATTATTCCTGTTTCTGAAATTACTTTCGTAAGAATGAAAAAACAAAAACAAAAATTCGTCATATTATGTTTAAACAAACATGTATTTTTTGAAGCGTTTTGGGCTGGAATACGGATTTCTTGTACTGCTCATTGCTTGTTTTACACTTGGTTAAAATTAATTTGGAATTGAACCAGTAGTATTTTTGAAGAAAAAAACATGTTTCAATTTACTGACTTCTATTGATATTTTTTGAATGAAAATATTAGATTCACGGTAAACTAATCTAACTTCACCAACTTTAACTGTAGTTACCGTAAAACCTGTAATAGAGGGACATGTCCTTCTATTCTCAACCCCTCTATTTTGGTGTCCTTATATTACAGGTGTGCTTCTATTAAAGGCTGTCCTTATATTTTTTGAAGCTCTGCCAGGCTAAAAACCGCCACCAATTTTGAACAAAAACTGTTGTTTCGCTTCGATTTTTACACCGAAAATCACTAAAAAGCGGGAGAAAAGAAAAGTTTCGATAATAGCAATATTTTGTAAATTTTAAACATTTTGTTGAAATTTCCGAAGAAAATAATGAAGGAGTCCCTCTATTAGAGGCTGTCCTTCTATTCTTCAATCATGCCCCGAGGGTGTCCTTCTATTACAGGTGTGCTTCTATTGAAGGTGTCCCTCTAATACAGTTTTTACGGTATTTATAATTCCATCGAATTGCACTTAACCAACTGTCTTACAACTATCTTGTTAGAGCAAATTGTGGGCTTAGTTTCTGTTTGTTTTTCGATAATTGGTTTTGAATTTGGCTGTTTCAAAAACCTTACTTTTCCGAATGGGTACCGAAAAACATAATAAGATATTAGTACTGATAAGTTATTTTATTGCGAAATTCCTTTTTTTCCTAATTAATTACAGTTTCGTATTTTTCACTTTTTCAGAATCGGAAGAAATCTGAACACTTCTCCGTACAGATCAAGAAATTCATGTCTTTCAAGACTTTGCAGACTACCTCAGGTCGTTCTAACCGGGTTCCGAATTGGAAAATTGTTCTTATTAAAACAAAACTTCATTAGATCTTATCATTTTGAATTGGAAACTGTACTTTTTTTTTTCGAAACTTTCAATGTTACAACTCACTTTCTTCCACTGATATTTTTTGGAACATTAGTAGAAAATTCGGAAACAGTTTTTTCTAACTGTTGACATCACTGGTTTCCTATCAATATAGGGAACTGAATTGACCTCGAAATGCATTTATATGGAAACAGTAAACTCTTTTTTTCTGAAAAAACATTTCCGTTCCAAAGTTTTGATTAAATCGATAGTTTATTTTAGAACAACTGTTTGCTTCTCCATGAGTATAGAATATCTTGATGAATTTAGAGCCATAGGGTTCTGTGAGAAGTTTAATGTTGATTGAAATAATCTGGTAGTTTTTTCAGCTTTATCAGGCTTTTAGAAGTGTATTATATAGCCAGAATTGTCAAAATCCGGGTCGATGAAAAGTTCCCCGACCCGGTCTGAGTTTGAAACTTTTCATGTTTTTGGAGCATGTTTTTCCCAATTTTCAGCCCAATTTTGAAACGTTCCCTGGGTCTTTATGCTTGAAAATAGATCAAATCTCAAAAAATTTTTGCTCTGAACCCCGGGCCTACCCGTGACAACAAGTCAGGTCATAACTTGTTTTTTCAGCCATTTCAGGATGTTTTCAACTATAAAACCGAATAAACTTTCTATTGAATCATCGTGAATTGCTCGTACTATTCGGATTAAACTGAAACAGTCATATTTCAAAACATTCATGTTTCAAATAACCCATTTTTGATTGATATTTCTTATAAACAATTGTTGTTTTCTGATTACTGGTTTTACGGTATATCGGTTTTAGTGTTGAAATACCACATTCTCTTGCAGATTTGCTTTTTTTCCAAAATTTCCCCCGTTTCATATCTCAAACTATTGAAAACTGAGAAGAAATACAAACGCTCTCTCCATAACAGACTATTCACGTTGTTACGGTTTTTCAAGCTAGTTCACGTCATTCTGAATGGGTTCCGTTAATTTATCATTTCAACACAAATTCATTTGAATGTAATATTTTCTAGAAATTGTAATTTTTTTTTCAAAAAACTTGCATGCTTCAAGTTTTCCACTTTTTCTGATATGGTCTAGAAATAATGAAAATTACCTTATGGAACGTTTGAAACTAACTAGTAATTTCACTAACTTTAGATCCATCTAGCTTCACATTACCAAGAGAAAAGGGGCGGAGCTGACAATCGGTACTACTGTAGGCAATCAGTCCAATAATCAAAAAGCTCTTCTAGGCTACCGCATGAGTTTCATTTTTCTCAAAGCAAAAGTGTGAGCTCAGATAGCACACGTGAATACTTTTACGAATTTCAGGCTATTTATAGATTGGGTAAGACCTTTTAACCATAGATTGAGTTTCCAAAACTTTTTTGAATGTGTTAAACTTGTGATAGTTCTGTAGAAATTGAGGCTCTGTTCGACAATACCGGTCCAATGACAGAATACCGGTCCAAAGCGAGAATGACCGGTCCAATCAGAGAATGGTCGGTCCAAACCATACAATGACCGGTCCAAACGCAGATGACCGGTCCAAATCCGTAATGACCGGCCCAATCAGGAAAATGAGGCGCAGAAATCTGAGAATGACCGGTCCAAACCATGAACGACCGGTCCAAAGCTGAGAATGACCGGTCCAAAGTTTTATGCAGTCTAATTAGCGGTGCCATTCAATTTCAGATGTTGCAACTTGTTTTAAAACCCTTCTAGCGCAAATTTTGCGGCTCTTCTTTCAGCAGGCTTAGCGTCTTTCTTTATCAAAGGCTCCGTCGGATGCTGAAGGCTTATTAGCTTCTTATGCCTAAGCCTAAGCTGCATATCTATTGGACCGGTCATTCTCAGATTGGACCGGTCATTCTGTACTTGATAAGATTCGCGTTACCGATTGGACCGGTCATTCTGTGTTTGTTGAAACTCGTATTTCCGATTGGACCAATCATTCTCGGATTTGGACCGGTCATTCATGGTTTGGACCGGTCATTCTCAGATTTCTGCGCCTTATTTTCCTGATTGGGCCGGTCATTACGGATTTGGACCGGTCATCTGCGTTTGGACCGGTCATTGTATGGTTTGGACCGACCATTCTCTGATTGGACCGGTCATTCTCGCTTTGGACCGGTATTCTGTCATTGGACCGGTATTGTTGAACAGAGCCGAAATTGATATGGAATGAAGCTGGAGAAAATTCGTGGAAAGTTCAAAACTGAAATTTTAAACCAAATGTGTTTTGGTTTGGAAGCAACTGGAATGACTCTATGCTTCAATTCAAACAAAACTACAGGAAATCAATAACCGGCGGGAATCATAAATTGATACATTAATTTCGAATTGAAATAGTAATTTCTGAAAAAAAGTTTATGTTTCGACTAATTTTCTTTTCATATCAGTGATGAAGAAGTCGTTGGTTTTTTTTTGTTTGCTGAATAAATTTTTCGAAGCTGTGAATTCTGTTTATACAAATTCTATCCAATTTCGAGTTGTTGAAAATGGGCAGAGTTTAGAATACGTATCACTGTAGCCTCATTTTTGACGAAGGATCAACAATCATACGATTTTCAGGTTTGCTATGGAACCAAACTGAAACTGGGATTTTTTTTTCTGAAAAGTTTGCCACACATATAGTAAAACTTCTGAAATACACTATTGATAGTTCTATGAAGATTCCGAGTTTTAAATATTTTTACAATTTGATATTTGATATTCATTTGCCAGATCCAAAGACTGGAACAAGAAGTTCAAAATTGAGGTCTATATATTTTCATTCCTTGCTGGAGCCTATTGCGGAGATATTGGTGGAAGCGGTCAGACCTGAGCCGGCTTTTAATTAGGCCAATAGTGAAATAGTAAAGTTCTTTGTTGAAAAATAATCCCATATGTGGTTTTTCTTTGAGTTTTAGGGTTTTTTTTTTTAAATTGTTTCGATTTTTTCTCGTCTAGTATTAAAAGTTTCCATTTGATTTTCAAATACAAATAATTCGGAACGGAAACTTTCAATTGGAAAAGCAACTATTTTTCTTTTTTTCCAGATTCAAAGTTCTAACTTCATTGAAAGCTTTCTTAGAACAGCGGTAACGGTAACTTTATGAATTTCTACTTGTTATTTTTCGTAACTGAAATTCTAAATTCATTGTGAATTTGTTTGGCTGGAAGTAGACATCAAACTAGAATGAAAGTGGATGGATCTTATTTGCACAGTAGGAAATCACTGGATTCGTAGTACGAAATAAACCTGTTTTTTTTTGAAACTTTTTCGGTTTCTGAACTTGCACTTTCCTAGAATGAAAAGAAACCTGTTACTCTTTCTAAGATCACAATGAAAAACTTATCTTTCCAATGTATCTTATGCTGGTCCAGGCAGTTTTATCAATACAGGGTGGCCCATAAGTATGGAGACTTTTCTTCTACATTTCTTTGGCTTGGTGTGAGCTTTGTTGGTGTCATAACCTAGATCTCTCAAAGTTTTTACGAAGTTCAGGTAGTGTACTAACATTAACAGCAAATCCCAAAATATAGCCTCATCCCATAAATATAGCCTCATCCCGTAAAAAAAATATAGCCTCATCCCGTAATTCAAATATAGCCTCATCCCGTAAATCACTTATTCATGTCTTTTCAACATTCAGAAGGCTGCGCGACCGTCTCAAGCGTTCAGTTTCAGAAGCACTGCCAAGTCACACAATTTTGGCTCTGAAAATTGTGTGTGAACGTGGGCATTTTGGGCGCCTCCCTCTGATCGGTTTAACTTATCCTTCCAAGTACTGTGAAACAATGAGACAGGCATTCCCGGATTAAATTTTCAAGCGATTTGGTCAGAAACGTCCCGAGATATAACATGAAGAAGCTCAAAAAATATGCGCCGCACAAGGGGGTTTGATGCCACTACATCTGAAGACGTGCAACTCAGCGGGAACTTCAGATCGTACCGATCTTTTTTTTAACTGTTGTATAGGATCACAGCATTCAGAAAATATACCATATTCTTTGAACACTGCTCTACGTTTCATATTATATTGGAAAACAAAAGTCTCCATACTTATGGGCCACCCTGTATTCTAGAAGGACTGAAATCAAACGTTTATGGAATTTATCTAGTTTTGCAACTAGCTTGATTTTCTTCTTTGAACAACCGTTTCGGAATAATAACTCTTATAACTTGAATCGTGGCAACGATTATAAGATATTTGGGTTCGTAATAAAACAATGCTGAAACTGCAAGTTTTTTTTTTCGAAAATTTCAGTTTCCGAAATAATGTAATTTTTTAACTTTTCTGGAAGGACCCAATTGACAATGATATAGAGAAAGGACTTTCAGACTAATTTCAGGAATACTAAAAAGCTCTTCAAAGGCGTAGTAAATCGACTAGTAGTCGAAAAGAGAGTTTTTTGTTAAAAAATAATTTCAAGTTTGGGTTTTTTCTGAATTTTCTGGGATTTTTATATTGTTTTTGCACGATCGTACATTTTCTTCGTTTTTGTAATCGATCTTGAAACCGAAAATGTTGAATTCCAATACCGAAATTTATTGAAAATGCCTGGTTCCCACAACAGTTTTTTCAAAAATGTTTGTGAAAACAATGATTGCACGCCAATTTGACGGTGAATTGAAAACCAATACTACTTTCGCTGTATGAAAATCAGCCTCCGTCTTTCACATCGATATGAAAAAAGTTCAAAAAATTTTAAGGAAAAAAAAAACTGAATTTCTTATATCCAATATGCTTTTGTTCAGCTGTAATTAGGATTAAGACTAGAAAAAAAAGACGGCGCTATTTCATTAAAGTAGAAACAAAGGCACTGTTCTAAAATCGTGGACCCAAAAAAAATCATGGACCGATTGAAATTTGTGTTTTGAAAAAAATCGTGGACCATAAAAACGATGGTTCTTTGGTTAGAACATCTTTATTGTAGGTGAAGAAACATGCCTTGAAGTCAATCTCCAAGGCTTTTATACAGACGTTATAGTGAGAGGTTTAGAGATATAAAGAGAAACAATAATAAAGTGGGCGTTGTGGAATGCTCTTATGATTGATAACACAAGGCCTCAAACGACGACCTATGCAAACGCGCCCCATTGACAAAAAAGCGGCTTTTGAATCCCAAAATAATTATTTCGGGAAGAAGCTGTTGAGAAATTCCTGATTTTTGGAAAGAATTCTAATAAATTCTGGCTAATTCTCTTAAATAAAACACCGAAACCCAAGATTATTCATCTTCTCCACCCACAATAATTAATTTAGGATATTAAAAATGCACGGGTCAATGGGGCGCGTTTGCATAGGTCGTCGTTTGAGGCCTTGTGTGATAAGGATGAATCAGAAAGCCGCAAGAAGTTAAGAAATACTCGGATATCGAGTACAGACCAAAAAAATCGTGGACCGAAAAAAAAATAGCGGACCGATTGAATTATGTGTTCTAAAACAAAATCGTGGACCGAAAAAATCGTGGACCGAAGTAGAGGCTTAGTTTCCGTCAAACTGTTTAAAAGAGTCAGAACTAGTCCGAACAGTTCAGAAATGGTCGTATAAGAACTGGGTGTGGAGAAAGTAGCCTTTCCCCATAGATGAGTAGCCATTCAAGATCAACAGAGACAAGGGATACAAACTATATGTTTATTACTTAAACAACATCTTAGTTCAAACAAACGATTTGGTGGAGAGAGACTCCGACGATGACGTGAGCGAGGGCGTGGGGACGGAGAAGCATGTCCAAGATGACGATGAGAAGTCTTCCGGGAGTAGGAGTCCATGGAGAGAGTGAATCGAGAAGTGATAGGCAATTCTCCGAAGCTTCTACATTGACCTTTCCACGTGGGAGATTGCAAACAGATAAGGATAAAAAGTCCTCCAGATCTTATCAGAAGGATCCACGTAGGCGGGTCTTTACTTCGGAAGGTTAGAAAGGAAACTTCAAGTACATTATAATAAGTGTACGATTTACACCACATAGTTGGGAAAGACAATGGGCCCCATTACTTTCACAACACTGGGCAAATCAGAACCGACGAGTTGTGAGTTGTTCTCACTAGTTCTGACTCTTTTTTAAAAGTTTAAGAAACAGTTTAAAAACAAATTAAAAACAGTTTGACGGAAACTAAGCCTCAACTTCGGTCCACGATTTTTTTAAACACAAATTTCAATCGTTCCACGATTTTTTTTCTTGATGTACGATTTTAGAACAGTGCCGAAACAAATTACTGACTTTGTTAAACAATACAAACCCGTTTTTTATGAACATGTGATGTTTCTGAATTTTTTACTTTTCTAGAATAGAATAATTTTCTAGAATAAAAAATAGGTCGCTTCTTTCTTTTGAAAAAAAAGCTTTGAATAAATCTCGATTAAAGGAGGACTATAGTCACATTTTTTTATTTTCGTTTCCTGTTTATTTTTTCATGCTGGTTCCATTGCGCATAAAGAAATTGCTCAAAAATCGCTTTGAAGCACACAAATTGCGCTCAAAAGCGCGCGTTACAGTCTGGCGGCCGCGGCCGTCTGGCCGAGTATCCGACAACGCGTGGCCGTTTCCTCCGTATTTTTCGCCTTTATTCCGTTCATTTCACATGTTTTTGTGAAGAAACATAAAAATTCTTCCATTTTAGCATGAAAAACGTAGGAAAAAGGCAAAAAATACGTAGGAAACGGCCACGCGTTGTCGGATACTCGGCCAGACTGCCGCGGCCGCCAGACTGTAACGCGCGTTTTTGAGCGCAATTTGTGCGCTTCGAAGCGATTTTTGAGCAATTTCTTTATGCGCAATGGAATTAGCATGAAAAAATAAACAAGAAATGGAAATAAAAAAATGTGACTATAGTCCTCCTTTAATCGATTGAAGTACCGATTAAAAGATAGTTGGGTTTGTAGTCGAATAAATCTGAAACTGCAGTGTTATTTTTATATTTTTTGAAAACTTCGGTTTCAGAAATAACATGTTTTTGGAATGACAATATTGACAATAATGTGCGAATCTCATTTTTATAAACAATAGAATTTTAGTATTTTTTGAATGAAAAATAAATAAAAGGAAACAATTCTGACAAGGGAACCACCAGAAATGTCCGAGAGCTTTTGACTTATAAAATATACCATTCGATAGCTAAGAACACGTTGTTCATTTATCTGTATTCAATTTTTGCTTTCGTGACCTGCTTTTCACGTTATTCGGCTCGAAAGTTTTGGTCCGAATATCCCCGTGACCTCTCCTCCCCCTCTTTTCTCTGCAGAATTTTGGGAAGTTTGGAAATTACAAAGAAAAATAATAGAAATAAAAACGTGAAGGCTAGAAATGTGTTTGCTTTTTGTATCTGTTGAAAAGCTTGGCAGGATGGATTAGGGGATAACAGGGATGGTTGCAAATATAACATCTGTGGTTCAATTCCTCTCCTTGAAAAAATCTTTTTGTTTTTTGAACAAACATGATAATCGGTCAATCAAGCCTCAAATCATTTTTTCACGAAATTTGGTACAATTTTCAGCTTTGTAGAGTCCATTAGTATTCTCGAATTTCCACTTTTTTTTTGCCCGATCGAAATTTTTGCCATCACCTGCACGAGAACTTGTTTCACAAAACAAGTTTTCAAAAAAGTTTTGTTTGAGAAGTGCGAATTTATAACGTAATTGCCTTGTTCATAGAGCCCAACTTCGTCATTTGTTCGAAAAACAAAAAGATTTTTTCAAGGAGAGGAATTGAACCACAGATGTTATATTTGCAACCATCCCTGTTATCCCCTAATCCATCCTGCCAAGCTTTTCAACAGATACAAAAAGCAAACACATTTCTAGCCTTCACGTTTTTATTTCTATTATTTTTCTTTGTAATTTCCAAACTTCCCAAAATTCTGCAGAGAAAAGAGGGGGAGGAGAGGTCACGGGGATATTCGGACCAAAACTTTCGAGCCGAATAACGTGAAAAGCAGGTCACGAAAGCAAAAATTGAATACAGATAAATGAACAACGTGTTCTTAGCTATCGAATGGTATATTTTATAAGTCAAAAGCTCTCGGACATTTCTGGTGGTTCCCTAGTGAGCCTCAAAATGCTGAATGGATGTCAAGAATGTGTAATAAACTAACTGGTATTCAGTGAACCGTATTTCAAATGATTTAATAGTGAAATAGTGATTTTTTTTGTTGAAAAGGACTCCCGAGTTTCGTGTTTATTTTTCAATTCGGGTGTGTCGACAATTTTTTTCGTTTTCCCCAATGCAGTAACAAAAAATATGATTGTTTTTATTCAAAAAGTGTTGAAAACGTAGATTTTAACTTTCAATACCAAAATCTTTCTAAAGTTATAAATTCCAGTTTCCAAAGTAACGTTTTCTCGAGATTGTCAAAGAATACACTGATTGTTTAGACGATATACTAGCCAGGGTTGTACGGGATTTCGTATTCCGTACTCCACGACTTTTCCCATTCCGTATTCCGGGAAAAAATAGATTATTCCGAATTTCGTAGCTCCAGAGGTCATTCCGGATTTCGGATTCCAAATTCCGGAAACGTAAAGGTCCATTCCGTACAACTATGGTTCAGTCGATATACGTGTTTAACATAGAAACCAAACCTGAAATAAATAAAACGCTCATATTGCAGTAGTAAACTTCTCTGCAATTTTTTTTCGAGTTTCAAAATTCGTATTTCACCAAAAGGTTTCTTAGAACAGCAGTCAATATTTTTCGAACAGTAGAATAATTTTCGGAATTTTAGGCTGCTTAGATCAGTTATAGCCTAGACTAATTTTTTTCTAAAAGTTATGAGTCCGGATGATTTTGATTGCTGTTTTAGGCAGTCACTAGCTTTGTGATACTAACTCCATCTGGTTTTTCGCAAAAATATACTGTTTCAAAATATGTAATTTTTTTAAAAGAAAAAATCCCGGTTGGTTTTTTGCGATGGCCACCGTCAAACTTATCTTTTCAATGTTCTTTCTGCTTTTTAATGCCGTTTTCATTAATAATAAAGACGGACTAAATGGTGAGTTTTTCGTTGAAAATAATCCCAATTTAGATCCTTTTTTGGTTTCTTTTGTTCCCTACATTGTTTTGTTCACAATAAAAACAATTTACTTATTTTTTCAAATCAGAAAGTCGTGAAACCGAAAATTTTGGTTCTCTCAATACCGAAAAATTTTAGGAATGAATATTTTCTGTTTCTCACATCTTTACTATTATTACCATAAAGATTCTGTATGTGTGTTTGTCCGTCCGGCGCTGGCCCTAGCGAGGCTCCTACTGAACCGATTTTCATAAAATTTTGACTGATCGATAGAGAATGCTGACGGGATGATGCCCGTCTTTTCCGTTTTCTGATAGGATCACTGATAAGCTCTGTGCTATCTGTGCACATGGTCAAAATCGCGTTCCCCAGCGGGAGCCAGGCGGTTGAGGCGCGAAGCGCCGGTTAAGGCGCGGAGCGCCGGAAATCGTCTGGTGAGTTTTTATTTTCAGGACTTTCTGGGAAAACACTAATCACTCATCAGTATCATAAGACCATTTCAAGTGATATTTGAACCTGAATTTCAAGAAAGTGTTGATCTTAACATAAAGACCCGACCGGATTAAATAAAAGTTTATATTGAAACAGTAACTTTTTTGCATTTTTCTCAAGTTTCAAAGTTCTTATTTTATTGAGAGCATTATTAGAAATCTGTGATTTTTTCACGGAAACAGGTGCATAAGTTCCAGGGCGTTTCAGGGCATTCAGGTGTTTTTTTCACGATACAATTGGCTATTTAATGCATTGAAAACTGTTTTAAGTGTACGACAGTCTTTTTTTCCTGACGCATTGATCTGAAGTGAAATTTGAAAACTTTTGTGAAAAGTTTGAAACCAAATATCTTATATTCAACACATTTTTGTTTTGCTGAAACTAGATGTTAATACAGAACAATGGGCGGAGATTTTTACTACATTTTGCAGTTACTGTCATTGTGACACGAAATTAACTTTTTTTTGTTTGAAAGTTTTTCTGTTTCTGAACTTGTTTTTTCCTAAAATGAAAAGAAACCGGTTGCTATTTGCAAGGTGTATCGAGAAACGGATTATTGCAGCTTTTATCAATATTCAAGAAAAACTGGAATCTAATGTTTGTAAATTGATCTTCTGTTCCATCGAGCGTGACTTTACTCGAAAAAAAAGGGAATGAACTTTGAATTTGTATTACTGTTATCACCCAAGCAACAATCATACCACCATTGCTCCTACAATGAAACCAAACTGAAACTGTGATTTTTTTTCGAAAATTTCGGTTTCAAAAATAATATAATTTTGGAATTTTTCTGGAAGGACAATATTGACAATACTTTAAAATGTTGATTGATACTAGGAGATCTCCGCGTGTCAGCGTTCAGCTATGAACCGACTTTCTAATAAGTTGATAGTGAAGTGATTCCAAGTTGGGATTCTTCTGGTTTTTTTTTTGGTTTTCTCCTACATAGTAGTCCCGTACTGAAAATGTTCATTCATTTCCCAAATACAAAGGTCTTGAAACTGAAAAATTTAATTTTCCGTACTGAAATATTTTTAAATCGTAATTTTTCTGTTTCGTACATTGATTTTTTTTCGAGAATGTCAGAAAAAAAAACATTAAACTTCGGCCATTGATAGAATATTTTAAGTAAAATTTGCAGCTGAATTGCTCAAAAATGACTCTTTTGAACATGTGATTCTGATCGGATTCATAAGGTTTTTATTGAGAATGGAACCTTTTTAACATTTTTTTTCAAGATTCAAAGTTCCAACATTCGTAATTTTTATATAAAAGCAGTACTGTCTTAGAGTAAAAGGTGAATAATATCAAAAGTTCAAGCTATTTTGAAAAGGTGTGATTTGATGTGTTACCCAAAAAATTTTGTGAACAGTTTGAAACTGAATTTCTTCATCAGTTATATTTTGATTCGGCTGTAAACTAGGCTAGCCCAGCCTGGCTTCCAACTATAAAAAGGGGCGGAGCTTAGGCTTAGGCTTTTCAATCACCCTGATAATGCCAAAATCAGTTGGGAATTCATTTTTTATGAAGAGAAACTCAAAATTTTCAAAAAAAAAATTCTCTGTTTCTGATCTTTTTCTTTTCTAAAGTGATAAGAAACCGGAAGTCTCACAATGTTTGTCGTTCGGAATCTATGCTTGTAGAACTGTTTTTTTTTAATTATTAATTCCCATGTGATTGTTAAAAAGATCAAAAACATGAAATCAATGTAATTTAATTCTGAACTGAAAACGTAAATTTTCAACAAAAAAAAAACTGGTTCACGTTTCTTATTTCGACTGATATTTTAGTTAAGATAACGCTAACGATTTGTGACCTGCTTTCCCCCACATTTTTTGTTTAGCTACGATTCATTTCGGAACTTTGGTTTGATTGAAACTAGCAGAGTTTTACAGAATGGACTTTTTCGATTCCGGAATCCGGAATCCGGAATGACTTTCAAAGCTACGGAATCCGGAATCCGGAGTTCGGAATAAACTCTTTTTTCCGGAATACGGAATCCGGAATGATCCGGAATGATGAAAATTGGCGAAAATGAAAGCTGAAAAAAGCGAATGAGTTCGGAAAGCAGTTCGGCTCCGTTTTACAGTGCATTTTAAGAACGATTTCATGCTAGGCGCATACCGGAGTATTCTCAATAATTCCACTATTTTTCTTGAATTGAACATTTTAAGTCGTAACGAAATAAAATCTGTTTTTTCGGAATCTGGAATTCGGATTACGGAATCAAAAAAAATTCCGTACAACTCTGGAAACTAGTACGAAACATTAATTCGATGACAAAAGGAACGGACCACGGCATAACGCCTCAAAAATAATCCAGTAGTTTTTTGGGAAAACTTGAAAGTGTAATTTTTTCCTCAGGAAACTTACTTACTAGGGATTGGTCAGAAATAGAGATGAACGTTTGGGACGTGGTTAAACACATTCGAATATTGAAACCACAAAAACCCATGTAAATTAATTTCATTTCGAAATAGTGAATTTTTTTTCATAAATTACTGTTCCAGTTGCATGTTTAGTCCCATTATCTTAATTGAAAAACAATAGTGCTTCCTGTAATATTTCAAGGGGGTTTCAGATTTTTGTTTAATATTCCTAGTTTTTGCGCTGCTTTTTTGAAAATCTTTTACTGGTATGTTAGTAGGTATGTTAGTACCAGACATGAGCGGGAGAGAAATTTCCGAATCCGGAAGACGGAAGTCGGAACAATTTTCGAAAACTCGGAAGACGGAAGACGGAAGGCGGAAGAAAGGAAACGGAAGGAACAAAAAAATACTCAAAACTGCTCCATCTAAAAAAAAAAAACTAAATTTTGTGACATGAAATTGCAACTTTTGAAACAAAAACGTAGTTTTATAATGAACCAAGTATGTTGAAAAGCGCTAAAACCGATTTGAAAAGTTGAAAAATTTGAAAAATCTCCCGCGAATTTCCGTCTTCTCAAAGCTTAGAAACGTTCGGGAACACGGAAGATGGAAGCCGGAAGACGGAACAATTTTTGAAAATCCGGAAGACGGAAGACGGAAATCCGCTTATGTCTGGTTAGTACTGGTATGTCTAGTAGATAAGGCTTTAGCAGGTCAAATCAAGTTGCGTTAAGCATCCAATCGAATCAACATAAATCTCAAACCCATGCAAATATTCATCAAAACAGTACATTTTTCTCAAAAAAATACTGTTCCAGTTTCATCATTTCTCTGGCAATTTTTAATGGAAAAACAATGATGTACCAATTTGTTCCAAATTTAGACTTTTTCAAAAGTATTGAGGTTATCTATGAAACTTAAAGGGGGAGTAAAGCATTCCAAAAAGTATCAATGCTTTCATATGAATGGACGCAGAATTCATGCAGGAAGAAAAAATCCTCTTGGACTAGGGAAGAACAACTATTATAAAGGCGTGAATTTTCTTTTTCACGAACTCCCCGAGAGTTTTCCAGTGGAAAGAGGAACTCCCCGAGATGGGTTTTTTGGACACTTTGAGAGCCGATACTTGCGTTCAGAGGCATTTTCAGACCCTAGTCCAAGAGGATTTTTTCTTCCTGCATGAATTCTGCGTCCATTCATATGAAAGCATTGATACTTTTTCGAATGCTTTACTCCCCCTTTAAAAACCAAAACTAACCTCACTATGAATTGTGATTGAAATTGCGAACTTCTCTGGAAAAAATAGTTTTTTAAATTTTTTTTCGTTGTTAGCTCTTATTGCACAATAGTTCAGAAATAATTCAAGTGTATATTTTTGAAAGGGATAATTTAGATTTGGAAGCAGTTTTAGTCTCACCTGGAAAAATTTTCCGGTTTCGTGTTCCTTATTTTTGTTTGTGTTTTATTTGGACACTACTGATACTTAAATTTTGATATCTTATCAGATTTCTGAAAATCTAAATTCATCCGAAACCAGGCATACAAAACCTTACAAACACGAAAATTTTTATAATCGGTCTATCGGTATAACAATCCAAATCAAATAATTTTGGCAGAAACTTGAAATATATACTTTTTTATCTGTCGAACTTACTGTTTCATGTTTTACGTAATGTTTTGAGCGTTCAGCAACTTTCCGTCTTAGTTTTTGAACGTTCTTAGACGGATTCAGGCTTATGGTGTGTCATATTAGGGTTCATGTCAACTCGAGGAGTCAGCTTCGTATCAAATAAAAGCAAAACTGTAACCCATACAAACTCATATCGAAACAGTATTTCTTCTTTGAAAAAATTGTTTCAGCTCCCTCTTTTCTCTTGTCATTTTCATTGAAAAACCAGTAAAGTATTCATTCGATAGAATTTGATAAGGTTGAAATCACTTTTCAAACACAATAATTTGTAATTTCTAGATTTTTTTCTGTCTCATAGAAATTACTTTGTCCCGAGGAATACTAAAGTTTGCTGATGTTTTACTTTACAATTTTTTGTGATTTTTTTTAGAGTGAATGCTTTTGGCTTATAATAGGCTATATTAGAGCAAAGTTGTACGGAATTTCGGATTCTGAATTCCGGATTCCGAAAAATTTGATTTCATTCTGAATTCCGCTTTCCAAATTCCGCGAAAACAAATTTCATTCCGCACTGTAAAACGGAGTCAAACTACTTTTCGGACTCAATTGATTGTATCTACTTCAAATCTCGCGAAGCCAATCATTCCGGGATCTGAATTCCGTATTCCGTGAAAATAGAGTTTATTCCGTATTCCAGATTCCGTATTCCAAAATCGAAAAAATCTGAAAAAAAAATCCACAGGTCTGCTTTAGAGTACGTCACTTATCGGATCAACATAGAACAGAGTAAGTTTTCTTCAAAAAAACTGTTTCAACTTCCTTACTTCTCTTATCATTTTCTTCAGAAAAACAGTGGCGATTCCATTCGAACCGAAATCAGACTTTTGAAACTATCGACACTTATTCTCAATATTGAGGTCCCATCCAAACTGATTATGAATTGGTATTGAAATCGCTAATTTTTTCGTGAAAAAAAACTTCGAGAATTTCCAATTTTTAATAACATTTTTGTTGTTCACATTATTTGATCTGATTTAGCCAGGATAGGACGTCCCGGGGAAACAGCACGTTATTGGAAATCTGGAGCCCTGATGTGATCGGAATCAATAAAACAACGTTAAAAATAGGTCATCTGAGTTCGTAATAGCTGTTGCTATAGAAAGTTTGTTCTATTTTTATAACGGTTGTCAAGCTAGTTAATCGCACAGGATCGAACTGAAACCTATGTTAGCATATAGTGTTACAGTAATTATTTTTTTTTTTTGAAAAAGTTAACTGTTTCAGTATCTCTTTTAGTTGACATTGAAATAATAGTAATTCAGTTCCTGTCGGGCCTTCGTATGCTAATTTGATTTTTTTTCCAGTTTTTGTGAAGTCATCATACAACTGCACAGTCCGGAAGTAATGTTTAGGAATAAGCCGAATCCCAGATGATTTCATATCGAAACAGTGATTTTCGGTGGAAAATTTTAGACGAAAATAAAGATGTTAGCCACTATCAAAACGATTTACAAATAGTTTCAAAGCTATTTTTCAAGTTGTGATTCGAGGATTACTGTAGATGTTAGGTCAATATCCGACATATGCAAATGTAGAAACAGATTATTTTACTGTTTCTTTTTGTTTTTATTTTATCATAGTCTTCCTTTCAGCAATAACACTTGATTTGGTCCATAAATTCGAGAATAGTAAAGTCAAAAAAACTCTCCTTGTCTAAATTCAAGATTATTAGATCGTCTCAGAGTAGTTCAGGTTGAATTAGGCTATTCTAGGCTGCCTTGGGCTATCTGAAGAGCCTAATAAGTGAAAATGGATTAAAAAATAAAATATCATTTAAATATTAAAACTGGAACGTAGAGGTCCAAGCACACTATCTATGAACTGTTATTGAAATAGAAAATTCCTCTGGAAAAATTTTCAGTTTCTCATAGTTGGCAAACGAAATGCTGCATTTCATTGCTTTCATTCCGTTACTGATTTTTTCTCTAGCAGCACCAGCTTTTGTCAGCGGCGCTTTCGACAACTTCATTGAGCTGCGATAACCAACAAAAAGGAGATATAAAAAGTCAGTACCTAGTTAAGTCTACATTTTTTTACCTTTATCGGAGAAAATTCAAATTGTTCAAAAAATGTACAGAGTTTTTTTTTTGAGTTCCGCAGGATTCCCGGGAAAATCACTATTTCCCGGAACTCCCGGAACTAACGAGAATACCGGGACTCCCGGAACTCCCGGAATTCTAGTTTTTCTCGTCCCGGTATTCCCGGAAATTGCCGGAAATTGAAAATCGGAATTTTCCCGGAAATCCGGGAAATCTTGTCCCGGGAGCTCACACTGTACTAGACCGTCAGAAAGTGGGCATATGAGACCCTGTGAACATTTTCGTTTTTGGCCCCGCCCCTCTTCCAGCAAACCACGCCCACTTCAAGATTGAAAATTGACTTCTTCATCTTCGGGGGGCAGATAGCGAGGCGGGCGGGGCAGGGCGGGCGGGGGCGGGCGAGAGAAAAGCTCCGGAAGCTGCCCGCCCCCGCCCGCCCCGGCCCGCCCGCGACAAGTATGATTCATGGTAATTCATAAAATTGAAATACGTATAAAGCACAAGTAGCAGGAAGGTCTTAACTAAAACCAAGGCTGTCAGATCTCGCGGCCGGCCCGGGCCGCGGTCGACCGGCCGAGGCCGTGAGGCCGTGAGTGTAAGAAACAAAGCTTGAACTTTGAGCAGCCATATCTCTTCCGCTAGTTATCCGATCTCAAAACGGTCAACAGATAAAATGAAGAAAAAATCAAGATCTATCGATTGATGTAAAGACCAAAACAAAATTAAAGCAATGAAATGAGCTATGCCAATTTTAAATGAAGAATCGTTACGGTCAGTACTTCAGAAGCTATTTTGCTTCGTTTTTTACCTAAATGATCTACAGTAACCTATAATAACGTTTATACAGCTTTGTAAAGGTACAACGGCGTTTTTCGCATTTTCGGCAATTTCACCAACATTTGCGAAAAATTGAGTTTGGAAACTGACCGCACAAACTATAAAATCTGGTTCAGCATCAAAAACTGCACAGGGAGACCAACTTTCAGACAAATCGGTTTGTTAGAAGCCGAGATATAAGAGGCAAAGTGAAAAAAGTCCGGAAGTTGAGGAAAATCGAACATCTGAGAGTCCTAATCAGAAACTGTAGAATAGCTTTGGCTCTGGCCAGCAAATGGTTTAGTATTGATTGTCAAATTATTCCCAAGAAGATTACCTTTCGATCAAAAAAAAAGACCATCAAAAAATATTAAGTTTGAAGTAAGTTATAAGCTCGCGGCCTCACGGCCGGCCTTTGGAGACCTATCACAGAGTCACGGCCGGCCGGCCGGCCGCCACCTCGGCCGACCGCGGCCGGCCGTTTGACAGCCTTGACTGAAACTAATGTAATTTTGTATTGAAACAGTCATTTTTCTTGGAAGAAATAAAGTTTGCTTGGAAACACGTCTAGTCTCATCTGGATAAATGTTCATGCTCCTTGTCAGTGTGTGCAGACGATAATTCGATCGATCCGTTCCAATCCATCTGTCCTGAAATAAGACTCTCCAAGTGATTTATGGTTATTCATGAATTTGAAATGTGTATAATTTACAAGTAGCGGGAAGGCCCTAAATAAAATTAATGTAAACTTGTATTGAAACAGACACCTTTTTTCTGAAAAACTCACAGTTTCTATAATTTCATATTTGTAGTTGGTTCGCATAAGAAACTAGTTTAGAGATTGAGGGGACATTATATTTATAAACGTTTTTTTAGATTTGAAAACATTTCTAGGCTCACCAGGATAAACTTTCATGTTTCATATCCCTCATTTTGACTGATGTTTTATTTGAACAGCGATAATATGTCTATCTTTTCCGATTTCTGAGAATCTGAAATCTATTTGGACTAACGAAAAAAAAAGGAATCACTTTTCAAAGTCAACAATGGCTGTTTTTTTAAGTTATACATAATTCATCCAACAATTCGATACGAGTTACGTTGATTTTGCAAAAAAGTTGAAATTTTAACTTTTTTTGGAATTTTTCCAGATTCAGGAATCTTAATTCTCACAAGGTTTTCCGATGTTTATAATGGAGTTAACACTTCAAACTTTGTTCTTTTTTTCTGATAATTTTTTGGACTTATGGTATTCTATGAGAAGATTTTTCATGTTAGTTCAAGCGGCGGGGCAAGTTAGCAATCGAATCAAAAAATTGCAAATTTTTCGTATTTTGTTGTTTCAAGAAAACTAACTTTCCGAGGCTTTACAAGATTCTTGTTGAATTTGTCTCGCAATATTTACAAAGGAAAAGGCTGCTATTAAGTGCTAAATGTTGAACTAGTCCGACAACTTTGTCTGAGTTTAGTTCAATTTGCAGAAAGTTTGAATTGTAAAGTTCGCTGTTTCAAAAAACGTATTTCCTCAGATTTTTTAAAGGTTCATATTGAAACTGCCCCTATTTATGCTGGTTTTTTGAGTACTCTTACAACAACACAATAAGAATTTTGTTAATTTTTACATTTTACAGAGACTTGAACATTTTTGGAACTTTTCCAGTTTCAGGAAGCTCAATTCTATCAAGATTTCTGAAGTTTTTATTGAAACTATCGTACAAGACACATTTTTTGCCGATTTTTTGAGCGTTCTTAAGATCCTTTTGTTTCATGTTATGCCATTTTAAGCTTAAAGGAGGACTAAACTCACTTAAACAATACATTGTTTCTGCTTTAAAATTCTACGCTGATCACGATTTTTATAACGCGGCCTAGAGATTCCATCTGTGATTCCTAGGCCTTCTTGTCCTCTCGGACTACACGGTGGGATTCCTAGGCCAGGAGGCCACGGTCATTATAGGGGTATCTGTTTTTTGTACGATTTTTCAGAACAATTTTCGCCGTTTAGAGCGATTTTTGAGCAAAATCACTATAAAAATCGTGATCAGCGTAGAATTTTAAAGCAGAAACAATGTTTAATTTAAGTAAGTTTAGTCTTCCTTTAAGCGGGTCAAAACAAGGGTGAGTTACGTTTCTGATCGAATTTACAAAAAACTTAAGCTCATGCAGATTTAAAACGAAACAGTAATTATTATTTTTGAAAAATGACTGTTTCAGCTGCCTGCTTAGTTCTGATGTTTTTATTGAAAAGAGCAATGGATATTTTATAGCTTCCATTTCAAATGGTTCAAGATTTGAATGGAAACAATGCTAAATAAAAATAGAGATAGAGATCTCGAAATCAAGTTCTGCCAAAACATTCAACTCACTTTTTAAATATAGCGAATTGTAACTTTTTCGTATTTGCTGCTTCAAGGAAAGTAATATTCCAGGGCTGTTTCAGGTTTATGTTGAATAGTTCTTGCAAATTCCTCTGTGATGCTTTCTTGAGAGTCCATTAGAATTATGGTGCTTGGTAAGGCTTTAGCAGGTCGTTAGGCACGTCTCATATCGAATCAACATAAAACTGAAATCCATGTAAATTTATGCTGAAACAGTCGTTTTTTTTTAATTGCTTTAGTTTCGTTTTTCATAACATTTTGATTGTAAAAACAATGACGCTTGTAGATCCATTATGCCAAAATAACTATCAACCAACGTGAAGGTCTTTACTGAAATTAACGTAATTTTGAATTGAAACACACATTTTTTCTTGGAAAACATTGACAGTTTCTTGAGGTTCATACCCGTTGTTACGTCTGATTACACAATAATCCCGAAATCGGTCGAAACAGTTTTCTTTTTTTTTATAGGAAAATCTAAAGAATCCAATATACTCAATATGAGTCCCGCTCGTTTTAAAGAAACTCGAAACTGTAACTTTTTCGTATTTTTCTGTTTCAAGAAAACTAATTTTTCCAAGATTTTTTGATGTTTATGTTGAGATTGCCATAAATATGAGACATTTTCGTGCTGAATTTAAAGCGTTTCTGGACTTCTTTAGACTTAAAATTTGTCATGTCAGGCTTTAGCACGTCGTATCAAAAATTATAAGTTATCGAGCTAACATAGAACTGAAGCTTCTGTAAATTTGTACCGAAACAGTATATTTTATTTTTGGAAAAAAACAGATTCAACTGTCTGTTTAGTAAAAAACAACAGTTATATTATTTCCATTGAGATCCACCAGCCAATTCCAGACTTTTCAAGCTATTTTTGAGTTAGTTTTAGAGATAGGACTTGATGAATCGACTTCTAACATAAAGATGTGAATGAAGTTTTATATGAAAACAAATAGAAATAGTTTTTTTTGGGGAAAATTTTCACAGTTTCTAGAACTTCATATTCATTGTTAGTTCCTAATAGAGAATGGTGATGGATAAACTTGCTACAGAATTTTTTAAAATCAAATTTCGACACATCTAGCACTCTCTAGTCTCACTTAGGGTATTCCAGGCTGTCTGACAAGGATATACGCTAGGCCTAGGTAAACCGGAAGCTCCTCTAAACTGTCCAAAACTACCCTAGACTATCCCAGGATTATTTAGGCCTATTCAGGATGTTTTGATTTTCTCTGTTTCAGAAATCCTACATAACCAAAGCCCTTAATAAATTCGAGACGTTCAATTTTCTAAAGCGTTTTTTATGGAAGGTTTTACTATTTCGGAACCCTAATTTGTCTGATCTTTTCTTAACTAGCAATTACATTCACAGTATCAATTATCGAAAAGCTTTCCATACCGTTTAAAGATACTGGGAGGTCTGAAAAAAAAACTGGAGTTTTTAATTTTGTCATTTCGAAAAAAAAATGGTTATAAAAAATGTGTTTTTTTTTTTTTTTATATAATATAAGGCTTATTTCGACTTTTTAGAATTTTTTTCTGTTCCAGAAACCTTATATCACAAAAGTCTTTCAGAAAAATGTTCACATGTTGCTTCTACGGCAGTTTTTAAATTAAATGATCAAAGGCTGTTTCATTTTCTTTTTTCCTGTTTCTTGAGCTCCATATTCTCAAAATGCTCTGGAAAGGTACGATCATACTTACTCAGTGTTTTTTCAATACGGTTTTCATACTTTTCAAAAATCTGAGCTTATTTATAAAAATTTTCACTGCTTCCTAACTCTAATTTAACTGCTAGTTCTCTAAAGGTCACAATTTATTTATAATAAACGAATGCTAACTATTGATAATGAAAACATTTCTGAAAAGCTCAAAACTTACGATTTTGAGAAGATGGTACGTGAACCTATTATTATGTGGAGCACTGTATAAAACAAATGCCATGAAAAATTCGAGATTGAAATAGCACAAAAACTTCATAAGTGATTTACTCGGCCTACGGGGCAGTATCGAGACTTCTGCATGCTAAACAAAACGAAAGTTTTATTTAACTCCGCTACTTTTTGATCGAAGGTGGAAGCAAAGGCCAAGATCTGATTGGTGACTGATCAAAGAAAGTTTCCCTGTTTTGTAATTATATTTTAACTGATAGTTCCCTAAGGATCACATTATATTCGTGAGGCTTTATAAAATATTGAAAGAAGAAATCTTCTAGAAGATCGCTAGAAGAAAGTGGCACACAAATTTGATTTTTAGAAAGTGATTTTTTTAGAAGAAAGTTTCCCTGCTTCGTAGTTCTACTTTAACTGATCGTTATTTCTGAATCACAATACATAAATGATTTTATTTTTAATATTCAGTTTTCGCCGAATTTCACGGGCTATTTTAGGCAATTTTGCTGAGGGTCTAGAGAACGTCTCTCAATTAGAAACTATATTAGAAATATTAGAAAAAATTATTAGAAGAAATTGGAACTGACATTATGTCATTTGCAGAAAATCTTGGAAAAGTGTTATAACAGTGAAAAGTTTTCGGACGAATTCTGAAGTCAGAACAAGTTTTTTGTTTTGTTATGTGGCTTCCTTCCAATTTGTTCGAAAAATTGGCACTGGGCCAAATTTCACTGTTAGGACCCAAGTTGTTTTTGTGATTCCGACGTCAGAGAGCTCCAGATGTCAAAAAAGTGAAAAGTGCACGTCATATGTATTTTTCCTGAAAAATCTTCCAAAACTGATCGCATTTTGTGTGGAAACTCAAAGCCTACTTGAAAATAATTTTTCATTTCGATTCAATCACTCATAGCCAGGTTATAACGTTTCGGGCAAAGATCACTTTTTTCGACATCTGGAGCTCTGACGTTAGAATCAATAAAACAACGTTAAAAATAGGAAATTTAGATTTCTAGCAGTAGTTTTATAGAGTTTGCTTTTTTAGCATTGCATGAGCGCGAAGTAATGCGCAGCATCGAACTGAAACCTATGTTAGTAAATAGCGAAAGAGTACTTTTTATTTGAAAAAGTTCACTGTTTCAACTTTTGCTTTACATGATATAAAAACGATAGCAACTTAGTTGTGATTTTCACAAATTGACTTTTTTTTCTTCAGTCTCAATGACGGCTCTTCGAACAACATTTGTAAGTAAACTGAATCCCAGATAATTTCATAACGAAACAGTGATTTTTTTTGGAAAAAAGTTGTCGAAAATTTGGACATTTTCAAACAATTTGAGTCACCAAAAAGCTGTTTTCCGGATAATTTCAAAATCATTTTTCAAGTTTTGATATCGGTGTTACTGTAGTTGTCCAAACTAAATCCAGAATAAATGAAGCTTGAAACAGATAAAACTTGGATCTCTAGATTTTCATAAAAGAAATTTGTTTCTTTTTTTTCACAAGTCGTGAGACAGATGAGTAAATGTACAGGCTTGAATTGAAATATATGTAAACATATAGTAAGACAGTAAAATGTTTTTTGTGAGAAAATTCACTGCTTTAACTTTTGCTTTGCTTGATTTAGAAACGATAGTAATATAGTTCTTGTCTGATATTTTTGAATTCAAATTTAGATTTTTTATTATTTTTTTTTATTTGGAATTTTCTGTTTCACTATTGTCACTTATTTTTCTTCTGATCCTTTGTTTCAATTTTCGTCGAGTATGCGAGGTAAAACCTATTGACTGTAAATAACCGGAAACTAGCCTGTTTCTGACTATTTTTAACTATTTTCATTGAAAATTGCAGAATGAAAAGCATAGGAAAGTCTAACAATGCCTAAAGCTCAAATTATTTCCAAAGTGCATTGTACTTCCATCGTATTTTTCTGAATAGTTTCGAAAATATAAGGATCCTGAAACAGAAAAAGCTTATTCTACAACATCATACATTTCATAAAGGATCAGAAGAAAAATAAGTGAAAATAGTGAAACAGAAATTTCCAAATATAAAAGTGGGCGCAGCCAATCCGAACATATCGAACCTAGTGAAACTAGCCAAAACTAGCCTAAGGTCCACAGTGAAGGCCCAAAAGTACGCAAACAAGCCCTAAATAAACGGAAAATTCACTGTTTCTCCTATATGAGAAAAAAGCCTGAACTAGCCACTCTGATTCACAAACACTCTACTACTCCTGAAGTTGACAAAAAAGTTCACTGTTTTTTCACTGCTTGAAATGAAAACCAAATTTACAGTTGTTCGATTTCTCGATGTGACGAGAAGGTGAGCTTTTTTGAAAATTCTATCGAAAAACGGAAGAAAAAAGCATAAAAAGTCTAACCCAGGCCATTCAAAATCAATTTTTTTTCCCTACCTCATCTTGAACTGAAATACAGATTCACAAGAAAGTTAAGTGAAAATAGTGAAACAGAGAATTCCAAAAAAGTGAGCGGAGCCAGTCCGAATGTTTTAGAACAGCCTAAAAAGGTCTGAACTAGACAAACGTACCACAGAAAAACCTTGAAGAGAGTCTAAAATTACCTGAACAAACCTAAAATGAACTGAAAATTCTGGAGTGTCCACACTTACTTACAGTTTTTCAGTTCCAACCCGTTTTACAGGGTGGCCCAAAAGTATAGGACGCTGTTGTAGCTATCGACCCAATTCTTTTTTTCACTAGGTCAATTACTTTTTCGAAAGTTAATCACGCATATAGAACCCTCACAAAACCAATATCTTCATTTTCTTGTAGGTTTTGAGAAATCATGGAATTATCACACCGGCTGTCGATTTCAGGCCTAATTTGGCATACTTTGGGGCTGGATATTATCCAGGCCGCTTATTAGAATTCCAAGAAAATTTTTTTGGAGATAGCCAGTTACATGGTCTATCTAATTCGATTATTGTCAGAACCCGAAATGAAGTGCAGACCCCCAGAAAACTTAAAGTGTTGAGCCGTTGAAAGGGTGCGGCGCTAGTCGGATGTGGTCTGACAGTGTCGTTAGAATTTCACTAGCAAACACTTTTTAGAAAGCAAAAACCAACAAAATTTGTTGAAAAAGGGATTTTAAGAGGTTATCAGCCGTTTTTTGTTCTTTTCTGAAGAATACGATGCTCCTAGACACCACGGTATCTACCACTAAATTTCCACCATGGCCACTTTTTCATGAATTTGGAACCATTTTTCACTCATATCTGTTTTCATTGAGCTTCAATGTTCATGAAATAAAATTAGAAACATAAAGGGATATTTTCACGTTTCATAAAAATATTTTAAAACCCTATCCGATAAATTTCAAACTATTTTTAAGCTATGGTAACCAGCGCCGCAGTGCCAATTTGGTTTTTGCACCTTTTGAATGCTGCATGGGGAACAAAAATTTGAATTAAGGATATATCTTCAAAAACCTAATTAATAGAGCATATGCCACCAATTAGTCAAGTTTTTCTCATGTGTTCAGTACAATTTCTTGAATATATAGCGAAATCAAAGTGTCCTATACTTTTGGGCCACCCTGTAGACTATTTCCAATCAAGTACCCTTTGTCTAATTTTTTTTTCTGACAAAATTTCAGTTTCATAATTATTTTTTATCTGATAACTTCGAAAAGTCCATAATTGTCCATGATTAACAACTTTTTTAAAACTCAATCCTCAATTTGTGGAGCTGTTTTGGGATATTTGACAGGCTTTGAGAGTGCCAAGAAAAGAATGTTTTAGCCCGGCTTAGGCTCTTCTAGGCCCCGATTTAGCCCCATATTAAAGGCTCAGATTTTGAGGGTTTTGAGGGAAATAGCGTGTTTTCAAGAATTTTTCAGACAAGAATGATGTTGTAGAACAGGCTTTTTTTCTGTTTCAGTCAGTTTTTATTCTCGAAAATACTCAAAAAGATATGATGATAGCGCAATGTAATTTGCAAAAAACCATTGTTATGCTTTGCGAGGTTTTTCGGTCTGCAAATTTTCAATGAACGTAATTGTGGTAAACTGTCTTGTTTGAATAGTTTTTTTCTGTTTCACAGCTTTTTGTTCACTGAACTTCCATAGAAATCTCAATGAGTAAGAAAAATACACAAAATAATTTTTCAAAATTTGTTTTTAGGCATGTTCTAGTCTCTCTGACAGGCCTTGAAAGTGCCTAGAATAGCCTGGAACTTGAAGTTTGTCATTGGCTAATTTAGGCTTAGTGTTTGGCTTTCTGAGGCTATGTAATGATGTTAATAGCTCCAGTTTTTATATCCTCTTTTGAGACATTTCAAGCTCTTTTTAGACTGTTTTAGGCCCTTCGTAGGCTGTTTTTTTTTGCTGTTTAGGCTATTCTAGGCATATTTACACTAATTTTTTGCACTTTCACTCGAACACGTCAACTACACACATCGAACTCCGCGCAGAGCCCAAAGCCACTCACTTTTTTAATAAGATTTTTTTTCGTCTCCACCAATTTTATTAGATTTTCTCTATTTTTTCGTTCTTGTTTTTTATACCACAAAATATTATTTGATCTAACTCCACTTTTTTCTGCCACATTTTCTATTTGATAAGATTGGTGATAGCTAGAAAAAAGTGGGGAAAATGAGGAAAAATTAGGTTTTTTGGTTTCTAGGAAAGTGTCAATCCTAAGAGATTGATTATTTTTGAATATGGCCAAATTATTTGATTCTTGTTTTGTTGGTTTTGAGGCTGATTCAGGCTGGTTTAGGCTTTCAGGCTTTTTAGTTCAGGTTTGATTTTAAAAAAAACAGGCATCGATACCAATAGAGAACTATTCACCCAGCGGATTATTTGTCGGAATAGTGAAATAGTAAACTTTTAGGTCTTTTTCAGGCTATTTTAGGCTATTTTAGGTCGGTTTTCCCGCTTGTAGCCGTCCAATTTCATTGAAAAATGTCTGTTTTCTGACTGTTTTTTGAACTTTTCTTGCCTCCTAGGCACATTCACTTTATGAGAAAACCACAAAAAAACCTTTGTGAAATATGTTTTTTTTTCAGAACTTTTCATTTCTTCCTTTTTATTATATTGTACTGATTGAGACACGCCGATTCGATAGGTTTTTTAAAGTTCTTGAAATGAAAGGTTCATCAAATATAAACTTGATAAAATCATTATTTGTTAGATAGGGAAAACAGTGAATTTTCAGTTTATTTTAGGCTTGGTCAGGTAATTTTAGACTCTCTTCAAGGTTTTGCTGGGGTACGTTCGTCTAGTTCAGACCTTTTTAGGCTGTTCTAAAACATTCGGACTGGCTCCGTCCACTTTTTTTTTGGAATTTTCTGTTTCACTATTTTTACTTATTTTTCTTCTGAATCTGTACTTCATTTCAAGAACAAGGCCTGGTTTAGACTTTTCATGCTCTTTTTTTTCCATTTTTCGATAGAATTTTCTGACTGATTACGAAAAAGCTCACCTTCTCATCACATCGAGGAATCGAACAATTGTAAATTTGGTTTTTATTTCAAGCAGTGAAAAAACAGTGAACTTTATTGTCAACTTCAGGAGTAGTAGAGTGTTTGTGAATCAGAGTGGCTAGTTCTGGCTTTTTTCTCATATAGGAGAAACAGTGAATTTTGTTTGCGTACTTTTGGACCTTCTCCGTGGACCTTAGGCCAGTTTCGGCTAGTTTCACTAGGTTCGATATGTTCGGATTGACTGCGCCCACTTTTATTTTCGGAAAATTTTCTGTTTCACTATTTTCACTTATTTTTCCTCTTATCCTTCATTTCAATTCTGGACGAGTATTCGAGGTAAAACCTAATGACTGTAAATAACCGGAAACTCGCCTGTTTTTGTTTGTTTTATTATTTTTTTTTAGTATGAAACAGTAAATTTTCAGTGTATTTTAGGTTTTATTTAGGGTTTTTTCTATGTATTTTGGGCCAGTTTGGGCTAGTTTCAGCTGGTTCAATATGTTCGGTTTGGTTCCGCCCAATGTTTTTTTAACCCTCTGTTTCACTATATTCAGTTACTTTTTTACTGACTTGTACATCAATCTCGACTCGGCGAATGTTTGGAAAAAAAACTATTGCCTGTGAAAAGCCTGAAACTAGCCTAAGTTTGGTCTTTCAAGCTGTTTTTTTTTCATATTTGGACCTGAACTATAGAATTCTTCTGACTGATTACAAAAAGCTCACCTACAAAAAACTGTGGATTTGGTTTTTATTTCTAGGAATGAAAAAACCGGAAAATTGTTTGTCAACTTCAGGATAAGTCAGGTATCCTCAAAGCAAAGTGGCTAGTTTTGCCTTGTTTTTTTTTGATAGCGGAAACAGAAAACTTTGATGCATTACATGAAAGTCGGTTTAGGTACTTTTAGGCTTTTCTAGGATGGTCTCAGACTACATTTAGGCTATTTTAATACATTCGGACTAGTTCTGCCCACTTTTTTCTGAAATGTTCTGTTTCACTGTTTTCACTTATATTTTTGCTGACTATTTATTTCAATTCGACGTGTGTGTGGAAGAAAAAAACTATTGATTGTAAATAGCCTGAAACTAGATTTAGGTGCTGCAGACTGTTTTAGTTTCATATTTCGACTTAAATTACGGAATTTCATAGCTGAATTTCTACCTCTATAAGTAGAGAACTTGTCGAACCATACTGAATATAATTGTTATTTGTTGAAAAACAGGAATTTTTTTTTAGCAAATTCAGTAATTGTTTTAAGATCATCTAAAGATATTTCGGGTATTTTTCTGCTCAAAGTTGTTCAGACTTGTAAAGTTCTGGTTTAAAATTATTCGCGCTCGCTCCGCCCACTTCTCCCACTTTATCAGATAATTAAGTCCATGTAAAACCTTCAAAAAAAATAAAGAATATTGGAGTTTATCTTGAGCTGATGCAGACATGAAATCCATGTTCGGGGTCACCAGCTCAGATAAGTACTGTTTCAATTTTTCAATAATTACAATGCTCTTCCCATATCAATAATGTTAATATCGCTTCAAGTATCTAAGAGTTTGGAAAAAGAAATCTCTGAACTAAGCTCTCTAGGCTCCGCCCACTTTTTTTTGAAACTTGTGTTTCACATTTTTCGCTTAATCGCCGCCTGTTTTTGTCTGATCTAGTTTAGTTTAGTTAAAGCTGTTTTAGGCCAGTTTCGGCCTATATTAACAAGACTTGAACTTGTTTCGTAATATCACTCTAGTCTACCTTAAAAGTTCGACGGCTTTATGCTTACAAAATGGACCCCGTCCACTAGATAAATCTTCTGTTTCGCTATTGGTATTGATCCATTTTTGGAATCTATTTCACAATACCGTGATAAGAGTTGTTCCAGATTTATAATCATTTGAAATTTTTTGATAACAATTCATCGAAGAACCGAACTGCTTCATACTATTCATTATTTTTCCCACTTTGGAAACAGAAAAAAATTAGGTTTATTCAAATTATTTTTGGCCAAAATGGGCTAGTTTTTGCTATGCTAGGCATTTCAGATTACATAGTTTGGAGAGGCCAGGCAGGCTTCTTTTTTTTCTAGAAAGTTCCGGTTTCACTGGTTTTACTTATCCAGTTAAGAAACGTTTCCATAATTGGAATTGCATACGGGTGGTGAAAATCTATGATCGTGTTTTTCAGGCTTTTCAGGTCTTGTTTTAGTTCAGTTAGCGCTGAATTAATATTTTCCCTCTGGAAAATTAGTGGGTTTTTGGAAACATAGAAGCTCCGCCCATTCGAATAGTTTTCTGTTTCACTGTTATCCCTTATTCATTTTCAAAACTAGTTTCATAATATCAACATAATTTCTCCTGAAACAACTTGAACAAGCCAGAACGGGCATTTCATGTATCATGCTTGAGGCATTCGGAGTTGAAAAAGAAGCAAACTCTTGTTGAACCATCATCATTTCTCTCGTTTTGGAAACAGAAAATAATGTCAATACGAGCTTTGTCAAGATGTTTTATGCTACAAATATACTACAGGCTAGAATGAGTTTTTAAGAATTTTGGGCCGACTTAGAAGTTATTCCCCTTTTTTAGGAAAATCTCAGTTTCACAACATTTACTCATCGAGTTACAAACTTTTTCCATATTAACATCAAATATTCTTTTTTAGGCTTGTTCAGAATTGTTAGAGCCTGTTTAGGCCCTTTTAGCTGTTGTCCAGTTAGCCTATGTTTTTTTTTGAACTTTCCCAAGCTAGGTATTTCAGGCTTTTCAGGCCCCAAGATCTGAGTAAAGCTCCGACCACTTTTTCCTAATTACCTTCTGTTTCACTATTTTTATTTCCCCATCTTCTATAATAACTTTTTTCCCGTTCACTTCGCTGGTCTTCAAAAAAAAATAAACTTCAGTTCAAATTGGCCTACTTTTTCAGAAGATGTCTACCACCCCGACATCATCTTTCCTGACGTCATCTGCCAAATCTACAGCACCCTCCACCCCTCCAACAGAAGAGCACTGGCTCCTGAATACCCTGGCGACGGCGGTTCCTGGCACTATTGGAGTGGTGATAATTGTGTTCAATGTTATTGGAAATTTTGGGAATTTGAATGTTATTTTTGCTACGATAAAGAGTAAAAATTTACAGGTGAGGGAGATAGGCCACGCCCACTTTTTTCAAGCCCGAAAATTCAGTTCTATCAGCGTTCTGTCAGCTCAAAACTGAAACTCAGACTCCGCCCACTTTCCCCAGAACAGAAAATTTGAAATGTTCTGATCCCTTTCCAGAATCATAACTTACAAAGCTACATGAATTTTTAAACTTGTCGGAAACAGAAAAAAAAAACTCCGCTCATTTTCAAGATTTGTACGCGTTCTGAAATTAGTTTGTGTTAGGCTCCGCGCACTTTTCAGACTATTCGGACTTTAGAAAAATTAGACTCCGCACAATTTTACAACATTTTTGAAAAAAAAAATATAGACTGAACGGAACGCTTTTCAAGCTGTCACGGCTATGAAACTTGCCTGAAACTGAGGTATGAGCTCCGCCTTCTTTTTGTGATTCACTCTTTTCTGATCAGTTAGGCTCCGCTCACTTATCAATGTCTAGCTAATTCCATTACAATTAGGCTCCGCCCATTTTTCCAAGAACAGAAGTTTTAGAAACCGGGTTTCATAATTGATGCGATGTAGATCTTCAAACGTTTCCAATTTTCAAACTTTCCTGAGACAGAAATATGAGCTCCGCACACTTTTTGGTCTCCGACCAGTTTTAGGCCACGCCCACTAACCCCCTTTTAAATTCATAGGTTTGAGACTTTTTCTCAATCCAAAACCATCGTTTTCTCGTGATTTTCCAGGTTCTTCAGGCATTTTTAGCCCATTTTTCCCTTTTTTTCACCCCAATCTCTGTAATTTTTCATTTTCAGTCGAAACACGGTTGGCTCCTTGTCATCCTTTGCTCCGAACACTCATTGTGTCTTCTCTTCGAATTTGTCAATGTTTATTTTGCATTATCAGGTGTTCAAATCACCCGCCGGGCCTGTTTATTATACCTAACCCCATATATTTTTATCAGTTTTCTACAATCAACTACTTTTATCGCTTTGGCTTTGGATGTTTTGATGTCTTTCACTATCGTTAGCCGTTATCAGAGATGGTATATGCCGGTTTATTGTTGTTTTATGGCTTTTGTGCCATCCGTGCTGCCAGTTGCGTTTTTGACAAGGTTGTGGAGACAGGTAGGTCAAAAATGGGTAAATATGGGAGGCCTGAAAAGCCTGAGACGGCCTAAAACAGCCTAAACCGACCTGAAATGCCTAGACGGGCCTAAAAAGCCTAGATGTTTTCTGATTTATTTGCAACAACTTGGAACTCTATAATGTTCGGAAAACTCCACTACAAGCCTAAAAAAGTACCTGAAACAGAAAATGCTGGAGGCCAAAATTTTGATTATTTTAGGCATTTAGGCTCTAACTGCAGATTTTGAGGGCCTAGAAAGGCCTGGACGGACGTAAAATGGTGTATTTGCGTCAGAAAAGTCTAGATTCTGGGCTAAATAAGCCTGAGTCAGGTCTCAAACGACCAGAAAATGCCTGAAAACCTGGGAGGGCCTCAATAGTCTATGATTATTTCAGAAAATCTAAAAACCCCGAATTCATTTTGATTGATTGCAATCTTTGCATCAATGGGAATTTTGGGAAAAAAACTTGCAAAGCCTAAAAAAAGTGCCTGAAACAGAAAAAGAGTCGAAATTATCTCACCAAGATTTAGGTATATATGCTCTAATCATAGATTTAGATAGGCTAAAAAAGCCTGAATAGGTCTAAAATGACTTTTTTGAGCTAGAAAATCCTAGATTTTTTGTTGCATGGACAGCCTTGGACGCGCCTGTAAAATTGCTAGGGTCTGAAAAGCCTGAAATGCAAACTCTAAAGCAGTCTGAAAATGTTCGGAAAAGAGCTCTTAAATGTATCGATTTCGTAATCCAGGAAAGGTTTATAAAAAGTTGATGAAACAGAAAATTTCAAGCTTAACAGGCCTGAATAATCATGGAGAGTCTTGGGCATTTAGGCTCTACTTGAAGACTTGACAAGCCTTAAAATGCCTAAACGGGATTAAATGGATCAGAAATGGTCTATTCGAGTGAGAAAATCCTAGATTTTAGACTGAATACGCCTGGAGGTGTCTATAACGACTAGTAAAGCCTGAAGACTCGGAAGGGTCTGAAAAGCCTGAATTGCCTAAACTCGAAAAAGCCTAAGAAAAAACCTGGAACAGCCTACAAAGCCTGAATTTACTATGATTGGTTTCACCTCTATGCAACATCAATGTTTTTGCGAAGAACTTGTAATGCTTGAAAAGTGAATGAAACAGAAAAATTTGAGCTAAACGGACCAAAAGTTTTGGGAGAGTCTCAGGCATCTAGGCTCTGCTTTAGGCTCTTTACGATACCTGAAGAGGCCTGAAATCAAAATAAAAAACAAGGCAACGCTGTTTAGGCTCGTTTTTCTTGGATTGTCCTACATCTCTTAATACAGTATGCTTGACTGTCCAAGGCTGTTTTAGGCTTTTCTTGGCTCTTATAGCCCTTTGTAAGCCCAAATTTTCAGGTTTCCGACGAAATTATCTTCCTGTGTAACCCTCCCTTATCAATGGATGCCAAAGCTGTCAATATCTGGGGTGGCCTTATCACATCAATCAATATCACTATATTGATTATTTATGGTTATGTTTACTGGTATTCCCATCAAACAAGTATGTCAATTTAGGCTGAAAATACCGTAAAAACTGTATTAGTATTGCCCCTCTAATAGTATTGCGTCCAGAAATTGACATTGAGAAATACACTTGCCCCTCTAACATTAATAGTCTTGCCTCTCTAATACACTTGTCCTCTAGTAGTATTGCCCCCTTTGAGGTCGAAGCTCGCATTGAGGACCTAGAAATTGGCTAATGTACTGAGGCAATGTTTAAAGACGATGAGAGCTTGGCAGATAGTGATGATTTTATTGAAACCGAATAATATATACCATATATAATGTTGGTGTATTATTATTCTGACTCATTTTTTGCTTTTTTAAAGCTTTTTTTTTGCTAAGATTCTGGTTTTTGCCCTGTTGATTTTGGAATAAATTTGATTTTTTTTCCAATTTTCGGGCATTGAAAAATAAACTTGCCCCTCTAGTAGAATTGCCCCCGGGCGAGCACTTTGAAAAATAGTATTGCATGCAATACTAATACAGTTTTTACGGTAAGCTTTTTCAGCCTAAAAACTTCACTAAAAACCCAATTTTTCCAGCAAAACGCACGAAAGACTCAAAATTTGCTCAAAAGATAATGAGATCATTGACAATTCTAGTATGTGTATTCTGTTTTTCATGGGTCACTTGTATGGGAATGGTGTTTTTGGTGGATTATTTCACGGCGAATCCGACTATTATCATGTTGGTCAGAAGTTATGCGGTGAGTTTGGGAGGCCTAAAGTGGGCCTGGAACTGCCTGCATCTGGTCTGAAAAGCCTGAAGTAGATCGGAGATAGACCAACGAGAGATCTAGAGTAGACCTAATTCTGAATTTTATTGATTCCGTTAATAGCTTCCAAAAAGCTAAAATTTTTCAAGATAGAAGCCTGAATCAGAAAAATTTTCAGGTTTTTTTGGTCCTGAATAGGCCTAAACGAGGGTCGGAAAAGGTCCAAAATCAGCTTCAATGGGCCTAAAATTGGTTTGATATTAGTCCCAAATCTAGTATTCATCAAATATTCTGAAAGCCCGAAAACTTGAAAAACACAACATAGGCCTAAAGAAATACAAGAAAAACCTGAAAAAGTCCAAAACAAGCTTTTTCCCATCCTAAGCTTAATTACGGTCAATTTTTCCACTTTCGCAGGTATTTTATGTATACTTTAGTTGGTCTTTCCGTTGATCCCTTATGGTCCTTTAAGCTTATACCGTGATTTTTTAGGACGTGCATTTCGCGGCAAACCAAAGTACGCCGGAAAAGTCCGTGGACTGAAAACATGGCACAACAGGCCTAAAAAATCATAGTATAAGTCTAAGGGACCATAAGGGACCATAAGGGACCATAAGGGACTAACGGAAAGACCAGCTCAAACTATGCATGAAAGGCTTGCGAGTTTAAAACATGTTCTATAACGAGAAAAACAGGCCTAACCTACCTAAAACTAGCCTAATCCAACCTAAAAAAAGCCTTTTTTTTTCAGGTAATCTTCGCCGCCATCTCCTATTCCCAAACTTTTTATGTCTACTTCATCCGATCGGAAGTTTATCGAAAAGAATTCAAAAAGCAACTATTCTGTTGGAAAGAAGAAGATTCGACAACTGTCCGAGTGGTTTCGATGTCGAGGAGTACTAATAATGTTTGATTTTTTGCTGTTCTTTAAATTACTGAAAATTCTGGAAAAAGTTGAATAAAAACGGGTTATTGAAGCGGGGAAATTGGTCTGAAATAGTGGGAAAGGGCTTAAAATAGCCTAAAACAGAATTGAACCGTCCAAAAAAGTCTATTCGGAATCGAAAATGTTTTATGTTTCGATGTTTGTATAACTGTATTTGATGAAATTGTTTCCCAGGTTCAAATTATTTATTACACATGTAACTGATTCCATTACTTCGATCAATGCTCTCAAAAAGGTTCACTTTCCACTATTCTAAGACTGCCTTGCCAAGCGGAAGACAGGTCAAAAACAGTTTCCAAATTATTGTTTGATGTTTGCCAAGCTGACCTCACTCACTAAATCCTCTAAACTTGCTTTACCCTGGAAAGCCTGTAAACTAACCCTAAATCGTCAGATGATTTACAGAAAATCCAGAAATTTTCTATGATTTTTTGATAGGCAAGATAGTGATTAGTGTGCCGTCTCGCGAGACAATTCTCGCAATTCTCGTTTTGTCTCGCAATCGTCCCGCCTCGGGCTTGTCTCGTCTTGTCTCGCAGAAGGATCGACTTGTCTCGTTCTCGCAAAAGATCGTTTTTGTCTTGTCTCGCAATTTCTCGTTCTCGCAATTTCTCGCAATTTTCATTTCTCGCAAAAGGATCGCAATTTCTCGGAATGCTCGTCGATCGCGTGAAATACACTATTTTCTGGCCAAAATTTGCTCATAAAAAATAATTGGGTTTCTTCTTGAATTTTTTAGTTTTGATAAAAAATTCCGTGACAATTTGTTTCAACCTTTTTCGCCTGTACGACACTGTAGTTCACGTGCTCGACGAGCATTCCGAGAAATTGCGATCCTTTTGCGAGAAATGAAAATTGCGAGAAATTGCGAGAACGAGAAATTGCGAGACAAGACAAAAACGATCTTTTGCAAGAACGAGACGAGACGATCCTTTTGCGAAACAAGACGAGACGAGACTCGCGAACAAGAAAGCAAGACTCGCAAAATTTCTCGTACTCGACGAGCATCAATTCTCGCGAGACGATACACTAATAGTGATACAAAGTTTTTTTTCGGTTTCGAATAACTTTCTAGTATATTTTTAAGTTTATCCGTCATTGTCAAAATAAAATCAAAATAAGCTCAACTAACTTCGAAAAACCTTCAAAAACAGATATGTTCTGTACAAATTATGCAAATAACATGAATAAAATCGATTTTCGTATCTTCTTCTCTAATAAATTCCGTTATGGTGGAAAAACAATACAGTAACGTATCCATAATATGGTATCCATATTATCAATATTATGGTATCCATATTATGTGTAAGATACCAAAATATTGATTAGTATAGCAGATTATTCAATTTCAATTCAGCCTAAAACTTCCCAAACCAACCAGAGACGGGCACAAATAATCCAAAATACATACGTTTTCATAAGACATTTCCAGTTTCAGAAGGTTATTTTTTGACCGCGCCGAATAAATTTGTTTGTTTGTTGGTTCCGGCAAAATACTTTATTGAGCCAAAATGTTGATAGAAAGTTGAGAAAAGGATAAATGATTGTGAAAGTATTTTTAGAGGACAGTCGGAAAAATCCTAAAACTGACTCAATAACACCAAATAACCTAATATTTGAAAAATAATTTTGTGACACAAAAGTTATTTTTCCTGTATCAAATAATTCATTTCTCGCCATTTCGATTCAGCTCATTTATTTAGCAGTAGATAAATACAAATAAAACTTCACCTTATATTTGCTTCAAAATGATGCAAGTAACATCAGTAAGACCTATTTTGTCCGGTTAATTACTGCAAAATCGTGCTTTGCCAACATATTTATTCCAGTAAAGCTTTTTCACAGATTCAACATATATTTTCATATTTTATTTACACCAAACCAAACTAGCGCAAAAAATTATAAATACAAAAATTTTCGTAAAACATATCTTCCGGTTTCAATAGGTAATAATTTGTTGATTTGCAGTAGTTCTAATATTGACAGAATTAAAAGTATCAAAAGTGGAATGAAAAAGTTTTGAATTATTGCTAGAGTAATGGCAAAGTTTCCAAATCGCACTCATTTGGCTGAAAAAAAAAACGATTGAAAAAAAAACTGAAACGGCCTGAAGCAGGCTTAAAACAGCCTGTGGCAGCCTATTCCAAACTATAAATATTTCTGTTTCAAAAACATTATTTCACGTTTTCTAAACTGACCTTACTCACTGAGTATTCAAATGGGCTTGCGAACTGAAAAAATTCAAAACAGGTTGAAATACCTTCGATCTTCAGCCAAAAATAACTAAAAGAAACTGTGTAAATTATTCATATGTTTCAAGACGGTAGTCTAAAGCAGCCTAAAACTTACTAAATACTCGGAGCTTTGCCAAACAAATCACGATTTGAAGTATGCCTTGGTGACACACGAGATATATCTTCCAGTTTCAAATAATTTCTTTTTTTTTCATTCAAATATGAACATGTTATTATATAGGCTATTATCAATGTATTCAAAACAATGTGAAAGAACACAAACAAAATCAATTTCTCCAACTTCTATACACGTTTAGTATTTATTGATATTTTTTCCAGTTTCAAAGAAGTCATTTCACACTCAAATGTGTGGAGAAGGTGGGGTTGAATAGATGGTCGGACATCTCCCTTAGCCCTCTCCTGAATCCATCATTCCTACTCCAGAAAGGGGGGCCACCTCAGGCCGTCTCTGTAAGCGGGTTAGCACGAGTAACAACGAGAACACACGCAAATATGCAATATCCATTTATTCATCTCACAAGCTGGACAGTACACTATCCAGTACGAGTGCCAATACAGCGGATACAATAAATAGACTGCCAGGACTGACTGCTCTAGCGGAGATGAGGCCGGTGACAAAGTGGCTAACGACGCTAGAGGGAGAGTCCGGACGGAAAGCATAAAGCTGCCAAGGCGAAGGCCGAGGACAGATCAAAAGGGTGAACGATATCCGAAGGGAAAACTATAACAATGTTACCGCACCATTTAATAGGCCTAAGCCTATAATGTGTAGCGGATCAAGCAAGTAAATAAGCAACAATAGAATATAGCAAACACCAGCTGACTATATTAGCAGAGCTAACTGACAAGCGGGTGATCAAGACGGACGCATGAGAGCGACTGAATGAGCAGTGCCTCAGCGCACTCGCTGATGACCTGCGTAGGCGCCCAAAAGGGGGCACTACGCAGGCGGCAATTCAAACGAGTGCGGTAGAGCGCGCTTGCTAGAAATCAGCGTAAATGGCTTATAAACCGGTAGAAGAGATAGCGGCGAGGAATATAAGAGCATAGGAGGCTGTAAGGGCTCTAGGTTGGTGGGCCAACCCCATGAAGAGACCTTACATGTCCTTCCAATCGGCAGGGTAACCCCAAAGAGGGGGAACTCTGTCGACAAAATGTACGAAATTTCAATGTTCCCTCAGCTAGACGCACATATCAACTAGACATCCCTAAATTGCATAAAATAAGAAAGTGTTCATAAGAAATTGTTCGGTTTCAATAGGTAGTTTTATGGTAATACAATAAATTGGTTGATGTTTAATGCTTTTTAAATTGATTGAAACAAACTACTGAAATGTAGAACGAAAAACAATAGAATTATTGTTGAATTTCCAAATTGGGTCTGTTTACGATTCAAAAAGCCTTGAGAAAATCCCGAAAGGTCCCTGAACCGCCTGATATAGCCTATTCCGAACTAGAAATATTTCTGTTTCAAAACTATTATTTTATGTTTTCCAAGCTAAACTTTTTCACTGATACTTCATAACTAGATTCAGAAATGAACAATCAAAAAACATACTGAAATACAAAAAACCAGAACATAAAAGTCCGACACTTCTATATAATTTTGTAGTCCAGGAAGAATCTAAACCAAAAAGCTTAGAGCTAGAAAAGAACCTTAATTTTCAGAAAAAATGTCACAAACTTGAATAATATTTCTCAGTTTCAAAACCTTTGTTAAAGGTTTCCATGAAATCGTAAAATTTTGATCAGTATGTTGCGACGGCATCATGACTTATCGATTTTCAATAATTGAAACAAAAAGCCTCAAAAAACTTGCGTTTTCTGGAAAAGGTAATTTGAATGTAATGTGGTTCATTTCAGAACAGCTTCAATACTACTTTTTTTCGGTTTCATGACTTTCCCAAATCTGAAAATAGTTTTCGTTGAATAATAATCATCTTTTTTTTCGAGGAAAAACACAGAAAAAGTTTTGAAATTCAACTAAAAATGAGGGAAAACGTGCTCAAATATTCAAAATTTTCAAATCCGGGCCGGACCGGGCCGGAGGAATTGTCAACCGGCTCGGCCCGGATTTGAACACGTCTGCTGGAACCCCGTTATATTTTCTTCAAAGAGATGTGAGAGTTTCACACTAATTCTTCAATTTTCTATACTACACGTTTATATTTCCATAATACTTTTTCGCAATTCATATTTGTTATTTCACATCCACATGATTTCAATAATTTGACTTTGTCATTAACATTTTTCAGTTCCAAAACTGTATGAAAACTTTGGTGAAACCGTGAGAGAGTCAGGCTTCAGCGGGATCAAAAATTAGGTCGATTCATCAAATGAAAAAAGTGACTTTATCAGTCAACAGATCAACAGAAACAGTGATGAACTCAAGCTAGTTAATGCTCTTCTTTGTTTTTCGATACGAACATTATAGTTTTCATAAAGACAAAATCACAGTCTACAGATCGAAATAATGAAAAAACATTGAATTAAAACTATTTCTTTGAAACTGAAAAATAGTACTGCTTCACTGAAATGAAGGAAAGCTTATCATACTTGCAATTTTCCGGGCCGACCGGGCCGGGCCAGAGATTTTTCCGGCCCGGATTCAAAAAATTTTGAACTTTTGAGGTCGTTTTTTCGCATTTTATATATGATTTTCACGAAATATTTGACTTTTCACCACTAAAAATAGTCAAAAATGTTATTCAAAAAGAGATATCCCCAATTACTGAAAAAAACAGAAAAAAAATTTTTTTTCAGTGCAAAAAATTTTGACCCGGGCTGAGCCGGGCCGAACCGGGACGGGCCGGGCCGGAGGAGATTTTCAAGTCGGCCCGGCCCGGCCCGTTGCAAGTATGAAGCTTATATTTGAAAAATATTAATCCTTTTTTCTCTCGGTTTCAAATAAAAGTTTTCCTTAATTCCTATTTATATTTTTCAGTACTAGATTTTCTAAGCGATTTCTTTAATCAAAACTTTCCTTAATTCCAACTATCAAAAACCCAATAATGAAACAGTCAAATTTTACAGTTTCAAAGAAATAGTTTCACTTCGACGTTTTTTCCATTATTTTGATCTCATTGCTCTGGTCGAATCTTAAAAAAAAACATGTTTTTCGTGATCAGAAAACAAAAAAAGAAGTTATGAACTAGGTTAAGTTTCTTACGGTTTCAGTTGATCTGTTGAATTCAATTTATTTTTCTTTTGATGAATCGACCATTCTCATAATTAGCCTGACTCGGAAAAAGTTGGGATTAAACCAGATGAACAAATATTTTTTTCTGTTTCTAAAAGGAGTTATTATTTTCCAGTGCTTTGAACATACATTATAAGGAACATACATTATCCCCTCCTACTTCTTTCGGTTCAGTTTCATAGTTGATAATTCAATTGGATGTGATTTCAGAACTTCGATCAGAATTCTGCTGTGTGATCAACTATCAACTACAGTCTGAAGTCTGAAACAACCTGCAATTGCCTAATTCAATATGAAATGTCTTGAATTTATTTCAGTTTCAACTGATATATAGAAAGACTTGTGTAACTGACTTTTTCATTAGGCGTGATTTGCAATAACATGGAAAAAACAAAATGTAAGTTAACTGGCATTCTGCGATAAAATTTAGCAAGCCTTCACATCAGTTGGCACAAACTTTTCAAGTTGATTTTTTTTCGGCCATTGACATATCTTAGTACCACCCTGGATCCCCTAAATACAAATCACACAATATGATTAGGCTCCGCCCCTTTCCTACTGTAGACGATGCTCGATGAGCAAAAAAATTTTTTTTTGAGCCGATGGAGATATTGACGAGATCTCAACGGGAATCGATAAATGGGCTCATATTGAGCATATAATGTCTCTTGGAGCAAATTCCAGCTCGACTCCTTCATGGGGGAAAATTTGATTTTTTCACCAATATGTCATTTTTTACACTTTGTACTCCCGTCCTGAAAAATTTTTGAACGGCGTACAGACTTTTCACCTCAAATATGAAAACCCCCACTATAGGTGGTCATACCATAAAAACATCTCCCCCTGTTTCCCCCTGCCACCATGCCGAAAAAGAGCAAAGTTTGTGCTCAGCACCCCGAATTTGCACGTATCCCTATACATGATAAAAATGGTCATGGTAACCGATTTTGAAAATATTTTTGTCACATGTTGCCCTACTCATATGTGATACATTCACAAATTTTCAGCTCATCTGAATCACTCCTGTAGTCGTGGCACGACTTCAAAAAGCCCATCTCCCGAAAAAATCAAAATTTTCAAAATTCGTTTTTTTCGAGCGGAATTTGTTGGATTGATGCTTCTTAAGTCCTAAATAGTCGTTTCAAACAAAAATCTGATGGTAATTATCTATTTCCAGTCAGATATTAGGACTATAGCAACTTTCTGAAGAAATTTCTGAAAATTTCATGCTTCAACAAGAAAAAAGAGATAATTCAGATCAGATTTTTGTCTAAAACGGCTATATAGGGTTTATGAAGCATCAATCCAACAAATTCCGCTCGAAAGAAACGAATTTTGAAAATTTTGATTTTTTCGGGAGATGGGCTTTTTGAAGTCGTGCCACGACTACAGGAGTGATTCAGATGAGCTGAAAATTTGTGAATGTATCACATATGAGTAGGGCAACATGTGACAAAAATATTTTCAAAATCGGTTACCATGACCATTTTTATCATGTATAGGGATACGTGCAAATTCGGGGTGCTGAGCACAAACTTTGCTCTTTTTCGGCATGGTGGCAGGGGGAAACAGGGGGAGATGTTTTTATGGTATGACCACCTATAGTGGGGGTTTTCATATTTGAGGTGAAAAGTCTGTACGCCGTTCAAAAATTTTTCAGGACGGGAGTACAAAGTGTAAAAAATGACATATTGGTGAAAAAATCAAATTTTCCTCCATGAAGGAGTCGAGCTGGAATTTGCTCCAAGAGACATTATATGCTCAATATGAGCCCATTTATCGATTCCCGTTGAGATCTCGTCAATATCTCCATCGGCTCAAAAAAAATTTTTTTTGCTCACCGAGCATCGTCTACAGTAGGAAAGGGGCGGAGCCTAATCATATTATGTGATTTGTATTTAGGGGACCCAGGGTGGTACTAAGATATGTCAATGGCCGAAAAGAAATCAACTTGAAAAGTTTGTGCCAACTGATGCTCGTGTTTATCGCAGAACTTCAGTTAAAAAAAATAATTATTTTCATTTTTTCTCGGTTCAAATAAAAGCTTTTCTTTATTCCCATCGATATGATTTTATTCTACAGGCACAATTGTTATCAGGAGCTTCACCTAATCACAACTATCAAAAATAAATAATGAAACAATAAAATTTTTCAGTTTCAATATAATCATCTGAAACCAAAGGGTTTCCATTATTTTGATCTGTTTACTATGGCTGAACCTTCAATAAAAACCTAAGCTTTTTGTATCGAAAAACAAAAAAAAAAGGCATGAACTTAGCTTTAGTTTATTGCCAATTTAATAATTGTTGTGCGAGGAATTCAAATTTTTATTTTCGCGGGCGGTCAGCCTTTTTTGATCTCCAAGCTATTTTTGATTTTACGCAGTGCAAAGTGAAAGTGGGCGGACCACCCGCGAAAAGAAATATTTGAATTCCTTGCACAACTATTATTAATTTGACAGTATTACGGTTTCAGTTGACCTGTTGAATGCTAAATTACTTTTTTTCATTTGTTGGATATACCATTCTCATAATAAGTCTGAAACACCATCTTCGGACTTTGTAAACGTTCGGAATAAACCGAATGAACAAATATTTTTTTCCGTTTCCGAATGGATTTATTATTTTTCCGTGCTTTGAATATACATTATAACGATTCTCTCACTACAACTTTTGCTTCTTTCGGTTCAAGTTCAAAGTTGATTATTTAATTCAATGAAATTTCAGGTAACCGATCAATATTGTGCCGTGTGACCAACCATCAATTAGTCTTGAACGACTTGCAATTGCTTAAGATTAATTGATGTAGAAAAAAAATTCGTCACTAATTATTTCAGTTCCAAAATTGTATTGAAAATTCTATGAAACAGTGTAATTTTGATGAGACTTGGGCCCCCATTTTTAAAAAATCTTATCAACCGTGAAAGACCGAGAACAGTCCAAAACGAAAACCACCAGACTTTCAAAGCTGGAACAATGTTCTTTTTTTCCTCGCGGTTTCAAATTCAAGCTTCTCGTCATTCCCATTGATTTAGTTTTGATCATCATCAGGCCCAACAATCATCAAAAACTTAACCTTATTCCAACTATCAAATGCCAATAGTGAAGCAGTATGTAAATTAACGCACCCTGTTAATTTTATTCAGTTTCAAGTTAATCATTTCAATTTAACATTATTTGTTTATTTGTTCCGTATTCGGTGGCCACGATATTAAAAAATCTGAACGCAAAAATCTGAAAAGCCTTGAACCACCGGTAAGTAGATTTTGGTTTCAGTTGAATCGTAGAAAAAAACCTCAAAACCATTTCCGTTTTACCTAGATGATTTTTTTTTGATGGACATAATTTCAAACGTTACGGTTCAAACGGAAAGTTAAAAGACTTTCTGGTTAAAATTTGAGCATGTCATCACTGTTGTCCGCACAACATTTTCAGATTGGTTTTTCTTTGGTGGTTGACCCATTTTAGCTTCACCCTAGGTCACCTAAATACAAATCACCAAATATGATTAGGCTCCGCCCCCTTCCTACTGTAGACGATGCTCGGCGAGCAAAAAAAAACTTTTTTTGAGCCGATGGAGATAATGATGAAATCTCAACGGGAATCGATAAATGGCACCATATTGAGTATTTAATGTCTCTTGGAGCAAATTCCAGCTCGACGTCTTCATGGAGAAAAATTTGGTTTTTTTCTCAATAAGTCACTTTTTGCAATTTGTACACCAGTCCTGAAAAATTTTTTCACGATCAACATCCAGTTTATTTCAAATATGAATACCCCTGACCTAAGTGGTCCTACCCTGAAAAAATCTCCTGAGGTTTCGCGGTGACTTAATGCCGAAACCGAGCAATGTTTGTGCTCAGTACCACAAATTTCAACGTATCCCTATACATTATAAAAATGGTCATAGTCACCGATTTCAAAAATACTTTTGTCACATGTTGCCCTACTCATATATGATACATTCACAAACTTTCAGCTCATCAGAATCACTTCTGTAGGCGTGGCACGACTTCTAAAAAACCACAACGGATTCTTAAAGTCGAAAAATCAAAATTCTCAATTCTTAAAATTTCTTTTCGGAATTTTTCCCAAAGGGTCTTAAACGTCATCAATATTCATTTTAGGCAAAAATATGAAATTTATCATGCCTCAAGGGCTATATTTCAGCCATTTGCCAACCTGTTACTAACTGGCATGGAGCTTCGTAGAGCTTGAAGGAGAAGCTGCGTTAAAAATGTTTCCTTATGGCACGGTTTTGCCTAAAATGAATATTGATGACGTTTAAGACCTTTTGGGAAAAATTCCGAAAAGAAATTTTAAGAATTGAGAATTTTGATTTTTCGACTTTAAGAATCCGTTGTGGTTTTTTAGAAGTCGTGCCACGCCTACAGAAGTGATTCTGATGAGCTGAAAATTTGTGAATGTATCATATATGAGTAGGGCAACATGTGACAAAAATTTTTTTGAAATCGGTGACTATGACCATTTTTATCATGTATAGGGATACGTTGAAATTTGTGGTACTGAGCACAAACATTGCTCGGTTTCGGCATTAAGTCACCGCGAAACCTCAGGAGATTTTTTCAGGGTAGGACCACTTAGGTCAGGGGTATTCATATTTGAAATAAACTGGATGTTGATCGTGAAAAAATTTTTCAGGACTGGTGTACAAATTGCAAAAAGTGACTTATTGAGAAAAAAACCAAATTTTTCTCCATGAAGACGTCGAGCTGGAATTTGCTCCAAGAGACATTAAATACTCAATATGGTGCCATTTATCGATTCCCGTTGAGATTTCATCAATATCTCCATCGGCTCAAAAAAAGTTTTTTTTTGCTCGCCGAGCATCGTCTACAGTAGGAAGGGGGCGGAGCCTAATCATATTTGGTGATTTGTATTTAGGTGACCTAGGGTGAAGCTAAAATGGGTCAACCACCAAAGAAAAACCAATCTGAAAATGTTGTGCGGACGGTTGCTCGATTTTTAAACAGAAAATCTTTAAAAACAATTTTAAAATGCCACGAACAACTCTGTTTCTTATTCAGAGTAATTCATCAGGAAATGACCTCATATTATTTTCTGGACAATTGTTGATATTCCCAGAGAACTTTTCAATTTTCTTTCTGAGACAACGCATAACTGACAAATTGACTGCTTAACCGTTTATTTTGCTTTTTTTTATCCAGAACACTATTGTTTTTGATTCCGTCGGCATGGATGAAAATTTTAGTTTCTGTTCCAAAAAACGGTTTGATATGAAAGAAATTCTAGAAATTCGTTCAACTAAGACGCCCAAAAAGTTCCAAAATATTTCGGTTTCAAAGAAAACTTCTGTTTTATTCTGATTAATATTTTCCAGTTATTACATTATGATCCTCAACCTATTTCAACTGTTACACTTCCGTTTCAATGTTGATTCTAAAAACCGATGTGATTTCAGAACCTTGATCAGAGAATTGTGGGGGACCGTAGAGTGTATTTTTTTCTGTGACCCCCCTCACCTCTCACCTATACTCTCTCTCTCAAAATACTCTCTCGCCTCCTATCTAAGGATAGTGGGGTGCGCGCGGGAGGGGGGAGCCGGGAGGGGGGAGCCGGGAGGGAGGGAGCCGGGAGGGGGAGCGGTGGCGGGGAAAAAAAAAGGGGAGAGTGTCTCTCATATTTACACACTCTCTCGTCGGGAGGGGCGCGGCGGCTCCTTTGATTACGGTAGCCCTTCCTTAATTTGGGTGGTCCATTAATCTGAGCAAAAAACCTGAGAAAATGAAATTTAATAAACCCCAATGATATTATACTTTTCTGAACCGGGAAAACATGAGGAATTCAACTGTGATAATCAAATTGAGAAAAAAGACAAAAAGCATGTGAAGGGGATCGAACCTGGGTCTTAAAAATGAAGTACATCCATGATAACCAAAAAGCGAACTTTTGTTACGAATGAGTATACGTCTACTTGGTTGACTATATGAAGAGATGTTTCCTCATATTGGGTTAGTGTGGAAAAATAATGAGGTGCAATGTTTTGTTGAATTTATGTCAAGTGTACTATGCACGCGGGTGGCCGAGTGGTCAAGGTGATGGGATTATGTTCCATTAGAGCGTATGCTCCGCGTGAGTTCGATTCTCACCCCGTGTCATTTTTTTTTGAAAATTAATTGTACTTTTTATTTTGTTTTAAATGCTTCATTGTTCAAACAAAAAATCTTTTCTGACTTTTTTATTCTCGGAAGACATCCTCCCAAAAAAGTACATTTTGAAATTTTGAATCATCTTTCTTTAAACATACCACCATTTTCGTTGTCTTTGGAATTTTGAAAAAAAAAAGCGCCTTTGGAATGTCTCTTCAAAGTTCAAACTCATTACCAAAAATTGATGTGGTACAAATTTCGAACAGACAATTCATTCCTCTCGGTAAGTTGTTTTTCAATACTTATAGATTCTTAAATATTTTTTAAATTTTGGTGATTGTTTTCTTTATAGACGCTGCTATCATACAAGGAAGAGCCCTGAAAGTTTCGCAATGTCCAACAGCTGGATGTTTGGGGTGGGGTAATTCAAAATCCCATAAGGTTACCACGCACAGAACAGTAGATTCGTGTCCTGTGGCATCTCACATGGGAAGACTCTCAAAGAAGGTAATTTTTCTTGAAAGCTAGAATTTAATAAAACTATTTTCTGGTTTATAGCGAGCCGTTGCCAACTCAACATCCGTCCCAAAACCACAGGCGACAACACTTGTTTTTGTCACTCAACCAATGAACCAATTCCCACAAGTGGTCTTTGGAGGAACACCGGTATTGCCACCACTGCAACCAACACAGTTGTCGGCACCCATGATGACCCCGCCATCTCAAATCTCAACACCTGTGAACCCCTTCACTCCGGATAAGTCAATCCAGCAATCGGATGAGGTAACAATTCATATTTGAAGTTGATTTACATTGATTTAATTTAGGAGATTGATGAGGAAGCCGAAAACCCAACACCAAATTTGATCTGAAAAACTTGGAAAAGTGTTTCTTTTGTTGTATTTTTTACTGTTTTTTTTTTTGTTTTACTGTTATCACTCAATTTATTTTTCAAAAAATAAATTGGAAATTTGTTGAGACATTTTTTTTCTTTCGTTTTCAAATTCAAACTTGCAGAACTTTCTTTGTTTCATTTTCCCATCTTCGTACAATGTTTGTTCTGTCTCCGATCCGAGTCAAAAGTGTTGGTTACATCACGCGATCTTCTGTTCTCCCTCAAAAAAGTTTCTCTCTCAAGGTACGTTGTGTTGCAAGTTGCCTTGGGTCAGTCTTGGCCCTTCACGATCCGCCTCTTATGTCGGCTAGACAGTCCCTTTCGAGAGATAGAAATTTTTCACTATTCAACCCCGTCGCGTGAACGCTCCGCCTCTTATGTCAGCAAGACCTCCTGTGACACCTTTTTTTGTTTCGGGTGTAGCATTCTACTAACTTTTCATTAAAAAAAAAGAAATCAATTTTTAAGATCTATCTTTTTGTTTTCAGGAAATAAAAATGTCTTCTTCGGATTTGTCCATGTCTTCTTCGGATTTGTCTTCTCTGAATTTGTCTTCTCTGAATTTGTCTTCATCTTCTTCATCCGAAAACGACTCGCTCACCACGTAAGTTTTTTTTTTTTTGAAATATTGTTGTTAGCCGAAAAAAAAGACAATTTTCATTATGATTGTTTCAGGAAAGACGTCGCCCAGCTCACACTTGATGGAATCAATGATAATAGCAAGCTCTCTTCATCTTCTTCATCCGAAAACGACTCGCTCACCACGTAAGTTTTTTTTGAAATATTGTTGTTAGCCGAAAAAAAAGACAATTTTCATTATGATTGTTTCAGGAAAGACGTCGCCCAGCTCACACTTGATGGAATCAATGATAATAGCAAGCTCTCTTCATCTTCTTCATCCGAAAACGACTCGCTCACCACGTAAGTTTTTTTTTGAAATATTGTTGTCAGCCGAAAAAAAAAAGACAATTTTCATTATGATTGTTTCAGGAAAGACGTCGCCCAGCTCACACTTGATGGAATTAATGACGACAGCAAACTCCACATTCTGGAACATTGTGAATTGGAAGCTATGTGAGTTTTCGTTGTCAAAAAAAAAAATCATCAAATTTGAAAATCCAATTACTTCCAAAAAAAAAACTTATTAGGTTATGTCTCTTTTTTCGATGAATCTTACGGGTTATTAGTCTCATACTGTCAGTATTCTAGTTATTTAGAAAAGTTCGATATTTTGCGACAAGTCCAGGTTCGAAACGTTGCACCCGATTTTTCGCTATTCTTTTTATAGGAAAATTTCTTGATTTTCTTCTTTCAGTCTCACACTCCGCAAAACTTGCCGTTCGTTCTATGACCTCATTGAGGCGAAACTCCCGGACGCAAGACTGAGTTATTTGGATGTCTTTATCGACGATAGCAGCGTCGAGGTTGGTATCCCATCAGAGAGCGGGTCCTTCCACCTGTACTATTGGCAAAAGCCGAACGGAACGTGCATTGCAAACGGACGTCGTGAGCTAGAAAGGCTCTCCAAAAACCAACAGTACTCTGAAAAATTTTTGGAAAACCAAAACTATTTGGAAGTATTTTTCAAAGACTTCCAAAATATACTCCGTCACCAAAAAAACCCACTCAAAAAATTAATCTTGGTTGCCCGTCGAATCTCACCTGAGGATATTCAAAGTCTTCGAAGATTTTTGTCAGCCGGGATTCTCCAAGTGGAAAACCTAGATCTTAGAGCTGATACGGATTCTTACTTGACCGAACTCCTTACATGTTTCGAGCCACAATTACACCACATACAAGTCGTTTATTTGAAGAAGTATGCGAGGAAATCATTTTCTCCAAGAATTGTTCAGTTGGATCAATGGAAAAACGCGAGAAGTGCGGATGTGTGGGGGTTCAGTGTGGACGATATAGATCACTGCCTCCACCTGAAAACTCTCAAAATCTATGTGGAACTACAAATTGAATTCCAAGATCTCGTACGCATCAAAGAGGTGAGTCTGCAAAAAAAAACTCAAATTTACAAAAAAAAGAAAATTCAGAAAATGGCGACTTCCGAGCATTTGCAATACATTGACTTCAGATGCATCGATCAACGTGGCTGCCCAATGCTTTTCACAGAGGAAGATAATGTCTATCGGATGAAGAATGATGGGAAACAATTGGTCCAAGAGTGGTTTTTGGGTTTTGAGTATGATGATTGAACCTTTTTCTAAACTTGAAATACTGTTTCTTTTTCTATATTGTTTTAAAACGTTTCTCGTTCTTTCTTTTTTTTTTTTTGCTAAACGAACCTTTTTTGTTATTTTTTTTAATTTTAAAATATTGCATTTTTTCCTAATTTTTTAAAATAACTTTTATAATTTTTCATAAATAAATTGGTGATTGAATAGGACTTTGTTTTCAGAAAAATCCAACAACGAAAAAGAAGAACACAGATCGATAGAGAGAGAGAGGACATAGACGCACAGGGTGTTGTTCATATTTGCCGCCAGAAATCTTAGGCCACGGTCACTAGGTCTTTTCCCGGTGGTCCTCCCGAAGGTTCCCTTAATCCCTCACCACACACACAGGAAAATCAATATTCGTCAAAAACATGAAAGATGTAAGAATAACAATTCAACCAAATTTATTGGATTGAAATAATGAAAACAATTTATAGATCAAATGTCTTCTTGATGGCTGGGAGCTCATGCTCAAAGAAACGGATGGTGCGCTGATGATTGAAGTGGAAGCGACAAATGGTGCACAAACCGAGAGCTGAAAATTATGGTATGTTTTTGATTATTTGAAATTATATATATTAAATTATATATATATTATAAAATATTAAATTATAAATTTTATATATATGAAAAAAAACTTACGAAGTTGGACACGTCCCTCTCCAACAGCTGTAGCCTGACGTTGAGCATTGAACTTTTTGCAATCATTGCAAACGTGGATGATGAGTGGTCCGTGCTCATAAAAAACATGTTGCGGCTTCAAAACAGCAGCTTCTTCCTTTGGAACGACAGCATTTTTGGCACGTTCCTTGAGCCATTCCTATAAATAAAAGAAACTAAAACATATATAGAAAAGATAAAATTACCATTCTTGTTACAGTCGCATCCTCCTCCTTGACATCTTCACGTTTGCGCTTCATTGGAGTCTTTGGGACAAATGGAACATTCTCCTTCACATCGTTAAGACCTCCGGAAGGCGCGGAGCGTTTGGCAACTTTCTTCTCACTCATGACTAAAAATGGTAAGAATTTCAAAAAGAATTTATTAAAAAAGATGAAAATAGACAGAAGGAGGAAGAAAAAAAAAGAGGGAGAGAGGAGAGTGAAACTGGTCACACAATGAATGAGTAAATGAATAAAAGGAGACACGTTAATAGTGGGCGGAGCCTAAAACGATGCAAACTGATGATGAATCATCAGCTTACCCTGGTCCATCAACCTGGGGGCGGGGCGCCTAAGCAAACAAAACATGAACGGTATCCAAGAAAATAGTAATAGTATGGAAAAACAAGAGAATCTGAGAAAAAATGGTCATCCGAGCAAGTGGACCAAAATTGTTACACAAAATGAAATTAGTCATGACCTAGAGACGACCACTTAGTGTCAGTTTTTGCAACTTCACAAAATAATAATTTTATTGATCGACCTTTTTTGGTCTTTTTTTTTACTTGTAAATATAGACAGTTGGAGCCGATCCTTTTGCAAAATTGAAGACGTAGGCTTCTGGCTTCTTCTCAACCTTTGAAATTGTTGGATTTGGTAAATAATTCGACTCCACTACCATGTGTTGTTCGGTCTAAAAACGTGAAATTTTGGACTTTTTGTGAGAAAAAACATACCATTCCGTTCCCATATTCAATTTGTTGAGGAAGCAAGTAGTCTGTTCCTGCATTGTTGATGTGCTTCTTTGGAATATGTTGTTGATTTGACGAATTCATTTTTCAGCTGAATGGATCAAGATATTGTTGACTTAGTCAAATACTTGGTGGATCAAGTGGAAGAAAATGAGAGCGTGGAGGATGTACTGAATGGAATGATCAACAACGTTGTGGAGCAGGAGGAAAATGAACAGCTAGGGGAAAATCTGGACGAAATGATTGTAAGTATTTCTATTTTTGTGGGCGGAGTCTATTTTAGTAGAAATTTGATGGTTCTTGTGAAAACTTATAATTTTGGACACTTTCAAGACAATTTTATGAAAAACAAAATTTTACGTCAAAAATTTATAGGACCAAGTGGGAGGCTCCACCTTGAAAGTCCACAAGAGGGATATCAAAGAGATAAAAGAGGGTCGTTTCAAAGGAGCTGTAACATCTGTGGTTCTGGATGTTGAGATCCCAAGAAGTATGGCTGCTCATCCAAATGGACCGGAAGTTTTCGGGGACGCTGTTGTCCACTTGATTCAAGAAAACATTCCATCAAATTCTTCTCCTGATAAAATCAAAGCTGGAGTCGTTTTCGAGTCAGAGGAGTTATTCGAGAGTGTTGGCTTACACCTCAAAGAATACAAGAAGATCAGAGGTCACGACATTGTTAAAAGTATGGAGGAAATGGCTCAATCAAACAAGAATCTGTTGGAAATGGAAGTTCCCCGCCTCTCAATGAAAATAACTTATCTCACCCCACCTGTGGGTCATGGAAAAAGACGTTACACTCATGAGAAGTTGCTGAACGAAATTGCTTTCGAAAAGAAAAGAAGAGGACTTCTACCAGATGACGAAGATTTTGAAGCTCTCCACAACAACGAAGACGTCGTCAACGAGTCTGGTGGAAATGACTTCATTGATGGAGAAGCTATGGAGGCTGATGAGGAAGATGAAGAAGAAGAAGATGAAGATGAAGAAATTGTAGACCAAAATGGAAAAATCATCAGTAGTAGAAATGTGATGCAAAACAATGGTAAGTTTTTTTTCCAAAACAAAGTAAATATTTAAAAAATTTAGTGTCAAAAGATTGTCTTCCTCATGCTCTTTACCAAGTTTTCCGTTTTTGGCTCTACAAAAACAATAAAAACTCTCAAAACCGTAGCAAATATGTGGAAAGTTTGAACAAGACTGACAATAAAAATCGTCAGAAAAGAGTTCACGACGCTGTGGCAAGAATGAAAGAGGTATAATAAAAACTTTTTAAAACTAGACTCTTTTTTTTTCTTACAGCTTGCTGGAATCACCAAAGACAGCAATTTTGATTTTGAGGACATTGACAAGTTTCAAAAAAGTTTCTTCGATGGAAAATTCCAAATAGTGGTGTTTATGGACAAGATGTACACACCTTACTACAAAGGACCTGAAATTGAAAAAGGAAAGGAACTCTACCTATCTCTTGAAGGTCAACACTACAGTGGTATTCGTTCACTTTGTGCTCTCTTCAAGACAAAATACTACTGTGCTTTGTGTGAGACAGGATATCGAGACGCAAAAGCTCATTACAACTGCAAAGATCTACACCGGACTTGTGGAAAAAGCAAAGAGGATTGTCCAATAAGTGAAGATGACGTAAAAACACCATGTGCTGAATGTGGAGTGACGTTCAGATCAGAGACTTGCTACAAAAACCACAAACAAAAAGGTAATTTGCTCGCGAAAAAACCGAAAAAGATTTCAAACTTTAGGTCCCCGTGGTGGTAAAAGTCGTTGTGACTATACTTACACTTGTAAAAAGTGTAACAAATACGTCTACACCAACAAAAACACGAACCCTCATGTCTGTGGAGATTCGTACTGTCACAGATGTCGTCAACCACAAGAAGAAGGTCATCAATGTCCAATGATGAAATCAGTGAAGAATGAAAAGAGAATCACAAAGAAAAGACTATATTTTGATATTGAAGTGAGTTTTTACTACATTTTCTCCAAAAAACAACATAACTTTTAAAGAGTCGCGCCGATGAAAACGGTCTTCAAGTCCCTGTTCTCTTTGTCAGTCTCAAGTGTTGCCCAAAATGCTCTGCAATTATCCCGAAAGATATTGAAGATGCCAAAGACCTCACATGTGAAAATTGTGCCCCAGACGGTCGTCTCAAAATTATTGAGTCAATAACCAATGATTATGTTGATGTTGCGAAGGAGATGACCAACTACATTTTCGGACCTCTTCACAAAGGGCTTGTAGCTGTAGCTCACAATGGATCTGGGTAATATATTAATTTAAAAATTATACAAACGTCTTTTTTTTTTCAGTTACGATGGTCAATTCATTTTGGAGAATCTGATTGCCAGCAACAAAGCAACACCTGAGCTGAGTCTTGATGGTACAAAAGTTGTATATTTGAAGAACAAAGGAGTTCGGATGATCGACTCGTTGAAATATCTCACCATGAGTTTGGGTGCAGTGGCAAAAACATTTCAAATTGACTCTGTCAAAGGGTAAGTCGTTTTTTGAAAAATGAAAAGAAAGAAAATCTTATAGAGATTTTCCCGTCAAATTTATAAAACCTGAGAACTACAACTATGTTGGGGATTTGCCGGACAACGAGTTCTATGCTTTGGAAAACAAGTCTCCAGCTGCTCGAAAAGAACTGGAAAAGTTCCTGAATGAAGAAAGAAAGACAAAAAAGTTTAATTTCGTCGAGGAAATCCATCGTTATTGTTATAATGATGTCTACATTTTGGCATCTGCAATGACAAATTTTGAGTCTTCATTCGAATCCATGACAGAAGTGGTCCTTCTCGAGGTTAATTGTTTCCAAGAAAAAATGAGACAAATATTAAAATAGTTCAGGAGTCTACAACTGCCGCGTCCGCAGCTGTCACCGCTTATCAAAGAAAGCATCTTGAGGAGAACACTATCATTTTGGATGCGAAACCAGCAGCAGCTGGAAACGCTTCGGTCAAGAGTCAAAAGTATTTGGCGTACATTGGTCACAGTGAAAATGTTCAAATCAACATTTCGACCACATATGGTGAACAGAAGGTAATTTTTCTTTGTGAAAAAAAAAAAGTTTTCTTATTGTGTTTACAGATTGGAGAACATCGTGTTGATGGTTTCATTCCACCATGTGACAAGTACAAAAAAGGAAAAATCATCGAGTTCTATGGATGCTACTATCACGCCCACTCTTGCAAATGCTCGGCTAATGACATCATTGGTGACAAAACTGCCAAAGAAATCAGGATTCGTGACAAGAGAAGAGAGAGAAAGTTGGCAAAACATCACCCAATCCAAGTAGTATGGGAATGTGAGGTCGACAAGATGCTCAGCATGGACAAGGAAATGGCGGAATTTTTCGAAAATTACGAAGCTAAAGTAAGTTTTAAGTTTTTCAACTAAAAAAAAAAAGGTATTTGAAGGATCTCCTTCATTGTGAAAAAGCTCTTGTGGGTGGTAGAACTGAAATCTTCCGACTTATTGCTGACAACAACGGAAAAAAGTTGTACTACTTGGATGTAGTCAGGTATTTTGTCCAACTTTGAATTTATAAACACCAAAATTTTTTTACAGTCTATATCCATACGTTATGAAGCATAGACGTTTTCCGGTTGGACCACCTGAAGATGTTCCAAGATCTTCGATACCTGTTCCGATGACCAAGCCAGAAGATATTCAGAGCAATGGCGAATCATTTGATGGATTTGTGAAATGCCGAGTGATTGCACCAAAAGGACTCAAAATTCCATTGTTGGCTGGAAGAATCAAGAAACGTCTAATGTTTACTCTTTGCAACAGTAAGCTTTCCCTTTGAAAACAGAAAAAAAAAATTGTTGTAGAATGTGCTACCTCTGGTTCTCAAAATACTTGCAAACACACTGATGAAGAAAGATCTTTCAACGGAACTTTCACTACTCCAGAACTCAGAAAAGCCCTCAGCATTGGCTACGTTGTCACTGAAGTTTATCATGTAAGTGTTCACACACCTAATTTTTCTAAAAACAAGTGAAATTCAGGCTGTCAAGTACGACAAGTGGTTGGAAAATGATGAAAATGGAGAAGGTGGTCTCTTCACATCATATATTAATCAAATGATGATTGAAAAAATCGTAAGCTTCTGCTTCAGAAACATAACACTGAACTTATTGTTTTTCAGTACAGCAGCGGATACCCATCACATATCACCACACCTGAGCAGAAAGAAGAATACCGAAAGAGCTATGAAGAGAACGAGCATATCATCCTCAACGAGCCATGGCGATTCGTTACAAATCCAGGAAAAAGAGCAGTTGCAAAGTTGATGCTCAACTCTTTGGTAAGATTTTACAAAATTTCTCATCATACTTTTTGTTTTCAGTGGGGAAAGTTTGCTCAACGTGTCGATCGTGACGAAGTCAAGGTTATCATCAAACCTCGTGATTTCTGGAGGATGATGTACGACAAGAGTCTGACCATCATTGATATACGTTCGGTCAACGATTGTATGGTTGTGAAGTATAGAAGGCAAGTGGAAACTCTTCAAAGTTTGAGAACTGGAGCCGTCCACATTGCGGCCCTTGTCCCTTCATATGGAAGACTTCATCTCTATAGTCTCATGGAGAAAGTTGGAGCTGATAACATCATTTACTCTGGTAAGTTTTCGAAAGTTATACTAATTCACACAACACTTTTTCAGACACAGACTCCATTGTCTTCTCAGTCCCTGATGGTGCTGACAACCCTTTGGAAAAGGAAATGGGATCTTTTTTGGGACAGTTAACTGATGAAGTGGCTGGAGAGATGATCAAGTTCGTCACAATTGCTCCTAAGACTTACTGCTATTTGGAGAAGTTGCCTGATGGACAAATAAAGGTATACTTAAACTTATTGAAACTTTTCCAAAAGATTCACATTTCCAGCTTGTTCGAAAGGCCAAGGGAATCACCATTAATTCTACTGTGGACAAGAAGTATACCTTGGAAATGTTGGAAACAATGGTTCAGGAGGTGATGGACAAGGCTTCGGATCGAACAGTTGCTGAATTCAATCAATTCACAATGAAGCGGGACCGTCAGCATCGGGTTTATTCCCAAAATATTACTAAGAAATTCCGTTATACTTTTAATAAGCGTCGGGTTCTTTCCGACGGTAGTACTCTTCCATTTGGTTTTTAAAATATTTATTGAAGCATTTATTGAAATAAGTTCTTAACAATAAAATTTTTTTAATAAAATACATTAAAATTTCCTGACACACACAGAAGAAAATGAAAAAGAAAGCGAAAATCAAACAAAGAAAAATGAGAATGAAAAGAAAGGGTTCAGTTAGAAGAAAACATATCAACTCAAAAAGAAAACAGAACACCTTGAAGATTAGACATAACACGAAAGCAAGGAATAAACCAATCACTTCAAAGAAAATACACAACAGCTCGAAGAAAAGACACACCACCTCCATAACACAACCCCAAATCCTCTCGAAGATGAGTTGCCGCGGTGAGCGGTGAGGAGTCGAGAGATCCTTAAAAAAGTGAGAATTTTTGATAAAATTATTGAAACTGACCATTTTCAAGAAAAACGCTCCACTTCCACCTCACTCGTGTGAGGCTCCAGTTCCACGTTGGTTAGTGTTGTTGTTGGAAATTTCGGGGTTTTTTTTTCAGAAATTTTCTGCAAAGAAATTTTGATATTCTCTCATTTCAATCATGAAACTTGCGTGGCAGAGTACTATTCTTATTGTTGGTCCCAGTGGTCAAGGAAAAAGTACATTGGCTAGAAGAATTGTGGAGGATCGAAACGAAATATTTGATGCTGATAGCAAAGTATGTTTCTGGTATTATGATACTTTCGAAAGTGTACCTGATACGATGAAGAATCGGAAAAATATCTTTTTGCGCGAAGGACTACCAAATCTGGAAGAATTGAAGAAATATAAGAATGATCAAGCAATGGTGGTAATTGACGACTTAATGACAAAAATTGATCAAAACTCTGGAATGGAACGACTTGTATCTGTTTTGGCCCATCACTACAATATGACCGTAATGTTTCTACTTCACACCATATTCTACTCAAAAACGATTCGAAACCTCCGTTTGCAAGCAAGTTATATCATTTTGTTCAAAAACAACGCGGATAAGTCAAGTGTGAGGTGTTTGGGATCACAACTTATGCCAGGAGCGTGCAATACTTTCTTGGATATTTATAATAACGCCACCAGTCGCCCTTATACTTATTTGCTGATCGACCTGCACAAAAACTGTCCCGACGAAATTCGCTATCGTGATAATATTCTACCTGGAACAACTACCCATGTCTTCGTCCCGAAATAATTGCGCCCACTGGGATGCCGATACTTTTCACAAAATTCTCGATATTTCTTCAACAAAAGGTAAAACAGCAAGAATTGCTAAGATCAACTCAATTTCGGATAAAGACTTGATTTGTCTGGTGGAATTGGTATACAACCTTGTGAACGGTTCAATTCCGGTTGAAAAGACTCAAGTTCGGAAGCTTCGACCACAATCTAAGAATTTGCGAAAATTGTCAGTTATTCGTAATATCGACAAGGCAAAGGAGTACTTGGTTCAAACGGGTGGTACCCCAATTGCTGCTCTATTACCCATAATCATTTCTACCGCATCATCTATTCTTCAACATGTCCTACGGTAAATATGTTCTACTTTCAATTGAAGAACATGAAGATCTCATTGCTAATCGGAAAGAAACAAATCCTATTCAACAACTGTTGGGAAGTAATATGGAAAACGATGTGAAAGTGGCTCGATTACAAGGTGAGCTGACTAATTTGGTGAGAAATCGTCTGAATCAACCGAAAAAGGAGGAACCAGTAGAAAACACTGAAGTACCGATAAAACCAAGAGAAGTTGATAAATGTGAAGAAAAGCCCGAGTCCGATAAAGAAGAAGAAGAAGAAGAAGAAGAGATGGAAGTAGATGATGTTTTCACCCCAATAAATCCAACGGATGTACCACAAATCAATGAGAGAACAGTTCAACTTACATCAACCTCCTCTTTACCTGCTTTACCCGTTTCTCCCATTACAGAGGCTAAAGCAGCAAGAACACTTCGCGAACATATTGGAAGTTATCCAAACATTTTTCGAATAGATAAACGAACTGGTGAATTTTTCATAAAGAACCGAAAAATTCCAACGTATAACGCGAACGCAATTATCGACGACTTTACAAACAAGAAACCGATAAGCGCTGGTAACGCTGGATTGTATGCTCTATCGACATATTTGGAAGAAACTGGATTTCCCGAAGAATATATTTTGAACAAGAAACGCAAATATCCTACCCGTAAAAGTAGGCGAGATTTTCTAGTGAGACGTTGGAGTCAAGAAGGAAATGGAAGAAAAAAAACTACTCGATAGACTTTATCATGACCCCAAAAGTGGTTTTCGAGGAGTTTCTCATCTACTTGCTCAAGCCCGAAAAGAAAATCCTAAAATCAAGAGGAAAGATGTTGTTTCATATCTACATTCTAATGATACATATACTCGTCACTTTCGGAGACCAAAGAAAATTGAGCACAATCCGTGGGTGGCAACAGGTCCAGACAGTCATCATATGGCCGATCTTGCCATGCTACCTAGTATAAAGAAACACAACAATGGATTTTGTTATATACTCGTTGTTGTGGATGTCTTTACCCGTTTTGTTTTTGCTCGACCATTGAAAAATAAAGAGTGTAAAACAGTCACTACGGCTTATGAAGATATTTTGTATACGTCACTTCGAATCCCTTCACGACTATACACGGATAAAGGTGAGTGAGAAATTAAGGTTTTCAAAAAACAATAATTTTTTCAGGTACCGAGTTTATGGGAAGTCCGTTTCGAACTTTGGTGAAAAGTTTGGGAATCATTCACATGAATCCGAAAAATACAAATGTGAAGGCGTGTTATGCTGAGAATGCAATTATGAGGATAAAAAACAAGTTGGAAAAAATTTTCACAGCGACTGGAAACTATAACTGGATACGTGATTTACCAAATGTTATCGAAGGACTGAACAGTACTTTTATGGATTCAATTGGAACTTCTCCGGAAAAAGTCACTTGGAAAAATGCACAAAAGATTTGGAACAGACTTTATGGTGTATCAAAAACACGTCAACCGAAATACAAAATTGGTGACACTGTTCGAGTCTTGTTGGAAAATTCACCTTTCGCCAAAGGAACTCGTGCAAAATGGGGAGAAGAAATGTATAAAGTTGTCAAAATTGTGGAATATGATATTCCCGTTTACATTCTGGCTGATTTGATGGATCGCGAAATCGATGGAATTTGGTATGAAGAAGAGATGATTCTATATAAAAATCCAGATAAATTAATGAGAATTGATAAAATTATTAAAAAACGTAAGAAAAAGGGTATTACTGAATGTTTTGTTAGTTTTAAAGGTTATAACTCTTCGTTCAATTGTTGGATTCCTGAATCTGATTTAGTTTCTTTTAATGGATAGTCCACTTTGGTCTTGTGGTAGCACTAATTGCTCCAAATCTTTGATTGTATTTCTTTCCCAAGTAATCATTATTTATATTGTCTCTGTTGTGGCACTCTATAAAATTTGTACTCTTGATTCTCCTCAACAACAACCTTGGCTAACTATTCTTTGTTCTTGCATTGGATATTTGCTACCAAACCCGAAAATTAAAGAATGACGGACTTCTATATCACACTGGTGAGTAATGCGCAAAAGGATTCTACTATTTCCAACTTCAAAACGAATCTACCTTCGACGATTTATCTTCAAAAACCCTATGAAGTGGCGTTATCATCGATAATTTACCCAACATCTCACGATTTGATTACAAACAATAAGGAATCGAGTGGAAGGAAGGAAAACGAATTTTTAGTCAATTTCAACAACAAAATCTATGTATGTTCAGTTTTGAACTGTTCTTTCAACACACCAAGTCAACTTGTTGGTATTTTGAACTACACTTGGAATAAAGTGCTCCAAAAAATCACAAATGAGACAAAAACGACTTCCATGTTGTTCACATACAATCCCGTATTCAGGAGGGTCACCATCGAAAAAGACCCAAAAATCAAACAAGTGGAGTTTTCGGAACGTTTAAGTTATTTTCTTGGAATCCCACAAACATGCACTACTTTTCCGATGATTGGTGAATATTCAGTGTTTTCTGGATCAGACATGATGTACATCTATGCAGACGGGTTGGTGGAACCACAGACGATAAGTCATATGAAAGTGCCACTTTTGAAAGTAATCAGTCTTTCCAATACAAATGATGGAATTGTTGAACAAACGCTCACAAACCCACTATATGTCCCCGTAAGACTTAAAGAGGTTGACCATATTGGAATACAAATTAAGAACGATCGTGATCATTTCATTCCATTCAACTCTGGGAAGATTGTGATTGTTTTACACTTCCGTCCTATTCGTTCCTCATTTGATGGTTGATTCACGTACCAAGTGGTCGAACTTTTTCAATCCTTCCTTCAACAAATGTATATTCACTTTGATCCTGACTATTCTGTTGATTGGGTCCATTTTTTCGAAAATGACGCCAATCAAGCCGGTTCTGGTGGATTCCGTGCCGGTAGTCTCTATCAGCGTGGAAACGGTCCCTTCTCACAATTACTCGGAAAACTCTTCATTTCCGCTGTTCCCCTTCTAAAACGTATGGGTGTTTCAGTAGGTCGTGAGGTTATGGATTCTTCACTTCGTGTTGCTAACGACGTTGCGGCAGGTGACTCTTTCAAACAGTCTCTGTCAAAAAACGCTTCCAATTCTTATAATTCTCTTGTCAATCGTGCCATTAACAAACTGGAACAATCTGGTGGTCGTCGTCGGAGAAGGAAAGCTGTGAAACCGAAACGAAAGGCTGTCAAAAGGACGAGGAAGCCGAAAAGGAGAAGTACCGTGAGTAAAGCTAGGAAAACTAAGAAACGCTCTCTACCGAAATCAACTTCACGTAAACGAGACATTTTCGGAAAATGGCAAAAATGATAATTTCCAAGAGCCATCCAAGTGCTCCTTCTAATATGTGTCTTTTTGACACTCCACCAAGTCAAGTTGCTTTTAACAAGGGAACATGGATGACGTATACACCAAGTGGAGCTGTTGACTCTGGAGGCCCATATACTTTTAATATTTTTGATAGTGCTCACTACTTTCAACTCAACAAGACTTATGTTAGTTTTAAACTACGATTGACTGGAACAGGAGCAGAGCTAAAACAAGATGTATTTTTGACCAACTTTATTGGAGCGACATTTTTCGATCAAGTCAAGCTGTCTTTCAACCATGTTCAAGTTTATGATTCAAATTATTATGGTTACAAGTCGTATATCGAAACACTTTTGGGAGAGAATGATGAGACAAAACGAGGATATTTGGGTGCCGCCGGATGGACAGAAGAAGGTGATCGACAGTACCGTATGATTAAGCCAGATGTAGAGTTTGATGTTTGTGCTCCTCTTCTCTTGGAACCATTTCAAACTGAAAGACTTTTGATTCCCCACATCAATATTCAACTTTCTCTCTATAGAAATTCGGATGCTTTCTGTCTTGAAAGTGAAAAAGCTTTCACAGGCAAGTTGGAAATTTCCAACTTGAAACTTCACATGAGAGCTATTGATGTTGTCTCTTCTGCAACAATTGCTTTGGAACAAACTTTGAGAACGAGACCAGCGCAATACCCATTTACTGTGAATCGAGTGAAAGTGATTTCTATTCCCCCAGGACGTACTGAACTTCCTTTCAACACACTGTACCATGATATTATTCCGAGACGTATAATCATTGGACTCATTGATCCTGTTATTAGTGCTGCTGAGGATTCCCTCAAATTTGGTCACTTTGATGTTTCTCAAATTCAAATTGATGCCGGTGGTACAATGTATCCCCCTCAACCAATTCAAATGGATTTTGCAAATAAGAAGTATACTGAAGCTTTCACCCGATTCTATGAAGAACTAGGATGTGTTTCAAATAAAACTTGTCCAAAGATTTCTTACAAAAATTACAAGAATGGGTTCACTTTCTTTGTTTTCAATCTAAGTCCGCTCGATTCGTCAAATTCGTGGGAAATGGTCAAAAGTGGAAGTACACAGCTTTTGATGCGTTTTGCTAAAGTTACGCCGTCAAATGGTATACATGTATTAGTTATGTCACAATTCGATGGAATGTATGAAATTGATGGATTCCGAAATGTCTATATAAGTAAAGTTCATTAGACTTCATTCTATCTTCTTGCACCCGGCCTGAACGGTCGTATCATGCTTCCAGGAACAAGACGTCCATTTGTTTTTCCAATCGAAATGCGTCCACCACATGTTGGAGTAAGTTTTTTATTTTTTTTCAAATATAATTGTTTTTTTTTCAGTCTGTTGATGTCAATTTGGCCTCTCATCTTATGGAAAAATTTGGAAACTTGAGATACTTGACTGCTGATAAGGTGCGAGAAATGAATATTTATCTCCTCGGTTTGGATATTTTGGAAATGTGGAATGGGTGTAATGGTCTTCATGTTGATTTACTCTCGGAACTCAGTCTGTAAGTTTGTGTGTTTTTATAAATTTTTAAAATTTTTATTTTTCCAGAGACGCTACTCCTCGAAACCACTATTTTGTCCACATGCTTGTGCCAGACCAAAAGAAAAGACGATATGTATCAATTCAACGTTATTTTGAGGAAAAATATACAATTAAACTTAATCTTCCACATTCTCCTCTTTTACGTGATTTGTCTGGTCGTTTCTATCCACTGGAAGCTGTTTGGCTCCGCATCCATCTTTTTTAATAAACTATTAATATGTCTTTGTCTACTGTTCAATTGACAAAATTTTTGTCTGGTTGCCGCCAAACTAGAGAAAGTTTTCGGGGTGTTTTCCCTAGCGACTTTCACCCCACAATCGAGAGAAGACCATGTTCTTTTATTTGGAATACCGCACCAAGTGACGAAAAAGGAGACCATTGGGTGGCTTTGTGGATAGATGATCGAAATTTTGGTTATTTTATGGATAGTAGTGGTTCCGAACCACAATCTGAATTTTTGGATTTTTTCAAGAAAAACTGTATGAAATGGAAAAAAGTCTTTGAAAAACCAATTCAGGGTTTATTCTCAAATGTATGTGGTTTCTATTGCATTTACTTTCTACTACAAAAAGTGAAAAAAGTGTCAAACAAAAGGATTCGACGTCCATTTTCTTCAAATTTACCGAAAAATGACGAATTTGTGGTAAAGTGGGTGAAAAATCACTTGAAATCTTGCGAGAGCCGGACATATAAACCCTTGTGGCAGACGAAACCACTTCATTTCTCATTTTAAATCATGTCGGAGCAGGTCGAAGAAACATATCTCTCTACCGACGTTCCAGAAATGGAACCGGTGGCTGAAAATTCTACTCGTCCCCCTCCACCAACTATTACTGTCCCGGAGAAGAATAATCTTCTCCCCAAAATGCTTCCACTTTATGATCATTCAATCAAGAACATGACCCTTGTTGGAACAATCAAAATCTATAGAGATGTATACTCTAACCTTCATATGGCTTCTGTCTAAGTAAGGTATACGGTATATGTTTGTTTGCCATGATACATCCTGGTGTGTGCTACTACTTTGGGATGATTCAACTGACCACAATGACTCGAACCCAGAAATTTTTCGGACAAGAGATGGTCAAGTCCGTCCCCTTTTCCGGATGATTCATGAAAATATTACACAAAACGGTCCATGTGTCCCCTACTTGGCTTCCTAATTTCATTCTTACCTATTTTCATTGATCGAGTTGGTGGTTTCTACTTTTGCTCTCAACGATGTCAAAAAGGAAGCAGCAAATAACTGTAAGTTTTATTTTTTTTTTTTGGAAAAAAATTCACTTGTTATATTAATTTAGATTGATCTGAAGGATGAACCGGTGTGGAGCGTCCATGAGAAGGAAACTGGAGAGTGGCCACCAAACCTGCCAGGTTACGAGAAGGGATCCCGCTATGACGCCGTGGTAAGTATTTCTTTTTCAAATAGAAAAAAAAGGGGACACCTTTTGAGGGAAATTTGAGGGGAGAAAGCTAGCGCAACTTTTACTTTTTGTCTAAAGACTTTTTGGTATTGTAGGTCGCCGATGAATTGGAGCGTGTGAAAGAGGAGAAGGTAGTTCTCAAGAAGGCGGATGGCCTCAAGAGAGCCCGCATCGGAGCTTTGGAACTTCGTATCCAAAATCTCGAGAATGAGAAGAAGGACTTGATTATTCTTCTTGGAAGCGAGAAATCTCACTCGGAAATTCTTCTTGCGGGAAACAAACAACTCCACGAAGAGTTGACTTTCGAGAAGCTGAGCTGTGATGAAGCAATGGAGAAAATCAAGAAGGAGAAGGAGCATTCTCGAAGAATGGCAACTCAACTGCAAAACATCACCATTCTTTTTGATGGAACGCAGAACGACTTGGAGACAGTTCAACAGGAGAATGTTGTAAGTTTTAAATTCTCTAAAAATACTATAGTAGATAAAAAAATTTATATTTTTAAAAAAAAATTATATTTCAGCAACTCAACGGAGAATTGAGACTCATTCGTGAGAGACCGTTTGAGCATCGCGACTGCCCGGTCTGTGGGGAAGCATTTAACGTAGAGGGACGTCGTCCAAAAGTTCTTCGTAAGTTTTTTTTTGATTTCCGAAAAAAAAAAATTAAACAAATAAATGAAAAAATTCCTAATTGAGATATTTTACAGGCGCCTTTGGCCACACCATGTGCAAACAATGCGTGAACGACAAGCTGGATTTCCATGACAGGACGATCGCTCAGTTCCAGCGAGACAATGAGGACACGGACATTCCGACAAGTTTTTATAACTTCCGCTGCCCCTTCTGTCGCCGTGGAGCCATCGCACGCAATCTGGACATCACCGATGTCGCCAGAGACAACTGGACTGTCATGTGGCCATTGAACCGTTAATTGTTTTAACTATATTCATCTACTTTTCTTGTTGATTTTTTATTTATTTCTTAAAAATAAATTAGTAGTTGAATAGGACTTGGTCTTTTTTATTCTTCAGATGAAAAAAAAAAACAGAAAAAAGAGAATTAATTATCTTGGAAACCTCACAGTTGAATTCCTCATGTTCTCCCGGTTCAGAAAAATATAATATCATGGGGTTCATTGAATTTCGAATTTTGGTTAAGGATGCGCAAGGAAGGGCTACCGTAATCAAAGGAGCCGCCGCTCCTCTCCCGCATCAGACTCTTCTTCCCCAACGAGAGAGAACACAAACAGGAGAGACGCAGACATTTTCACGTCTTCCCTCTTCCTTCGGGACGATGACTCACTCTCTGTCTCTCTCTTAATTTCGACAGAGTTTGAGGCTTCTCCCTTTTCATGAATTTTAATTATCATATTTGAATTCCTCATGTTTTCCCGGTTCAGAAAAGTATAATATCATGGGGGTTTATTAAATTTCATTTGCTCAGTTTTTTTTTTGCTCAGATTAATGGACCACCCAAATTAGGGATGCGCTACCGTAATCAAAGGAGCCGCCGCGCCCCTCCCGACGAGAGAGTGTGTAAATATGAGAGACACTCTCCCCCTTTTTTCCCCCGCCACCGCTCCCCCCTCCCGGCTCCCCCCTCCCGGCTCCCCCCTCCCGCGCGCACCCCACTATCCTTAGATAGGGGGCGAGAGAGTATTTTTGAGAGAGAGAGTATGGGTGAGAGGTGAGGGAGGTCAGAGAAAGAATTCTTCATAAGTCCGCACCAAAATTCTCTCCTGAGTAAGCTCGAAAAAGCCCTAAGATAACCTGAGACTGAAAAACCCGGAGTTTATTTTGATATTGACAATATACTGGTAATGTTTGAAGAAAAAACTTGCAAAGCCTAAAAAAGTGCCTGAAACTGAAGAAAAAGAGTCAAAATCATATTAACTTGATTTTGGCAAAAAGGCTCTACCTACAGATTTAGATACTAAAACTTTTCAAAGAGCGCTTGCAGCCTTAGGAGAGCCTGAAAAGCCTGAAATGCCTAGGCAAGCACACTTTAAAGCAGTTTTGGAATGGTCGGAAAGTAGATCAATCGGCGTATTAATTTATAAATCCAGGAAAGGCATATAAAAAGTAGATGTAACAGGAAATTTTAAGATAACAGGCACGAATTATCTTGGAGAGTCTCGGGTATTTAGGTTTCACTTGAAGACTTGAAAAGCTTAAGAAAGCCTAAACGTAAATGAGCTTGAAATAATCTACTTGAGCCAGAAAGTTCCAGTTTTCAGACCGAATAGGCCTAATACGCATCTAAAACGAGTAACAGGGTGCCTGAAGGCTTGAAAATGTCTGAAAAGCCTGAATTGCCTAAATTTGAAAAAGCTCAAGAAAAAAGCTGGGACAGCTTACAAAGCCTGAATTTACTCTGGTTGTATATTTGCATGATTGTATGATTGTTTTTTGAAGAACTTGTCACGTCTAAAAAAAGTAAATGAAACAGAAAAATTCGAGCTAAAAGGACCAAAAGTTTTTGGGAAGTCTCAGGCATTTAGGCTCTGGTTTAGGTCCTCAATGATACCTAGAGAGGCCTAAAATTAAAAAAAAAAAATAATACGCTATTTAGGCTCGTATTAGGCTTTTTTGGAGTATCTTACATCTTCTTAGGCTGTATAATTGAGAGTCCAAGGCTGGTTTAGTCTCTTCCAGGCTCTTATAGGCTCTACTTCAGGCCCCTTTCAAACCCAAATTTTCCAAATTCTAGGTTTCCGACGAGATTATTTTCCTGTGCAACCCTCCTCTTTCAATGGATGCCAAAGCTGTCAATATTTGGGGTGGCCTTATCACATCAATCAATATTACCATATTGATTATTTATGGATATGTCTACTGGTATTCCCATCAGACAAGTAGGTCAACTAAGGCTTAAGAATAGGCTTTTTCAGGCCTAAAAACCTCATAAAAAGCCTAAATTTTCCAGCAAAACGCACGAAAGACTCGAAATTTGCTCAGAAAATTATGAGGTCATTGACAATTCTAGTATGTGTTTTTTGCTTCTCATGGGTCACTTGTATGGGTATGGTGTTTTTGGTAGATTATTTCACGGCGAATCCTATTATTATCATGTTGGTCAGAAGTTATGCGGTGAGTGAGCCTTAAGCCTAAAGGCCTAAAAAGGCTAGAGAAGGCCTGAAAAGCCTAGTACTGGTGTAGAATAGGTCTGCAGAAGATCTAGAGAAGCCATAGTTGAGAGGTTTGGGACTTATATGATTAGCTTCACAAAAGCTGAAATTTTGAAGATGTAATCTTGAATCAGAAAAATTTTCAGGTTTTTTTTGGTTTTGAATAGGCCTAAAGAAGGGCCTGAAAAGGTGCAAAATAAGCTTTTGAAGGACCTAAAATTGGTCTGAAGAGAGTTTTAAATAGACCTACCTAAATCCCCAAAAAGGCTTGTCTAGCAGCCTCTGAGGGCTCGAAAACCTGGAAAAAAACACAATAGGCATGAAAACTTGAAAGTAAATCATGAAAACGGTCCAAAATAAGCCTGAAAAATACCGGATGGAGCCGAAAGATGTGCAGAATCGGTCGGGAAATCATCCAGAGCAAGCCTAAAAAAATCAATAAGGGACCATAACCAACGGGAAAACTAACTCAAAGTAAGCATAAAAGGCCTGCGTAAGTCATAAATTTGGCCTAAAATGCGTCTAAGATGGAAAAATACAGGCCTGCAAAACCACGGTATAGGCCTAAGGGACCATAAAGGACCAGCGGAAAGGCCAACCTAAAGTATGCATAAAACTCCTGCAAAAGTTAAAGACTTGGTCTGAAATGGGTCTGAAACGGAAAAAAAGGCCTAACCTACCTAAAACTAGGCTAAACCAACCTGAAAAGACCTATTCTTCCAGGTAATATTCGCCGCTATCTCCTACTCTCAAACCTTTTACGTCTATTTCATTCGATCGGAAGTTTATCGAAAAGAATTCAAACAGCAACTATTCTGTTGGAGAGAGGAAGATTCGACAACTGTTCGAGTGGTTTCGATGTCGAGGAGTACTAATAATGTTTGATTTTTTCATTATATTGTTTTCATTACCTACTGAAAATTCTGGAAAAGTTGAATAAACAACGGGTTATTGAAACGGGGAAATTGTTCTGAAATAGTGGGAAAAGGCCTAAAACAGTCTAAGATGAGCCTCAGACAGACTGTAATGGTCTAAAAAAGCCTGGAATAGGTCTGAAATAGTTAGGACAGGGGGAACAGATTCAGAGAGCTTATTTCGAAAAGAAAAACAAATTGTGTTTCAAATAATCTATTTTATGATTTTCAAACTAGTCATATTATTCATTCAATCATAATGAAACAATTAATTCCCGACTTATTGACTCTCAATTATGTAGCAAAATCTTTAAAAAAATTAGCGCTATTAAAAAAAAGTTATTCCTCATTCTATTTTATTCCAAAATAGCATTCAAACCACATATGTTTTTTCGGTTTCACAATTTCCTTCAATTTTGAAACAACATTTACTTTTATTGATTGATTGACAAATGAATCTAATTTTTGAAATATCAGGAAATGTTTCGATAAATTATTTTCGGTTTCAAATATAATGTATCTTCTATTCGAAAATATTTTTTCAGTACGCTTATGAGATATGCTCCAACTGAAGTTGTTTATCCGCGAAAAGTAGTAAAAAAAGAAAAAAAATAAAAAATGCACTGAAAAACAGAGCAAAGCTACTTTACAAACTCATTCGCTTTTATCAGCATTGAATCTCGCAAAGCCAATCGTTCCGGATTCCGAATTCCGTATTCCGGAAAAAATAGCTTTTTTCCGAATCCCGGAATCGTAAAAGTCCATTTCGTACCACTCTGTGCAAAAGTATTTTTTCTCTTAATTGGCAAGGAGAACTTATGATTTCACTACGACCTTGTTTGAAATAGGTATGCAAAAGGATTTTGTTCCAAGCGACCACAGACCGGAAATTTCGAAAAGTAGCATGAAAAAGCCTGAAATTTTTGTTAGAACGACGATGAAGTTTAAAAAACGAATTTTTCAGCCTTGAAACAATACAAAAGTTTAATACGCCTCTAAGTGGGCTTAAAACAGCTCAAAATAGCCTATTCCAAACTAAAAATGTTTCTTTTTCAAACCTATTATTTTGTGTTTTCCAAGCCAAGCTTACTCAGTCTGCTTTAGACCTGAAAAACTTGAAAACAGCCTAACCTGAATCGTCAGATAATTTCCAGAAAATCCAAAATTTTTCTATGATTTTTTTGGTAGGTAAGGTTGTAATACGATGTTTTTTATCCGGTTTCGAATAACTTTCTAGAACTTTTTCGAGTTTATCCGTTATTAACAAACCTCTTTCCAAAGCAGCTTCAATCAAATCGAAATTATTTTGAATAACATGGGTAAAATCGACTTCTGTAACTTCTTCTCTACAAAACTTTTCAAAAAAATCGGTCTCAATGTGACGTTTTCACATGTAGATGATATCAAAATATTGATTAGTATAGCAGATCATCCAATTTCAATTCAGCCTAAAACTTCCCAAACCAACCAGAGACAGGCCAAAATAATCCAAAAAACATAAGTTTTCATAACAAATTTCCAGTTTCAATAGATAATTTTTTGATCGCGCGGAATGAATTTGTTGGTCAGTCGTCTTTTCAATTAACTAATTTTTTGTCTTTTCAATTCAACCCATTAATTCTGTTGCTAAACTCTGACAACTAAATTTCCACCGTTTAATAGCTTCAAAATGATGGGAAAACGATTAGTGTTTGTCTGGTTATTTACTGTAAAATCATGCTTTGCCAACATATTTTTCTCAGTTTCAAAGCAATTATTTCACATCCAAATGGTTTCAATACTTTGATCAGTGCTTCCACGTATGCTCATTTTTCAAATAGTCATGTCTGGATGAAGCTAAAACATGTTCAAATAATATAAAACGCAAAATTTTTCTCAACACTTTTTTACAGTTTCGACATGTTTTTTTGGCTGTGCAAAATTAAATTATTGGTCCACATGTAATCATTACATGTACTTATCATTTATTTAATCTCAACCTGACTAGCCCAAACAATTATAAGACTACAAATTTTCATAACACATATTTTCGAGTTTCAATAGGCTTTAATTCGTTGATATGTAATAGTTGTTTTATTGATTGAATCAGAAGCATTTAGAAGTGGAATGAAAAAGTCTTGAATTATTGCTAGAGTAATGGCAAAGTTTCCGAATCGCACTCATTTGACTGAAAAAAAACGATTGAAAAAAAGGCTGAAACGGCCTGTGGCAGCCTATTCCAAACTATAAATATTTCTGTTTCAAAAACATTATTTCACGTCTTCTAAACTGACCTTACTCACTGAGTATTCAAATGGAGGAAAAGCAAAACTGAAACCTCAAAACATCATAAAAAACTTTGGATCGTCAGATAAATTACCAAAAATAACTGATGAAAAAATTGTAAGATGATAGTCTAAATCAGCCAATAAATTACTCAATACTCGGAACGTTGCCGGAAAGCTCATCATTTGAAGTATGCCTTTGCGAAACACAAGATATATCTTCCAGTTTCAACTATTAATTTTCTCATTTCAATTTGAGCATACTATGATCAATTTATCCAAAACAATGTGAAAGAACACAAACAAAACCAATTTCTCCAACTTCTATAGAAGTTTAGGATTCCTTCATATTTTTTCCCAGTTTCAAAGAAGTCATTTCACACTCAAATGTACGAAATTTCAATGTTCCTATCATCTAGACATTCCTAAATTGCATAAAATAATAAGGTTTCCATATGAATTTGTTCGGCTTCAATAGGTACTTATATGGTAATACAATGAATTGGTTGATGTTAAATGCTTGATTATTTTGAATGAAATAAAATTATCAAAACGTAGAACGAAAAATGCTAGAATTATTGTGAACAAACTTTCAAACTGGGTCTTTTTATTTAAAAACGATCTAGTATGAGCTTGGTCTGTTTCTGATAATTGTCTGCCCCTTTCTTCTTAATATGCAGGTTATGCATTTGCGTTTATGGAATGTGGGCGGAGTCAGGGTTTGTAGAAAAAAAATTGAAGAAAAAAGTGGCGAAAAAGTTGAAGAAAAATCTGTCACAAAACTTTAAAGGCTAATAACTCGGCTCAAAATTAACTTTTTGACTTGCTCTTTTTTTTGATCGATAGGTAATCTTATTGGCTATGACGACTTAAACTGGCTTGACTGAACGGAGCCCAGAGCCCGAGCTACGTTAAAATCTCTGAGTTCACTTCCAAATTCTCAATTTTCCGCAATTTTGCGCATTTTTCCGGATTTTTTTTCACTCTGCCTCTTATATCTCGGCTTCTAAAAGACCGTTTTGTCTGAAACTTGGGCTCCCCCTTCAGTTTTTGATGCTGAACAAGATTTTTTAGTTTGTTTGGTTGATTTCTCATCTCATTTTTTTTGCAAAAGCTGGGAAAAGTGCAAAAAATGCGAAAAAAAACTGTCTTTCCCCTTTTTCCGCCACCACTTATTTTGACCATTTAGGGTCAAATTTTTTTGGAAAATTGGAAATATTATGAGACGTTTTTGTAGAGAAAAAGATTTCCTACAAACTGATATAAATTTCATCATAGGTTTCTGTAGAAAATTTTGGAGAAAAACGCGAAAAACTGATTTTGAAGTACTGACGGTACCAGTTTTCTTCAGTTTTTGGAAAATTTTTCCACTAAAAAACTTTTCTGATTATGTTTGAATATCTTAGAAAAGCCATATTTAATGGAATACCAAGTTATAGCACAATCGAAGCACTTTCCGCAAAGTTGGCTAACTTAGCTGAGCCACAATGTGAGATGGTCAATTTTTGACTTTTTGCCAAGCTTTTTATACGGATCGATAGAAAATTTTATGCTGATTCGAATGACATGAATATTGTCTGAGGTTCCTTCCAAAATCAGGCTCAAAACAGGCCCCAAAATAGTCAACCTCTCCCATTCATCAGCGGCCGCCAGTGTCTGCGTCTCTCGTCTCTCGCTCTCTTTCGTCACGATTTTCGGGTTTTCGGAATAATTTTAAACTGACTGATAAACCATCTTTATACCAGGCTGTGGAAAAGTCAAGCTATGGTTGTATGTGATTCTGGGTAAGTCAAGCTACGGTTATGCCAGATAATGGGCATGTCAAGCTATCTTTATGCCAGACTATGGGCAAGCCAAGCTATGACTATACCAAACTATGGGCAAGTCAAACTATGATTATGCCAGACTATGGGCATGCCAAGCTATGATTATGCCAGACTATGGGCAAGCCAAGCTATGATTATGCCAGACTATGGGCATGCCAAGCTATAGTTATGCCAGACAATGGGCAAGCCAAACTATGGTTCGTTCAAACAATGGGCAAGCCAAGCTATGGTTATGCCACACAATGGGCAAGCCAAGCAATGGCTGTGCCAGACAATGGGCAAGCCAAGCTATGACTATACCAGACTATGGGCAAGTCAAGCTATGATTATACCAGACTATGGGCAAGTCAAGCTATGATTATGCCAGACGATGGGCAATCCAAGCTATGGTTATGCCAGACGATGGGCAAGTCAAGCTATGACTATACCAGACTATGGGCAAGCCAAGCTATGGTTATGCCAGATATTGGGCAAGCTAAGCTAAGACTATACCAGACTATGGGCAAGTCAAGCTATGACTATACCAGACTATGGGCAAGTCAAGCTATGTCTATGCCAGATGTTGGGCAAGCCAAGCTATGATTATGCCAGACGATGGGCAAGCCAAGCTATGGTTATGCCAGACGATGGGCAAGCCATGATATGGTTATGCCAGACAATGGGCAAGCCAAGCTATGGTTATGCCAGACAATGGGCAAGCCAAGCAATGGCTGTGCCAGACAATGGGCAAGCCAAGCTGTGGTTATGCCAGGCAATGGATAAGCCAAACTATGGTTCGTTCAAACAATGGGCAAGCCAAGCTATGATTATGCCAGATTATGGGCATGCCAAGCTATGGTTATGCCAGACAATGGGCAAGCTAAGCTATGACTATGCCAGACTATGGGCAAGTCAAGCTATGTCTATGCCAGATGTTGGGAAAGCCAAGCTATGATTATGCCAGACGATGGGCAAGCCAAGCTATGGTTATGCCAGACAATGGGCAAGCCATGATATGGTTATGCCAGACAATGGGCAAGCCAAGCTATGGTTATGCCAGACAATGGGAAAGCCAAGCAATGGCTGTGCCAGACAATGGGCAAGCCAAGCTGTGGTTATGCCAGGCAATGGATAAGCCAAACTATGGTTCGTTCAAACAATGGGCAAGCCAAGCTATGGTTATGCCAGATATTGGGCAAGCTAAGCTAAGACTATACCAGACTATGGGCAAGTCAAGCTATGACTATACCAGACTATGGGCAAGTCAAGCTATGTCTATGCCAGATGTTGGGCAAGCCAAGCTATGATTATGCCAGACGATGGGCAAGCCAAGCTATGGTTATGCCAGACGATGGGCAAGCCATGATATGGTTATGCCAGACAATGGGCAAGCCAAGCTATGGTTATGCCAGACAATGGGCAAGCCAAGCAATGGCTGTGCCAGACAATGGGCAAGCCAAGCTGTGGTTATGCCAGGCAATGGATAAGCCAAACTATGGTTCGTTCAAACAATGGGCAAGCCAAGCTATGGTTATGCCAGATATTGGGCAAGCTAAGCTAAGACTATACCAGACTATGGGCAAGTCAAGCTATGACTATACCAGACTATGGGCAAGTCAAGCTATGTCTATGCCAGATGTTGGGCAAGCCAAGCTATGATTATGCCAGACGATGGGCAAGCCAAGCTATGGTTATGCCAGACGATGGGCAAGCCATGATATGGTTATGCCAGACAATGGGCAAGCCAAGCTATGGTTATGCCAGACAATGGGCAAGCCAAGCAATGGCTGTGCCAGACAATGGGCAAGCCAAGCTGTGGTTATGCCAGGCAATGGATAAGCCAAACTATGGTTCGTTCAAACAATGGGCAAGCCAAGCTATGGTTATGCCAGATATTGGGCAAGCTAAGCTAAGACTATACCAGACTATGGGCAAGTCAAGCTATGACTATACCAGACTATGGGCAAGTCAAGCTATGTCTATGCCAGATGTTGGGCAAGCCAAGCTATGATTATGCCAGACGATGGGCAAGCCAAGCTATGGTTATGCCAGACGATGGGCAAGCCATGATATGGTTATGCCAGACAATGGGCAAGCCAAGCTATGGTTATGCCAGACAATGGGAAAGCCAAGCAATGGCTGTGCCAGACAATGGGCAAGCCAAGCTGTGGTTATGCCAGGCAATGGATAAGCCAAACTATGGTTCGTTCAAACAATGGGCAAGCCAAGCTATGGTTATGCCAGATATTGGGCAAGCTAAGCTAAGACTATACCAGACTATGGGCAAGTCAAGCTATGACTATGCCAGACTATGGGCAAGTCAAGCTATGTCTATGCCAGATGTTGGGAAAGCCAAGCTATGATTATGCCAGACGATGGGCAAGCCAAGCTATGGTTATGCCAGACAATGGGCAAGCCAAGCAATGGTTGTGCCAGACAATGGGCAAGCCAAGCTATGGTTATGCCAGACGATGGGCAAGCCAAGCTATGGTTATGCCAGGCAATGGGCAAGCCAAGCTATGGTTATGCCAGACTATGGGCAAGCCAAGCTATGATTATGCCAGACAATGGGCAAGCCAAGCTATGGTTATGCCAGACGATGGGCAAGCCAAGCTATGGTTATGCCAGACAATGGGCAAGCCAAACTATGGTTCGTTCAAACAATGGGCAAGCCAAGCTATGGCTATGCCACACAATGGGCAAGCCAAGCAATGGTTGTGCCAGACAATGGGCAAGCCAAGCTATGGTTATGCCAGACGATGGGCAAGCCAAGCTATGGTTATGCCAGGCAATGGGCAAGCCAAGCTATGGTTATGCCAGACTATGGGCAAGCCAAGCTATGATTATGCCAGACGATGGGCAAGCCAAGCTATGATTATGCCAGACAATGGGCAAGCCAAACTATGGTTCGTTCAAACAATGGGCAAGCCAAGCTATGGTTATGCCACACAATGGGCAAGCCAAGCAATGGTTGTGCCAGACAATGGGCAAGCGAAGCTATGATTATGCCAGACTATGGGCATGCCAAGCTATGGTTATGCCAGACGATGGGCAAGCCAAGCTATGATTATGCCAGACAATGGGCAAGCCAAACTATGGTTCGTTCAAACAATGGGCAAGCCAAGCTATGGTTATGCCACACAATGGGCAAGCCAAGCAATGGTTGTGCCAGACAATGGGCAAGCGAAGCTATGATTATGCCAGACTATGGGCATGCCAAGCTATGATTATGCCAGACTATGGGCAAGTCAAGCAATGGTTGCGCAAGACAATGGGCAAGCCCGTAGTTCAAGAACCAAAGGCTCTTGATTAGGAGCCAGTATCTTAGTAACACAAGGGCCGAAGGCCCTTGAACAGCCGGGCCAGACGAGCGAGCGGAGCGAGCGAGGCTGGCCAGGCTGACACCTGGAAGTATTACCCACGCGAGGCATCGCCGAGCCTAGCTTTTTGGTCCGTGAGGACCAAAAAGCTAGTCAGCTTTAGGATGTTTTAAACTCACACCATGGAAGACAAAAATCAACACATTTTATCTTCACGAGCAAAAAATAACTTTTTGAAACCGGAAATGTATTATGACAGCGTAGGGTTTTTGGACTATTCAGGACTGTTTCTTGTTGGTAGTTTTTTGCAAGATGGATATAAATCACTATTTTGGTATCATATACATGTGAAAACGTTAATTTGAAGGTGTATTGTTTTTCACCATGAAGGAATCTTGCAAAAAGCCTTGAAAAAAACCCGAAACCGCTCTGAACCGCCTGATATAGCCTATTCCGAACTAGAAATATTTCTGTTTCAAAACTATTATTTCATGCTTTCCAAGCTAAACTTTTTCACTGATACGTCATAACTAGATTCAGAAATGAACAATCAAAAAACATACTGAAGTCCAAGAAATCAGAACATAAAAGTCCGACACTTCAATATAATTTTGTAGTTCAGGACGAATCTAAGCCAAAAACCTTAGAGCTAGAAAAGAACCTTAATTTTCAGAAAAAAATTTCAGAAACTCAAATAATGTTTCTCAGTTTCAAAACATTTTAAAGGTTTCTATGAAATCGTAAGATTTTGATGAGTATATTGCGACGGCATCATGACGTATCGATCCTCAATAATGCAATAAAATATCAAACAAATCGTGAGTTATTTGAAAAAGGGTAATTTGGATATAATGTAGTTCACTTCAGAACATGTTCTGAAAAAAAAGTATTTTTTTTCGGTTTCATAACTTTCCCAGATTTTGAAATAGTTTTCATTGATTAATAATAATCTTTTATCGAGGAAAAACACAGAAAAAGTTTTGAAACTCAACTAAAAATGAGGGAAAACGTGCTCAAATATTCGAAAATTTTCGAATCCGGGCCGGGCCGGAGAAATTGTCCACCGGCCCGGCCCGGATTTGAACACGTCTGCTGGAACCCCGTTATATTTTCTTCAAAGAGATGTGGAAAACCTGGACCAATTCTTTAACCTTCTATACTACACATTCATATTTTCATAACACTTTTTGCAGTTTCAAAGGTATTAATTCACATCAACATGATTTCATTCATTCGTTCAGTATTCCTTATCAACTATTCCAAACCTGCCTTGACGAGCCTAAAACAAGCCTAAATTATCAAAAATTCGGAAGTTTCATAACACATTGCTCCCGGTTTTAACAGGTATGTTTGTGATCGAGCAAAATAATTACGTTGATCACATCGGTATTTTATTGAGTCAAAATTATCGAGAAAATCGTGGAAAATCTGAAATTTTTGATAAACCAAGGACAAAGTTCACATATTGGATTATTTTTTGTCGAAATTAACTATGAAAAAAACCTGAAACGGTGCAAAACTACTCTGAACAGCCAAAAATAGCCTATTCCATACTTGTCAAAAATCGGCCCGGCCCGCGTCGGCCCGGCGGGCCGGCCCGGGTTCCAAAATTTTCATTTTTCGAGCTCATTTTTCTCGATTTTCAGCTCAATTTCGAAACTTTTCCTGGGATTTCATACTTGAAAAATGATGAAATTTTCATTCTAGAAAACATAGGCCAAATTAGAAGGTAAAAAACCGCGAAAAAAAAATTTTCGAAATGCGAAACATGTTTTGCCTTGAACCCCGGGCCGGGCCGGGCCGGGCCGGTAGAAATTTCTCAATCGGCCCGGCCCGGCCCGTGACAAGTATGGCCTATTCCAAACCAGACATGAGCGGAATTCCGTCTTCCGTCTTCCGCCTTCCGTCTTCCGGGCTTTTTTCTCTTCCGTCTTCCGTCTTCCGACTTCCGGATTTTCAAAAATTGTTCCGTCTTCCGTCTTCCGTCTTCCGAGTTTCTGGACGATTTGGAGCACTGGGAAAACGGAAACGCGGGCAAAATTTTTCAAAATTTTCCACTTCCCAACTCGAATTTAGTACTTTTCAACAGTTTTTTTCAAACTTTTCAACAAGGTTGAACGTCAAATTACGTTTTTGTTCAAAGAAGTTCAATTTCATGTCGAAAAATTCAGTTTTTTTTTCGCCGGAGCAGTTTTGAGCACTTTTTGTTCCTTCCGTTTCCTTCCTTCCGTCTTCCGAGATTTTTAAATTTTCTTCCGCCTTCCGTCTTCCGTCTTCCGAGTTTTTGAAAACTGTTCCGACTTCCGTCTTCCGTCTTCCGGATTGAAAATTTTCCCTTCCGCTCATGTCTGTTCCAAACTATAAGTATTTCTGTTTCAGAACTATTATTTGATGTTTTCCAAACAAACCTTACTCAATGTATCTTGATAAACCTTGCATTAGATCTGAAAAGTAAAGAAAACCCTAAATTGTCAGTTAAGTTTTGATAAATAACTCAAATTTCATACGATCTTTTGTTAGAAAGGATTGTGGTTCCATCTTTTTTTCGGTTTCGAATAATATTTTTTAAAACTTTATTTATTTGATCCATCATTCAATGGTGGAATTATGATGGAACTAACTTCAAAAAATCCACTTACAAAACAGCTTTATCTAACTCAAAATAATGTTGAAGAACATAGATAACTTCTTCTCTAAAAAAAAGTGTTTCGGTTCATTTTTTTTCGGTTTCAATGCTTTTTTTTCCCATAAAATTAGTTTCAAGACTTTGATAGGAATTCGAATCCCCTAGCAAACGTTGAACTGTTTGAATAGCCCCAAGGCAGGTTTAACAAATTGTCAACAAATTTTCGGTTTCAATAAGTTCTTTTAAGATTCTGCAGAAAAAAGCTTATTGATTGGTGTTGTCGACTCAAAAATAAGAAACGCGCCTAAAAGCCCAACATAATTTGAAATATGCCTTTGTAAAACACAAAATAGTTTCTCCAGATTCAATTTTGTTTTTTTTTTAATTGTTCCGATCTATTAAATTAGTGTGAGCAACTGACTCTAGACAGCTAGCCTAAAAAAACATTTTTTGAAGAACTTCAGTCAGACCAGTTTTAAGTTTGATTTACCTCAAAATCCTGCTTTGTCGATATATTTTTCCCGGTTTCAAAGCTATGTTTTCAAATATTCCAAAACTTTGAGTAGTGTTCTCACAAAAAGTTTTCTCCGGAGTTCTTTAGAATTAGTGGTTTTTTCTTCATTAGGACAAAGTAATCAAAAAGAAGGAGCGAAAATTTCAGACCATTGCTTAATTATTTATGAGGAAGTTTTCAGATCGAATTGGATTATTTGTCTGAGAAAACGATCCAAAAAGGCCTAAAAAGGGTCTAACACAGCTAAGAGATAGCCTACTCCAAGCTATAATTATTTCTGTTTCAGAACTGTTATTTCATGTTTTCCGAGCTTACTAGAGACAATATAATTCTAGTTAATCCATGTATTTTTATATAACTATGATAGCCAAGTTTATGGTATACATTTTTTTTTTCGGTTTCGAATAATTTTTCAAAAAATTTTCGAGTTCGTACATTATTAGCACAATGGTGGAATGACGAAATTAAAAAACCTTCTAAAGCAGTTTTATTGAGCCCAGAGCAAGGTGGAGAACATGTATAAGATATCAAATTTTGTACTTCTTCTCTACTAAATTGTGTTTTTAGGACATTTTATTTCAGTTTCAATGCTAAGTTTTATTACGTGTATAGAATTCCAAAACATTGTTTAGTCGAAATTCCAAACAGTCCAAAACAGCCTAACCAACCCCGAGGCAGGCCTGAACAACCAAAAAAAACCACAATTGTTCAGAATAAATTTCCGGATTCAATAAGTTTTTTTTCAGATTGTGCAGAAAAATTTTGTTCACTGATTGTTCATCATTAATAGATTGAGCCAAACTAAAAAGATAAACAGTTGGGAAAAGAAAAAATGATTGTTGAAATATTGTGAGATTTCAGTCTAAAACAGACTAACACAACTAAAATAATCAGAAAGTCACGTTGAAAAGTACAAAACCATGAAACATAACCTACATAAAACGATCATTATTTTTTCAATGATTTCAGCTTTTTCGTGGTAACTTTAAAAGAGACTTTATTTTTCATGAAATGTAATTCAAGAAAGCCTGAAACGGACTAAAATAGGACCAACACCGCTTCAGAGCCCTATTTCAAGTAAAAAACATTTCTGTTTAAAATCTTCTTTTTGATTTTTTCCAAGCTAGCCTTACTCACTGGGACTTCGTAAAACTCTATAAACCTGAAAAGCCTAAAACCAATAAAAAATAGTCCAAATCGCCAAATAATTTCCAAAAAATCTATCAGTTTCATATTATCTTGTGATTGACAATATTGTGATTCAAACTTTTTTTCGGTTTCGAATAATTTTCAAAACTAATTTCAAGTGTATCTAACTATTGGAGAACTGTAATAAATTCCAAAACTGTTCAAATGCGGTTACCGTAAAAACTGAAATAATAGTGCATGCACCACTATTTTTCGACTTATTCATCCGAAAGTCACTTCTATTAAAGGGGCACTACTAATACAGTTTTTACTGGATATTCAACTCAAAACAATGTTACGACCACATATGAGATCAATTTTTGCGGGTTTATTCTCTAAAAAACTATGTATTGATAATTTTATTTCTGTTTCAATCGATCGGTTTAACAAATAATCGGCTTCAAAGTTTTGATCACTATTCATTTAGTACTTCACTCTAATTAATCTATGAGAATCTCAATAATCTCAGAATCATGAAATTTCGAAAAAAAAGGAAAGTTTTCTGTTTCGGTAAACTGTTTTATAACTGTGCAAAACAAATTCGTTGATGGTTCATTTCTGTTTGGATCAAAATTATAGAAAAAGCGAAAAAGAGCTGACTGAATTGATAACATTCCTAGTTCGGAATTTTCTCAGTTTCACTCGACTTGTTTGAACTTGCATCGTTTCATTAATCTAGTTACTCTTTAGTTAGTTCAGTAATCAGCATAAGCCTAAGCCTAAAACTACCTAAAACTGCCTAAACCAACCTGACATTTTCCCCGAATGGCCTAAAACCTTATTCATCTGACGGATCATCTGAATCTTCAGACTTGCACAGAGTTACTTCAATTCAATTCAACCAATGCATTTAGGCTATTCAAGGCCAACGAAGACTTCAGGCCTGCCTTTTGAATTGTTTTGAGTTCTTTAAAAATGACTCACGGACAGTTTCAGGTTCCTGAGAACTGAAAAGTTTTAGCCTGCCTCAAAAATGAACTCAGTTACACAATTTTCACATACTTTCCAAGCTCACATTCAATATCCAAGCTCACATTCAATTACTTTTTGGTCTGTTCCAGTTTTTCGAATCAGTTCATTAAAAAACTTTTTTGAATTTATCCGTCTACAAAACGTTAAGAACATTCCCAAAAGCAAGTCCGTTTCAAAATTTCCATATAATATTTTAGCTAGGATTCTCTTTTTGATGCTCTCTCGGTCTTATGACCTAAACTTTTTAAACTGATTTTCATCCATTCTAAAAATGACATGCTCAAAATTGAACAAACAAACGGGAGCATAAAAGTTTGGATAGAAAAATATTCATGTTTCAAATCCTTGGTATTTCTTCTGGTGAGATTCCAACACTTCGACGCTGTAGCTGTGGGAATGTGCTCCAATTAGCTAGAAACACACTGGAAAAAAGGCTAATTAACCCAGACTGTGTGAATTGTTTACTGATTTATGAGTTGGTTTTGTATCATACTTACAAAATTTGATTAATTTATTTATTGCACGATTAATTCTATTCCAAAATTATAATTCATGTTTTCAAAACTAATCTTACTCACTCAGATTTCGAAACTTGCTTTATACCTGAGAAGCCTGAAAACAGACTGAAACATCATGAATCGTCACATAAATTCCAAAAAATCCACAAAGTTTTTGTGACCATAGAAAGGATTGTGATACTCTCTTTTTTCAGTTTCAAACAGTTCTTAGAACTATTTTCGAGTTTTACCATTATTAGTTTGTATCTACTACGAAGTTTGAAACAGCCTGAAAAATAATTAATAATCAGAAACAAACCAAATTGCCCGAAATTTTGAAAAGTACCGTTGTGACACAAAAATTAGTTTTTCCTGTTTGAAATAGTTAATTTCATTCGTTTTGATTTACGCCATCAATACAGAAGTTAAACTTAGTGTTTTCAAAATCCCTGTTGTTTTTGCTTCAAAATGATGAAGAAGAGCATTAGTAAGACCAGTTTTGTCTGTTATTTACTGAAAAGTGGTAGTTTGTCAACATTTTTCCCGGTTTCAAAGCAATCTTTACTAATAACAATCAAGAACTTCTGTGTGTGTCTGTCTGTGTGTGTGTGTATGTCGCCAGCCCTAGCGAGATTTGTAGTGAACCGATTTTTCTGAAACTTAGACAGCTGGATTTAGAATTCTTTCCCGATGATGCCCGTCTATTTCAAATTTTAAAAAAGTAGAAAATGAGGTCATCAGGTTCAAAAAACCACATTGACAGGCATTTCTCAAAACTTCCATGGGGGAGAGGGACACATAGGGGGCCACGTGAATATAATAACCCCGTAAAACTTTTCACAAAATTTTCATTTCTAAAACAAAGTGAAGCCAGGCGGTAGGAGGCGCGGAGCGCCGATGACCGACTGGTTGTTTTATATTCAAATGATTTCGATACGTTGATTCCCGCAGGTTTCCTTTGTTGATATTTCAAGAAGTCGAACCACAATTACCAAAAAACAGATTTTGAAAAATTTCTTGATATATAATTTAAAGAACCTAATTTTTTTGGAATTTGGCATTCTGTTGAGGTTGAGAACAACCCAAAAAAAAACTATGTTTCAAAATGTCTCTATAATATTTTTGCTAAGATTCTCTTATTGATACTTCTTCAGACATTCGATTATAAACATTTTTCCACTAGATTTAATAACACCTGTTCAAAATTGAACAAGCAAACGGGAGCCAAAAATCAAACAAATTTGTGTGATTTGGATAGGAAGATTTTTCGGTTACAAAAGTTTCGTATATATTTTGGTATGATTCCAAAACATTGATGTTTTTGCTGTATAACGAGGACACCAAAAGCTGACGGTTCGGCTTAAAGGCGCATCGAATAGATAAAAAGCCATCTCATTAGGGCACGAAAAGAAACGACGTAAAGAAACGCACTGAAAAAAACGTCGAATACCCAGGCAGTGTGAATGGTTTACCGATTCATGAGTTGGTTTTATATCATACTCACAAAATGCAATCTGTTGATTTGTTCTCAGCTTCAATTCTAAGTTTTCACATGTATCTGGTTCCAATAGTTCGAACAATGTTCCCTAAAATGCTCACCTTTCCAACTACAGGGTGGCTTTTAAGTTTGGACAACACTTTTTCAAAAGTTCGGCGCTATCCCAAGGCCGTCAAAAACTTTCTTATAGGCTGTCACTTATTTTTTCGAAAGTATATATTGATATTAATTAGAAAACAAAATTTGAGCTCAATCGGAAAAGTTTGAGGATTATGAGAACAGTCTGTATCGGGCACTCTAAAATCGAAAACATCCAAGAAGGCACGCAATGTAGCGAGTTCTTGACAACTTCGTTTTGAACTTTAACAAGTCTCCATTATAGGCATGTAATGTTTTGAAAACGATAAAAATCTATTCTAGAGAGGTCATGAGCACTTTAAAAGTGCTCATGACTGCAATAGTTTTTGAAAAAAATATATCCTATCAAAACAGTATTCTACCCACTAGTATAATAAGATCTAGTGGTGAAGTTTTATGAAGTTATTGAACGAGAGGCGTTTGATCAAAACGGATAGCATCCAGAAAAATAAATCTAGTTTCCCCAGTTGTTAACAACGTTGAAAAAAGTATCTTAGACGTTATGAAAAGTTCGAAAAGTCCACCGCAACCTTAAGTCCGAAAAAAGCAGTAAATCGCTATTGTGTTGTTGTTTCTTCGCATGGCCGAAACTCTTTAATTTTGTCTTGAAGCCGTATCCGATTAATTTCATAATTTGGGATCTTAGAGACCAGATAATTTGCAAGATCTCAATCAATTTTGGAGTCCAATAAATAATAACTGATCGGTTTGTGAAGCCAAATACTGAACTGATAGCTGCGTGCCTACACCCCTCGCTGCTACTGACTTCTTCTGCCCACCAGCACACACGAAGTTTAATAATTCTAGAAATTATTCTTGATTACTTATTTATAGACATTGAAGAACATTTCTGACAAATTTCATCTAAGTGGCAATCCTATTCGCTGAGATATAGTCGATTTCGCTGTTGTCCAAACTTAAAAGCCACCCTGTAGTATAAACCTGCCTTGAATAGCCTCGGACCGGCCTGAATTTTCTAGAATTCAAAGATTTTCACAGTTTTTTTTTCGGTTTCAATAGGTAGTTTTATGATCATTCATCATGGTGTCGTTGATAGACAGTATTTCTGTAATGAATTTAAATCAAAATTATCGAAAAAAAAACATGAAAAAGCCTGGATTTATTGCGTGAAGAACTGATCATACATAAAGCCTGAAACGGACTGAAATGGCCTGAAACAGGTCTAACACCGCCTGGGATATCCTATTCCAAACTAGAAATATTTCTGTTTCAAAACTTTTATTTCACGCTTTCCAAGCTACCCTCGCTCGCTGCTCCTTAGGAATTTTCTGCAAACCTGCAGAGCTTGTAAACAACCTAAAAACAGCCTGAAATGTCTGAAACCGCCAGATTGCTTCCAAAAAGTCCAGAAATCGCTGTGTTTTCCCATGTATATGATACCAAAACACGTGCAGAAAAAAGTTGTTGGTTGTAAGACAGACCTGAATTACCTTAAATGCAATGATATCCATAACAACTTTTTTCGGTTTCAATATGTATTTCTATGGTTATTCAGAATGATTTCGTTGATATGTAGCGGTTCTGAAGTTGATTGAATTGAAATCATAGAAAAGTTTGTTAAAATTAATGACAAATTTTTAAAATATTTCAAAATATGTTTGCTTTAAAAAGATCTAAAATAGCTCCAAAACGTTTCTAACGGCCTGAAACAGTCTGGAATTACCCTTACCCAACTAGAAATATTTCTGTTTCAAAACTATTCCTTTATGTTTTCTAGACTGACCTCACTCATTGAGTTGTCCCTTGGTTGTTTCAGGCCTGAAAACTTTAAAAATACCATAAATCGTTAGATAAATTGGGAAAAGTACTTATATGGTAGACAATACGATGGTGATACAAACTTCATTTCCGGTTTCGAAAAGTTTTATCAAATTTTTCGATTTCATTCATTGGTGGAAATTGTTCGAATTGGCGGAATGACGAAATGCAAAAAAACCATCTATATTCAGCACAAGATAATGTTGATAGCCTGGAAAAAATCTATTCTCGTGACTTTTTCTCTACAAAATTGTGTTTTCAGATTCATTTTTTTCAGTTCCAAACGAGGGTTTGACATACTTGCGATCCCGAGACTTCGATAGCAATAATAATGAAGCACCCACTAACTATAGATCCATTTATCAGAAAACCATGAAGTTTCAAAAAAAAAATTTCAGTTTCAGCAAGTTGTTTTATGATCGTGCAATTGGTTTATCAACAATGCGTACTCAATTATCAATGTTATCAAAATTATCTTTCAGGAAAGTCTGAATCAACTGCTTTTGCCTGAAGCAGCCTGAAGAAGTCTATACGAGCCTAAAATAGTTCCAGAATCTTTTGGAGGCTCAAAAGGTTCAAGTCAGACTTGAAAACAAGTTCAGTTTCAGAAATACTGCATATTTTCCATGATAAGAGAATGATTTTAATACTATCTTGGAATCTGGCTCATGAAAATTTTTCGAAATTGAAACCCATCTGATACCGACTGGATCGAAGCTGAAATGATAAAATCAACCCATGGTTTTATCTTACTTTTTTCGGTTTCAAATAAAATGTTTACATTGTTCCGATTACATTTTTCCAATCAAGGAGCTAATGTCATGCATTACTACCAGACATGAGCGGAATCCCGTCTTCCGGGCTTTTTTCTCTTCCGTCTTCCGGCTTCCGTCTTCCGTGTTTCCGAACGGTAAGAAGCTTTGAGAAAACGGAAATTCGGGGGAGATTTTTCAAAATTTTCAACTTTGAAAAGGAAAAACCATACCAAAATTTTCATCTTCGAAACTTTATTATAACTTTCATGAATCCGTGAAGCTCATTATTCTGAGCTTAAGTTATCAACGTGAAAAATAAGTATAGAAAGGTTTAGTCTGAAACAAATTGAAATAAATGAAACAAACATAACAAATTCTTTGATACATAATACGCGAAAGAGCCTCAATTATCGAAAAAATATAAAAAGGTTACTGAATTAATGAAAATCCAAGTTCAGATTTTTCTCTGTTTCACTCAATTTGTTTGAACTCGCTTTGTTTCATGATTCTAATCCATCTTAATTCTGTTCCAAAGCTACAAAAATCAGCCTAAACTGAAACTACCTAAAATAGCCTAAATCAATGTGAAAGCTTCCCCAAACGGCCTAAAACCTTATTCCCATCATCTGAAGCTTCACTCTAGCAGAGATTTACTTTCATTTGTTTCAGGCAATAAAATTTCCGGTTCCAGCGAGTTTTTATTATTCAAAAGATTTTCGAATTTTCTGATTCCAGCAACTTAATTACAGCTTAGCAATATGCTATTACTAAATTGAGACACTGCCCGAATTATCTGAAATTCAGAACATTTTGAAAAGAAAAATTTAAAGTTTCAATCAGCAATTTTAGGGTCGGGTGATAGGAAACAACTGAAATTATTAGTCAAACATTGCTAAACTACAGCCTAAAGCGGTTCCAGAATCTTATAGAGCTTTTTTATAAATCTTTTAGATTCTTAAAAACTTCAGTTTAGTTTTGAAAATGAATACTGTTTCAAATAAATGTTTTCTTTCGAACTAGATTTCGTTTTCGATGCGAGCTTGGTTGCTGTTTCATGAACTTTTTCTGAATTGATACCAGTTTGATATCGGTCTAATCTAATCCAAAAACATTATTGAAATTGAAATTTTATCTGCTTTTTTTCGGTTCCAGCAAAAATTTTTCCATAGTTCCGATTACACTTTTTCAATTACGGAGCCCTTGAATTAGCACTTCTAACATTTGATTTAATTTATTCAACTGAAGATTCAGTTATTTTTTTTTCAGTTTCAAGATAAGAAATTTCAAACGAACTTGTGTTGTTCACTGTTCTGATTAGTGTATTGGTTACTTTGAATTAATAAATCTGAAAAAAAAAACCCGAAACTTGCATAAATGAGCTTTCTGCAATAAAATATGACTTTGATGTTTTTTTTTCGGTTTCACCTATATCTTCTCCACTGTTCCTATTAGCATTTTGCAGTTATTTAAAGGAGGACTATAGTCACATTTTTTATTTCCATTTCTTGTTCATTTTTCCATGCTGTATCCATTGCGCATGTAGAAATTGCTCAAAAATCGCTCTGAAGCGCACAAATTGCGCTCGAAATCGCGCGTTACAGTCTGGCGGCCGCGGCCGTCTGGGCGAGTATCCGACAACGCGGGGCCATTCCTCCGTATTTTTCGCCTTCATTTCGTTCATTTCACATGTTTTTGTGAAGAAACATAAAAATTCTTCTTTTTTAGCATGAAAAACGTAAAAAAAGCAAAAAATACGAAGGTAACGGCCACGCGTTGTCGGATACTCGGCCAGACGGCCGCGGCCGCCAGACTGTAACGCGCGATTTCGAGCGCAATTTGTGCGCTTCAGAGCAATTTTCGAGCAATTTCTTCATGCGCAATGGAATCATCATTTAAAAATAAACAAGGAATGGAAATAAAAAATGTGACTATAGTCCTCCTTTAATCGTAGTCTTTTAATAGCACATCTATTGCTTAAGACAAGCTTTCCATCTTTCGCAACTAGAGAACCGTACAGTTTTCAGTCAAAGTGCTTCAATTCGATTGATATTTCTTATAGTGAATACATAACAACTTCTAAGACATTTGGTATACATTTCATTAGGCTACGCCCACCACCTACAGTAATCCTTCCAGAAATTTCGAAAATTTCCTGTACTGCTGCTCAATTTGTTACAGTTTCAGTTGATATATTTGTTGCCAAATTCACTTTCTCCAATTAATACGTGTCGTAAAAACTCAACTATACAATGCTCAATCATTCTGGGCGCAGCCTGAAACAGTTATGGTTTTGAAAAAAAAATAAACTTATTGAATTTTTTTCTGTTTCCAAGTGGAATAATTATTTTGGTTCTTCATCAGTATTCTGATCTGTAATGATTTCTTGTTCTTTCTTAGATTTATTGGAAAATAAGCTTATACTTTTTTAGAGCAAATGAAAAAAATTCCGGTTTCGGCGATTTTTTATTATTTGGAAGTTTTTCTAATGTTCTGATTCCAACAATTTGCACACACACAGCTCTGACTAAATTGAGATACTGTCCAAACTATCTTTAAAAGACATAATTAAAACTGTGTCTTGAATAGCCTAAAAGAGCATTCCGAAGCTTAAATTTTTTACAGTTTCTGTTGATCCATTTTCTTGCTGATTCTATTTTTTTTATTTGATCAATGCCTCTCATATTTATCACATGCTTACGAAAGCAGCCTGAAACATCTTTGCCTCAAAATGAGTTTTTATATTGATTTCAGCTAATGAGTTTCTTGGGTAGATACCATCAGCGTATATTCTTTTTTTTCGGTTTCGATTAATTTCTGAAAAAAAGTTTTGATTTCATTCCTTATTGAATAAGCTCCAAAAACATTTTCGGTTTCTTATAATTTCTGAAAGAACGTTTTGAGTTTATTCCTTATTGATTGAACTTGCTTCAAAAACATTTTCAGTTTTATAAGTTGTTTTATGATCCAAGCCTATCAAAAATAGTATTAAAAATCTGGAACTAATGCAAAAATAATGTTAAGTAACAACTCAAAAAAAGCAATCTGGGATCTCTTTTAAATTGTTCCAGAATTCTATGGAGGCGCATTTTTTGGCATTCAGATTTCTAAAATACCAGCTCAGTTTTAAAAGTTAATTCAGTTTCAATAAAGTCTTATAAATTTTGAACTAAAGTTTCATTTTGATACAATTTTGGTGTCCGGAACATTTTCTCAAAAACATTTTCTGAATGAATATCAACCAGACGGTTTCCGGCGCTTCGCGCCTCAACCGCCTGGCTTCCACTGGGGAACGCAATTTTGGCTATGTGCATAGATAGCGCAGAGCTTATCAGTAATCTTATCAGAAAATGAAAAAAACGGGCATCATCCTGTCAGCATTCTCTACCGATCAGTCAAAATTTTATGAAAATTGGTTCAGTAGGAGCTTAGCTAGGGCGGCTGACAGACAGACAAACAGACACACAGAATCTTTATGGTAATAATAGTAAAGATCTGATATTGACTGGATAAATACTGAAAAGCGCAGAGTGGAAATCATAAAGTTAGAACCATTGTGAATCTATCTTTTTTCCGGTTTCAGCTAAAATATTTCTACATATTCCGATAAGCATTTCCTACTAATTCGATCCACTTTGATTCCGTTTTTTTAAAATCATTTTTCTGCGAAATGAACAATTCTGAAGCTTAAATTTTTTTACAGTTTCTGTTGTTCTGTTTAAGGTTAAATTTACTTTTTTCACTTGATGGATGTCCGAAAACCACTACTATTCTGAAAGCAGCCTAACCTCTCATTAAAATTTTCAAGCCAAAAACAAGAAGACTTACCTGAGTTTTTTTCAGTTTCCAAATGAACTTATTATTTTGGTACTTTATCAGTTTTTTTGATAAGTAGCTATTTCTATTTTCAGATTGAGCATGTACATATTTGTCAGAAAATGAGCTTATACTGGTTTGGGAAGAAGAAAAACTTTCCGGTTCCAGCAAATTTTTATTTTTTGAAAGTGACTTCCAGATTTTGATAATCCTTGATACTGGACGAGCCATCTTACATGAGCCTGAATATGGTTAAATAAGGCAGCTAGTATGTGTGAATAGACTGATATCTTGGACTAAACACGGTTTTGGTATATTTTTTATTTTTTCGGTTTCAAACAATTTCAGAAAAATTTTTCGAGTTTATACATTAATACGATTGTGAAACACATAAGAAATTTTTTGTTTCAAAGTTATATTTTCACATACCGTAAATCCTGTAATTGAGGCCCACCTGTAATTGAAGCCCACCTGTAATATGAGCCCACCCTCAGAGGACCTTTGAAAAATAGACGCCCATGGGCTTCAATTACAGGATTTACGGTATACTTGATTCTGAGACTTTAATCACTTTATTCTAAGGAGTTCACCCACTAACTGTTATCAGTTCATACTAAATGTCCCCTACAGTAATCAAAAAAACCATGCCGCAAGCCAATTTTAAACCACGCCCCAATCTGCCTGCAACCTTAGAAGCCGCAAATTGCACCCAGTTAGGGGCATGACTCAAATTTGAAGTGCGCCGCACATGCGCAGATCGTATGAACTGACGATACAGGCCATAATTGTCGAAAAACCATGACAGTTCATAAAAAAGTTGCAGTTTCAATAAACTGTTTTATGATCGGGCATTAGGTTGATCAGAAGTGTATTGTTTTCCAAAAACGGCAGGCTAAAACAGTTCCAGAATCTTATTGAGATTCATTTTTAGACATTCTAATTTTTAAAAAATCTCAGCTCACCGTAAGAAACGAAATCTGTTTCGAAAATAGTTTCAAAATTTCGGAACAAAATTGTGATTTTGATGATACATTCGTAATAATGACCAGTTTTGTGAATTGATAACAATCTGATATTGATATAATCAATTCTGAAAATCCAAACATGATCATATTTTCTTTTTCTGTTTCAACTGAAAGTTTTCACCTACTCCAATAAGAATTTTCCATTGAACTCACGAATAGGGCCGCCTAGCAGATAAAATTTTCAAAAAAAAAATTAAAGATTCACTTTATGCTTTTCTCATAGTCAGTTTCGAAATGATCACTTCCATTTAAATTGATTTCGATATTTTGATTACTATTTTGCTGAACTAACAAATCTGAAAAAAAACCCCTCGTCAACCTGAAAGAGCCCCTTTCTGCAGCATTATCCATGTTTTTACACCTCGTATGAAACTACAGAAAAAAAATGGAATTTCAAAAAAAAAACATTCTGTTTCAAAAGGTTTTTTTCAATGACCAGGCAATAAATTGATCAATAGTTCAGAAACGATTGTGCTTTACAAAAAACTGATACGAATGTTGGAATCTTGTTATAAAACAGACATGAGCGGAAGTGAAAATTTTGAATCCGGAAGACGGAAGACGGAAGTCGGAACAGTTTTTAAAAACTCGGAAGACGGAAGACGGAAGACGGAAGGAAGGAAACGGAAGGAACAAAAAGTGCTCAAAACTGCTCCAGCTAGAAAAAAAATTCTTTGTGGCATAAAACTGGAATTTTGGGGACAAAAACATAGTTCGATGATTAGCGAAAAATGTTGAAAAGTGAAAAAACCCTGTTGAAAAGTTGGAAAATTTGAGAATTTTCCCCCGAATTTCCGTTTTCTCTAAGCTCCTCACCGTCCGGAAAAACGGAAGACGGAAGCCGGAAGACGGAACAACTTTTGAAAATCCGGAAGTCGGAAGACGGAAGACGGAAGAGAAAAAAGCCCGGAAGACGGAAGGCGGAATTCCGCTCATGTCTGTTATAAAACAGTCGGTTTAAAGCAGCCTGAAATAGTTTCCGAGTTCTATGGAGGCTAACTTCATGGCTTTTGAATTTATTAAAAAAAAGGCTCAGTTCAACCTTAGAAACGATTCCAGTTTCTAAAAAAATCATATATGTTTCAAGCTAAGATAGTGATTTTGATAAGATTTTGGGGTCATTCTCTAACTGTTTTTTAATTGATTCCAGCCTGTTAATATGTTCGAAAAATCAAGGAAAAACCCAAGAAAATGCGAAAATCAAAAGTGTTTTCCCATATAATTAGCAAAACATGTGTTTCAAAGCTAGCGTTTAGTTATAGGAGAGATTCAATAGAATGCTATTGGAAGTTGTCCGTGATTATACATCTACAAGCCCGAAAATAGTCCGAAAAAGTCTAAATTAACCTCTACCAACTGAACAGATTGGTTTTAGGTTTTGAAAAATGTCAAAAACAGCCAAAGCCATAACTATGTTGTAATTATAATTTGTATCACTTTTTTCTCGGTTTCAGTTGAAATGTTTTTCTTTTTCCTCTAGGTTATTTTTAGTGCTTGACAGAATTGACAAATCGAAAAAACTAATCCTTAATCTCAGAAAAAATTAGTTGAATCCAACATACTTGTTTTCAGCTCCCAAGCGGATTTGCCGTTATTTATGATTTCAATATGATTTTCAGTATTTTAATCATTTTGATAAAAATGAAGTATACCCTTTTCTCGGTTTCGATTGATTTTCAAATGAAATTTCGAGTTTGTTCATTATTAAGACTTGACTTCAAAAATCTGCGAAATCAGTTTTGTTCAACTCCAAATAATGCAAAAACATAGATAATCTGAATTTCTGTAAATTCTTTACTGAAAGTTTCGTGCTCCAAGATTTTTTTCAGTTTCAGAGCTACGTTTTTTCATATACTTGATTCAAAGACTTTGATTGGAGTGTGGCATTCTCTAACCAACTGAGCTATCGAACTGTCTGAACAACCAGGCCCGTATCATCAAAGAATCATAACGTTTGAAGAAAAAAGTTTTCAGTTTCAGCAAGTTGTTTTATGATCGGGCAATAGTTTGGTACCAACAGTTCCGAAGAAGTAGTCGAGCCAAATTTATCAAAAATAGTACGAAATAACTGGAATAATTGTTGAAATGTTGTTAAACCACTGCCTAAAACAGTTCTAGAATTGTATGGAGGCTTACTTTTAGGCCTTTCCCTTTCGAAGGCTCAGTTCAGCTTTAGAAATATTTTCAGTTTCGAAAAAGTCACATACGTTTTAATCTAAAGTTGTTATTTTGTTACGAGGCTGGGCCATATTAAACTGCTTCTTTATAATTATGTATTATGAAAAATCTTGATGAGGAATTTTCAAGTCTTCTCTTCAATAAGCTGAATACACCGAAAAAGCCTAAATCAGCCTAACGTGGCCTCAGCCATACCTTGATTTGTGTATGTTATAGTCATAATTCTGATCACTTTTTTTCGGTTTCATGGAAAATGTTTCGTTTATTCCGCTTGATATTGTTTTGATTTCTTGTTCAAAGGCGTCCTGAATAAGCACTCGCTAACCTGCGGTATTATGAAAAATCACCGTAAAAAAAAATCACCGTTTTTTCCAGTTTCAAAATGAACTTTTCAATTCAATAAGATCTTGAGGACTTCAATTAATACTTGGTTGCGTTACCAATCATGAACAGGGCCAAAGTATACAAGAACAACCTAAAAAGCTCATGTCAGGATAAAATTGCTTAAAATTAACTCTGTTTCTCTGGAATTTTCACCTGTTCAAAAAAAAAATTTGATGATCGTTTTTCTTCCGTTTCAGAACTAAAGTTAATGTATAGAAAACTACCAATCTTTGATGCACGTGTTGAATGATTGGGTCATTTTCGGCTTTTGGATTTCTAAAAGACTTAGAATAGTCTTAAAAATGAATTATGATTTGGAAAAATCTCTTGTTTTCCAATCTAAAATTGGGATTTTAAAGCGACTATTCTAAACGTGAACTCTTTTGAAAACTTTCTGTTTCAAAAATATTGTGTAATTTTTCGTGAAATAGAAAAAAAAATACTTTTACGCAATGGCATGTGTTTTACCTTAAAAAACCAAAAATACCCCAATTCATCTGGATAAATCGCTTTTATGCCTCCTAAAATATCAAAATAGCTAATTGATAACTAAATTCGTCAAAGTCGCAATAATTAAATTTATCACTTTCCCACTCGGTTTCAAATGAAGCGTGGCGTTAATTCTGACTATTTTTATTCAGTAATCTTCCGAAAGTTTCGAACAAGCTCCGCTTGAGTTCTAGGAAAAATCAGTTAGATACAACATATTTTTGTCAGTTTCAAAGTAAACTTCTCTGTTCAGTGTAATCATCAATACTTTAATGAGTGAACATTGTTCAGATCAAGTCTCAAAACAATTCAAACTGAAATTGTTTCATAATATTGTTCAATTCGAAAACATTTTTTTCGGTTTCTAGAAAAACATTCCCTTCATAGCGATTGATTTTTTCAGTACGTCGGTATTTTTGGCTTGACATTTTTCAATTCTAGCTACCAGGGAAAACTACGAGACCGATTTTTCTGGTTTCAATGTAAACTTTTCTATCGAATGTGATCATTGGTACTTTAATAAGTAAGCAGTTTTAAGTTCAATCATGAATAAGTCTAAACTAGTCTAAACCTAGGAAATCTTGCACCCGAGAATGTTTAACCTATAAAAGTGCCGAAATCTGGTTTAGGGTAATTCTGCAAAGTTTCAATTATTTTGTTGGTCTAGTTTTTGAGAGTAATCAGAAAATAGAGAGCGAAACGAAGTTCTAGGCCACATCCACATGTCCTGCTCTTCACTCCGTGACAATGAAAGAGTTTTCATGTAACCCGTGTTTTACAGAGGTTTTCAGGATATTTCTTTCCGTTTCAAAACTACAATTAAAGTTTAGGAAGTTTCAAAACTTTGATCGGTGGATTTCATCATTCCTATATTCAAAAACCCTGAACAAATTTTGCTAACTATCTTTCCATTTTCAATGTAGACTTTTTGTTCTATGTGACTTCATTGCTTTGATTTTATGTGAAAGCTTACCAATAGACTAGTCTAAACAACCTTATTTCACTTGGATTAGCCTCAAAATAGGCCAGTGCTAATTGCTTCGTAGTAAAAACTCGTTACCAGAGCTTTCAGTTTCAAAACTTCATTAAAATTTATATGAAACCGTTTTTCGCTATTCTGAGCTGATCACTGCTACATGAAGAATTAGTCTAAAAAGACCTAGTCTTGGAAAGCCTGAAACTGCTTTTTCCTTCTTGAAATAGATTGAGTTTATCCTGGTTTCAGTTGAATTTTACAAAAAAAAACTGTTTGGCGCTAATAATTTTTTCCAATTTCAAATTAAAAAAAAAAACTTCTATGAAACTGTGAAATTCAATGCCGAACCATCGCAAAAATCCTCGAAAAAACGAACCCGAGTTATCTGCTCAAAGTGATTGTTTTGTATTGTGGTTTCTTTTTCAAAACTTTTGAAGTAACTATTTTTTTCTGTTTCATAATGATCTTAATTTTCAACTGATTTTTATTATTCATTAATGAATTTTCTCTTTATCACAAGTACTTTAAAACTATTTTTTCCGGTTTCTGGACTTTTTCTAACTACAAATGGTTTCAAAAATGACAACCATATTTTTATTTCAACTTTTCTCTATATTCCAGCTTCTTTTTTTCTCAATAATTTATGCAAACATCATTGAAAATAAACTTTAAAACATTCTAACCACGCGGTTTCAAATTTTCTGTTTAAAAACAGAAAATTGCCTCACCCTAACAATTGTAAATGAAATAGCACAAATTTCACAAAGTTTCAATTGAATTGTTTCCCCAGTGAGAAAAGTTAACATAACAATATGCTCCTGTTTCTGAACAATGTTGAAATTTCAATGAAATCGTATAAATTTGATCGTAAGAGATGATGTGATGTCAGGACTTATCTTTTTTTGAAATGACCCTAGAAAGTCTCAAAAAAGGCCAGAATCACCGAAAGAATGTAATTTCACCCCTATTTCCGTCGTAGATCAAAATAACTTTTTTCGGTTTCACAAAAAAGTTAATTTTGAAAAAAACTTTATTGAATTGATACATAAAAAATGGAAAATCTAAATATGATACAGTATTTTTTCCGTTCCAGCTAGAATTTTTCTTACTCTCCAGTTTCTCAGTCAGATTCGTTATATTTTTTGAGTATTTGAGTATATCACTCGATATCATTCAGTCACTGTGATGAAGTTTTAGATATGAAAAAAAAAACGGAAATTTCATCAGAATCTCGAGAAAAATTTGAAAAAATGATCCGAGTTTTTCAATTTTTTAAAAATACGGGACGGCAAAATTCTTCATCGGCCCGGCCCGCCAAAGCAAGTTTGATATCGCAAAACCTTATCACAGTTTCAGTTGATCTATTTCTTGCTGAATTCAACTTTTTCGTTTCGTTTTGGTTTTGAATCGGTATTCTGATCAATAAAGGATTAAGGCTTCTTGAAATTGCGTAAATCATCTAATATTTGTCTCAAAATAAGTTCCTAGTGATTTGCCAAACTGAATTTAAAAATTTCCGGTTTCAGCTAACTTTTTTCAGTTTGATGGAACTTTCGGGTTTTGATGGTAAACGTGAATGGTTTTTGCATTCGAATATTCAAATTGGAAGCTCAACTTTTTGAAAACTTCTTTGAATCGATAAGTTAGCTTGTCAGAGACGGTTTTGAGAGAAAACTTCAGTATTTTTGTTGTTGAAACCGCGAATTCTGCGTTCCCGCGAACTATCTTTTATAAAACAATCTAAGGAATCTTTAAAAAATTTCTTTAAAATTTCGGTTTCAATCAAGTTTTTTCTTTTCATTCTGATCAGTGTTCCCATTGCTTTTCTCACGCCTGTGGTCCTCAATCAGCTTCAACTATTACTATTTTTGATTGATTTTCAACGTCACTACTCTGCTCTGTGACAGAATATAAGTAGCCGTGAACTTGTCTATAAAATCCGGCGATTGCCTAGTTCAACATGGAATAGAATAAGTTTATTCGAGTTTCCATCGATTTGACTTCGTCATTAACTTTTCTCAATTCCAAAACTGTATGGAAACTTCTGTGAAACCGTGAGAATACAGTCAGGCTTCAGCGGGATCAAAAACTAGGTCGATTCATCAAATGAAACAATTGACTTTATCAGTCAATAGATCAACAGAAACAGTGATGAAATTGAGCTTTTTCATGCCATTTTTTGTTTTTCAATACGACAAAAAAAATACACAGATCAAAATAATGGAAGAACATTGGTTTGAAACTAATTATTTGAAACTGAAAAATAGTACTGCTTCACTGAAATAAAGGAAAGCATATATTTGTAAAACATTAATTTTTTTTCTCGGTTTCAAATAAAAGTTTTCCGTCATTCCTATTCATATTTTTCAGTACGAGATTCCCTAAGCGATTTCTTCAAGCAAAACTTCACTTTATCCCAACTATCAAAAACCAATAATGAAAACGTACAATGTTTTCGGTTTCAAAAAAATAATTTCACATCGACGTTTTTTCCATTATTTTGATCTCATTGCTCTGGTCGAATCTCTAAAAATAACCTATGTTTGTCGTGATCAGGATACAAAAAAAGAAGTTATGAACTAGGTTAAGTTTCTTGCGGTTTCAGTTGATCTGTTGACTGCTGAATTCAATTTATAAACCAGATGAACAAATATTGTTTCTGTTTCTAAAAGGAGTTAAAATTTTTCAGTGCTTTGAACATACATTATAAGGGAAATACATTATCCCCTCCTACTTCTTTCGGTTCAGTTTCAAAGTTGATAATTCAATTCGATGTGATTTTAGAGCTTCGATCAGAATTCTGCTGTGTGACCAACTATAAACAAGTCTAGAACGGCCTGCAATTGCCTAATTCAAAATGAAATATCTTGAATTTATTTCAGTTTCAACTGATATGTAGAATGACTTGTGTAATTAACTTTTTCATTGGGCATTATATACAATCCAAAAAAACCTGAGTAACCAAGAAAATATTGCTTCTACAATAGAACCACCAAACGTTTTAAGTTGAAACAATGATTTTTTCTCGGTTTCAAATGAAAGATTTCCTTCATTCCCATTTTTATTTTTCAGTATGAATAGCACACAATCGACTTTTTCCAGCGAAACTTCACCTAATTCCAACTATCAAAAAACCAATAATGAAGCGGTTCAATTTTTCAGTTTCAAAGAAATAGTTTCAATTCAACGTTTTTCCATTATTTTGATCTGTTTGCTTTGCCAGTTCTTAAAAAAACCCTAATTTTGTCGTATCGGAAAACAAAAAAAAGGGCATGAACTAGCTTTAGTTTATGTCAAATTAATAATTGTTGTGCAAGGAATTTAAATTTTTTTTTTCGCGGGTGGTCCGCCTTTTTTGACAAGCTATTTTTGATTTTACGCAGTGCGAAGTGAAAGTGGGCGGACCACCCGCGAAAAGAAACATTTAAATTCCTTGCACAACAATTACTGCGTTGACAGTATTATGGTTTCAGTTGACCTGTTGACTGCTGAATTCAACTTTTTTCATTTGATGAATCGATAATTTACGTAATTAGCCTGAAACAACTTCTTCGGTCTTTGAAAAAGTTTGAAAGAAACCAAATGAACTAATATTTTGTTGTGTTTCCAAAAAGAGTTATTATTTTTCCGTGCTTTGAAAAAATCATTATAAAGATTCCCTCACAGTTTTCACTTCTTTCGGTTCCGTTTCAAATTTGATTATTTAATTCAATGAAATTTCAGGTAACCGATCAATATTGTGCCGTGTGACCAACCATCAACTAGTCTTGAACGACTTGCAATTGCCTAAGATTAATTGATGTAGAAAAAAAATTCGTCACTAATTATTTCAGTTTCAAAATTGTATTGAAAATACTATGGAACTGTGAAATTTTGATGAGACTTGGGCCCCCATTAAAAAAAAAATTATCTACTAGGAAAGACGGAGAACAGTCCAAAACAAAAACCACCAGACTTTCAAAGCTAGAACAATGTTCGTTTTTTCCTCGCGGTTTCAAATTCAACCTTCTCTTCGTTCCCATTGATTTAGTTTTGATCATCATCAGGCCCAACAATCATCAAAAACTTAACCTTATTCCAACTATCAAATGCCAATAGTGAAGCAGTATGTAAATTAACGCACCCTGTTAATTTTATTCAGTTTCAAGGTAATCATTCCAATTAAACATTATTTGTTTATTTGTTCTGTATTCGGTGGCTGCGGCATTAAAAAATCTGAACGCGAAAACCTAAAAAGCCTTGAAGCACCGGTAAGTATATTACGGTTTCGGTTGAATCGTAGGAAAAATTTTGAAAAACCGTTCACGTCTATATTTTCCAGTTATTACATCATACATTAGAATGCTCAACCTACTTCAACTGTTACTCTTTTGGATTCAGTTTCAAAATCGTTGGTTCAATCTAATGTGTTTCCAAGACTTTGATCAGAATTCTCATGTGTGACCAACTATCAACTAATCTAGAACGACCTGCAATTGCCTAGTTCAACATGGAATCGACACTAACTATTTCAGTTTCGAAATCATATTGAAAATTCTATGAAACTGTGAAATTTCGCTAAAACCTTTGCCATATCTCTAAACTTTTCTACCGTTAATGATCAAAATATCCTTGGTCTTAAACTGAAACTGCCAGACTTTCAAAAAATATAACAATGGTTTTCTTTCATTTTTCTCGCGGTTTCCAAAAGGAAATAAGAGGAGCTGGAGCACAAAAAAGAGCCGGAAATTAATGTTGTCCAATTGCATTGAAAATCTGAAAACTAGTCTAAAACAACTGCGATTGTTTAATCCAACATGAAATAGCTTGAATTTATTCAAGTTTCAGTTGATCCTTAGAAAAACTTGTGTAGCTTGCATTCTCAGTGTTCAAACCGTTTCAATTTAATTGGAACCAGCTCAATTTTTTTCCATTTCAAGATACAACAGTGTTTGACTGATTTGATACGTACAGTGTAGCTTATTGTGTGAACAGTTCTATGATGAGCCTGAATTTGTTCAGAATTATCTAAAAGAGAGTTATGTAGCTCACTATCAGAAATACTACAGTTTCCGTTAAACAGTTCAAACCCGTTTTGAAAAACAAATCCCGTTTCCGCTTCAACCCGACGACACGGTCTCGATAAAATTATAAAATCTTGAACATTAACCTTGTTTGAAATAAACAGATGTGTTCACAAAGTCTAGAAAAGAACAGTTTGAAAATGCAACGAGAAAGTTCGTTAACTGTTTTTTCTTCTTCAGACCAAGTCTAAAATACTGAATCGGGAAATGGTTTCCTGATATTTTTCGATTGACAAACAATTTTCCCAGTTTTCATCGTTTGTTTTTTCTTATCGTTTGATTTCATCGTTTGTTGAAGTACAGGAAAATAATTGTCCATACTAACAATTTTTTACAATTTCCAAAGTTCATTTTAATTTCAATGAAACTGTAATTATTGTATCAACTTCTGATCATTGTATCGTTTTTTATTTTATCTTTTCTAACGCAACTTCAAAATGACTGTTTTGTTTTCGGTTTCATGCTTGTTTTTTTCAATTCAATTCTTTTTTAGATTTTCGATAATTGAGTAAATGATCACTAACCTTACAATTGCAAAGTTACAACTAAATTCCTCAGATTTTCGGTTTCAAATCATATGTTTCATTCTGCATGTTTTTCGCAATTATTATTCAAGCTCTTGAACTGTGAAATATGAAAAATAAGTCCTAACCAGGCTTGTCACGGGCCGGGCTTTTTTCAGAAGTTTCCCCGGCCCGGCCCGGTCGGCCCGGGGGTCAGGACAGAACATGTTTTTTTTCAGGTTTTTCTTTTGAAAAATTTTTTTTCGCGGTTTTTTCTAGTTTTTTGGTTTATCTTTTCAGGGAAGAAATTCTGATCTATTTTTGAGTAAAAAGACCCAGGAAAAGTTTCGAAATAGGGCTGAAAATCGGGAAAAATGTGCTCCAAACGTCAAAAATTTTCAAACCCGGGCCGACCGGAGAATTTTTCATCGGCCCGGATTTTGACAAGTCTGGTCCTAACAAATCTAACTTATTTTTCTCAAGTTTCGAGGTAATAATTCCAATTCTTGGCGACATCACTGCTTCGATCAGCCGTAAAAACAATTTACAAAACCTAAAAACCTGATCCATCAAGAACGAAGATTTATCCTTGTTAATATAATTTTCATCACTTTTAGAGTTACAAAAACAATTTTCATTTAAACCTATTGCCGATTTTCAACAATGATTATTTAAATCTACCCCTATCCTTAACTATCAGGGGAAACTGTAAAATGAACTTTTATTTTCGGTTTCAATGTCATAATTTCTATTTCATGCGAATTCATTACTTTGATCAGTAATCGGACCCATAAAGAGTTGTCAAAAAAAATTAATTTTTTTGTTAGTTACTGTTTTCAAATAAATCAATTTCTTTTTTTTTCGGATTGAATTGTTTCATTACTTTCAATTCCTCGAATTCTTACCCAACCTTCAATTCCAGGAATTACTAATGAATTCATTTTATTTTTCGCAGTTATAGTCATCGCAAGTGTCTGTCTGCAGGAGAACTATTTTGACGAGGTGGATGGGGTTGACATTAGAGCGGGTATGCAGACGCTTGCGTTGACTATACAGAGTAGTTTTTTTTTTTCCTTAATGTGATCCCACTATTTTGATCGAAAACCAGCCAGGGAAACCTGAAATATAGGAAACTTAATATTCGATACTTAACAAGTTTTTCAAGTTTCAAAACATCATTTTTTCATTTCTATGAAACCGTAAAATTTTGATCATTGTATTTTGTTGTTCAGCAGGCCTGTGCATAGACAAAAGTTTTTACCGTTTCGGTAAATCGGTAAAGTCAAGTCACAAAAAATTTACCGAAAAGGTAAAACGGTAAATCTGATTTTTCTAAAACCGGTAAAATCGGAAAAATCTGGAAATGGTCTGAAAATAGGCTAAGTTGTTGTCAAAAAGGAAAAAAATTGTTAATTTCAGCCTTGACTGGGTAATTTCAACTTCATCATGTCCGATTATATAAGTTGAAGTTCAAAAAAAGTAGGTTTCCCAAAAAAATCGTTTCTCAAAATATCAGCTGGTCTTCATTTTTAGGACGTTTTGGTTCAAAAAATTCACCGAATTCACCGAAAAATCGAGAAAATTTTTACCGGGGCACACCGGTAAACTTGAAAAGATTTACCGTTTACCGGTTCGATGAAGTTTTACCGAAAAGAGTTCGGTAAATCGGTAAAACCGGTAAAACGGTAAACGGTAATTCCCACCCCTGTTATTCAGTTCAAAAATTTTTCGGTTTCATCCATATTTATTATCTCAAAATAGTTTCATAAAATCGATCGACATATTGCATTATTACTCAAAAAGTTTACATTCAATAAGCTGCAAAGTTTCGAATGGGTTCATATTTCAACATGTCTGTTTTTTGAGGATCAATTACTCCTGATTTTATCAGAATAAAAACGAACAAATTCAGGTCGTTTTTTCATGTTTCAAGGTGAACACTTCCATTCATTGTTACTTCAGTTGTTCGATCGTTCTCCGAAATTTTGAAGCTCTAAGCTAGCCAATAAGAGTGGAAAAAAGCCTTGTCTGAATTGAAACAGCTGAGATTTATCCATATCAGTATAATTTCTATCTTTTTTTTTTGTCGGTTTCAAGCAAAATATTTTCCTGATTTTGATTGACACTGCTCAGTACGGAATTTCATTCAATTTATTGAAGCCTCACCTATCCTCTAATTTCAAGAAAATATGATAAATTCATTATATTTTTTGCAGTTTCACGGTAGTTTTTTGTTTCAATATGACCCCACTATATTGATAGTAGAATCCAATCGGAATCATTAATGAACAAAATCAGTCCACAACAGTCTGAAACTATAAAAAAGCATTTTTCGATATTTCAAACAAATTTTTCAAGTTTCAAAACATTATTTTTTCCAATTCAATGAGACCGTTTTTCAGTTTCATCAAATTCTATAATCTCAAAGCATTTTCATGATTTATTGAAATGTTAATCGACTCTATACATTTTCATTATAACAATTTTCATTCGAAACCTTCAAAAAGCTGCAAACTTGCAAGTTCATATGTTTGAATTCGCTTGTTATTTTCATGCGATTTACTCAACCGTTTTTGTTTTATCAGAATGAAAAACTAAAAACTTCAGAAAATTTTTTCATGTTTCAAGGTGAGCATTTCAATTCATTGCGACTCCAGCGGTTCGATCGTTCTCCAAAATTTCAAGCTAGCAGTGAAGAGTTATAAGAAGAGCCTTTCCCAACATGAAGCAACTGAGATGTATCCGTATCAATTTTCATAATTAAAAAACCTTTTATTTTTTCGGTTTTAAGCAAAACATTTCCTTTATATTGATTGACATTTCTTCAGTACATCGTGATTCCTCAACTTTATTGTATTGTTTCAGTATTTTCATTAGTGGAATTCGTCGAAGCCTCACCTAACCTCCAATTTCAGGAAATACTGATGAATTTGTTTTTTTTAGTTTCAAAGTAGTTTTTTCTTTCCATGTGATGCCACTAGTTTGATCGTAAGTCGTAACCAAATATGAACAAGCTCAATCTCGAAACTGCCTTGACTACTCATAATAGATTCAGTTTATTCCAGTTTTCGTTCATATAATTCTTCAATAAATTTTTTTCTAGTTTCACAATATTATCTAAATTTCTATGAAACCGTGAAATTGTAATTTGTTTTCTATTCCTTTTTTTTCTAGCGCAATTTTAGAACCACAGTTTTTTCCAGTTTCATACTTTCATTTTCATCTCCATTCATTTTCATACGTTTGATAAGTTAACAACCTGGTTTTTCTTTAAACCCGCCCAACTGCAAATTTATAGCTATGTTCTGCCAGTTTCGTGGCTTCAAAATGAAAATTCTCTGGCTTCTTTTTTTGCGATTTTTTGAAGTATTTTTGTTTCATCAGAAAAAAACCTTAAAAATTAAGCTAATTTTTTTCATGTTTCACGGTTAGAGTTTCAATTATTTGTGATTTCATTAGTTCCATTAGTACGCCCTTGCATCAACTTTTTAATCTTAAAATAGTCTAAAACGTTGGGGAGAGTCAACAACACGATGCAGCTGATATTCATCCCAATCAATATGATTTTCATCATTTTTCTCGGTTTCTTACATATTTTTTCATCTTTCTTCATTTTCATACGTTTGATAATAGAACGATTTTTCGTTTAAAACCATCCAAAGGCAAGTTTATAACTGAATTCTTCAGATTTTCGGTTTCAAACAGTATGTTTCAATCTGCAAGTTACTTTTTTGCGATGTATTCCAGTTCTTTGTTTTATTACGCAGACACGAAAAAGTGGTGGTTCTGTTTAAAGGCGCAGAGGCAAATGTACAAGATATCTCGCCACGCTTACCGTAATTTTAATGTGTTACTGTCTGCGTGTCTGACGTTCTCTTCAAAGTGAGAACTATTTTGACAAATTTGGGCGGGGTTGACATTAGAGCAGGTATGCAGACGCTTCCGTTGACTATAACGCATTAAAATTACGGTAAGCGTGGCGAGATATCGCGTACATTTGCATCTGCGCCTTTAAACAGAACCGCCACTTTTTCGTGTCTTCGTAATATCAAAATCAAATCCTAGTGGTTCGATCAGTACGTTGACTAATTTTGAAATCCTAAAATGCTAAACATGAAACACTTAAAAACGGGTCTTATTCAAAATGAAGCAGATGAGATTCATCTCTATAAGTATGATTTTTATCAGTTTCAAGCAGAACATTTCCTTTATTTCGATTAATATTTTTCAGTTTCAATTTGAATTGGCTTTCGGTAACATTAACTACGGGAATAACTATAAAACAACTTTGTTTTTTCGGCTTCAAAGTGAAATTTTTAATTTTTCGTGAATCCATAACTTTGATTAATTGATCCCCGACATGAGCGGAAGAGAAAATTTTGAATCCGGAAGACGGAAGACGGAAGACGGAAGACGGAAGGCGGAAGAAATTTCAAGTTCCCGGAAAACGGAAGGAAGGAAACGGAAGGGACATAAAGTGCACAAAATTGCTCCAGTTAGAAAAAAAACTTGTTTTCGTGGCATGAAGTGGACATTTTTTGAACAAAAACGTAGTTTGGCTATTAAACAAGTTTGTTGAAAAGCGCTAAAACCGATTTGAGAAGTTGGAAAATTTGAAAAATCTCCTCCGAATTCCCGTATTCTCAAGGCTGCGAAACGTCCAGAAACACGGAAGACGGAAGCCGGAAGACGGAACAATTTTTGAAAATCCGGAAGTCGGAAGACGGAAGACGGAAGAGAAAAAAGCACGGAAGACGGAATTCCGCTCATGTCTGATTAATCCTGGATAAAGCTGAAAAAAACACATTCTTACGGTTTCAAATAAAAGTTATACTTTTTGCTCTGATTCATAATTTTCAGTACGACCGCAATATCGCTCAGTAAAATACCTAACCTTAAAGGAGGCCGGACATGAAAAAATTTAATAGGTCTGAGCTCTTCATACGTATAGAAAGGGCCGTTATAAACCCATATTTGAAACCCCGAACATCAAAAATAACCCGGTACCAAAGTTATGACGGCCCCTAGATTGAAGGCGAGAGAAGCAAGTTCACATAGGCCCTCAGATGGCTGCCGCGTTTTTGGTCCCGTGGCTCAACCGGTAACACGTTTGGCGCCCAATCCAGCCGGTGTGCTAGTTCGAACCCCTGCTTCATGCTGGTTTTTGTTTTTCTTGAAAATATGCGAAACTGACGAATTAGTGTATACACCACATCTTACGACAAAATGCACACTGTTTCCCCAAAATTTTCCCCGAAAATCTCCTGTCCCCCCTCCTTTAATATCAGGAAATAGTATCAAATCTCGCGGTATCAAATCTGAAAAAAGCCTAAAAGTGGCTAACATGAAACGGCTGTAATTGAACCCCGTTTCAACTTAATTGTTTAAAAGAAGATTTCCTATCACAATTTGTTCATTTCATGTAAATAATACCGTCAATTCTCAACTCTCAATAAGCTCAGGCAGTCTGAAAATGCCTGAGCAAGCCGATACTGCCTGAAAAAGTGACATTACACACGTGTTTTTCTTGCTTTTGATCAGGAAAAAAGTTCGGTTTGAAAAATTGAATTAATCTCGAAATGATTTCATAGTGCCGCTAAAATGACAACAACAGAATCAAGACTAAAACCGGGTGACAGTCAAATTTCATTTTCCGATTCTTTAAAAAACTTTTTCGGTTCCATCTAAAAACTTTCAGCAAAAAGCTTTTACTATTTTGTAGTAATTGAAAGTCATATCATTTCGAAAATTTTACGCATTATTTGAGTCTCAAGATATTTGTTTCAATTCAACTTGATTCCGTTATTTCGATATAAAAGTAGTCTAAAAGAGCTGAAAATATTTCACAGTTTCAATTGATTGGTTTTTCGGTTGAATGACTTTTTTGTTTAATGAGCAGACGCTTTTTAGCATTTTCATTATCGCAAACTTCAAATATTCGATCAATTTAGAACAAAAATAGACCCTGAAATACTCGAAAACGTCTCACCAGAGTTCTAAACCAAAATCTAAAAAACCAATTTTTATTAACTTTTTTTTTCAGTTTCCAAATGAACTTATTATTTTGGTACAAAGTCAATATTCTGATTTCTTTCTTCCGTTTGATCGTTTGAAATGAGCTTATTTTAGCGAGACAACGAGTTTCTACTGATTCGCGCAAATGGGGAAAAAACTTCCCGTTTCAGCGACTTTTTGAGAGTAATTTGAGAGTAATTTCCAGGTTTAGTAAATGGCATGGCCCAGCAAACCCAATATTACTGTAACTGATTTGAAAAAGCAGTCTAAATATTAACTAGACCAAATCGACCATATAAAACTGATGAAGGCGAAAAATGATATGGAGAAGTCTGAAAATGCCAAGCTAAATGGCCTCAATTTTGTCCGATTTGGCCTGAACTGTCAGGGATTCGTCTAAACTAAATATCATGCAACTAGTCTAAACAAGCCTAAATTGATCACAGTTTGTTTTTTTTTTCAATTCACAATTCTCCATAAACTCAGGCAGCCATCTCTGAAAAGGCCTCAGGTGAGCCGATACTGCATGAAAAAGTGAAAAAAAGAAGTTCGTGTTTCATAAATCTTCACTATTATTACCATAAAGATTCTGTGTGTCTGTTTGTCTGTCTGTCAGCCGCCCTAGCTAAGCTCCTACTGAACCGATTTTCATAAAATCTTGACCGATCGATAGAGAATGCTGACAGGATGATGCCCGTCTTTTTCGTTATCTGATAATATTACTGATAAGCACTGTGCTATCTATGCACATAGTCGAAATCGCGTTCCCTAGCGGAAGCCAGGCGGTTGAGGCGCGAAGCGCCGGAAACCGTCTGGTTGAATTAATTTCCAAATGGTTCCATAGTGTCGATAGATGTACAGCAGCAGGGCCAAAAGACAGATCGTGTCAAAGTTAGTATTCTGGTCTGATAACTTTTTTCGGTTTCAAAAAAAAGTTTTCAGCTATTGCTTTTTTTATTTTCTAGTATCAAAAATTGAACGATTTTCATGTTTTTTTCAGTTTACGATAATCATTTCAGTTTTAACTCAAGTTTAAAAACTTGATTTCACTATTCTTTCTTCATCCTTTACACTTGTCTCAAATAGTCTGAATGAGCCTGAACTAGATTAAGTTTGTTACAGTTTCAGTTAAACTGTTTACTGTTACCTTAACTTTTTTCATTTGATTTTTCTCTCGTATCCTTTGATCTCGTATTCTTATATTTAGCTTAAGCTTTTATTCTTTACACAACAAGCCGATTCAGAGAAAAAAAAACAGATTTGAGCATTCCGGAACAATCCTGAAAAACTTTATTAGATTGAAGAATCAGGTATGTTTTTCTCAGTTTCAAGATTATCATTTCAATTCTACTTGGTTTCATTATCTTAATTGACTCATGGTGTGAGCTATTCTGAAGAAGCCTGAACTTGTCTTGAATAGCCTAACAGAGCTTTATTTTGCTTAAATTAGTTACAGTTTCAGTTCATCGGTTTCTTGCTAAATTAATTATCTTCATTTGATGAAAACTAGGTTATTTTTTCATAATTCTATCAGCTTATGTAGAAGCGTTCCGCATGAAGCCTAAAAAAAGAATTTGGATAATTTTCTCGTGGATTGTGCAAATGAAAAAAAACTATACGGTTTCAGTAATTTTTTTTTCAGCTTAATGAAATTTTCAGGTTTTGATATTGAAGCGGTGTTTTCGGACAACCTGGACAGCAAGAGATCAAGCAGAAACAAAAAAGGAGAAAAATAGGGGAAAAGGGGAGAAGGAGAGATGGAAACGTTGAGCAATGCACTCTGATATGATATGCACAACATATTTGGCTTCTCTGATCTTTTTTTCTGTTCTTTGTTAGATTTTGATATAGTTTTGCATTTTTTCCAGTTATCATTGAATTCTCATGCCATTCTATTAGAGGTGCTGGTTTAATAGAGATTCTAGTTTGTTGGTTCGCAATATCGAAATTGTGTCAGTATTATACCTTGATATTTCCAAAAACTCATAACTTAGTCTCGAAACTGAGAATAATGTGGAAGGGCGCAATTACCATTAAGAAACTTCCGAAATGATGAATAAAAAATTCAACACTGAAACAGTAAAAATCTTTGAAAAAGGGTTAGTGCTGAGGCTGGCCTTAGATGGTCCGGAACTTTTCAATTTATCTTCTTTTCATGTACGAATTCATCGACTTAATTGAAATGCTAAGAAGGCATAGAAAAAGACTGAGGTATCCAGAACTTCCAGAGCTTAAAACCAACTCGATATTATGAAACTGTCTTGATGGAAAAATCTAATGGAAAATGATGTCTACTAATGTTGTTCCTTCCAATAATCTTGATATGTTTCGTTGGAAACAGAAAAAAACTTCCCAGTAGATCAGGGTTGGCCAAGTATTAGAATTGCCTAAATTTAATAACCCAAGATGCTATTTTATTTTTCAAACTATTAGAATTTAAGTCAGCACACATGGCACAGGCTGAAGCCTGCGCTTGAGCCATTGTACCGTTCTGATACAGCTCAAAGGCACTCTGCAACATTCATAAAACCAGCCTAAAAGCGTCTCAATGTTCCTGATAATTGTGAGCAACACAAATCTCACATTAACTGAAGGAAATCTTTACGTTCCATTTCACTGAAACATAATGGAATTCATAGATTCTGATTAATTTCAAAGTGAAACACACAAAAAAGCTATCAAAACTTAAAAGAAATTCACAAACACTGATTGCCCAGTGCTGAAACGGTTAAAAAAAAGTAAGGAAATTTTATAATTTTTAAATAATTCATGAGCTAGCCTAAGCACCCTGAACCTTCCGATTGTCACGGATTTTCCCATATTAATGATAGAAACTAAAAAAGAGCCAAGTATTGATGACATTATCTAGAAAAAGATTAACGAGGCCTTCTGGGAACAGCCAATTTTTTTTGTTGAATTGGATAGAGATCAACATGGGCAAGTAATGCTTACCTGAAAATATCAAAAATTTTTTTTTTTGATAGTTTCAGAATGTAGATGTTACAACAGCATATCGATTGTGAAAAGAATAGTATGTTTGATGAATTAATGTGGAAACAGTAGAATTGATGATTCTAACTACTTTTTAGTTTAGATCGTTTAGCCTGAAAAAACTCATCTGAAACAGTCAAAGTTTTTTTTTTGTAATTCATTGCCATCCCACATGTATTGAAGAAACAATTGATTGTGAGTTTGATGAGTTATTGTGGGAACTGTAGAAATCAATGTGAATTGGCGAAATTTGGGAATGAAATATAATAATATCAGTCTGAAACAGTGAAATTTGGATAACCCGAGCTATTTGAATCGTTCGTAATATAGAGTCCTTCACATTGAGTCATGCATCCACTGATCCTTTCAATAAGCTTGACATGCTTTGTTGAAAACAGAAAATAAATTTGCAACTTCATCATGCTAGGTGCAGTATTGTGATGGAAATCAATTTAATCAACAAAACTTTCTCTGGTGAAAGTTGAAATACACTTGCCAGACTTGCCAGTGTGTAGGGCTGGTCTCATTGCTGGAACAATGAAATTTTGAGAAATTCCCTCAAAAATTTTAGAACGATGTTGGACTTCTATTAATGAAAATTTTAACTCTTAAAACACTGATTGCCCAGTAATGAAACAGTAAAAAAAAGAACTAATATCATAAGCTGTCCTGAAATCCCCGCTCCTTGATTGTCTCAAAACTTCCCCTTTGAATAACATTCCAAAACTGAGTTCATAAGCAATAGCGAACCGAGCATCGATGGGGTTCTTTTCAAAAAGTTTGATAAGGTCTCCTGGAAACAGAAATTGTTTAGTTGATAAGGCTGAAAATTAGCATGGGACATGTCTTTCTTTACCTGAACTATTGAAAATCACTTGTTTTGGGAACTCTCTAGAATTTAGGAGCCAATACGGATTGCCTGTTAAAAGAATAGTAAGTCGTATGAATTATTGTGGAAACAGTAGACTCTCACGTTTTCGAACTGATTAGTTTCAAAGGTTGAGCGTAAAAATAGTAATCTGAAACAGTGGAAGTTTTTTTATAATTCATGTCTTTTCCTGAATTTCCGTAGGTACTGATTGTATTCTTTTCAATAAGCTTGATATGTTTTGTTAGAAACAGAAATGAATTCTTCAATTGTTCAAGTTAGATCTGGTATTTTTCACGTTTTGCATACTATTGCAGCATAGTTCTATTGGGGCATTTCTGATAAGGTACAGTTCTGATTCAGGCAGTTCTTATTCGACCAGGTCTGATTCGTCCGGTTCTGACACGTCAGTTCATATCAGGGTGTAACACCGCAGTGTTAGCTTTCCATTACATCCCGTAGCTTTCTAGAATTTCCGAACACCATTTATTGAACAACGAAGTTTCTGATCTTGAAACACTGATTACCCAGTGTTGAAACAGTTATGAAAACAAATATGTCTCATAACTAAGTTTTCAAAAACACTTATTGAGCTAGCATAAAATTTTATACGGAAACTTGGTATGTCCATCACTGATGGCAAATATTTCTTGAATAAGTTTTACAAGGCCAATTCGAAACAGAAATTTTTTCAGTTGTATACTGGATATTAGTATGACACAGGTATTGTTTACCTGAAACTAACTAAAATCACTTTTTTTGTAAAGTTTTCAAAATATAACCATTACATATCGATTATGAAAAGAATAGTAAGTCGTATGAATTGTTGTGGAAACAGTAGAATCGTGGAAAAAGATGTTACTATTTCATTTTGTTAGTTTGGACGGAAAAGATATGTTCGAAACAGTGGAAGTTTTTCTAATAGTTCATTGCCATCCCACATGTATTGAAGAAACGATTAATTGTGAGTTTGATGAGTTATTGTGGGAACTGTAGAACTCACTTTGAACAATCAATTGGCCAATTTCGAGGAATGAAGGTATCAGTCTGAAACCGTGAAATTTTAGTACACTGAGCTATTTGAAGCAGTGAAAAGTAGTTATGAAAATTTACTGAATTGTTCTACATTATAGTTAGGCACCGCAACATTTTTTTCAAACTGCTTTTTTCGATAATTTTACTTGTGCATTACGTTTGAAAACTCAATAGAAGTACATTCCCAAAAAATTTTTAAAAAATGTTCGCTACTTCTCGAGATATCGTCATTTTTTGTTGCTTCATTTTCTACTGAAAATTCCACCTGGGAGGTGGGCGGAGTCAGCGCAAATCAGTAGAGAAAAACAAAAGTTGCCTCGAGAGGAGTCGAACTCTCGCCGGTTGCGCACAAAACGCGCGCTCTGCGGCTGCGCCACGGACCTGCACTTCACGCGTCTCCTTGGTTGTCTTTACGTTGTGGGCGACGCCCGGTAGTGGGAGGGGTTGATAGAAGCAGGATATTTTCAGCTTTCAAACCGATTTAGACTGAAATATCTCAAAAAGCTGATGCAAAAACTATATATTTTTCTAAAGGAAATTGTTGCAAATTTTGCGTAGAATCCGATTCTGAAATAAAACTCTGAGCAATCTCCCTGCATCAGGCCTAAAACTTCAAAAAACTGCTCTTTCTCAGAAATACAGTATCTTCTGGAAGGTAGTAAAATACTTCGAACTGCCCCAATCGGGCTGAAAACTCGTTTTCGTACTACTAAATGTTTAATTAAAACAATGAAAAAATAAAAATTGGGGGTCATCGCTGAAAATTTCTCTCAAATCGCTCCAGAAGTTTAACGTCTTCTGAAAATTTTTGCGGATGCTAAATTTTTTATTTTATGACTGAATCCATTTAAACACATCTAGAACTGATGAAAACCGAAAAAAAACTCTGAGCAAACTGCCTACAACCGATTCAATTTCTCAATTTTCCAAGACTGGTTGGAATTTTTTCCGGTTTCCTGCTTTTTCTGAAAAAACTAGAATTTCTATCGAAAAACGGAATTCACCATTAGATTCCCCGTAAAAAGTTACGTGAGGAGAAATATTAACCTCCCAACTTTATCAATCCTAAGCCGAGATACAAGCGCTCAAAGTGCCGCAATACCTCCAGGTGGAATTTTTTCGACGCCCCGCCCCCTCTTCATTGCGGTGCCTAATTATAGTTCCTTAAACAGTCTTATACAGCCTGAGACGGTCTAGTTAGGGAGCTTGAAAGCAATGAGCCTAATACATTCTACGATCTCTTTTCGAGCCATTAGGATCTTTTAGGATTTGTTTTTTTTAGAACTCGAGTTTTTCCTCAACACATCGATTGTGAAAAGAATACTAAGTCGTAGAAATTATTGTGTAAATAGTAGAGTGGCTGATGCAAATTTTACTATTTCATTTAGTTCATTTAGCCGGAAAACATTAGTCTGAAGCAGTTGAAGCTTGATAATTTGAGCATTTGAAAGTTGCTGAAAAATTTTTGTGAAAGTTCCCGAAACCTGTTTTTTTTACAGAAAATAGCCTAAAAGGCAGCTTAAAACAACCTACGCTACCCTACCCACCCGAACTGAGTTATTAAAAACACCTAAATGCCACAGAACTTTCCTCAATGGAAAATACTCAATAATTGTATTCGATAAAAATGCAGACCTACTGATGCAATTTTTTTAACCAAGTTTGAAAATTATTTTGTAAAACAGTAAAATTTTGCGTGTATTTGTAACTCGTATAGCTTCAAGTTTGAATTGCATTTGTTGAAACTTGCCCTAACCCTCTTTTTCTTAATTGAAATAAACTAATTCAGCTACGAATACATTGATAGTACAAAGCATAGTAAATTTGATGAAATACGACGGAAACAGTATAATTATTTGCAAAGTGAAAGCTTCTTATTTACTGGTATCCAGAATCAGTAAAGTAGTTTGAAGCGTAGTGTTTTTTAGAATCTGAGAAATCTGAAACAGTAAGAAACTAGTTTGAAAATAACTTGTTTTGGTTTGAACACTATCTAAGATATAATGAAAACGCCTAACTTAGCCTCATACAATATACGCTACACTACCCAGCCTAACTGTATAATGATTGTGTCTAGCTCGAACTGTCTGGGCTAAAAAGTCTCATTTAGATGCCACAAAGTTTCCCCCAATGATAAAAACTCTATAATTGAAGATGCACTTACGGAAGCCAAACTGGCGAAATTCTTTTAAACGAGTTTCAAGATTATTTTGTAAAACAGTAACGTTTTGCGTGCATATGTCTCATCGCATTAAATTTGTCTTGTCTCCGCTAAAACTTGCATAAATTCGTTTTTTTTTTCAATAAACTGGAATAATTTGAAAAAGCCGCAATACAACTCCATTGATGATGCCGCTCATCAGGCGTTTTATGAGTTACTGTGGAAACGGTAGAAATTTTTGCAAAGTGATATTTTTTAGTTATTGGAAGGTAATCAGTGAAGTGCTAATCATTGGAACAGTATGAAACCTTCAAATTTTTCTAATATGAGCAATCCTAAACACTAGAATTTTTTTTGAAAATACTTTTTTTGTCTTGAATATAATCTATAAATGTCTCTGAAAGTTCTGGAATGGTGAGAGCCTCAGCCAGTCTAATGGCGAACCGGATAACCTGAGAAACAGGGGTGGGAATTACCGTTTACCGTTTTACCGGTTTTACCGATTTACCGAACTTTTTTCGGTAAAACTTTACCGAACCGGTAATTGTTTCAAGTTTACCGGTGAGCACCGGTAAAAATTCTCTCGAAATTTCGGTAAATTCGGTAAATTTTTCGAACCAAAACGTCTTGAAAATGAAGCTCAAGTGATATTTTTAAGAACAATTTTTAGGGAAAACTATTATTTTTTAACTCTAACTAATAAAATCTGACATGATGGAGTTAAAAATAACTAGTTATGGCTGAAAATAACGACTTTTTTCATTTTTGACAATAAATTAGCTTATTTTCAGACGATTCACAGATTTTACCGGGTTTACCGGTTTTACCGGTCTAAGAAAAAACTGATTTACCGTTTTACCGTTTCGGAAAATTTTTCGTAACTTGGTTTTACCGATTTATTTTATCGAAACGGTAAAAATTTTTGTCTATGCACAGGTCTGCTGAGAAAGCCTGAAGCAGTATAAATCCACCTTTGACTCGATCTCGATTTCCCCGATCGGAAGTACTCAATAGTTAGATTTCCCGTGAAGCGAGTACAAACTGATGCGATTCCTTCAAACAAGTTTGAAGATTATTATCAGAAATAGTAAAGTTTTGCGTGGATATGTCTCATTGCATTACATTTGTCTCGCCTTCGCTGAAACTTGCTCAAACTCACTTTTTCTTAATTGGAATAATTTAATTCAAATTTATTGCAGCGACGAACCTATTGTTAGTACAAATCGAAGTAAGTTCGATGAAATGTCGTGGGAACAGTGGATTTTTTTTTGCAAAGTAATAGCTCCTCAGTTATTGGAAGGCAATCAGTGAAGTTCTATTTGATGAGGTAGTATGAAAGCTTCTAGAACTGAATTCGTTAATCAATGCCTGCAGACTAATGCAATTCCTTCAAACTAGTTTGAAAAATATTTTGTAGAACAGTAAAATTTTGTGTGGACTCGTATAGCTTTAAGTTTGTCTTGAATTTGTTGAAACTTGCCCTAACTCACTGTTTCTTAATCGAATTAATTTGAGAAATCCTTCGAATGAATTGATAATAATAGAAAACTTGATGAAATAACACGGAAACAATAAAATTTAGCTTTTTTCATAATCTGAGCAATGTGAAACAGTAAAAAGAGTTTTTTGAAAATACGTTTTTGTTTTAGAACAAAGACCTGCAGATAGCTCTGATAGTCTTATGAAGGCCTAATTGAGCCTAAGAAAGCCTCAACCAGCCTGAGGACAACCCCCGGGGGAAGCCTGACATGGCTTAAATCAGCCGGGGGCACCCTGGGAGTGGTTTTGGCCTCCTGAGACCCATGAAACGCCTAAAACAACCTGAACTTTCTCTTTGTTTTTGTAGATCAAAAACTTGATCTCACTTGTTTTCCTCTATTCTCCACATCTGACTCACCCCCACTCTCTTATCCAAGAACCATGATTATACTTTTACTAATGAGCAGTTTTGAGGAATCAAAAAAGCAATTTTTCATATGCAAGACCTTCGCTCCACATGACTTATTCCGAGGTTATGGATCAAAAATTTTTTTGTTTTCAAAAACAAAAAAACTGATACCTCTAATTAGCAGTGCAATAAGCCAAAACTTTAGTCATTTGGTGAAGCATAACTTTTTTTTTGCTTTCTCTAATTCTCTTCACGATTTTCGAAAAATATATACTTTTCTGGGGAAAAGTGAGCAAGATATTTCAAAGAGAACATAAAGAGCAATGCACAACATTAGGTTTCCGTCCGTTCTAGAACTTCTTAGGCTTTTCAAGCAGTTTTTTTTTAGGTTTGTTTAAGATCGTTTTCAGGCTTGTTCGAGCTGTTTTTAGGCTTTGGAGGTCGTTTTAGGCATTTTAGGTTATTTTTAGGCTTTTTAGGTTGTTTTTCTGCTTGTTTCAGGTTGTTTTTAGGCTTTTTTCATGCTAGGCTTGTGAGGCCATTTACCCCTTTTAGCTTTCCCAGATTCTGCAATAAGGTTTCAAAGCCCCCTACATCAATTTTTTGATTACATTTTTTTGTTTTAAGACTTTTTTAACCTTTTCTGGTCTCTTTTTTTAATGGTTCCAAGGCCCTTCTTTTGAGGTTTTTGCCGGTTTCTCTCTTACAAATTTTGAGGGCCTTCTCTAAGGCTTTTTAGGCGTTTTCGACCCATTTCGCAGTATATCTATTCATTTTTTAAAACTTGATTTCTCTTTTTTCAATTACCTTCTTTCTCATTCTCAACTCATTTTTTTTTCAGATTTTCAGACAATCTTCAACTGTTCGGAAAGAGTAACCAAAATGTATCGAATATTTGTGGAGGAGACGGAAATCAGGTACGTGTGAAATTGTAAAATTTTTAAATTTTTTTTTCTGTTTTTTTTTTGTTGGTTTTGGGGTTTTTGATCTACATCTAGTAAAGTTGTGTTGAGGGGATGTTGAGGGGATTGTCTAAAACTGGTAGAATAGTTTTTTTTCCATGAAATACTTCGAATCTGCCATGACCAACGTATCAAAATGAACCAAACGTTTGAGGTAAACTTGAAATGGTATAATTTTCCCAAGTTATTCGAAAAATTTGATCTATGGGGTGCTAGATTACTGTGGAGATTACGGTAGAGATTACTGTAGAACAACATACAATCGCAAAATCAGGTCAATTCGTTTTTGCGACGATCAAAGCAATCAGGAACAAACCGAATAGTTTTTTCTGATGTTTTGAATCCGAAGTTTTTTTTTGAAAAGTTACAGTAATCATTGGATTACTGCAGTTATAGGCTACTGTATAAAATGGAAAAGAAGCACTGTAAATAGATTATATCATATATCCCAGTTAGTACTAGAATTTAGAAAAAACCTGAAAGCGTATTATATTTTTTTCTGTTTTTCACAAATGGTTTGTACTGTAAGTGAAGTCCATGTTCACAGATTTCTAGGATTACTGTAGGAGAAAAAAGGTTGCGTTCCTTATTTTTTGGAACATTACAGTAACCATCCGATTACTTTTTATCATGGACTATTTTAAATTAGCTGGGCCGAATATTGGAACAGTATTCCATAACTTTTAAAAAAATTTTAGAGTTTCCTGAAAATGTGATTTTTTTTTGTTTTCCACCTTCAAAAGTAGGAAAATAGACATGCTTACTGTAGGGGCTTTTCTAGGATTACTGTAAGAAAAATATGTACTGTTACAAGTACGTGTGAAATTGAACATTGCGTTGATTTTTTAATTCAAAATTCACTTGTGAACCCTGTATAGCCTATAGCCTCGGTATAAAAGAGGTTAAAAACAGGGATTATAGGGATCAAACTCGAACTTTTTTTTCTTGAATTTTTACAGTTTTTTTCGTTGTAAAAATTTTCCCATTTTTTACAACACTTCGATTAAACGATGAAAAATAGATTCCAGGATTCTGTATGGTAAATTTATCTTATTTCGGATTACTGTAAGGCATTCAGAATTACGGTAGCTGTGCAGATACTGAAGAACCATCTCTACTAAAGGAGAACTCCAAATTCATTAAAACTCTGAAAATGTGATAATTTTTCATTTTCTGCTTTTTTTTTCTAATCACAAACCAGCCCCGATGATGTATCAAACATTTGCCAAGGGGACTGAAATCAGGTGCATGCGAAATTGTAATTTTTTCCGCTTTTTTTTCGCTCTTTTTTGTGTTGGTTTTGGATTTTTGATCTACATCTAGTAAAGGTGTGTTGAGAGGATTACGGCGGTCTAAAAATGGTAGAATAGTCTTTGAATGAATTGTTCTATATCAAAATAGACCAAAAGGTTGAGACAAACCTGAAATGGTAATAAAATGTTCTCAAGTTATTCGAAAAATCTGACCTATTAGATTCTGGATTACTGTAGGGGACACTGCAGGAGGTACTGTAAATCGATCGTAGGTTATGGAAAAATAGTAGCAATCAGGAACAGACATGAGCGGAATTCCGTCTTCCGTCTTCCGCCTTCCGTCTTCCGGGCTTTTTTCTCTTCCGTCTTCCGTCTTCCGACTTCCGGATTTTCAAAAAATGTTCCGTCTTCCGGCTTCCGTCTTCCGTGTTTCCAGACGGTAAGGAGCTTTGAGAAAACGGAAATTCGGTGGAAATTTTTCAAATTTTCAATTTTTTCAACAGAGGTTTAGCGCTTTTCAACACACTTGGTTAATCATGGAACTACGTTTTTGTTCCCAAAAATTCAGATTTACTTCTCAAAATTTAGATTTTTTCTAGCTGGAGCAGTTTTGAGCACTTTCTGTTCCATCCGTTTCCTTCCTTCCGTCTTCCGGGATTTTGAAATTTCTTCCGCCTTCCGTCTTCCGTCTTCCGAGTTTTCAAAAACTGTTCCGACTTCCGCCTTCCGTCTTCCGGATTCAAAATTTTCTCTTCCGCTCATGTCTGATCAGGAACAAACCGAATAATTTTAGGTGATGTTTTGAATCCGAAGTTTTTTTTTGAAAAGTTACAGAAAACATTGGATTACTGTAGTTATGGGCTACTGTATAAAAGTTGAATGAAGACTGTGGATGGATTATAACATTATTTCCCAGATAGTACTAGAATTTAGAGAAAATCTGAAAGCGTAATATAGTTTTTCCTTTTTTCACAGATGGGTTGTACTGTAAGTGAAGTCCAAGTTAACGCATTTCTAGGATTACTGTAGGGCAAAAAAAGGAGCTTTTTTTTGAAAACATTAAAGAAAACATTCATTGTAATTGTAAAGTTATGGTTATTAGCCAACGAGATGGAAGCATTTTTTTCAAAATTATTCAAAACTTGAAAATTTTCTGAAAGTGTAAAAATATATTTCTTTTTTTTTTCATTTTTCACAACTGTGAGAATAATGTGCGCTTACTGTAGGTTAAACTGTAGATCGTTCGTTAACCGGTTTTTTAATGAATACCGTAAAACCTCTATTAGTATTGCCCCTTTAATAGAAGCGCCGCTCTTATAGTAGTCCCCTCCGGATGAAGCGGTTGAAAAATAGTGGTGCATGCACTACTAATTCATATTTTACGGTAACTGTGAAAAACTGTTATTACAAATACGTGTGAAATTACTGTCAAATTAATAATAGTTGTGCAAGGAATTCAAATTTTTATTTTCGCGGGCGGTCCGCCTTTTTTGATCTCCAAGCTATTTTTGAATTTACGCAGTTGGAAATGAAAGTGGGCGGACCACCCGCGAAAAGAAAAATTTGAATTCCTTGCTTAACTATTATTAATTTGACAGTATGAATTTTTTTTCCGTTTTTTGTTCATTGTGTTGTACTAATGTGTTGGTTTTGCAATTTGAACTCAACTTTTAGATTATGTACAGTCTATAGTTTTGGTATAAAAGAGGGCTAAATACGGGATTATGAAGATCGATTTTGAACTTTTTTTCGTGAATTTTCACACCTTTTTGTTACGTTTTTTCTTGTTTATGTGATTCTTCATAGAGACGCTCCGCCATTGTCAGTGCGAGATAAACTTCAAATTTATCAAGATTCTGAAATTGAAATAATTTTTTAAACTTCAGTCATTTTTCCCCGAGTCAGAATCGTTATTGGATGACTATAATTACACGAAACTATATGGGTTACTGTAGAAAAAAGGAAACAGGTCCAAAAGAGATATCTTCAGCTGATCTCCTCACCGCCCCCGTCACCACGGGCGGTGACTTTGAAAAAAATTAGGGTGTACTTGAGGCAGAGAGTTTTCGGGAGGCTGCTAGCCCAGCCCTGGGAACGCATGTGGATATATCATTTAGATGGTTAGTCCTAATCAGGAGTACTGAAGGTGATACGGTAGGCAAAAGTTACGGTAATAATGTGGAAAAATTACTGTAGGGTTACTGTATATTCTGTACCATCAAGGGCTGCGAAACAAATTCTTTTATGAAACTGTGAAAATTTCACAAACTTATGAAACCGAAAAATTTTCCCTTTTTTCCATCCCTAATTCAAAAAATTTCGAAGTAAAATTAGTTTCCTTTTTTTCTAGACGTACGTCATTCATAAATTTTCCTGTTTACTCTTTTCTTATCTTTTTTCTTTCCCTTATTTTCTATTCAATACACAACTTGGTCTTTAAATCATGTGGACGTTTAGAAACAAAAAATTGATAAAACTTGTGATTTTGTGCTGACCAAGTAGGGGTTGACCACTTGTCTACCCGGCACAAAATCACAATTTACACGATTTCCTGTTTCAAAAAGGAACTATTGATGTGTGATTTACGAAAAATTATTGTTTGCTCTACGTTTATGGCAGCTCGAATTAGCCTAAATTAGCCTACTGATCTACTATGTTTTCTGGCCTAACCGACCGTTAGCCAACCTAAGCTAGCTATAGGTCGCCAAAAATGACTTTAAACGGCTCAAAATAGCTGAAAATTAGCTTCAATATAGTTCTTATTCAGGACGCCATAACCTAAAACTACCGATAAATTATTTTAGAAAACTAATTTTTAAACAAATTGAAACAGAATTAATTTTTTGAACAACTTGAAATTTTCTTTTTATCAAGAATCCTAAACTTCATGTATATTTTTTCCCGTTCCGAAATTTTCTCTTAATTCCTGGTTTGGATTCTTAACACAATCTTTCTTGTCTATTCATTGCTTCCAGTACACCTCTTGAAGATCATTTTTATCGCTTTCGTGTGGATTTTTTATCATTTTCTTACTCAGATAACAAAGTTGAACACAAATTTTCAATTCTCCGTTTCAACTATCTCACATATATTTTGACTCGATTTGTGACATTTTGATCTTCTCATACCTGCAATATATTTCTTAGTCAACCTAGCTGAGCCTTAGCCAGCTTTAAAACGGCCTGAACTAGCCTAAGCCGTCTGTTTTTGTTCCCTTTAGTTTCGTTTATGCATTAAAGGAAAATCGGCCAATCATTTTCTATGAAAACAGTGAAACAGATGAAAATAATTTTTTGGTCTGTATTAGCCATTTAACTAGAGTGAGCAGCCTTTTTTCAATGGTCAAAGAACGCTGTTTGCAAACGCAATACCAAAAAATCATTTCTAGGAAACTATATTCTGAAAGAATTGAAACAAAATCAATTTTCTGAACAACTTGAAATTTTCCTTTCATCAAAAATCCTCAATTTCGTGGGGATTTTTTTCCTGTTTCAATTGATAATTTTCTTCTCAAAATAATATTTTTTTCTAATACTTGATACAACTACATAACACAATTTTCCTTTTATATCCATTGTTTCCTGTAGGTCATTTTTATCATGTTTACCACTATTTCTTATCAGTTTTTCACTCAAAAAAAAAACTCAATGTTGAACACAAAATTTCCATTTTCCTGTTTTACAGTGACCAAATATATTTTGCTTTGATTTATGGCATTTCGATATTATCAAGCCTTCAGTAATTTCATGTATCAACCTAGCGGAGCCCAAGCGAGCCTAAACAGGCTTAAAGTGGCCTCAATTAGCCCGAACTAGCCTAAGCCGTCTGTTCTTGTTTCCTTTAGTTTTGATTATGCATTGAAGAAAAACCGATCAATCATTTTCTATGAAAACAGTGAAACAGATGAAAATATTTTTTGATCTGTATTGGGTCTAAGCTAGTTTTAATCAGAGTGAGCAGCCTTTTTTGCAATAGTTAATTTTACTTTTTTTGCCGACGCTATACTGAAAAATCTCTCTAGGAAACTATATTCTTGAAGAATCGCAACAGAATTAATTTTCTGAACAGCTTGAAATTTTCCATTCGTTAGAAATCCTTACCTTCCTGAGTGTTTTTCTCTGTTTCATCTGATAATTTTTTTCTCGAATCATTTTTTTTTCAATTCTCGGTTCAGATTTTCAACGCAATCTTCTTTTTCTATCCATTGTTCCCAAAAGTTCTTTTTTTCCTTTTTATCACTATTTCTTATCAGTTATCAACTCAAAAAAGCTCAAAGTTGAACACAAAATCACAAAATTCCAATTTCCAGTTTCAACGGGGGCAAATATATTTTCACTTTATTTACGACATTTTGATCTTCTCAAGCCTTCAGCAAATTTATAAATTAACTTAACCAAGTCCAAAAGAGCCTGAACTGGCTTGAAGTGGTCTGAATTAGCCTGAACTAGTCTAAACCTTCTTTTTTTGTTCTATAATAGTTAGTTTTGAGTACGTATTGAAGAAAAATCGATCAATCATTTTCCATGAAAACAGTGAAACAGGTGAAAATATTTTTTTGGTCTGTATTGACCAGTGCTAGTTTTAAGTAGAGCGAGCAGCCTTTTTTGAAATGACTAATTAACACTGTTTGCCGACGCGATACCAAAAAATCAATGGAGGAAACTATTTTCTTGACGAATCGCAACAGAAATAGTTTTCTGAACAGCTTGAAATTTTTCTTTCATCAAAAATCCTTTCCTGGGGATTTTTTTCCTGTTTCAATTGATAATTTTCTTCTCAATATAAATTTTCATGTAATTCTGTGTTAAATTCAATACACAATCTTCCTTTCCTATCTATTTCTTCCAGAAGGTCATTTTTTTCACATTTATCACTATTTCTTATCAGTTTTTTTCTCTCAAACAAGCTCAAAAATGAACGCAATATCACTAAACTTCAATTTCCTGTTTCACTGTGGCCAAATTTATTTTGACTTAATTCATGACATTTTGATCGATCCGTGCTTGCGGAACATTTCTAAAAAACCAGAGCTATCCGGAGGCTTTGCTTTTTAAAATTTATACAATTTCCCAACTTCTGTTTCAAAATGAAACAGTATCTAGCACAAATGATGAAGCTTCGATAAGCATTTGCTGTAATAGAATGTAAAAATATTGAACAAGAGCTTGTAAAATGCTCAGTTAAACTTTACAGACCGGCCTGTATTAAGCCTTGTAAAGCCTTACTCCTAAATCGTCTCAATAAAGCCTAAATCGTCTCATTCATAAATGTTGTTTTGGATATCAATAAAAATTGATTAATTCATTCAGCGATGAATCAACTGATTGATTAACTTTAGGTAACAAATTTATAGGAGAGTTGAAACAGAAATAATTCTTTGAAAAACTTGAATTTTTTCATTATTTTCTGTTGTCAAAATTGAAAAAAACATATTCCTCATTGAAAAATTGTGAATTGTTTTGTCTTTTGTCTTGAAAAATTGTCTTCCTCTGTTTCAACTAGTTCTTAATATGTTGGTTTATCGAAATCTATTCGTTAACAATTACGATTTATTTTGCAATTTTTTGTGATTATTCATTGTTTCCAGGACACCTCTTGGAGATTATTTTTTATTATTATATTATTTTCACTATTTCCTATCATTTTTGACTCAAATAACTCAAATTTGTACATAAAATCACTAAGTTTCAATTTCTAGTATCAACTGGGGCGAACATATTTCGATGTGATTTGTGACATGTTGGTTTTTGCATCCCAACAAAAACTTCTATATTAACCGAACCAAGCCTAAGACAGCATCAACAGACATAAATTGGCCTAGATAGGCCTGAAATGACCTCAATTAGACTGCACTTGCCTTAACTGTCATTTTTCTGCGTCAGTCGGGGAGTAATCAAAACGGATAGAAATTAATCAATCATGTTCTATCAAAACGGTGTGAAACAGATGAAAAATCTAGATTTTGAAGCTGAAAATCCAAATTTTTTCTGCAGGTATTTCAGTTTTATTTTCAAAATAACAGTCTCAATAGCCCTTAATTATCACTTGATAATCTGAAAATCAATTTTCCATTCAATTTTTTAAAGGGTTTTCCTATATTTTATCACTGTTCCAAGAGTTTCCCATGAATTTTCGGTAATTTTTGGTTTATGGTGAGCAAATTTTAATATCATTTAGGCCTCAAAATTTGGAAGTTTCGAATAAAATATTAATTGGTAACCTGATTATCAATTGAATCCATCCTTTTTCGAAATTCACAAATGTTGCTTTCCCGTTTTTCCCACCGTTTCATAGGTTCCATTTGACAATCTGCTGAAAATATTAGTTGCTGATTGGCATGTTGGCAACTTGTCTATTTATTTGAAACTTTTTCATAAACTATGAGATAAGTCTGAACTTTTCCATATTACTTCCTACTTTCTTATAACTGACATGCTAACTATGTTGGTTTCCAATACGAGATTTCATAATTCTACCACTTTTTCAACGAATTTTTTTGAGTTTGAGCGGGTTTCTGATTTCAAGACTTATTTCCTCATGACTTTTCATCTAATTTTTCTTTACTGTTCCAGTAACTAATCATATATCTGCAGTGAAACTCAGTCACTAGTCTTGCTTTGAGCTGCGTTTCGACTAATTTCACAGTTAACTCCAAAATTTTGATCATAGATTGAGATTTTTCTTGGCATTCTCACTTGATCTCTTATCACTTGAAAGCTAGGTACCATATTCTAAGCTTCCATCCTTTGTTTTTTTTTTCTAATTATTTTTCCTGTTTCAACTACTGAAGTTGAACTTTGTGTGATTGAGAGTTTCCAGTTTCTTTTTCCGGCTAGTTGATTCTGAAAAAAAATCTCTGCTTCAACACTTGATTATTTATCTGTTGTTGAGATAAGATTCTAGTTATTGGATAAAACCCGTCTTTCTATAAATATCAAATTCAATTTATTGGGCCATAACATACCTGTCCCGGCGGGAACCTTAGAATTTCCGTTTTATTTATTGGAAAGTCTCTGATATATTTTGGGAACATTTCTAAAAAAGTTGAAAAGTACAGATTGTTCAATTTCAACTCATTATTTTTTCGGTTTCCGCCATTCCAGTTGGATTTCTGACAGATTTCTGACACGTATTGCTGACAAACTGACATATCAATATCATTTGGGCCTCAAAATTAGAAAGTCTCTCGCCGTTAAACTGATTATTACTCGGGCTTGACACCGGTTTTTTTTTTCAGAATTACACTTTCCCCGTATTCCTTACCGTTTCAATTGTTTGTTTTAACGTTCTGCTAAAACTATTAGTAGTTGATTGACGTTTTCGACAATTTTCCTTATTATTGAAAACTTTTTTCACAAACTATGAAATTTGAACATCACTATCTTTCTAAAACTATTATTATGGTTTTCAATCTTCTGATAGCTGGAATCCAATTTTCACAGTTTTCTACTCCAAGATTCTGTGAATCCGTTACTGCTTCAAGAAGTATTTTAAAGTTTGTATGAATTGTGAACTTTTAGTGTGTAGGTTTTTCGAATCATATGTATTTTTCCGTCTTTTTTCCCTATAAGTTTTCATGCCATTTTACACTTTTTGTACTGTTTCAGCAATTCTTTTCATTTTTGTATCAAGAATTAGTCACTAGTGTGGGTGTAAATTACACTTCGAATAATTTCAGACTTGATTTGAAAAATTTGGATAAGAAATTGAGATATTTCTTGAAATTCTTACTTGATTTCTTATCACTTGAAAAATAGGAACCATTTCTAAATCAACCAAGGCTAAGGCTGCCTAAATAGGCCTACAGTGTCCTGCATTAGCCTGAATTAGGCTTATTTTAAAAAGTTGGTTTCGAAATTTTAATGAAAAAAATTGTAGCTACATCGATCAATTATTTTTGAGAATTATTATATGGAAGCAATGAAACCGATGGAAAAAATTCCAGTTTTGAAACTACGGTTTTTTGATTTATTTTCTGTTTCAATTACTCAGTTTCTCGTTCAATCATTAATCTCATTCGATTCACATTTCAAACCCCTATGACAAACCATTCGAGTTTCTGAAGTTTCAAATGAGGTTTCCAAGAAATTATTCGCTGAAATTAAAGCTTTTAAACTACTGCCCATAGTGTTTCTTTCAAAAAAAAAACTTTTTTGAAATTTCTGTTTCAAAAGGAACCAGTATCTATCATGAATATTGAAATTTTGATAAATATTTGGAGAGCAGACTCAAATTCAAAGAATTATTCTATAAAACTACCAGCCTGCTTGTCGCGCCTCCGGCGCATCAAGAGGCTGGTTCTCTACTGTTCGTCGCTGCGCTTCTCACTTTTTTGACTGGTCGCGGCTACGCCGCTCCATAGAATTGAAAACCCCCGACACCTGTAGGCAAAGATAGTCTCGGACTTTTGTGGTTCCGGTAGCGCAGTCGGGTGTGCGGTCGGCCAACGCTCGCAAGGCCGTGGGTTCGAACCCTTTTGGGGGCAAGTCTCTCTTTCTTCTTGCCCAAAAAGTGCGAACATCCTGACAAAGCAACGGACATACGCCTCTGGCTTTTTATATATAAGAATGATATTGTGAAAAAAGCTAAGCAGAACTAATTTTCTGAAGAATTTCAAACAAGATTTTCCATAAACTTTTGGCTGAAAGTGAAATCTCTAATCTCATCCGGTTTTAATCTTACTGGTTTTTTGACCGTTTCAAGACTTTCTGAGTTTAGCACTAAAAGTTGTGTATTTTCAATTTGCAATTTTCTGTTTCAATAACCTGATTTAAGTACGGGAAGATTTGCAATACCATTCATTCTTACATTACCATATATTTTTTGTAGCTCAAACCTCATGGAACTCAAAATGATATTTTCCCCACATTTTTTTCCGGCTTGAAACATAGTTTTTTTTTACGGTTCTAGCCCTAATCAGAACTGTACCTTACAGCCTGCAAGGAAGGAAAAGGGCCAAAATGCGTGCATTCGAAAAGTTCTTATCCGGGACAGTTTTTAAACGGTCGGTTCTTAAAAAGGTCAGTTCTGGTTCGTCTAGTTCTTAATCGTTCTAATTCGTCTGCTTCTGATTAGGGGTGGCACTTTTTGAAAACAAGATCTATCTGGCTCCTTCACACGAACTTGGAAAATTATTTTCGAATCGTTTTTCGCTATTTCAGTACATGGATGTAATTCGGTGCCAATTATTAATCCCATTGATCTGTCGTGGAGTCTGTTTCCAAATTTCCCTTTTTTTTAAACTTGGTGTTTCCAAGGAGACTTTTCAAATTGGAAAATTTTCCTTATGATTTTTTTCATATTTTGACTGCTTCAACAGTTTATTTTTACTTTCTGCGGTAAATTCAAGTTAATGAGAAGCTTGCCCGGTAATCAGGAAGAATTCTTATCAGATTCCAAATAAAACACCAGTGTTCTTGTCTTTTTCTGGATTTTTTCCTCAAGACTTCTCATTCTTTTATCATTTTCTTTTAAACACGACTAACTTCAAATCCTACCCAAATCTTCACTGTTTTGACCATTCCAGTTAAAACTTCCCATTTTTTTATTTATTTTAATATATTAACAACTCGGGCAACATTGAATCTCAAAAATAATGTGCTCCTTGTTCTGATTCCCTTATAATTCCTTGTCACTTGCTAGTTTGTTATTGCCCAGGATCAGAGTTTTACGGAATTCCGTATTCCATACTCTTTTTTTTTATTCGTTTCTTAAAAAGAGTATATTCCGAATTCCGGATTCCGGATTCCTTAGTTTCGAAAGTCATTCCGGATTCCGGATTTCGAATACCGGAATCGCAAAAATCCATTCCGCACCACAACTCTGCCCAGGATCCAAACTCAAGTTTTTTTTTTTCGTTTTTCTTACCGTTTCAAAAGTTCATTTTGACATTCTGCTGAGACTATAAGTTGCTGTTATTGACGATTCCTCTCATAATTTGAAACTTTCTTCACAAATTATGAAGTTATATTCGAAATCTTCTCAAAGCTGACATCCAATTTTTACAGATTTCTACTCAGAGATTCTCTAAAACCATTACTGTTTCAACGAATTTTTTTAAGTTGGTGACAATTCTGATTACCTAGTTTCGTTGCTGTTAATGCATCCTAAACTATTTATGTATATTTCTGTCTTTTTCCTGGTGAATTCTTATATTTCTGTACTGTTTCAACAACTCATTTTGTATCTGAAGTGAAACTTTGACATTAGTTCGCACGTCGGTTTTCATCCTGCGGTTTTCCAAAAACATTTTCCGAATTTATTGGTACTTTCTTATTTCCATATGATTTCCATATCATTTTGAAGATCGGGTTTTTGAGGCTAAAATTTGTTACTAGTGATTCTATCGAACTTTTTAAAGCTAAATTTCAACTTCAGGTTATTCGGTCACAACATGTTTGTTTTGACGCAAATCATAGTAGTTGCGTCTCGATTATTGGAACTTTTCTGCTATTTTGAGAGCCTTACTTGAAAATACTACAATTCTTTTATTTCCAGTTCATTTTTTCCCGTTTCAACCATTCCAGATGAATCCTATAGGGCCCAAGTCGGTTAATACGGAGACTCTCGGCGATAGCATTGCATCTGAGCTATTGGAAATTATTTTTCAATAACCTCACCAAAAATCTGACCAAAACATGCTATAACTTGGCCATTTTTTTCCGTTTCAACTAGTCCAGGAACATAGTCACTAGTGTGATCGTCGGTTCTCATTCAATTAATTTCAGAATTAATTTCAAAGATTTAATGATAGATTGTCTTGTTACTATATGATTTATCATCTTTTGGAAACTTGGAACCATATTTTCCGGGATTTTTTTTCCAAATTTTTCCAAAAATCATAACTGATTCAACGAGTAAAGTTGAAGTTGCGGTGATTATGAGCTTCTAGTGCTTGATGTCCTGTTCGTTTCTCCCAGTAGATCTCTCCGTAACCATTTTATAGCATTTATCACTATTTCTTATCATTATTTTTGTACTGTTACATTCGTTTATTTTGTACCTGTAGTAAAGCCCATCCACTAATCCTATCCACTAATGCAATAATTTTGCAGTTAACTTTAAAAGTTAACTTGACACTGGATTTCTTATCATTTGGAAAATTGCTCAAAACTGTTCCAAAATACAAAATTAAAGTTAAAGTATTTTTGGCTTTTCAGGACCTTCACTTCCTGAAGTACACTTCAAAAAAAAAGTCCTCTGTTTCAACAGCTGATGTTGAGGCTGCATTAAGATGTCGTTTTCAGTTTTTGAGTTGAACTCTTTGCCAGTTAACAGAGATTCCACTACTCGATCGAGGAAGCGTCCGCACAACTTTTTGAAAGTGGTTTATTTCCGGTATTGACATATTATTTTGACAGTAGCAAGACTCTAATATACAAAAATGCAGATTAGAATCGATTCCGACTTCTTCTGGATTCAGAATATCCAGAAGACGTCAAATTTTTTACTTTTTTTCTAGATGAGATAGAATCGAAATCTCAACGGGAATCACTTTTTGGAAGCATAAGAAGCTTCTTTGCGAAAAATCAGAATTTTAGCTCAACCCATTCATACTGAAAATTCATGATTCCTGTCAAAAATTGCAAAAAATGCTAATTATTTCCAGTTTTTCCGTTCCCCTGAAAAATTTTTTCATTAAGTCCGACAGGAGATTATCAAAAAAAGATACCCACACCCAAGGCCTACTCAGAAAAAAAAAGAGCTCCGAAAAAAATGGGAGCCTTAAAAGGGTTTCAGGCCAAAAACTGAAAATCACGTAAGGGTCCCCCCTTATGAAACTTTTTTTTCGAAAAAATTTCGAAAAATTAATTTTTTTCAAAAGCGAATATTTTGAATTCTCGTTCCATAAATAAGTACCAGACGCAGTTTGAGACCTCAGAATTTAGTTTCAGACATTTTATAGTCGGTGCCGCATGAGATCCCAGTAATTCTGGATAAGTGTCTATAAAATGTCTGAAACTCAATTCTGAGGTCTCAAACTGCGTCTGGTACTTATTTATGGAACGAGAATTCAAAATATTCGCTTTTGAAAAAAATTAATTTTTCGAAATTTTTTCGAAAAAAAAGTTTCATAAGGGGGGACCCTTACGTGATTTTCAGTTTTTGGCCTGAAACCCTTTTAAGGCTCCCACTTTTTTCGGAGCTCTTTTTTTTTCTGAGTAGGCCTTGGGTGTGGGTATCTTTTTTTGATAATCTCCTGTCGGACTTAATGAAAAAATTTTTCAGGGGAACGGAAAAACTGGAAATAATTAGCATTTTTTGCAATTTTTGACAGGAATCATGAATTTTCAGTATGAATGGGTTGAGCTAAAATTCTGATTTTTCGCAAAGAAGCTTCTTATGCTTCCAAAAAGTGATTCCCGTTGAGATTTTGACTCTATCTCATCTAGAAAAAAAGTAAAAAATTTGACGTCTTCTGGATATTCTGAATCCAGAAGAAGTCGGAATCGATTCTAATCTGCATTTTTGTATATTAGAGTCTTGCTACTGTCAAAATAATATGTCAATACCGGAAATAAACCACTTTCAAAAAGTTGTGCGGACGCCTACAGGCCGTTCCTCCACCGACTCTTGGAATTGCTGTTAAAATTTTAATCCAAATTATTAGGTTACAACATGCCCGTTCCAGAAATGAGCGGAAGAGAAATTTTTGAATCCGGAAGACGGAAGAAGGAAGGCGGAACAGTTTCTGAAAATGCGGGAGACGGAATTCTGCCCATTTCTGGTATGTTCTAACGAGAATCATCAATTATTGGAACTTCTCTTCTTTTTTGAAAACAAAACAAAAAAACTATAATTTGAACATTTACTTTTTCTGTTTCAACACTTCAAATATAACACGGTGAACAAAAAAATAATGATGCATCATTATTGGCTGAATTCTCACATACCCCAGAAGTGAATTTTGCTAATTATCTGTCTATAACTAATAATCTTTCAATACCGTGAAGTTGTTATTTTCAGGCTTCAAGTTGGATTTATTCGAAACTTAATTTTTATTACTGTTTCCGTTGTTCATTATGACTTTTTGCAATAATTGTCGGTTACTGTATTGGTAAACAGCAGTTTGTTTTCCAATTGAATTTTTGAAAATATTTTATAATTTTACGGTCACGGCAGTTAGAATTTAGCCTGCGCAACTAGTATTCAACTAGTCTGTGAAGTTTGGTCTGTCTCAATAGGATTTTTGAATTTAAAGAAGCACATCCAAAATATTCCATTATCAGAGATCTGGTATTGAACTTTAGTCAGAAGCTCTGATTGAAATATCAACAGAAATTTCCGGCTGTTTCACCGAATAAATTTCATTTTTTGATATTTTCGAGTTTCTAGTTACATTCCGTATTGGTTTTGCATTCAAAACTCACTTAAGACAGTGTAGTTGCAAATCCAAGACTTTGATACTTTCAAAATGTACAAGCCGTTTTTTTTCTATTACTTCCAACTTGGTAATTCCTTATTCAGTTCTGCGACTTCAAATTGAAGTTTCTTCTCTAAATTTTTCCTGTTTCAACAACATTTTTTGGATTCGAGGAGAGAACAGTAACTAGTGATTGATTTAGATTGTTTGTTATGTTTGTTATGATTTGAATGTTTTCAACTGTTTCAGAGTTTTTTGAAGTAGTGTTCTTTAAGTTCACTCTGATCCAAACTTTCTTCTCATTGTATGATATTTCAAACATATTCGAGTACATCCATATCCACTTTTTTTAGTTGTGATTTTTTCAGAATCAGTATCACTATTTTCCCTGTTTCATCCATTCAATAAAGAATAAGTCATGAGTTGTCCATTTCTAATGCTTTGAGCTTGTGTGTTACAGTAAGCATTTTGACTTGTTCCGGTTGTTTTGAAAGAAATTTTCATACTATTTTTTCACTGTTTCATCGGTTCAACAAAAAATTAGGCACTAGTAGTGTGCACTGATTCAATGATCATCGTTGTCATTGACTAACTAACTATTGCAAGAGGCATGTTTCGACTAAATTAGGCCAGTTTGGGCCCATTTTTTAGGCTTGTCTAGGCGATTTATGAGATTATCATGCAAATTTCAAAGTTTTTACAAAACCTGTTTCAACAATTCAAGTTAAGCCCTCGGTAATTGTGAGTCTCTAATTCCATTTCTTCACATAATACAAACCTTTCGCGCCCCTTTTTCTTATCAAATACCCTCCTTTTCATTAAAGTAAACATCATTTCGGAAAATGAAAATCACATAAGGAGGAGGGAAAAAAGTATAAAAATCATCGGGGTAACAAACGGTGATAAGAGAATCATGGTTTCTAGTCAGACTAGACGCTCACCTCTTTTTTCTTTTTTTTTCTTTTTTAGAAATAATTAGTGTTTCAACACAAGATTTTAGACAATTTTCAGTTTGAGATTTACTGCTTCATTGCTGTTTTCGACTCTCTGAATTCTCATTAAATTCACTCTTTTTTTCAAGTTTCATAGTTCTTTTTTTAAGACATTTTTTTACCATTTCGACAGTTCATTATGACATTATGCAGTAAGGATCAGTTACTCCCAGTATTTTGGTTATCAGTTCATTATTTTCCAATTCAGTTTGTGGGAAAGTTTTTTACTGTTTCAGCCGTTCCATTTCAAACTGATATGCACACTAGGAAATAATCTTCATCCCATATAACCTTCATTCAACCAGATTTTTGAGACTTAAATTTCGCTTTTTTTTTTTGAGTGATAACCGCAAGTTTTGGATCATTAGAATGACCTGGCATCAAACTTTTTCCAGAGGCTCAATTGAAATTTTCAAATTTTTTTGGCCGTTTCAGTGGATATATATGAATTTGTGATAATAATGACATTCTAGTTGACTCGGTGCATACTCTTCATTGCTTTTTTCAATTTTTTTTCCAGTTCATATTTTTTTCTTATTTTTTCGCATTTCTTACGGTTTCAAGGATATTGATTGAATCTAAGAAAAATATCAGTAACTAGTGCGTGTTTGGATCAATCTTTTTTTTTCATTTGTTTCACCTGTTTCAAGAATTCAAGTTCAATATGTGCCAATTGATATTATTCAATTATTTTTACATGGTAATTCCAGTAGATTCAAAAACCTTTCCCATCTTTTTTTCTTTGTGGTTTTTGTCAAAATCATTACCACTACTTTTCACTGTTTCATCAGATCAAGAAAAAGTTAGGCATTAGTGATGCATTGATATCATTAGTTTGAAAAATTCTGACTGACTGATAGAAAAAAGTTTTTTTTCCCGCAAATTTAAGCCAATTCAGGCTCATTTTCAGGTTTGGTCAGGTAAATTATTTCCAACTTTTTGACAGTTTCAGGAGTTCACTTTCAGTTTGTGATAATAACGAATTTCTAGTGCTTGGACTGATTGCTCTACACTAGAAAACTACTAATTATTAGTGATGCATGGATATCATTTGCATTAGGAACTCATATTAGGTTATAGAAAAAACGAATTTTTTCAATTTTAGACCTAATCTATGCCAATTATGAGAATATCATGCAAAATTCGAAGTTTTTAATAATAAAAAATCTGTTTCAAAAAGTCAAATTAAGTCTATTCCAATTGTAAATTTCTAGTGCTTCTTTTTTTCCTTATCAAATTCCTTCCTTTTCATTAGAGTTAACATCACTTCGGAAAAAAACCTAAATTCATTTTGGATTTTTTCGTTGACTCACAGATCGAGTTTCGAAGTTGCAAGCCCAGGTTTTTATATGTTCAAACTGTGAATGAAAAACTTTCAAGTTGACTAATTCAAATTGACTCGAAGTAAATTGTTCCCCAAATTTCTCACTGTTTCAACAATAATGATTGAATCTGAGGAAAGAGTCAGTAACTCCATTACTATTAGGTTTTGTATTATTATCATTTTTTTCAATTTTTTTTCTGTTTCAAAAGTTCACCTTCAATCTGTGGCAATTATCAATTTCCAATTTTTATTGAATGAATTTTTTCCCCATAATTTGAGAACGACACAGTTTTTATCACTGCTTCATGGGCCCATTTAGAGTCTGCGGTATGAATTAATCACTAGTAGGCTTTCCATCCGGGCGGGCGAAAAAACGGGCGCCCGTGCCCGCCTGCGACCTCGCCCGCCCTCGCCAGCCCTATCGCCCGCGGGCGGCCCGGGCGACCCTGTCGCCCGCTTGCATGTTCGCCCGCTTACTCTTTCTTCGTGTTTTTGGTGAAAAAAGCTGTTTAATCGAGCTTTTTGAATTGAAAATATATAAAGAAGGATCGATAGAAGGATATTCTCTTCTTTTTTGGCAAAAAAAATCCCAAAACTTCCATTCAGGAAAAATTATCTTCAGAAATTTTGAGCCAATTTTTTTGAAAAAACATCACTATCCATTAATTATTTATTAAAAAGTTCTGAAAAAGTTATATTATTTCACTCATAGGTACAAATAGACCGGTTCTAGCAAGTAACAGTGAGTGAGCGGGTGAACGCGGGCTAGAGGGCGAGATGCGGGCGAGGGCGGGCGAGGGCGAGGGCGCGGGCGGGTGCGGGCGGGGGAAACATTGCCCGCGTGGAAACCCTACACTAGTGGATGAATTGATATCTCTCATGAACTGAACAAAGCAAAGAAGAGAGCCTCTGACATTCAAGCCACTCCAAACGAAGTTTTTAGGCTTGAATTGACTAATCAGGACAACATCATAAAGGAACCAAAGTTATCATGAAAACTGTTTCAACAATTAAATTTCAGTTTGTGATGATTGTTCATTTTCAGTGTGTCTTTGGACAAGACTCCTCCACTCTAAATTTGATTCCCGCCCCTTTTTCCTTATCAAATTCCCTCCTTTTCATTGGAGTAAACATCATTTCGGAAAATAAAAATCACGTAAGGAGGAGGGAAAAAAGAGTATAAAAACCATAGGAAAAAGGTGATAAGAGAACTATGGTTTCTAGTCTGACTAGACGCGCTCTTTTTTTGGTTTTTTTTGTCAAAATAATTACTGTTTCAACATTAAAACTTATTATTAAATTTATAGTGATTCTTGATTATGTCAAGCCTTTCAGTCCTAGCTTATAACATTATTTCACATTGAAATCGGTGTAAAAATAGTTTTTTTTGTTCACTGTTTTAAGACCAAAGTATGATTTGATATAAAATAGTGTATCGTTTTGATATCCATATATAATAGCGTAAAAACTGTATTAGTAGTGCGCCTCCAGTAGTAGTGCCCCTCTAACAGTAGTGCCCTCCGGAGGAAGAGGTTGAAAAATAGTGGTGCATGCAATACTAATTCAGTTTTTACGGTAACCAACCCTACAGTACCCTCAGCTTTAAAATAACTGGAGAAAAAAATGCTGAAAATGAAGGAAATGACCTCTGTCGAATGTGAAACAAATATCAGATGTACCTGAAATAGCAATTTTTATACTTTTTTTGTTTGAAATTGTTGTTTTTAGTCCAAGTTTTCTCTGCTTCACCTCAAAATCAAACTTGGAACAGTTTTAGGAATGTCTAATATTCAATTTATTTAGAAAAATATGAAACTTGAAAATTTCTTATTTGAGACACCTGAATTTCCGAATTTTGTTCTTTACCTTTTGTGTAAACTTCTCTGTTCCAATACCTAAATGTTAACGGATAATATAGAAAAGCGGTAGTTCGTTCTCTTATAAACTAGTAAAAATTATTTTTCAAATATATACTGGATAATGTAAAATCTGTAATAGAGCGGCCGGTCGTACTCTGTTTCACTACCTCTTTAGCGTATAATTTGAACCATTTTTTCTACCATAACATACAGTAGCGAGCATAAGTCAGTGTACCTCTAGTTTTCAGTTATTAACTATACTCAAAGACTTCCGATTGATCTGAAAAATTTTTCGTGGGTACCTGAGGGACCTAGAAACACAACACAAAATTTTTTTTCGAAAAAAAAATTTTCATAAAAATTTTTTGCGGTGACGAGTGCCGGAGCTTGAGGTGACCGTTTTGAAAACTTTTTTTGGGTCAACTGGGGATATCATTTTTTCTGTTCCAAAATGTTGCCCCAAGTCTATGTGAACCATTTCCGTGAAAATATCGGGTATGCCGCTTCCGTCCGTGACCTTATTTCACCCAACATCCGACTGGGGGCTTTTGAACCGGGCAGAATATCTCAGCTGAAAGTGTTTCAAATGGGCTAAAAATTTGAGAGAGGGTCACTTTTGAGGTCCCAAACAAAGTTCTATGGATAGTTTCAGTTTTCGGAAAAATTCATTTTTTGACTATTCAGTTGATTTTCAAAACCATCCAAAATCGGTACAAAAGTCAAAAAATGAATTTTTCCGAAAACTGAAACTATCCATAGAACTTTGTTCAGGACTTCAAAAGTGACCCCCTCTCAAATTTTTAGCCCATTCGAAACATTTTCAGCTGAGATATTCTGCCCGGTTCAAAAGCCCCCAGTCGGATGTTGGCTGAAATAAGGTCACGGACGGAAGCGGCATACCCGATATTTTCACGGAAATGGTTCACATAAACTTGGGGCAACATTTTGGAACAGAAAAAATGATATCCCCAGTTGACCCAAAAAAAGTTCCCAAAATTGCCACCTGAAGCTCCGGCACTCGTCACCGCAAAAAAATTTTTTCTTAACTAACACATTTTCCATATTTGAGCCCGATTTACGATCGGGAACTAGCTCCCTCAAAATTCAAAATCGATTGGCTACTAACCCCACAGGAAAATGCGCTCCGATAAGAAATTTGACTGCCTAAGCTGAGTATTCAACATCTCAACGCAAACGTTGACTGAGTATTCAACATTTTGAGCCAAGCAGCGAAATTATTTTCTCGTTAGGGCGCACTTTCCCACCCCCGCAGAGAGCCCATGTGGGTTTCTGTAGGTGCTTTTTGCCTCCGTCGAAGAATGCGTAATCGCTGATTTCTCCGTTCTCGACGGAAGTTTTGTAATTGAAACAGTATAAAAATTTCAGTTCCACATTTCCTGGATCATAATAACTGCTCTACTTTTTCATTGTGATGTTACTTTGATTTAGAAACAGTGAAGAAAATGTGAATTCCCAACAACAAAAAATAGACTAAAAAAGGTGATAAGTTTCTAGTTTGACTAGAGTCGACCAGATTGATTCTTTTTTTTTTCAGTCGCCTTTTGGTGGTAGCTATGAGGCTTAGCAAAAAAAGAGGGATGAGAATAGTTTTTTTGTTATTGAATGTTTGATGGAATTACTGAAAATTTAAATCTTAGTCATAGTGTACTAACTGAAACTGAAAAAAGTTCTAACATAACTTAAATTTTTTAGAGGAATTACACAGTTTCATCCATTTGAGAATTACTTTTCTTTTCTACATAAAGTACTGCTCGCATCATTTTATCTAAGTGGACACTATTTTCAATAGAACTTTCTATTACATTTTTTTTTAATCTACACTGCTCGTCATAATTATAGAGCCACTCGTTTTTTAAACTTTTCTCGAAAACTAAAACGAATCCAGAAGATTATTTAATACTATCAAAAAGCCCATCTAAGGTGCCAAAAAGTGTAACTGGTCCCGTTTGAATATCTGCATTTGTTCAGGAAATATTTGACTTTTTCCAAAAAAAGTGGTTCTGCCAATTGGACATAATTATAGAGCCACTCAAAAATATCGTATTTTCGACAATTTTAGAGAAATTTAAACTGGCTGAAATGCATTAAATCTCTTTTAAGGCTCTTGTGAGTAGGTTAGAGTCGAAAGTCATGAAAGTTTTCGCAGTAACGGTCGTAAAAATGAAGATTTTCACTTTTTTTCCAAAATCAGTTTTTCAAGCAGGAATCTTCGTGAAAGGCTCCGTGGCGTCTTTATGTACCATCTTCTTCAATTTTGCCAAATTCCATGAAGAAATAATCAAAAATAATCGAATTTTCAAAATTTTCCCATTTTTAAGGCAAAAACATAGCGCTCAAAAACTAAAAAAATCCTTGATTTTGACAAAAATTATTATTTTTGATTATTTCTTTATGGAATTTGGCAAAATTGAAGAAGATGGTACATAAAGACGCCACGGAACCTTTCACGAAGATTCCTGCTCGAAAAACTGATTTTGGAAAAAAAGTGAAAATCTTCATTTTTACGACCGTTACTGCGAAAACTTTCATGACTTTCGACTCTAACCTACTCACAAGAGCCTTAAAAGAGATTTAATGCATTTCAGCCAGTTTAAATTTCTCTAAAATTGTCGAAAATACGATATTTTTGAGTGGCTCTATAATTATGTCCAATTGGCAGAACCACTTTTTTTGGAAAAAGTCAAATATTTCCTGAACAAATGCAGATATTCAAACGGGACCAGTTACACTTTTTGGCACCTTAGATGGGCTTTTTGATAGTATTAAATAATCTTCTGGATTCGTTTTAGTTTTCGAGAAAAGTTCAAAAAACGAGTGGCTCTATAATTATGACGAGCAGTGTAGTAAGTTCTTACTCATAAGTTCAGTTATTGTGGATTTTGAATTCCAAAAAAAGTTTCAATTTTTAGTTGAAACCGAGAAAATTTGCGAGAATTATTGATAAAAATGCATTTTTTTCAGGCATATCAATGGGTTTAAAAATGTAATGGGAAAGGGATCAGAATTGCATAACCTACAAAAGAAATGATGGACTTGGACAATTTCACATTTTAATTTTGCGACAGGAGCTAAACAATTGCTGGAAAAATCACACTGAATTTTCATATGGTTCAAATGAAACTGAACTTTTTTTTTGGAAAATTCAGTATATTTTAAAATGAAAATTTGGGAAGGAAATACCTCAAGAATACTAAAAATGTTAACTAAGGTAAATAATTATGTGTTAGATGAAACTGTAAAAAATATTATTCTAATTGAATTTTTTCAGTTTCAACCTGTTCAAAAATAATTTTCTATTTTGATGGAAGTTATTCGTCTTATGTCGTTTACAACACCACTATTTCCAATTCCTAAATCATAATCTAATGGTTACCAATTGCTCACAAAACTAAATTTTCCAACAAAATCTTTTTACAGTAAAACTACTGAAACTGTGATTTTTCGGTAACTTTGCTTCTAAAAATTGAAGATTTCATTCATTGTAAAGTATAGAATAAGTATAGTTTTTGTTAGACAAGCTCCCAGCGAGGATACTCTAGGTTACGGTAGTTTTTTTTTCAACACAAATTGGAGGTCTACTACCACATTGACGTATTCTCAATATAGTTTTTGGTATTGGAACAGTGAAAAAATTCCGTTTCACATGCACTGAAATACATAAGGAATTGAAAACAAATTCAGTCTTTTGAAAGTTGTTAGTAGGAAATTCGGGAGTTTTGTATAGCGAATCACAAATTAGACATTCTAAAGATCAGTCTCAATTTGATTTCCAATTGAAAAAAAATTTTGGATATAAATATTGATAAAAATTACTATTTCAAACAATTATTAACTTTTTCGATTGCTGAAATAGTACCAATGATAGATTCATAAATGGGTAATTTTCAATTGGAAATTGGAAGATATTCAAAAATACTACACCCATTAATCGGAACGTTTGCGGAATTCCTTGTTACCGTAGATTTTGATATTTTACCTCACAAAACAAGAAACTTTCTAATTTTTTCCAAGTTTTGTATTAGTTTTGAAACAGTCAAAAATCTGATTTCTAGACCACCTTTTTTGTGAAATCAAATAAGCCAGGATTACTGTAGAGCTTTGATACATTTGCTACCGAATTACCGCTTTCTCTATCATCAGTTAACATTTAGAAACACTGAAACAGGAAGGTTCACATGAACTGAATTACATGGAAAATTGAACAAAATCGAGTTATTAAGGGATTCTAGCTAGGAAATTTGAGAAGAGATTATCTTTCACGTATTAGACATTCGGAAAACTGTTCCAAATTTGATTTCTATTCGAAACAGCGAACTTGTGAAATAATTTTTTATAAAAATTGCTATTTCAAACACTTTTGAATTACTTTTCACATTAAGTAAAGTTAATGGGACCTTTTTCATCTCGGTTCCCTGAACGACAGAGTTGTACGGAATGGATATTCTCAATTCCGGAATCCGGAATTCGGAATAAACTCTATTTTCCCGGAATACGGAATTCGGAACCCATTCCGATTGGCTTTGTGAGATTCAAAGCTTAAAACAGCGATTGAGCTCGAAAAGTAGTTTAGCTCCATTTTTCCGTACAATTTAGGAACGATTTCATGCTATGCGCATTGAATACCGGAGTATCTCTCAATAATTCTCCATAATTCTTCTATTTTTTTTTTGACTTGAATATTTTGAGTTGTAACGGAATGAAATTTCATTTTGCGGAATCCGGAAAACGGAATCCAGAATGAAATCCAATTTTTCGGAATCCGGAATTCGGAATCCGGAATTCCGTAGAACTTTGCTGAACGAATATCATAACGAAATATAATTTTCTCATCCCTCAAAGAACAATTCTTTGAAACATGGAAGAATGTCATATTTAGGCCACTCTTATTGTGGAATTATATAAGCTAGGACTACTGGTCAATAAGGTAGCCGTAATAACTGTACAATTTTTCACTGAATTATACTTCAATGTTGAAACTGTATATATTCAATAGCAAAAAGAAGAAAAAAAAATGAAAAATTGTTTCCTTTTGGGTTACTGTAGGTTATGGCAGTTTTAGTTGTGGATCAGACGAAACACTATCGCTTATTTTCATCCTCAATTATTAGCATCTAGACAATGAAACAGTGAAATTATTATTCAGTTTCACATGCATTCCAAGACGTTCAAGTGTATACAAATCAGTGATTCGAATCTTTTCAGTTAAGGAAATACATCAACTTACATTAAACATTCCGACAACTGTCCCAAATTTGATTTCGAGTTGAAACAGGGAAATTTGGGAGTAATTTTCGATAAAAATTTGCTATTTCAGACACTTTTGAATCACTTTCCACATTCAATAAAGCCAATCATTGTTGAATTCAATTGTGTGGCACAGCTTGAGCATTACCAGACCGTCAAACAAAAACTAAAACTACAACTGGATAAGGTTTTCAAGGTAAACTGGGAAAGTTATTTCGAAACCCTATTCCAAATAGTCAAGCAGGTACTACACTTTTGAGGTTACTGTAGGTTTCGATTCTTTTAGAAGAGCATCGATACTTTATCTTTTACACAGTTCATATTTTGGTCTTGAAACAGCGAAAAAATCTAATTTTTTACATGTTTTAATGTGAAAGAAGCTAGGACTATTGCAAAAGTTTTGATGCTTTTTATTAAACATTTCCAAAACTGTTCCAATTTCGATTCCCAATTGAATCAGGAAATTTTGGAAGTAAATTTTGACCAAGTTTGCTGTTTCAGACATTTTAGAAAGTAGTTACACATTCGATAATGTTCGATGGGAAGCCAAGCTAACATGATAAATAGTTGAAATGCAACTAGATAGTCTTTAAATGAGTCTGGAAAATTGCTGTTTTAAATCATACTTTAACTAGCCGGAAAATTTCTGGCAGTTTTTTTTCTGCTAATGTGATAACGGAAAAAGCGTTTTGGAAAATCAGAAAAATAAATAATTTTACGGAAAATTATTCCGTAAAATCGGATATCCGAATTGGTTTCCTGGAACAAAAGTTTGGAAAAGTCGACAAAATGGTTCAATTACAGATTAGACATACCCGTTTCAGATTTGTCTCAAATACGGACCACATTGAATAAAGTTGATGCAACGAAGTTTTTGATGGGTCATACAGCCTGAGTGCTCATTAAAAATGGACGACGTACAACTGAATAATATTCAAATGAAACCGGAGAAATTTTTTAAAAATCATACAACAAATGGTCTGGAAAGCTCTACTCTTTTTGGGTTACTGTAGTATAGGTAAAGATCGATGGATATATGACAAAAAGATCGATATTCCATTTTCTTCTGGAGTCAAAATTTGGCTCTGAAACAGCGAAATAACCTATTCTATTAATTTGAATGTGAAAAAATGAAAAGTTCTTTAATTTTGCGGCCTCATTGACTGTAATAATATTATATTATCTTATTATTGATATTATCTTTCCCTGAACTATCCTTTCGTGTTGCAACGGTAACTTTTTCAAGCAGAAAGAGAGCAGAAATGTGTTTTTCTTGAGTTACTGTAGGTTATGATAGTTTTTCTTACGGAAAAGAGAACACTATCGTTTTTTTTTCTCTGCCCAATTTAAAGTTAGACAATGAAACAGTGAAACTATTATTCAGTTTGGCAAGTGCAAGAATATGTGATGAATCGAAAATAAGGTATTCAATTGCTTTTTTTACAAGGAAAGTTGGAATTTTGTCGCATACATATTATACACATTAGGGAATTCCAAAATCTTTTTCAAATTTGTATTCGAGTTGAAACTGTGAAGTTTTGAGATAAGAATTCTTAAAAATTGCTATTTCAAGCACATCTTAACATTTTTTGTTCTAAAGCTTATCAATTTCAATAGCGTTTGAGTCGATTTTTAAAATATTAATGCGGAAGCAGTTTTTTTAATATCGCGGAAGCAGTAGCAACAAAAAAATTACAACTGGATGAACTTCAAACGCAACGGAGATTTTTTTGGGATTACTACCAGGGCTGGGCAATTGTTTTCAACTCAAACAAATTGTTTGGTCAAACATTATTTGAAAGTTTTTTCCAAACAATTTATTTGGTCAAATAATGTTTGATATTCAAATTCAAACAAATTTTTCAACCAAATATTGTTTAAAAAAAATCCAAACAATCAAACATATTCAAAAAAAATTTTTAAGCTTAAAGTTTCTGAAAAATATTAGAAAAAGGTTTGAATTCAGTGTTCTTAACTATAAACTCATTCCAGAAGCACTCCAACATAAAATATAGCTTCTGTTAGTTTTTACGGAAAAAATTCGACCAATTTTTCAGATTTTTCACTCAAAAATTGGAAAATTTACGAGGTTTCTGTCTTCCACAAATGTATGAAAAATTTCAAGCATTTTATCCCAAACAATTTGTTTGACCCCAAAAAGTCAAAAAAAAAAAATCTTCAAACAATTTTGTTTGGTTCAAAAATTCCAAACATTTGTTTCAAACAAAATTGTTTGGTTTATCATCAAATAACAAACAATTCAAACAATCAAACAAACAATTTGCCCAGCCCTGATTACTACTCCAAATAGCCGGATAGGGGTTCTGGCCTTTTTGGGCTAATATATGTTACGGTGTGTAGTCTAACAGAACAGCGAAACAAACAACTTTCCATTTTTCCCGAAAGATTGTTTTGGTACTGAAACAGTGGAAAAATCCCACTTTTATATAAATTTCAATGTGAAAAAAATTTTGGGTTGTGCTCCTAGGTCCCTCAGGTACCCACAAAAATTTTTTTAGATCCATCGGAAGTCTATGAGTATAGTTATTAACTGAAAACTAGAGGTACACTGACTTATGCTCGCTACTGTATACTGTTTCAACACGTAAATCTAGTTTATAAGAGAAAGTTCTGTCGCTACAATGAGAACGCGTACTGAACATTCTACAAGCAATCCAAGCCTTTTTTGAAAGTTTCACATTAAAATTGGGGAAAAATTGTTTTTTTTTCACTGTTTCAAGGCCAAATTTTGAATTCAAAAGAAGATGGATAATCGATTCTGAGAACAAATACACAGCGCTTTTTACCTGGACTACAGTAACCAAAAAATGGAGAATCTTCCCCACCACTTTGAGAAAAAATTGTAGAAACTTTTATTCTGTTTCATTTGAATATCATCTGGTCACAGATCAAATACTTGATAATCTTTCGGCATTCAAACAAAAATTCAAATATTCAAGGGGTACTGTAGCTACAGTAACATAAGTTTTGAAAACCACGTTCAGACTAAACTGAATAACTCTAATTTTTAGAGGACGTTTGCATGGGACCCAATCTGCATACCGCCCAAAACAGGTCCGGATTACTGTAGTATTACGGTAGTTACAGTAACCCTAAATTTCAACAATTTGTTCGAAATGAACAAAAGCAGCAGACAACCGCGACTAGGTCGCGGGTTTCCTTCTGGTTATCTACTACCGGAATTTATCGAATGTGTGACAAAATTCAGATGTTTCTGAAATAGCAAACTTTAAAAATCAATTTTTCAAAAAGTCCCTGTTTCAATTGCAAATCAAATTTCTAATACTTTTTTGAATATCTAATGCCTCAGAAAAATTTAGAGTAATCCTAACTTATATTGACGACTTCACATTGAAATTTATATAAAAGTGGGATTTTTCCACTGTTTCAGTACCAAAACAATCTTTCGGGAAAAATGGAAAGTTGTTTGTTTCGCTGTTCTGTTAGACTACACACCGTAACATATATTAGCCCAAAAAGGCCAGAACCCCTATCCGGCTATTTGGAGTAGTAATCAGGGCTGGGCAAATTGTTTGTTTGATTGTTTGAATTGTTTGTTATTTGATGATAAACCAAACAATTTTGTTTGAAACAAATGTTTGGAATTTTTGAACCAAACAAAATTGTTTGAAGATTTTTTTTTTTTGACTTTTTGGGGTCAAACAAATTGTTTGGGATAAAATGCTTGAAATTTTTCATACATTTGTGGAAGACAGAAACCTCGTAAATTTTCCAATTTTTGAGTGAAAAATCTGAAAAATTGGTCGAATTTTTTCCGTAAAAACTAACAGAAGCTATATTTTATGTTGGAGTGCTTCTGGAATGAGTTTATAGTTAAGAACACTGAATTCAAACCTTTTTCTAATATTTTTCAGAAACTTTAAGCTTAAAAATTTTTTTTGAATATGTTTGATTGTTTGGATTTTTTTTAAACAATATTTGGTTGAAAAATTTGTTTGAATTTGAATATCAAACATTATTTGACCAAATAAATTGTTTGGAAAAAACTTTCAAATAATGTTTGACCAAACAATTTGTTTGAGTTGAAAACAATTGCCCAGCCCTGGTAGTAATCCCAAAAAAATCTCCGTTGCGTTTGAAGTTCATCCAGTTGTAATTTTTTTGTTGCTACTGCTTCCGCGATATTAAAAAAACTGCTTCCGCATTAATATTTTAAAAATCGACTCAAACGCTATTGAAATTGATAAGCTTTAGAACAAAAAATGTTAAGATGTGCTTGAAATAGCAATTTTTAAGAATTCTTATCTCAAAACTTCACAGTTTCAACTCGAATACAAATTTGAAAAAGATTTTGGAATTCCCTAATGTGTATAATATGTATGCGACAAAATTCCAACTTTCCTTGTAAAAAAAGCAATTGAATACCTTATTTTCGATTCATCACATATTCTTGCACTTGCCAAACTGAATAATAGTTTCACTGTTTCATTGTCTAACTTTAAATTGGGCAGAGAAAAAAAAACGATAGTGTTCTCTTTTCCGTAAGAAAAACTATCATAACCTACAGTAACTCAAGAAAAACACATTTCTGCTCTCTTTCTGCTTGAAAAAGTTACCGTTGCAACACGAAAGGATAGTTCAGGGAAAGATAATATCAATAATAAGATAATATAATATTATTACAGTCAATGAGGCCGCAAAATTAAAGAACTTTTCATTTTTTCACATTCAAATTAATAGAATAGGTTATTTCGCTGTTTCAGAGCCAAATTTTGACTCCAGAAGAAAATGGAATATCGATCTTTTTGTCATATATCCATCGATCTTTACCTATACTACAGTAACCCAAAAAGAGTAGAGCTTTCCAGACCATTTGTTGTATGATTTTTAAAAAATTTCTCCGGTTTCATTTGAATATTATTCAGTTGTACGTCGTCCATTTTTAATGAGCACTCAGGCTGTATGACCCATCAAAAACTTCGTTGCATCAACTTTATTCAATGTGGTCCGTATTTGAGACAAATCTGAAACGGGTATGTCTAATCTGTAATTGAACCATTTTGTCGACTTTTCCAAACTTTTGTTCCAGGAAACCAATTCGGATATCCGATTTTACGGAATAATTTTCCGTAAAATTATTTATTTTTCTGATTTTCCAAAACGCTTTTTCCGTTATCACATTAGCAGAAAAAAAACTGCCAGAAATTTTCCGGCTAGTTAAAGTATGATTTAAAACAGCAATTTTCCAGACTCATTTAAAGACTATCTAGTTGCATTTCAACTATTTATCATGTTAGCTTGGCTTCCCATCGAACATTATCGAATGTGTAACTACTTTCTAAAATGTCTGAAACAGCAAACTTGGTCAAAATTTACTTCCAAAATTTCCTGATTCAATTGGGAATCGAAATTGGAACAGTTTTGGAAATGTTTAATAAAAAGCATCAAAACTTTTGCAATAGTCCTAGCTTCTTTCACATTAAAACATGTAAAAAATTAGATTTTTTCGCTGTTTCAAGACCAAAATATGAACTGTGTAAAAGATAAAGTATCGATGCTCTTCTAAAAGAATCGAAACCTACAGTAACCTCAAAAGTGTAGTACCTGCTTGACTATTTGGAATAGGGTTTCGAAATAACTTTCCCAGTTTACCTTGAAAACCTTATCCAGTTGTAGTTTTAGTTTTTGTTTGACGGTCTGGTAATGCTCAAGCTGTGCCACACAATTGAATTCAACAATGATTGGCTTTATTGAATGTGGAAAGTGATTCAAAAGTGTCTGAAATAGCAAATTTTTATCGAAAATTACTCCCAAATTTCCCTGTTTCAACTCGAAATCAAATTTGGGACAGTTGTCGGAATGTTTAATGTAAGTTGATGTATTTCCTTAACTGAAAAGATTCGAATCACTGATTTGTATACACTTGAACGTCTTGGAATGCATGTGAAACTGAATAATAATTTCACTGTTTCATTGTCTAGATGCTAATAATTGAGGATGAAAATAAGCGATAGTGTTTCGTCTGATCCACAACTAAAACTGCCATAACCTACAGTAACCCAAAAGGAAACAATTTTTCATTTTTTTTTCTTCTTTTTGCTATTGAATATATACAGTTTCAACATTGAAGTATAATTCAGTGAAAAATTGTACAGTTATTACGGCTACCTTATTGACCAGTAGTCCTAGCTTATATAATTCCACAATAAGAGTGGCCTAAATATGACATTCTTCCATGTTTCAAAGAATTGTTCTTTGAGGGATGAGAAAATTATATTTCGTTATGATATTCGTTCAGCAAAGTTCTACGGAATTCCGGATTCCGAATTCCGGATTCCGAAAAATTGGATTTCATTCTGGATTCCGTTTTCCGGATTCCGCAAAATGAAATTTCATTCCGTTACAACTCAAAATATTCAAGTCAAAAAAAAAATAGAAGAATTATGGAGAATTATTGAGAGATACTCCGGTATTCAATGCGCATAGCATGAAATCGTTCCTAAATTGTACGGAAAAATGGAGCTAAACTACTTTTCGAGCTCAATCGCTGTTTTAAGCTTTGAATCTCACAAAGCCAATCGGAATGGGTTCCGAATTCCGTATTCCGGGAAAATAGAGTTTATTCCGAATTCCGGATTCCGGAATTGAGAATATCCATTCCGTACAACTCTGTCGTTCAGGGAACCGAGATGAAAAAGGTCCCATTAACTTTACTTAATGTGAAAAGTAATTCAAAAGTGTTTGAAATAGCAATTTTTATAAAAAATTATTTCACAAGTTCGCTGTTTCGAATAGAAATCAAATTTGGAACAGTTTTCCGAATGTCTAATACGTGAAAGATAATCTCTTCTCAAATTTCCTAGCTAGAATCCCTTAATAACTCGATTTTGTTCAATTTTCCATGTAATTCAGTTCATGTGAACCTTCCTGTTTCAGTGTTTCTAAATGTTAACTGATGATAGAGAAAGCGGTAATTCGGTAGCAAATGTATCAAAGCTCTACAGTAATCCTGGCTTATTTGATTTCACAAAAAAGGTGGTCTAGAAATCAGATTTTTGACTGTTTCAAAACTAATACAAAACTTGGAAAAAATTAGAAAGTTTCTTGTTTTGTGAGGTAAAATATCAAAATCTACGGTAACAAGGAATTCCGCAAACGTTCCGATTAATGGGTGTAGTATTTTTGAATATCTTCCAATTTCCAATTGAAAATTACCCATTTATGAATCTATCATTGGTACTATTTCAGCAATCGAAAAAGTTAATAATTGTTTGAAATAGTAATTTTTATCAATATTTATATCCAAAATTTTTTTTCAATTGGAAATCAAATTGAGACTGATCTTTAGAATGTCTAATTTGTGATTCGCTATACAAAACTCCCGAATTTCCTACTAACAACTTTCAAAAGACTGAATTTGTTTTCAATTCCTTATGTATTTCAGTGCATGTGAAACGGAATTTTTTCACTGTTCCAATACCAAAAACTATATTGAGAATACGTCAATGTGGTAGTAGACCTCCAATTTGTGTTGAAAAAAAAACTACCGTAACCTAGAGTATCCTCGCTGGGAGCTTGTCTAACAAAAACTATACTTATTCTATACTTTACAATGAATGAAATCTTCAATTTTTAGAAGCAAAGTTACCGAAAAATCACAGTTTCAGTAGTTTTACTGTAAAAAGATTTTGTTGGAAAATTTAGTTTTGTGAGCAATTGGTAACCATTAGATTATGATTTAGGAATTGGAAATAGTGGTGTTGTAAACGACATAAGACGAATAACTTCCATCAAAATAGAAAATTATTTTTGAACAGGTTGAAACTGAAAAAATTCAATTAGAATAATATTTTTTACAGTTTCATCTAACACATAATTATTTACCTTAGTTAACATTTTTAGTATTCTTGAGGTATTTCCTTCCCAAATTTTCATTTTAAAATATACTGAATTTTCCAAAAAAAAAGTTCAGTTTCATTTGAACCATATGAAAATTCAGTGTGATTTTTCCAGCAATTGTTTAGCTCCTGTCGCAAAATTAAAATGTGAAATTGTCCAAGTCCATCATTTCTTTTGTAGGTTATGCAATTCTGATCCCTTTCCCATTACATTTTTAAACCCATTGATATGCCTGAAAAAAATGCATTTTTATCAATAATTCTCGCAAATTTTCTCGGTTTCAACTAAAAATTGAAACTTTTTTTGGAATTCAAAATCCACAATAACTGAACTTATGAGTAAGAACTTACTACACTGCTCGTCATAATTATAGAGCCACTCGTTTTTTGAACTTTTCTCGAAAACTAAAACGAATCCAGAAGATTATTTAATACTATCAAAAAGCCCATCTAAGGTGCCAAAAAGTGTAACTGGTCCCGTTTGAATATCTGCATTTGTTCAGGAAATATTTGACTTTTTCCAAAAAAAGTGGTTCTGCCAATTGGACATAATTATAGAGCCACTCAAAAATATCGTATTTTCGACAATTTTAGAGAAATTTAAACTGGCTGAAATGCATTAAATCTCTTTTAAGGCTCTTGTGAGTAGGTTAGAGTCGAAAGTCATGAAAGTTTTCGCAGTAACGGTCGTAAAAATGAAGATTTTCACTTTTTTTCCAAAATCAGTTTTTCGAGCAGGAATCTTCGTGAAAGGTTCCG